>JAYESD010000008.1:4206118-4806118 GCA_036927565.1 Tuctoria greenei
TCATCCCTCAAAAGAGAATATTCCACCTAGATGCGGGATGGAACCATCCCACCGAAAACATGGGGACGGATCCATCCCACCTCCGTGGAGACAGGCACGTGACCTTCCAGAATTACTCATACTCATATGTCTTTGTCTCATCCTTTCATTCAAACAAGAGACTGGATCATTCCGTCCCACACCATCCCACAAAACAAACAAGAAACAGAGATCGTTCCATCCCTCTAGACAAACAGAAAACGGAACCACCCCATCCCTAAAAACTGGGATGGATCTATCCCATCCCACTTTGACTCCCAACCAAACACATCCTTAGTCCACAAGCATGTACCGTCAGATTCAATTTCATGATTTATGTTTAATCGACACGCTATGCATTAGCTGCTTTGCTACAAATCTTGGGCATACCAGCTGAATGCCCGTCTACTGAGTGAGGTCCGAACCTTTGACACAACTCGAGTTGCACGGCAACATTCTCTAAGCCCAGAAAGGCAAGGACCGGTCTTATCTGCTGACGCCCCTTGCGTACGAACACAAGGGCATGCCATATGATCACCCGCCTCTCCCGTGTACCGAAGCGCTAGCCCATCCCGCCGTATCTCCTCATTTTCCGCTGCCCGGTATGCGTTCGTCAATCCAGCAGACGCCCGACATGACCCGGCGCCGCTGGCAAAAGACTGACCTATGTCTAGCCCGCAGAGGACCACTGTACCGCGTCACTGTGCCGCACCGTGTGGGCTGGCCTTTCTGCATTAGCGTGAATCTAGGCCATTTCATTTCACGCGAACGGCTACGACTCTTTGTACTTCAATGCTCTCTTCTGAAAAGCTAACTCGGCTGAGCTATCCTCCATCCTTTCCTACAACGAGGTCGCAATCGTCGAAATGTGTCCAAATAGAACGGCGTAACCTCAGCAAGGAGCCTCACTGGAGGCGTTTCAATTGGGAGGAGTACGTCCTGCAACAACTGCTGCAACCTCGGTGCAGATGCGTGCCGGTGCGGTGAGCGGCACACCAATCGCGCCGGAGGGAGCCAGCGGCGAGATGCGCGCGGCGGACACCGCCACGTTAGGTCGCGCATCGTCCGCAACCTCGTGGAATCGATATCGAAGAAGAAAGAGCTGGGGAGTCTCCCTCTCCGTCCGTCAGGGCACGAGCAACCAACAACCAGTGTCGGCCTTGCAACTTTTTCAGTTTAACGTTACGGTTTACTGCTGCCATTGATCCGCATATGAACGGTTCAGATGCCGCCTAATGCACAAAAAGAGTTCTCGATCCCGGGAACCGAGAACGTGATGTCATTTGATCGCAAAAGCCAGCGCTCTCCCCAGGCCTCCGGCGGCGCCGCGCCAGTCCAACGACCCATGCTCCCACCACCACCGTTAAAAGCGACCTCGCCGTATTCTGCGCGGAGTGGCACCTGCCAAAGTCTGCCACGCGCCGTGCGGCCTTTGCCTGCCGCATGCACGACGAAAGAAAGCGGGCGCCGGGCGGGGCGGGGCGGGAGGCGAGCGCGATCCATCCGGCGCGATTTTTTTTTTAATATACGTATTTTAATCCAAATTTATATTAATAACCCCCGATTCAAATTATTTTCAAATCTGACCGGCCGTCGTATGTCGTATGAGGCCCATACGACATGGGTGCCACGTGTGTCGGCTGGGCCGTCCAGCGGGGCCGAAACCGGCCACGGTGGTATGTCGTATGAGGCCCATACGACATGCACAGAACCGTCGTATGGGCCTCATACGACATTCGTGCATGCCCTAACCCTAGCCCGTGTTGAACCATCTTGTAATGGATTTTAGTCAAAAATTTTAAAATATTTGTAGACCGATTTGCTAAAAACTTCTAAAGTAGAAAATAGAGAATACATTGTGAAGTTTTGAAATCAATGAACTTTATCTATGTTTAGTATGTAGAAACTAGAGTAATTGTATGTGTTATTAGGCAATACGATCACGTTTCTGCAAATTTGTAAAATGTATTCAGTTTTATTTTTTGTTTACAAATATTTGTAGTTAGAATCGACATAAATGTTCATATAGGTTATTGTAATGTAAGTTTTGTGGAGTATAAAAAATAAGTTATGAATATAATATATGAGAGTTTAATGGGAGTATCAATTTTTTTTAAATCCTATAGTGATTAGAAATGCATAGTTTGGAAAATGATAAAATTAATGTATAAATTTATACAAATGCATAATAATTGAAGATAATTAATTGTAAGCTCGGCGGCGGTTACATAAAATGAAATTACGTAGTTCCGAAAGTATGTGCATGTTGTTTACCAGTCTACTACTACGGTACATGAGGCAAAACATAAGTGCACATATTTCTGGAACAAAATGTAAAATAAGTGATACAAATGGCGTGTGTACGACGCACTAAAGATACGCCGATATAATTCTAACACGCCTTAGTTGAATTACCCAGGTTGCTACTGAGTGCAACGGGGGTATTTTCCCTTACGCAAAGCATCGGGACCGGCTTCTTTTGCGCGACGAGCTCTCTCGCGCATGCGTGCTCGCTCAGCCTCTCGTGCTTGTGCTGCGACGCGTTCCTCCTCTGCCGCTTTGCGCTCACACTCTGCTCTCCATTGTCGAATTTCTTCTTGCCTCTTGCGACGACGCTCCTCCTGTGCAGCTCTATTCCTCCTCTCTTGCTCTATTCTTTCATCCCACTCTCTTTCTTCTTTGAACTTTCAATATGCAAGTCGAGCCATTCTCTCAACCTCTGCGGCGTCTTCTGCTGATTGTTCCTGGTCGATGTAGTTCCTGAAGTCGCATAGAGGTGGCGGCGACTGCACAAGTGTTTGTCCAAAAAATTATATTCTATAGCATGCATAAAACATAAGTAATGTTGCATATTACCTGTTTCCTACCACCTGGAAGAAATGGGCACGTCCTGTGAGGAGGATCGTACTCGTAGTTGTCGCACATCCAAAGCCGGCAACCATACGAGTAATCAGGTCGAAGATCTCTTACAAACCTACAATCAGTGCCACAGAAACACATTGGAGGTTGCAATCCCTCGGGGATTGGAACCTTTTCTCTATTTGTGGGTGGTGAGTTCTCGTCCATGGTAGTGAAGTATATAGAATGATTGTTGGTAGTGCGTGGTGAAGCTGTTACCGGGGTGAGTGTTATATAGACGAGCGGATGATGGAGTATGAGATTCGTCTGACACGGAGCAGTGCAATTTCGTATGTCTCTTGTACGAGATTCCCCTGACATGTACCAGTGCAATGTCGTATGTGTCTTCTACGAGATTCGTCTGACACGGAGCAGTGCAATTTCGTATGTCTCTTGTACGAGATTCCCCTGACATGTACCAGTGCAATGTCGTATGTGTCTCCTACGAGATTCGCCTGACATGGTTCATAGACTTTCGTACACTTGGTCTATAGACCCATCCACGTTCGTCTATAAAAGGGTCCGCACCTCTTACATTTCGTATACGATTAAAGTTAGTAGTAAGACAATGGAAAACAGAGGTCGTGCAAGGAGAGGAGAAGGAAACATTAGGCCAGTGCCTCAGAACTACTTAGTTGGCGGTCCTTCGTGGTTCGATGAACCACTTGATGAATTCCCTCTATTAGGAAAAAGTGATTTTGGTATGTTTAATCCTCTTCGTCCATATGATAGTACCAAAGAAGAATGGCCCAAGTGTCGTTGCGGCCTGGATTGTTTGGTGCAAATGATGGATGGAAAAGAGGATAGCGGTCGTCGATTCTTTCGTTGCCCTGTGGGTCGTGCAGTAAGTTCATATCGTTTTTGTGTACGTTCACGTATTTCTTTTTGTTATGTTTACTTTAAATTTGTTTTGTAGTCTTATTTCGATGAAGATAACTGCGGATACACATTGTGGGTTGATCCAGTCCCTATCAAGCCTATTCAAGATTACATAAAATATTTGCAAAATCGAAACCGAGAATTAGTAGGTCATATTGCGGATATGGAGTTAGAACAATTGCAGGATGATACTAGCCCTAAGTGCAACAATATGTCCTGTGAATGTCCTCACCACAAGTGAAAATGTACTAGTTACGAACTATGTTTCATTATTCCATCTTATGTATCGTTTAAATGTTCCTATGCCTTCAATTTCAATAAGATACTCGTTTGCTTTAGTTTTTTAAGTAACGCGTAGTATGTAATACTTCCTTTCCATGCGAAACACCATAGAATAGAAACATAATGAAGTAATATAATAGAACATAAGTTTTGTACATCATAAGTCACACATATACGTCGTACATAACACTAACGTCTACCACGCTTGTCGGCCCTACGCGCAGCATTCACATGAGCCCGGTCATATGAAATGTCTAGTGGCGGTCTCCTCTGCCGTTGCGGACGGCCAGCCTGCTCCGGTGTCTGAAACTGCTGAGTCTGCTGAGTCGGAATGGGAGCACCGGCCAACTGAGACCCATGAAGTGTATCGTATTGCGCTATATCAACGAGGAAGTCCTCGACCTGGAAAGGTGTCATCGGAGGAGTGTCGTGCTGCGTCTGTGATTCGGACATCGTAGTCTCAAAGTCCGCTCTATACGTACCTGCAATTATAGAATAATTATCAGTATAAACTCAAATTACGAAAATATAAATGAATGAGAAAAATTATTCTACATCGTACCTGCGTCCGTCTGTGGGATATGCGGAGCTCCCCAAGCAGGTACCTGTGCCGAGGGATCCGTAAAGTGCTGACCCCAATCAGGCACCTGTGTCGACGTGCCTGCGTAGTCCGAACTCCAAGCAGGCACCTGTGTCGACGTGCCTGCGAAGTCGGGACTAGGGATCTGTGTAGACGTCCCTGCAAAGGTTGTAACGTGTGGGGTCGTCGACGTAGGTACCTGCGTAGATGTGCCTGCGAAAACAATGTCGTGAGTACAGTATTACTAATGTTTTGAATGTAGGCCTAGAGGGGGGGTGAATAGGCCTTCTTGAATTTTTTCGGTTCCTGTAGCACTTCAACAAAAAGGTTAAATCCAGATATATCGGACTAGTCCGGTAAAGTACGGACTAGTCCGGATTTCACGGGCTAGGTTGATCAAGCTAGGTCAATTTGATTGTTTCGTTGTCGTTTGCAGCGGAAATATAAACTATAATGACAGTTCAATAGTTGTATGTTAAGTTTTATTGCAAGTATGATTCTTGTTCACTATTTAACTTCAATTCAACAAAATGAATCAAACCCTAGATAATGTTGATCAACTAGAATGATGAACACAAACGAACAAGACACAAGATTTATCCCGTGGTTCGGTTACCACGAAGGCAGCCTACGTCCACGTTGAGGAGCCCACAAAAGGACCGGGTCTTTACCAACCCTTCCCTCGTCGGATCGCCACGAAGGCCAATCCTCTTCCACTAATCACACAGGGGTAAATCACCAAGTTGAAGGGGCGATCTCACAAGTTGAGAGCTCCCTTGATTACAAGTTTCAAAACCACCAGTAACACACTTCGAAATATACAATTGAGATGCAAGAGTGTGTTAGAGATTCAAACCAAGAGCTCAATCGTGTGCAAAGTGCCTCTCCAATGATCTACAAGTGATCTTCAAAAGATTGATCGATTTTGCACTCAACTTCGTGGAGAGAGATGGTTTTAGAGTCTCTTGGGAGGTGTGACGGCGCTAGGGTTCGAGAGTGATTAAAAGTGGGCCATCCACCTCTATTTATATGGGGTTTCTAGACATTACCGTTAGGGTTTAGAAAGATCGGACTAGTCCGTGGTGGAGACCGGACTAGTCCGGTGTGCTGTGTGAAGCAAACCCTAAGTGTCCAGGAATATCGGACTAGTCCGATTGAAAGACGGACTTGTCCGATTTCGTTGCTGGAAATCTTCGGACTTGTCCGGTTGACATCGGACTTGTCCGGACCTGTGAAACCCTAAGTGTTTTGAACGACAAGTCCGCACTTGGAGGACTTGTCCGATTTAGAACAGAGTGTAAATCGGACTAGTCCGTGTAGTCACCGGATTTGTCCGAAGTGGATCAGAAAGGGAATCGGACTAGTCCGGTAGTGACCGGACTTGTCCGATCTAGTGACTTGTGCATTGTGTTGAGGACTAGTCCGCACTGGGGAGGACTAGTCCGAAGTGGAACAGAAAGATATCGGACTAGTCCGGTGGGGACCGGACTTGTCCGATCTTGTGCAGAATGTGATATCGGACTAGTCCGGTTGATATCGGACTAGTCCGGTCCTGTATGGTTTTGTGCATTGTGTGTGTGTGATAAAGTGAGATTGAGCTCTTGGGTGTGTTTCCTTAACACACTCCATACATACTAATCTACTAATTTCTTCTTCTTGAGCTCAAATTCATTCTCCTTCTTAATTTCCCACTTTTTGGCATTTTACTCATTTTCCAGCATCTTCCTGCATTCATCTCAACAAACGGATTAGGATCCCAATTGCTTGTCATAAATCATCCAAAACCCACAAGGGAGTCCTAGATGCACTTTCAATCTCCCCCTTTTTGGTGATTGATGACAACCAATTGAGATTTCACAAAATGAGGTATAAAATGAGATTTTCATAAAGTATGCACATATGACTCAAAAATGCATCAGGCAACAAGGTAATTATTCATATGTGCATTCTTTATGGTGGGATGCATACTAAGAGCATGATTGCATTAAGAATGACAGAATTTTCATTTACCAACTAATATCAAGTGAATATGGCACTTCAGGAGCAAAAGCTCAGATTTCATCACACACTTACAAATTAATTTAGCAATTCATCACAGGACCAAACATGATATGAAACGAGAGTTAAGCAAATACAATCACAACAATAAAAAACATAGATAGCTCTCTCCTCGCATCCTATTCAGCTAAAGCTTAGAGACTCCCCCTCAATCTCTCCCCCTTTGGCATCAAGACACCAAAAAGAGAGAGAGAGAAAGATCCTAGGGCTTCACTCTTCGCTGCCAGTCCTCTCGTCGTCTTCATCATCTTCATCGCTTTCGGCTTGACGAGGTTGAGAGGTAGGAGGAGGAGCGGAGCTGCTCGAGCCCCCAATGCCAAAATAGGCAAGCTCGGAAGGGGTCAAGGGGCTGAGCTCGGTGATGTTTGGATCAGAATCTTCAGAAATTGCTGGAGATCCAATTGGATTGATCTCCAGCTTCTCACTCAGCTGCTTCACATTTGCTTTTATGTACTTCATGTCTTCCTTCCTCTTTTGATTTAGCTTGTGAAGCTTCACTTCAGTTTTCTTGCAGGAGGAGAAGATTGCAGCCAGGTACTTGAGGATCCCACTGGCGGATCCTTTCTGAGGGGCTTCCCTGGAGGGAGGAGTAGCCCTAGCAGCTTCTCCTTGCCTTGCCGGCACCTCGGGGCTTGAGGCCGGCGATGGAGCAGCCTGGACACTCACGGACTGAGGCTTCTGAGGCCTCAGTGGAGTGTGCTCCACATCCTTCACAAACTCGATCCCTGTGACCTTCTCAATCATGAACATCAAGTAAGGGGCATAGCCACAGGATCGGTTGGGGGTGCTCGAGATATTGACCATATCATTCCAGATATAGTCTGCAACATCAAATTGCCTTTTCTTGCTGATGACCTTCATCAGGGTCCGGAGGTAGCCTTGCACACTCCCTGCATCACCATCCTTTGGAGCAATCGTCTTCCTGAGGACTCTGTTGAGGACCACAAAGAAAGGCTTCATGTTCTTTGTGGAGGGAGGGACAAACTTGGAGGAGGGCTCATACATGAACTGCATTCCATCCCTCTCAATGACCCCAATGTTGTGGATAATGAGGTGGTCATCTTCCTCGGAGTCAAGATGCAGCAGGCGGGCAAACTCTTCTTGAGTGATGGAATACTTGGATCCATGAGTCATCCAAGTCACACTTTCTTCCTCTTCACCTGAGAAGTGGCACGTTGCATAGAATTGTGCAATCACTTCATCATTCCAATTATATCTGAAGGCAAGCAAATCCTTCAGCCCATGTCTCTCTGCAGCTTGTATCACTTCATCAAACGCTGCACATTTCCTCTTCTCAAGGTGGGCCCAGTCAATCCATTGACTGCGCACCACCGGGGTCTTCATCGGCAAGTAGACAAGCTTGTAGAAGTCAGCATGGAAGTTTGACCAAAATCTGCCATCTGCTGCTTGCTTGGGCCTTGCATAGTAATCCACACTTCTCAGCTTCATGGCCACATCACTGCCCTTGCCATTGAATCTCTCCTCATTGGGGTCCCGGACCCCTTCTCTGGGAGTATGTAGCTTCAGAGGCCCAACAGGCCCTGTGGCAACCCCCTTGCCTTTTCCTTTAGCTTGGCGAGGGCCACTTGACGAAGGAGCAGCCTTGGAGGCGGCTTTCTTGACACACACCTTCCTCCGAACCTGAGGAGGTGAGGGAGCAGGCTCGGAGGGTCTCTCTTGGCGTTTCTTGCCAAGACCCGTCGAGGGCCGAGGTGCCACCTCGTGGTCCAACTTGGCCTCGAAATCGGAGATTTCATTGTCGGAGCTCGACATGATCTGAGAATGAGTGATCAAGAGAAAAGACAAGTTATACAAGGTATTTGTGAGGTAAGATGGCAATGGAAGGCAATAGGGAATTAAAGAATTAGGTTTTGGTTCAGAAACATCGGACTTGTCCGGTGCTCAGGCACGGACTAGTCCGGGGGGCCGGACTTGTCCGTACCTGGACCGGACTAGTCCGGTGTTCATCAGCAAAAACCTAACAAACTGGATAAAAATTGATCCCTAATGAGATAGCTAGTCTAGCATACACATAGTACATCAACTGGACATGCACCTAGTGAAGAATGCCAGGCCAAACGATAAGCAATGAAGAAATTTGAGGTTTCTTAGGGTTTGAGGAAAATTTACCAAGAAATCCAAGGAAGCTTGAAAATGTGGGGGTTGGTGGCCGGACTTGTCCGCTAACTTCAATCCCCGAGTCTTCAAGCTTAATCTCCGCCCAAGTTTGAGGCTTTTCGACGGAGGAATCAAGGATTCACCTTGGGAGCTCGAGCGCAAGAGAGAGAAAGCTTGGAGGAGAGTGTGGGGTGAAGAGATTAGGGTTTGGTGGCGGCTAGGGTTATGGACACGAAAAATCGGACAAGTCCGGACAAGACCGGACTAGTCCGAAGTCCTCCAGAAACCTAAATCGGACTAGTCCGTGGTCTGTCGGACTAGTCCGGCCTAACCGGCACACTGCGGAATAGTCTGCAAGGGCGGACTAGTCCGGGTAACCACGGACTAGTCCGTGGTCACCAGGAGAGAAAGCATAGCCCATTCATATATATTTGAAGGTCCAATAATTGAGGGAAGAGAGACAAAACAATTCAAATAATCCTGATGAATTTGATCAGTAAGCAAACAACAATCATACTATGATCAAAAATTCATCAAGATCTAATAATTGACATAGTTTTTCGAGAGAAAAATGGGGAGGAAAAATTTTCACAATTCAATCAATATTTTGAAGCAATCATACAGGTATGCAACTTTTCAAGCCACACTCCGAGAATCAAGGATGTTTAACTCATTTCGGAGTTCGCAAAAACGTTTTTCATCAAGTGGCTTGGTGAATATGTCGGCTAATTGTTTTTGGGTGTTGACATGAGAGATGGATATGTCTCCTTTCATGGAATGGTCTCTCAAGAAATGGTGTCTTATGTCAATGTGTTTAGTTCTAGAGTGCTCAACTGGATTGTGGGCTATTTTAATGGCACTCTCATTGTCACAAAGAAGAGGAATACGGTTCATATTGTAACCGTAATCCCTTAGAGTTTGTCGCATCCAAAGGAGTTGTGCACAACAACTCCCGGCTGCAACATACTCCGCTTCGGCTGTGGATAATGCAATGGAATTCTGTTTCTTGGATGACCAAGAAACTAAGGATCTTCCTAGGAATTGGCAAGTGCCAGAAGTGCTTTTTCTATCAACTTTGCACCCGGCATAATCTGCATCGGAATACCCAATGAGATTGAATTTTGAACCTTTTGGGTACCAAAGACCAAGGTTGGGTGTATGAACTAAATATCTTAGGATTCTCTTTACGGCTGTCAAATGACATTCCTTAGGGTTGGCTTGAAATCTTGCACACAAACATACACTCAACATAATGTCTGGCCTAGATGCACATAAGTAAAGTAAAGATCCAATCATAGAGCGATATACCTTTTGGTCGACGCTCGGTCCATCTTCATTGAGATCCAAGTGACCATTCGTTGCCATGGGAGTCTTAGTGGGCTTTGCCTTGTCCATGCCAAACTTCTTGAGGATGTCCTGCGTGTACTTGGTTTGGCTTATGAACGTTCCTTCCCTTTGTTGCCGCACTTGGAATCCCAAGAAGTACTTTAATTCTCCCATCATTGACATTTCAAATCTGTCTGTCATAATTTTACTAAACTCTTCACAGAAAGATTGATTAGTTGATCCAAAAATTATATCATCAACATAGATTTGGCAAATGAAAAGATCATTATTCAGATTTTTCGTGAATAGTGTATAATCTACTTTGCCAATTTGAAAGCCATTATCAATTAAAAAATCTCTAAGGCACTCATACCAAGCTCTAGGAGCTTGTTTGAGGCCATAGAGAGCCTTACGCAGTTTATACACGTGGTCGGGGAACTCTTCGTCTTCAAATCCGGGTGGTTGCTCCACGTACACCTCTTCCTTGATCGGTCCGTTGAGGAAGGCGCTTTTTACTTCCATTTGGTACAGCTTGAAATCATGGTGAGTAGCATATGCAAGTAATATTCTAATTGATTCAAGCCTAGCTACTGGAGCAAAGGTCTCATCAAAATCCAAACCTTCGACTTGTGAGTAACCTTTGGCCACAAGTCGTGCCTTGTTTCTTGTCACCACCCCGTGTTCATCTTGTTTGTTGCGGAAGACCCACTTTGTGCCGACAATGTTTGCATTGGGTCTTTCCACAAGTTCCCAAACCTCGTTTCTCTTGAAATTGTTCAACTCTTCTTGCATTGCCACCACCCAGTCCGGATCCTTTAATGCATCCTCAGTCCTGCGGGGTTCCAAAAAGGAGACAAACGAGTAATGTTCACAAAAATTTGCTATACGAGATCTAGTGGTTACTCCCTTTTGGATGTCGCCGATGATGTAGTCAATTGGATGATCCCTTTGAATGCATTGGTGTACTCTTGGGTGAGGCACTTGGCGGGTCGTATGTTGGTGATCATCTTCTTCTCCCCCTGGGTTGTTGTCCTCAATGATTTGTTGATCATGTTCATATTCTTGTGATTGATCTTGTATCGAGACTCCCCCTTGATTGTTGATCTCCTCTTGTGGTTCACTTTCCTCTTGTATTTGTGTCGATGTCTCTTGTGGTCGTACTTCGCCTAGGGCCATCCTCTTTATTGCTTGATAGGGGGCTTCCTCATTACCTAATTCACATTGATCAACTTGCTCCTTTTGGGAGCCATTAGTTTCATCAAACACTACGTCACGTGCCACTTCAACAAGTCCGGAGGCCTTGTTGAAAACACGATAGGCGTAAGTGTTCGAATCATAACCAAGCAAGAAACCTTCATCGGACTTCGAAGCGAACTTTGAGGTCCTGGGCTTCTTGTTCAAAATATAGCAAGGAGAACCGAAAACTCGAAAATATGAAATGTTCGGTTTGTTACCGGTGAGTAGCTCATAGGGGGTCTTCTTTAGTAGTCGATGAAGATAGAGTCGATTTGTGGCATGGCAGGCGGTGTTGATTGCTTCCGCCCAAAATCGATCCGAAGTCTTGTATTCATCGAGCATTGTTCTTGCCATCTCTATGAGCGTTCGATTCTTCCTTTCGGCAACTCCGTTTTGTTGTGGAGAGTATGGCGCTGAGAATTCGTGCTTGATTCCTTCCTCATCAAGGTACTCCTCCACTTGTATGTTTTTGAACTCCGTGCCATTGTCGCTCCGAATACTCTTGATTGATAGTGAGAACTCGTTCTGCGCTCGCTTGAAGAATTTCTTGAGTGTTCCTTGTGTTTCTGACTTGTCATGCAAAAAGAACACCCAAGTGAAGCGGGAAAAATCGTCAATAATAACTAAACCGTATTTGTTACCGCCTATGCTTATGTAAGCAATTGGACCGAAGAGGTCCATATGAAGTAGTTCGAGCGGTCTTGTCGTGGTCATGATGTTCTTTGCGGGATGTTGTGCTCCAACTTGCTTTCCTGCTTGGCACGCGCTACAAGGCCTGTCTTTCTCAAACACAACATCTTTCAAACCTCGAATGTGATTGCCCTTGAGGAGTTTTTGAAGGTTCCTCATACCAACATGTGCTAGCCGTCTATGCCACAGCCAACCCATGTTGGTTTTTGCAATCAAGCATGTGTCGAGTTCGGCTTTATCCTTGTTGAAGTCAACAAGATAAAGCTTTCCCTTTAACATACCCTTGAATGCAATGGAACCATCACTTCTCCTTGAGACGGTCACACCCTCGTTAGTAAACAGGCAATTATAACCTTTGTCACATAACTGAGATATGGACAGCAGGTTATAATCTAAAGATTCAACGTGTAAAACGTGCGAAAGAGTATGTTCAGAGGATATTGCAATTTTACCGGTACCGAGGACCCTTCCTTGACTGTTATCCCCAAAGTAGATGCCTTCGTTTGGGTCCTGGTTCACTTCATACTCCACAAACATCTTCCTTTCTCCGGTCATGTGGTTGGTGCATCCACTGTCTAGCACCCATTTGGATCCACCGGAGGAGTAGGCCTGCAAAAACAAATTACGCCTTGGTTTTAGGTACCCAAGCTTGCTTGGGTCCTTGGAGGTTAGTGACAATACATTTGGGCACCCACACATGGGATTTTGTGTTCCCATGGCGTGGCCCAGCAAAATAAGCATACACTTTACCAACATTATTTTTCATTAAAACATAGGATGCATCAAATGTTTTAAACAGAAGTTGCTGTTGATTATGGGTCGGACTAGTCTGTGTGACCGGACTTGTCCGGATGACCGGACTTGTCCGGACCACAACCGGACTAGTCCGATTTTCATGAGAGTTCAGATTTTTAGTTTTCGAGTTACCAGGTTGTGAGGGTCCTCCCTTCACAAAGGTGATCCTTCCCTTGTCATTCTTATGATTTCCAGCTTTTTGCTTTCCATCACAAGAGTAACCAATGCCATATTTGACATTTGGAGGTCTTTGGACCAAATATGCACTACGTGCATAGTTGATCCTCTCCTTGTCAAATATTATACATTGGGTAGGATTTTTGTCCTTCGTGGAGGTAGGGTTTTCCTTCAACCTGATGTTAGTTTTATCACATTTGCAAACATGAGCGATATTAGTTAAAGTGGGTTGAGAAGGTAGGGTTGAAGAGGAGGAAGGTTCACTAAGCTTGAGTGACTCAACCTGCACTTCAAGGATCTTGTTGACCTTGATTTGGTCATCAAGTTGATTCTTGATTGCAACATTTGAGTTGGTTAACTCCAAGCAAGTTTTCTTGCTTGAAGCTAGCTCAAGCTCTAGTGTGTGATTTTTCTCCTTTTCAAGAACTAGAAGATTGTCAAGTTCGACATGCTTCTCCTTTTGGGAGATAATCATGTCTTCTTGACGATCAATCAGCTCTTCCTTCTCAACAAGTTGGTTAAGCAAGAATTTCATTTTTGCAGCAGTTTTTCTATCTAAACCAATTAGCATGTCTTCATCATCACTATCTAGATCATCATCACTTGAGTAAGAATGCGAAGAAGGAGTTTTGATGTTTACCTTGCGTTTACCTTCCTTAGCCATGAGGCAAGTTCCATTTGCCTTCTTTGCACCGAGCGTGGGGAAAAGTGTGAGTTTCTTGGGCATGCTTTCAATGGCTATGCTAGCCATTTCTTCTTCATCGGACGATGAGGACTCATCGTTTGAGTCCCACTCCTTTCCGATGTGTGCTTGTTCAGCTTGTTTCTTCTTCTTGAAGAACTTTTTCGGTTGAGGCTTGGATTCTTTACTCTTCTTCTTGTTGTCCTCATATGGGCAATCAACTATGAAGTGATTGTACTCACCACAATTATAGCATGCCCGCCTCATCTTCGGTTTTGTCTTCTCCTTGTATCTTCCTTCACTTGATTTTGCTCCTTGTCTTTTCTTCATAATTCTTTTGAATTTCTTCATGAACAGAATCATATCTTCTTCGTCCAGCTCGCTGCTTTCATCATCGCTGTCCTCCTCAAACTGAGCTTCTTTTGCTTCTTTGGATAGAGGTTTGAGTGTGGATTTTAAGGCAACTCCCTTCTTCTTGGCCGATGTGAGGTCAGCTATTTCTTTGACATGCTTGGCTTGCTTCTCCATCATCTCAAAGTTGATGATTTTGCCGAGCAGTTCATCCGGAGTCATTTTCTTGTATCCAGGACTTTCTCGGATCATAGAACAGAGTGTGACGTTGCGAGGCATAAAGGCTCTAAGGATGAGCTTCACAACCTCGTGATCATTCCATTTTTTGCTACCATACGATCGAACCTTGTTCACAAGAGTCTTTAATCTGTTGTACATGTCCTGGGGGGATTCATCTTCCTCAATCGCGAACCTTCCTAGTTCGCCTTCAATCATTTCAATCTTTGCCTCCCGCACATGCCGGTCACCTTCATGTGCTGTCTGTAGCGTGTCCCAGATTTCTTTGGCAATTTCCAATCCGTCCACCTTTGTGAATTCATCTCTACTTAGAGATGAGGTGATAACAGCTGCGGCTTGGGCATTCCTGTGGATGGCTTGCTCTTGACTTGGCGTGAGTTCTTCATCGTCATCAGGGATGTTTATTCCTGTGCACACAATATGCCATAAACTTGGATTAAGGGAAATCAAGTGCATCTTCATGTTTTGCCTCCACATGGAGTAATCACTCCCATCGAAGTGTGGGGCTTTTCCGAGAGGAATAGATAGATAATGACTGCTGTTAGAATTTAAACGGTCATAATTAAAAGGATATCGGGAGTAGTCGGTGTGACTACTCCCCTTCTTCTTTTCTTCAACTTTAGCTTTCCCTTTGGAAAGTGCTTTCTTTCGGAGCAGTGCTTTCAGCTCCAATGTCTCCTCATCATCATCATCGAAGTCTTGGATGGCTTCGAGATACCTTTCTAGCTTTTGGTGCTTGTCATGGTTCATTTCTTCCTGGGTGTTGATTTTCTGGACTTCCTTCATGTCCGACATGATCTCTTCGAGTGGTTGCACTCTTTCTTGAAGAACCTGCTCTGATACCAATTGAATGTAGGCCTAGAGGGGGGGTGAATAGGCCTTCTTGAATTTTTTCGGTTCCTGTAGCACTTCAACAAAAAGGTTAAATCCAGATATATCGGACTAGTCCGGTAAAGTACGGACTAGTCCGGATTTCACGGGCTAGGTTGATCAAGCTAGGTCAATTTGATTGTTTCGTTGTCGTTTGCAGCGGAAATATAAACTATAATGACAGTTCAATAGTTGTATGTTAAGTTTTATTGCAAGTATGATTCTTGTTCACTATTTAACTTCAATTCAACAAAATGAATCAAACCCTAGATAATGTTGATCAACTAGAATGATGAACACAAACGAACAAGACACAAGATTTATCCCGTGGTTCGGTTACCACGAAGGCAGCCTACGTCCACGTTGAGGAGCCCACAAAAGGACCGGGTCTTTACCAACCCTTCCCTCGTCGGATCGCCACGAAGGCCAATCCTCTTCCACTAATCACACAGGGGTAAATCACCAAGTTGAAGGGGCGATCTCACAAGTTGAGAGCTCCCTTGATTACAAGTTTCAAAACCACCAGTAACACACTTCGAAATATACAATTGAGATGCAAGAGTGTGTTAGAGATTCAAACCAAGAGCTCAATCGTGTGCAAAGTGCCTCTCCAATGATCTACAAGTGATCTTCAAAAGATTGATCGATTTTGCACTCAACTTCGTGGAGAGAGATGGTTTTAGAGTCTCTTGGGAGGTGTGACGGCGCTAGGGTTCGAGAGTGATTAAAAGTGGGCCATCCACCTCTATTTATATGGGGTTTCTAGACATTACCGTTAGGGTTTAGAAAGATCGGACTAGTCCGTGGTGGAGACCGGACTAGTCCGGTGTGCTGTGTGAAGCAAACCCTAAGTGTCCAGGAATATCGGACTAGTCCGATTGAAAGACGGACTTGTCCGATTTCGTTGCTGGAAATCTTCGGACTTGTCCGGTTGACATCGGACTTGTCCGGACCTGTGAAACCCTAAGTGTTTTGAACGACAAGTCCGCACTTGGAGGACTTGTCCGATTTAGAACAGAGTGTAAATCGGACTAGTCCGTGTAGTCACCGGATTTGTCCGAAGTGGATCAGAAAGGGAATCGGACTAGTCCGGTAGTGACCGGACTTGTCCGATCTAGTGACTTGTGCATTGTGTTGAGGACTAGTCCGCACTGGGGAGGACTAGTCCGAAGTGGAACAGAAAGATATCGGACTAGTCCGGTGGGGACCGGACTTGTCCGATCTTGTGCAGAATGTGATATCGGACTAGTCCGGTTGATATCGGACTAGTCCGGTCCTGTATGGTTTTGTGCATTGTGTGTGTGTGATAAAGTGAGATTGAGCTCTTGGGTGTGTTTCCTTAACGCACTCCATACATACTAATCTACTAATTTCTTCTTCTTGAGCTCAAATTCATTCTCCTTCTTAATTTCCCACTTTTTGGCATTTTACTCATTTTCCAGCATCTTCCTGCATTCATCTCAACAAACGGATTAGGATCCCAATTGCTTGTCATAAATCATCCAAAACCCACAAGGGAGTCCTAGATGCACTTTCATGTTTAAAAAAATTAATTTGATACGCATTTCGTACCTGCTGTGCTGTGACGCCTCATGTGCTGTGCTGAAGGCAACGTAGTGTCTTGTACACAGGACTGTGTACAACAAGCCAACAGTAAGCTCTCCACCGCGTTGCTGTAGATGTTATGGAGCACGTGTACCATGTCCGACAAAGTCATCGATATCCCCTGTCTCAAACGCTGAAGTCCTGCTGCGGACTGCTCAGCAATGAGACGGACCCGATGCATCTTCACATTCATGAGAAGTAATCAGAGAAACAATTTAATTAAGTAATGTCTATACGTTAAAGTACGCAAAGTAACTACAATATGAAAGCTCTTACCGCCATTGATGTAGCTTCATCTCTATGTCGCGGATACGTATCTACCACCCTGGGTACGTGCGGCTGTCGCTCCGCAGGAGTGTGTCCGAGAACTGCTCGGGTGCGAGGAAGAAACCACCGTAAGTACTCCTCGTACACCTCGTGTGAGAACGGTCTAGTCTCCTGCACGACGTCGACTAGTGCCTGGGACCACTGCAACAGCCACGGATGCATGCGCTCTGCCCACACTCCGGGCGTAGACGTACCCTTACGGCCGTACCTGTATGAGAAATATGTACATTAAATTTGTACAACTAAATGAGTAAATAGAGATGGGATGAAGCACTTACGTATGTATTGAAGAAGGCACAAGAGAATGTGGAATGACCGAGAAAGCCTGTTGTAAGCCAAACTGACGCAACACGCGGTGTGGTGCGTACTCCTCGACGAAGATGTCGTACACCAGAGCTTTCCTAGTGAGCCAGTAATCCGAGTCTCTGTAGCACAGCAATGCAAGCCCCCTCGGTGCTCGCTGGTCGTGCTCGTCCATACCGTACGGTGTCCATCGGACGTCCTCGTCGGCCTGTAACCGATCAAACTCTTTGCTGAATCCGGCGTACACCTTGTGCATTTGCTTGTTACCCCACTCACGCTGCAAATCATATATGTTGTCAGTATAACATAAGCGTACAAATTGAATTAGCGTACAAATTGTCAGTGTAACTTAAAATATGTACGTACCGCACGGTGTACCCAAAAAGTACCCATAGTAGGGCCGTCATCCGGACGCTCACCGTACTCATCACCATCATACGGCTCTGGGACGACTTCAGGTCGTCCAATCATGAAGCGCTCGTAAACCCACAGCTGTAGGAGCAACGGACAACCCGTGAGGACAGCGTTGCTTGCTACCTTAGTGCACGCGTCACAGAGTCCTCTATACGTGGCAGCGAGCACTGCTGACCCCCAACTGTACTGAGGCATGTCCTGTGGTGTGGACTCAGCTACAACTCTAGCAAACGGAATAAGATGTCTATCCACCGAGTCACCATGGCTGTTGGTGAACAGAATCGACCCAAACAACCACAACAAGTAAGCCTCCAAGTATCTAGTGACCGTGTAATCATCTGCGTCTGGATGCATAGTACTCAACTGCAAGTAAAATAAATGGAATTTGTTAGTTTACTGCATGGTATGAAACATTTGAATTGAAAATAAGAAAGAATACCTCGTAGCAAGACAACCATCTCTTTGACGGACCGTGGTGCTGGCCGTCCTCAAGAGCAGGTACGCGATCAACATTAGCGACCTGTTGCACGTTCTAAAAACGTGCGACCATCTGCGCACGCCAGGTGGGTGTGTCCTCAGGTGCAGAAACAGCCGCACTTGCGAGAGGAAGACCCAACAGGAAAGACACGTCCTCCAACGTGACGGTCATCTCCCCACACGGTAAGTGAAACGTGTGCGTCTCCGGTCTCCAGCGATCAGTCAACACACTCAAGAGGGCTTTGTCGAAGCTAAAACGGTACTTGCGATCCTCCGGATCGAACGGTCTCCTCTCAACTAGCCGACATATGGGCAGCAGGCCTGCTGCACTCAACCTGATTACAAAACAAATCGGATGAGAACATGTTTTCATGTACAATGGATCATGAAGTATGAAAGAAAGAAGTACCTGGGAATCCATCGATCGTCTATCTTCCAGAATTTCATAGGAACCTGGGGACGAAGGACGGGCAACTCCTGACCTACAGAGACTCGGTAACCGCGGTGGGTCAAGTCAACTCGAGACGAAAGTAGCTCGGGACACTCTCGCTGTGGGCCGGCCATACCTACATTGTCAAGTACGGAAAAAATTATAACATGAAGTGCATTTTGAGCTAAAGTTAAATGACATCAACAACATATTAACATATATAACATAAAGTTCATATGCATCTAACTGGAGTTCACATAACATCATAACATAATCCAAATACATAACACCGATACACTTAGTTCACTTAACATAGATAGAGTAAGTGCTACAAATACATAAAATACTTGACATCACATCACATCGCCATCTCCATCCCTAAACGTAGTTGTCTTCCTAGCACGAGGACGCCGTCCACTCTGCGGATCCCCAGATGGTCCAGCTTCAACCACATTTGGCTCTGTGTTGGTAATGCATTTTTTGTACGTATGGCCAATTTGGTTGCATTTGCTGCATCTTCCTTGGAATCTTGCAAGTTCTGACTCGTCCATATCGTTTCTGATACGACGAGTTTGACGTCGACCTCTTTTCTGCTTCAACCGCGAGATGTCAGGTGCTCGCATAGCATCAAGGCCTAAATCCATGGTAAATGAGCTCAGATTACCAAATCCATATACCTCTGCATTCCATGTACTGACAACAACACTTTTCTGAAAGTAGTATGAAACGTAATTGGTCACTGTCAAGTTAGTAAATGAGCAAGCTGCAATCACATGGGAACACACATTTCACATCATATAATTTTGGACTAGACTTGTAAACTGTAAATGATCTCTGCACACACAAAGACCAATATTTTACTGCATCTTTTAAACCATCTTTGTCTTTAAAAATATCTCCTTGTGTTAACTGGTTCTCATGATATCCAGATGACCCAGAATATTTTTCTGCAGCTGCTAAATTACTCGGGATTGCATTGTTCCAGTCTGCAGGAATGATAATATCATTCTCATCATCAGAAGAGTCATCTTCAATAACATTTTCATATTCCATGTCCTCAATTCTAATTTGTTCAACTAAATCTTCGATGTGCTCTCCTTCATCAGCGACACCAAGTGGGTCTTCTTGCATCTGGTTCACTCCGCCTTCAACCTCTACCTCAGTATCTTCCATATCGTCTGCTTCAGCTGAATCTTCAACTTCTTTCGTTTCTGCTTGCGCAAGAAACACCAGCGGCCAACCCCGCTCCACAACTGTATCTACCCATTTCCTCCAATTCTGTGTCCCCTTAATAGGAACGAAATCCCAATAACATCCATCTCTTGCTCGATTAATCAACCCTTTCAGTTTCACTTGATAAACTTGTTCATCAAGGTTTAACGTTTTAATCAGCCATTTCTCCAGACTACCAAATGACCTCTCATTTGGTCTTGCTATCCCCCTCACCAACGACGTCCAAGCAGACATATCAACCCCAGTTGACCCATAAACAAGCGTGCCTTCTCCGTAGAAAATACGAAACATTAATTTGTCCGACATTCCTACTGTATTCAATATAAACAAACGTATTATAATCTACTCTAACCAAATTAATTTGACTCTATAAAACGTATATATTTGCCACACATTTATAACTACAGGGGCAATTTTACGCTCCTCTGTAATGTATGACAATATTTTATAACTACTAATAAAACATAATATAATATATATTACACAATTATAAACTAAAAAATCATATCAAAAAACGAATACATTTTAATTAAACGAATAATACATTAAGAAAACATGCTGCAATAATGTACTCTACCGTAATCATGACATTCGCATGAATATTAACATAATTCATATTAAACTATATGCATGAACCATATAAATTCATATAATATTGACAACAATGGCGTGCACAACGAGTAATAATATACAATTATATTATATTGACAACAATACACTATATGCATGAACAACGTGTACAAAAATTAAATACAATAGACTATGTCGCGTGTGTTATCAACACTATACATTCATACAAACAAATATAATAATATAATACGCATTCATATTATATAGACAACAAAACAACATAAATGTACGGTGGCAAAATCAATACCGAAGTCGCGAGGATCCGAGGACGACGGATCGGAGACGAAAGGTGAGAGTAGCGTGCGGGAGCGGTGGAGGTCGCGGGCGGCGCAGCTGGGAGGAAGGAAGGCGGCGGGTGTGAGCGAGCCAGGGGCGGGGGCGGCGGGTGTGAGCGAGGCAGGGGCGGGGGCGGCGCTTTATAAGTGGCAGACCGTCGTATGAGCCTCATACGACGGTTCGACCGTTAGCGCAAGTCGTATGAGGCTCATACGACGTTCGCTGCCGCCTCGTTTTGCGCGGCGACCGTTGCCCGCGTGGCAGCCACGTCGGACCGTCATATGAGCCTCATACGACATTCGTTACGTCGTATGAGACTCATACGACGGTGGGTCATTTCTGCAATTTTTTTAAATCCACGGTTATTAATAAAATTTTGGATTAAAAATCGTATATTAAAAAAAAAATTCCATCCGGCGCAGCGGCTGTGCGTCAGTGCGTGCTGCATTGGCGCCGCGCCCTGAACCTCATCCGTCGTTCGTGTCGTGCTGTCCCCGCAAGCGACGGACGGGACGGCGGGACGACGTGCTGCCAGGATGGCGGGAGCACAGAGGCCTTGTCGCAATAATGGGAGCAGCACAGACGATCCTTTTATTCGGGCTCCGAACGGGTCTCACACTAATTATTAGCGGTTAATTATTAATCTACACTACTCCATTCTTCTTGTCGTTTAGAACAAGAATTTTAGTTCAAAATGAACTAGAATTCTTATCTTAAACGACAAATATTATAGAAAGGAGGGAGTACTAATTACTCATCCATCAAAACAAACCCACCGTGCGTTGCGTTTCTCGGCGGGGCAGGATTAGCTGCTGACAGCCTGTCACGTTCCGAATTGGGCGCCAGTCCACGGCCGCAGGGCATCGGAGGGATTCTCTCTTCCAGTTTTGGCGATTGGGTGAACAAGTAGGGTAGGCTGGTGGTAGCGGTTCTTTCATGCATCCACATCCTCTGCTGTGACTGTACTGCAGTTACAGCAGCTCGTGTCCTTCTTTGATATAGCGACTGCCCGCGACGTGGTCGATTGCCCGGAAAAAAATTCTCTGCATCAGTGATGTAAACCCAATTCTGTGCATCACCGTTTCGATTAGTGCCACCTGTCCTCGCACCCATCTTAAAGCAAGGAAGAAAAAACATTACTGTTCTTCATCCTTGGCTTGGGTAGGCTCGGAAGCAGTAAACCGGCTCCACGCCGTGGTACCATCGGCGTCGGCAGTTGCAAGGAGGCGCCTGTCGTGCTGGCGCTGGAGCTCATGCGCTGGGCTCCCTCGCGGGCTTGCTCTCCCGGACCGCCCGATGTTGGTGAGCGCCCCATCGCCATCGTGGAGCAGCTTGTGCTCCTCGAGCTCGAGGCTCTGCACGCGCTTCGCCACCTGAGCCGTCCAATCTTCTCCTTGCGTCGCCGGTGAGGTCAAGATCGCGAACTTCGGCGCCAGCAAGGTGCTGCAGCGGTGGCTCGACCCCTGCGCGTCCTACGTCGCCACATCGCCATACATGTCTACAGAACGGTTCGATCCAGACGCGTACTCCGGCGGATACGACCCCTACGCCGCCGACGTGTAGAGCCTTGGAGTGTACTCCCTCCGTCCCCGAAAACTTGTCGTTTTGTAGTTTGAACTACAAAGCGACAATTTTTCGGAATACATCCTAGAGTTGCACCTGCACCACTTCCCGCTCCTGCCTGAGAGACAGCGCCCGTACTGGCCCGCGCTCATGTGCGACATATGCTTTTGCGAGGCACTGGAGCCGTCGGCTGCGGCGTCGGCGAGGAGTTCAGCGATTTCGTGGTGCTGTGCATTCACGACAAAGCTGGACAGCGAGCGTCAGTGGCCGAGCTGCTCGAGCAACCCTTCGCCGTGGAACAGGATGCGACCGCACTCGTCGCAGAGGCGGAGCAGGGCGACCTGTAGCCAAACCGGCCTCCGTTAATTAACTAGTAGGACCAGATTTAGGGGTTCCGAGCCGGGCCGAGCCAGGATGGAGAATGGCGATGTTTTTCTTACTTGCTTTAAGATTGGTGCGCGGGAACAGGTGGCATGAATCGAGAAGGTGATGTATAGGATTGAGTTTGCATCAGTGATGCAGAGAATTTCTTTCCCGATTGCCCTCAAGGCGAAACGCGGTGTGCATTTACACTGTCGTTAAACTTTCCAAAGTCTACTCTTCCCTGTATAGAATCTGGGAACCTCGATAACACCTCGACGTGCAAAATCGGCAGCCTGTCCTGCAGTGTATAGCACAGTATGCCGGACCCCTCGAGGCCGCTAAAATTTGTTGGCATAGTCACACGATTCACTCGTGAAACAGAGCACGGTAACATTACGTGGACACTGCACAAGTTAAAAAAAAAAGCATGGATAGGCGTTCGTGGCAAGAGACGAAAGACGGGCAAGGCGTCGCGGCCGGATCCGGCGGCGACAAAGAGAAATCGTGGGAGGAATGGCGCCCCGCATAAAGCGTGTCGGTAGCGGCAGGCGGCGGACCCTTCTTTGCCTCATCCTGCGTGCGCGGGCACCAATAATCTTTTCCCTCCGGCTCGCGTCCCGAGCAACCTGGTCAAATTCTCGCAGGCGCCGCACTGGCGGCACTCCCGAGCCCACCACTGCACGTCGGAGTACACGTTTCTACGGCGAGCCGGCAGGCAGCAGCAGCCGCGCCCTCTGCGTTATCTACAGGCACGACCATTACTTTATGGCGCCGCGCACCGCCAGACGTGGCGTAGCGGCGAGAGGACCCGGTCGCCACTTGCCAGGCCAGCGTCCCCACTGGCAACGACGCACGCCCACGGCCACCGCGACCGCCTGTCCCGACTCGTGATCCTCTGTTCCCATCTTCCTGACATCCTCGGAGCCAACGGTGCAGTGGGAGTACTACTCTCTCCGGTTTCGAAAAAGAAGTTGTTTTAGACAAGATTTCATATACTAAGGAAACATTAATTTTATCACAGTTTTCCTTCTTTACCCATAATAAATACAGTTATATCTATATACAAATCTTGGCTGATTGGTTGAGCACGTGGAACGAAGGGAACCATATAGAGGTATATTTGACAAAAATGCATTGGAAAATGAAAATGACTTCTTTTATATAACTTTGAGTACAGAGCTAAAACGACTTCTTTTTTCAAACCGAAGAGAGAAGCAGTTTTCCATTGCCGAAGCAAGAAAAACCACAAACCAAACCACACCAGGCACGGGCGCAGGATCGCGCGTCCGCTATTCCGTGTCCGCTCTGCCCCGCCACGCCATCCGCCGCGCCCAACTGGTACCAGCACAGCACTTGCATGCGGTGGTCCCGGCCTGCCATCAACGCCGACGGGTGCCCCCTCCGTGCACGCACGTCTCGGTCAATGCCCCCACTCCCCGCTGCACCCTCGTATGTCCACATCCCCGTTACGTGCGCCATCGCTTTTTCCACGGCCGTGCCGTCGGTCATTGATTCCATCCTTGCCCTATGGGGTTCGCTGCCGTCTGGCACTCAAAAGTGTAGAGCGGACAGGCACCTTAGGTGGCAACAGTGATTTTGAGATCTTGGGTTTTTTTTTTTCCCTTAGACAAGACAACCACTCCCCCAATAAAGTAACAACCGTGAAGGTAGCTGGACTTGGTAGCTCATTATACTGTTCGGCACGCATACTAGATCCCAGCAAATTTCTAGCAAAATTAGTTTTGAACCGGAGCATGTTTCTCGCACATCTTAAAAATTACTCCCTCTGTTTCAAAATAATTGTCACCGTTTAGTTCAAAAATAAACTAGCGGGTGACAATTATTTTGAAACAGAGAGAGTATCTGGCAGTCTAACTGTTAAACTGGCACGGAGTATTTCAGTTAAACTGCTAGTTGAGTTACGTGTTGCACGAGTCTTGCAGTTGAGCCGCAGTGGTTCTCAGGATACGCCGCATCAAGAATTAGGTGCACCAACAAAACCGAATCCCGCCGGCGGTTAGTAAAAAGGACGGAAAGCGGACAGCCTTCCCATGCAGCTGCGTCGCGGTGGGCCCCGAGGCGAGTAGAAGCTGCCGCCGCGCGAATCCCTGCCACCTTGATGCCCGCCCACCAAGCCTACAGCTGTCGGCCGAGACCACTCCCGGTCGTCGCGCCGCATCCGGACGCGGATGCCCGGAACACGCAACACCGTTGCCGCCCAACCGCGGATCCGCCGCACGCCAAGAGCGTGTCCACGTCCCGACGACCGCTAGCGGCCACAGACCAGTGCCGCGCGCAGGGATCAGTCATCTACCGGCATGACGCGACCGGCCGCCGCCCACGTGTCGCGAGGGACCTCGCCCACACGCCACACAAACGTTATTCTCAACGTCACGAGTAGAACAACGAAGCCGTGATTCCGCCGTACTACGTACTCGGACCAGATCTGCGGTGCGAAAGATCCAGCAGCCACCCCCACCACTTGAGGGCTTGCGGCTGCGTCCCGTCCACACCACGCCTGCCTCCCGCTCGAGACCCACGACTCCGCCTTCTCGTCTTTTCTTCCCCGAGATCTCCATGCCTGCCGTCTCTTCGACGACGCCGCACCCGAGCACCACCAACGGTTTGAAAAACAATATCTCCGCCGCAAATCAGCCGCGGTGAGAACGATAACTACGGTCGTATTCAGCGGCGAAAAGCCGTGGAAACACGTAAACTAGCTTGTTGATAACGTTGCATCCTCCTCCCTCGGCCAGCACATCCAATTCAGCCCCAGCCAAACGTCAAGGGAAGCAGCGGCAGCTTTGGCAAGTCTTTAATGCCGCTCATGCAGAAGGAGATGCATCGCAACTGGCAGGACAAATTACTCGTCTTTGTGTCGCAGTGATGGCAAAAAAATGTTTGTGGGCGGTAAACTTAGCGGCGACATAATAAATGATAGCCTGCGTTTCCCACCCATGCCTTTCAGAATGGAAAGATCGAAATGAAGCTTCTGAAGTTTTCATAAACAGAAGAAGAGTTCTCAGTAGTAATATAATCCTCATACTAATCACCGAATAAAATACACACTATACTCCACGGTTTGAGTCCATATTCAACGCCGGATTGATCTGTTTAGGCAGATGAACAGGAGAACAGACCTCAGATCAGCTCCGTCCTCGGCGGAAAAACTATTTACACAAGGCTCTACTCCGCTCTCTCACGGGCAACTAAACAAGAGTACAGGCACGAGGACCAAAACAACCAAGTAATTATTCCCCGAGGCCGAAAAAAGAGAGAAACTACCAAGTCGTCAGCTAAAAAACTCCGGTATGCCTAGTCCTCTGCAGGCGGCGGCCAGTTGAGATCCAGATCAAAGGTCACCTCTTTCATTGCGGTTACCGCCAGTGGCGAGGGCGTGTGATCCACCACCGACGAGGAGTCGGAGTCGCTTTGCGCGACGGCCGCCACGGTCACCGTCGGCGCCACCTTTACCATGCCGTAGCCGGCCGCCGCGGCCGCGGCAGCGGCCGCCTGTTCGTAGAAGTACGGGTTCGGGGCCGGGTGAGCGACGGGGTAGCCCTTGAACGGGAACCCCATGCCGCCGCCGGCGACGGATGATTCTCGGCGAAAGAAGTTGGGATCGAGGGCCGGAGGCAGCGGCATGGCCTGCATGGGCGCCTGCGAGCCGCGGCCGCTCGACTCCACGGTGCTGTTACTGCTCGGGCTGCCGCCACAGCCGGCCGGGACGGGGCACTGGGACGCGTACGGGAAGTTGGTCTTTGCCTTGGCGCCCCGGAACTCGCGGGCGGCGGCGTCGTATGCCCGGGCGGCCTCCTCGGGCGTGTCGTACGTGCCCAGCCACACGCGGCTCTTCTTGGCCGGATCCCGGATCTCTGCTGCGTACCGTCCCCACGGGCGCTTCCTCACGCCTCTGTAGTGAGGGCCCATGCCGACGCCCAGCCCGAGGCCGGCGGCCGATGGCGCCGGCGATTTCTCCGCCGTCCTGGGCGCCATGGGTGCAGCAGCCGTGTACAAGTGGCGTGCGGGTACGGGCTTTTCGGTTCAGCGAGGTGCTGGGGTTGGGTGGGTGGGGGAGCCGCGTCTAGGATAAGGCGACGGGGCGCCATTTATAGCCGGCTGCGGGGTTAAAAACAGGGGAGCAAGCAGGGGAAAAGCGGAGCGCGAGTGGTGGAGACGGGCGAGAGGGAATAAAACTCGGCGCAGTCAGCGAGCGGTTTGACTGCGCTGTCCTCGCCGCCGCCGCTCGTCTTTAGCCAGCCGCCATTAAAATTAGGGAGGCCGTTTTTCGCTCTGATCACTTGCCGCCGTGCAACTTATTGGGGGCGTGTTTTCCGTCCAGGTACCGAGAGTATTTCCTTATTTCTTTGAGAAAAATTGTCGGTCTTCTTGCTAAAAACACATGTTTATTTGTGAGCGGATTTGTTTTTCTGATTTTCAAGTTGCCGATCTTTCTGTTAAATTTATCTGCATTTTTTAGTACAGTATACTTCTTCCTCCCTAAAAGGTTTATTGTTTTTTAGTTCAATTTTTCAATTATAAAGAGATAAACTTTATGAGGCAGAAGAAATACAAGCTATAATTGTGTTTAGCATAAAAATGGGAAGATGTATTGCATCCGCTACATACACAACGGTGAGATTTTCGTGTTTGGGCGTAAATCCATTCGAAACGATGGGCTGCCCGAGGTTTTCGACTAAGCAGCTGGCACGCGAGGTGGAGCAAAGGGCACCGAGGCTAACAACACGGCACAGGAGTAGTACAGTGCTATCCCGAACGCGAAGGGAGGAGATGCCGACACGGACGGAAAACCCGCCGCTCGGGTACCCCACCTGGAGCGGGGCGGAAGGAGCGGCACGCCGCGGGCCCCGCGGCGCGGAAGACGACGCATCACGATCCGTGCGTCCCGAGCTGGGGTCAGGCGCGGGGCGTCGGCGTCGGCATCGGCAGCGCACGCAGCACGCGTAAAGACACGTGGGGCCTCCACCGCCGCGCTGTCTGTCTCGTCCTCGCCCCGCCCGTCCCGCGCACGGCACTCTCCCTCCCTCTCTCTCTTCGCACGCTGGCGTCCGTCGTCCTGGGCTGCGAAGGGATCGTCAACTTGAGCTGTTGGCCACATGCGCGCGGGGAAAGGAACCTTGTCGTGCGGGAAACCTGGTGGTTTTGCCGCGTGATTCGCCGCGCACGGACAGGAACTCGCTCTCGATTGGCGGACGGCAGCGAGTGGTCTTTTTTTCTTCCATGGCTTGCGGCGGCTGGGGGAAGATGCGTGACGACGTTGCCAAAGCCGGACCGAATTTCTTGGCTTTCTTCCGGCTAGAAGAACGGCACGCACGACGTGACGATTCCTCAGCTGCTCAACGTGTACTGAAGTAACTCGAGTGAAATTTCTTTTTTTGATAATCCAGCGGACCAAGCAACCTATCTCCTGGTCAGGCATGCAGTGCAGCTGGTTTACTTTTACTTCTGTACCGTTCCTATATCTCGGTGAATTACGTGCAACGTACAGCCTACCACGTACTACAAGCTTTCCGTTTATCCTGAGACCGACCCGATGCTTTTCTTTTACTTAACACGGTACAGCCTACGTGCAATATTAATCAGTTTGGATGCGACACGGTTCTAGTGTCTGCCCGTCTACTCCGTTAGTGTTCATTCAGATGGTTGAACAACTATCAGCCATGTCAGTAACAAAGGCACCTGCCGATCAGTCCATCCCCAGTGAAAACGACGGCTCAGCTAACAGTCAGCACGGCCACCGGTACACTAGTTTAAGCTTGCCCTCTCGTACTTACTAAGCAAAAGGCTTATCGCTTGAAAGGTCGTGAGGTCAATGTCAAGGTAAGATAACAAGACGCGCGCCGGGACGCGGGCGATCACATGACGGCGCGACACGTGGGCGGACGTTCACGCTAACTGCGAAATCAGGATCGGCGTGCGGGGCGCGAGACCGTGGGCCTGCTCTGCTGGTGGCGCGGCTTCGAAATACAGTACGTACTCCTATGTCGGCATCCGATCCGCGGGTGCTCGGACCGCGCACCCACGGCGCCACCGGCCGTGAAACCTTTTTATTTCGAGGCTCCGGCTGTAGACCGACAGCCAGTAGTACAGCCAGCCGCACGCCCCACCACGCCACAGCCACAGCCACGCGCCGGTTGCCCCGCGGATCGCGTGATGCCTCGCCGCGGTGCTTCCATCTCACTCTTGCGGAAGCCGCTGGCACTTTTCCTCGTGGCTCTGGGAATTGCAGGACGTACGCGGTGCCGGTGCCGGTGCCGCAGGCCGCAGCCGCGGTACATTGATGCGTGACCGACAGCTCCGAGCTCCCTGCCGACGCGGGTAATCTTTCAAAAGCCAGTTCGGAACTAGGTGACCACGCATAGAATTTTTTTTTCGGTGACCACGGACTGGGAAAATCGTTCACCAAAATTGATTGTGTCGTATTTCAAGGTGGCTTGAATTGTCTGAAATCTTATCCAGATCATATATTTCTTTTGGATGCACGTGGGTTTCGTTTATTTCTGAGTTGTTTGCATATTTGGGTGTAGGAAACTTTTTTACGTAATGTCAGATACTCGTTGGCGCATCCAAAGTAACCCCACGATTGGCAAACTGACTGAACTATTTCAGATAATCACATCTTTTCACCCACATAAAGAGAACCGAGCTTTGGAATTAATTCGTTGCGTCACAATTCCTTTGCCCGCATAATTATCATGTTAGACCTAAAATGTGAAATCAGAGGAGGACTTTTGATAAATGGACATCCCCAACGCATGAATGTTAAGACGCAGATATCGTGTAATAATGAATGGATCGTACTTTTTCTGTACCATGATTTGCCAACGTTGGGACCTTTCTTTATAGAAGAAGGTATGGATGTGATTCGAGGAGTTTAGTAATTATTGTGCAAAAGGCTTCACAAGAAAATCAAAATCAAATAAATGACAGGTTGTGTCAAGTAATAAAATTCATGACCGAGGCCCAGGTTTTTGGACCTGGAGCCGAGGTGGGACGTGGGAGCTCGCAAGGAGCAAATGGGCTGCAATAAGTATGGGCTAAAATTGGTTAGCTACCTACCCCATATAAACAGTAAGTTTACTTAATTTCCCTGCAAGTTTTAGAATCTAAATTATATTTCTGTTGAAACTTTTAGGTTTTATGAACTTTAAAACTTGTATGTAAAGTTCCAAAGTCTAGCATTCTAGTGAAAAGGACAAAAGATAATCCTAACAAGTCTATTTGGGATTTGTGAAGTCTCAAGTAAAGCAAAAGGTGAGAAAAAAAAGGAGATTAACGTGGGGGGCACGATGATAGTGGAATCAGCAGCGGTAGTTCCAGCGGAGACAGGTGGACACGCCGCCACAACGGTTAGAGCCATTTGTGACGTGCATTGAAGAGCGGCGTTCGGAGTTTCGAAAGAAGGCTACCCATCGCTAGATTTCAGTCAAACCGTCAGGTGCCATTAACTGATTTCAGCTTTCGAACAACCCTTACGAGAATTAATAAGGATTTTCAAATATCGATAATCGTTTATAGGGGCTGATATAATCATTAAAAATCTATTGAGGCCCTGGTAACATAAAACCAAATTAGGTCCAATAGAAGACGGCACGTTACGTCTCCTCTCGGAATTTGGGCCAAATATTCTTGAGAACTACAGATTGAGGCCCCGCTAACATAAAACCAAATTAGGCCCAATAGAAAACTACACGTTTCGCCTTGCTGTATTTGGGCCAAATATTCTGGAGAACTACAGATACCTAGTCCATTGAGTAACCATAACAAAGTGTTGATCTTACAAGGCCCACAATTCTCAGATGCAGTCCGTACGAATGGGCCTTTTCTTTTCCGACGAACTCATGGTAGTTGTCACTTGACAGCACGGGACAAATCTAGGCCGCCACGCCGAAGAATTCCAAATCAGATCTCGGCTTTCAAGAAGCCGGGAAGTACTACTACTACCAGATCCCAACTGCACACCAAACGACTTCTTCACGTGATTAATCTCCGCCGAAGGCCGCCGAGGCTGGGGTCGAGGCCGAGCCACTGCCTAGCCTCGGATAGTCGGCAGTGCCCACCGCCGGCGTGCACGTCCGTTCATCGCTCCCTTCACTAGCCGAATCCGTTCGGGGTGACTGCATTCGTGGTATTTTAAATTTGTATTTTTAAACAAAATATTTCTATTTATCTATAACATTTTTTGAAAAAAATTATACTTTATTTTTGCAGTTTTCATATCTATCATACACTAAATACACATTTAAAATGAACTATCTCAACGAGTATCTTTTACTGCACTTTATTTTTGTCCACTTTTTGTTCTTCTACTTTCTTTCTCCAGCCTCCATGTCAAATAACACACCGCTTTCGTGTTATACTTCTAATGAACAAATATCGTGTAGACTTTCGTAGCGCACTACCTAGATACAACACTCTTCAACCTATAACGCTCTTCAGTTTTGCACATATCACGCGTGATGTTCGCGAATTTAGAGTAACCGATGCGGAGAACCTGGACAACAAGGAGGAGTCAACCCACACAATCGCCCACAGTCATAAGCACAACAAAAAGAGTCGTGTAGACTTTCATAGCGCACTATCTCGATGAAGCGCTCTTCAGTTTTGCATGTATCTTACGCGACGTTCACGAGTTTAGAGTAACCGACGCGGACAACCTGAACAACAAGGAGGAGCCAACCTACAAAATCGCCCACAGTCATAAGCACAACAAAGGTGTCGAGTAGACTTTCATAGCGCACTACCTCAATACAACGCTATTCAGTTTTGCATATACTATACGTGACGTTCACGAATTTAGAGTAGCGTTCACGAATTTAGAGTAGCGGACAATCTAAACAACAAAGAAGAACCACAAGGAGGAACCAGCCCACAGAATCACCCAGGCTCATAAGCACAACGGAAACAGTTCGTGTCGCGTCCCCGCTCTCCTTTTCTTTGCCGTCCTTTTCTCCCTGCCCCCTGTGCTGTGCCTCTGCCTCCGCACCGCACTTCCACCCACCTGCTCGCTCTCTCACGCTCTCCCTCTCCACGAAACCACCGACCCGCCCCCGGCTCCTCCCCGACGCATCGCCGAGACAACGCCGCCGCCGCCGCCAGTTTCCACGAGGATCCGGCGGGCGATCGCCTCAACGCGAAATGCCGGCCCAGAAGCGCCCGCTCGCGCCGCCCGCCTCCGACGACGACTCCGACGGCCGCGTCGCGGGGCGCCACGCCGCCGCCAGCCGCAGGAGAGGCTGGGGCTCGCGGGGGACGGAAGGGGAGGCCGCCGCGGGCTGGGGGACCGCGAAGCCGCGGGAGCCCCGTGATGGTGGTGAGACGAACGACGCAGCGACGCCCCTCTGTCTCTCGATGCACGCAACGCGTTCGATGCACTGAGCCGTGGGCGTGTCTGAGAGGTTTCGTTTGTGTTGTGGTGGTTTCGCAGATCCCGACGACATCGAGGAGGGTGGCGGCGGCGGCGGAGGAGGAGGAGACGGGAGCGACAGCGAGTCGTCCCTGAGCGCCGGCAGCATGGACGAGTAAGCTTTCCACCTTCCTCACCCCTACCTCCCTGTTTTCTCCTCACCGTCCACGACTTCTCTCGCGTCATCTGGTGTGTCCGTCGAGGCGATCCGACTGCCATGCCGCCGCCTCGCGCCTTATTGTGTTAGCCGCTATCTTCAGATCACAATTGACGCACGCTGGGGGCAAGCACTTGCACGATCCGGTGAACTCAGCGGGGATAGTGGTTGAGCAATTTGCGTGGCGAGTTACGACTGCTTCGTTCCGATCGCTCATATTTGTTCGGTGCGGATTGTGTACTTGGCGTCGCTAGCTGATCATCACCTTATCGCAAGAGACGGATGGAGATATTGAACTGTGCGAGACGTCGAACTTTCGAGATGATGCCAATGCTTCCGCCATGTTGAGTTATCATGGCAACGGCATGGGCCGTTACGGCGGATAGCAAGAGGTCTCAGCATCGATCCTTGGTCATTGTTGATATGGCTCTGCCAAGGATAGCCGCCGACGCCCGGTCACATCTCATGCCTCTCCGGATAGCTCACGTCGACTTGCTACCAGGTTACCTGTATAGTGTGAGTGTAGATAGGCAGGCGACTGTGAGATGCTAGAGGTTGATCTTTTTCCTGCGCCGTTGATTTAGGGTTACCAATTTGCCTTTCTGGTTCACGACTTTTGTTAGAAGAAGCTTCTAGAGTCTGGATTGTTGCTCAGAACCTGGATCCTCTCTAGTTCATGACTGCTCGTTTACTGCCACAACTTTTTGCACCGTGGGAAATTCAGTGTTCTTATTTAAAGTGGAAGCAGATGGTATAACATGCGTATGGATATAAAATTAGCAACGTTGATTCGTCACACAAGAATAATATCAGCTTCGTACCAATCACAGTGTACGACAGCTACCAAACACTAACGACGAAATCCTTGTATCATTATTAGTCAGCTTACATTTCAAAAAAAAAAAAGAATCTCAATCAACCTGACAGTAACCTAATTAGAGCTGCTGTTGCAATGAGAAACTGCAGTTTGATCCCTTGCAACCTGTACATCACTAGCTGCTAATTATAAGTTCTAAAGCCGTCAGGAGTAGAGTTTGTGTAGATTTTTTTTTCAAAAGTCCGAGTTTGTGTAGATATTGACTTAGTAGTATATCAGTTGGTGATTTAGTAGTATCTCAGTCTGTGATTTACTAGTATCTCAGTTAGTAATTTGCATGCCTAGATTCTTCAGAATTGACAAATGTTTTATTGTTCCAATCCATATGAACTTGACATGCCCTTCTTGGATACAAGAATGTTTCATCGGAGGAGCCCGCAGCCGTTGTTTGATTGGACTGAGTAGTAGCTCTTTTGTATTCTTGACATACCACGTCGTCGGTGAACGGTGACTTCCCAGTTCCACTGATGCCCATTATTGACCACAGCTAGATGTTAGATCACCTGCGGCCCCTACGCTCAGTCTTGTTTCATGTTGGATTACTCCGGCTCCAATGTGTCGTCTACAACAACAAGCTGACGAACAAAGAGATCAATTTGTCGGCGGATCGTGGAAGGTCCACTGGACTGATCTCCATCTGCCGCTGAAGAGGACGAAGAGGATTGGCAGAGTGCCGAAGGATACTACGCTACCAGCCCCGCGACGACGATGGTGGCAGGCAAGGCGAGAGGCCGCCTTGACGACGGCTCTGCTGCCCTGCATGTCCCCGACGGGGTCGCTTGCCGCCTCTCCCCCCTACACCGTAACACCGGTCACTCGCGACTCCAGCCAGTCAGAGCGGAAGCAGCGGCGCCCCCCACCCCCGCGCCCGCAGGCAGGCAAGCAGGCAGATAGACCCAGCCCACCACAACTCCAACACCTCTCGTCTCGCCATCGCAAGCCGCTTCTTTATTTTCCTCTTTCTCTCCGCCTCCTTGCAGGCTCTCTCTCCCGCACCCACCTGGCCACCTGCAACCTCCTCCCACCTCTCCATATACTGACATCCCCCTCCGGCCCTCCTCCCCGTCGACCACACCGCCTCCCCTCCCCCTTAGACCCGTACGCCCCGTGAGGGCGGCGACCACCGATCTCAGAGCCGAGATCCTACGAGCAGAAGGCCAGAATGCCCGCGCAGAAGCGCCGGCTGCCACCGCCGTCTCCGGAGCCCCGCGACAACGTCGCCGCTTCTTCCGCCGCCTCCGGTGGAGGATCGGGCGAGGGAGTAGGTGGAGGACGCCCGCCGAAGCAGAGCGGGCCCGCCGCCAAGCGGAGGAGGTTGGCTGACCCGAAGCCGCAGCGAGAAGACGACGGTGAGCTTGCCCCGGCATCGAGGCCTCTACCTCCTCTCGCGATGTGCACGTCGCGCTCTGTCTCTCGGTGTGAATATGGCTAAGGGGCTTGTGTACTTCGATGGGCCTGGCAGATTCGGATGCGGAGGACGGCGGCGGCGACAGCGACTCCTCGCATAGCGACGACGGCGGCAACGACGAGTGAGCTTTCTCTCCTCTCCCTCCTGCTGACTCCATCCAGTCTCGTGGATCCCCTGTAGATGGCTACGTCTATGCCCTCTGCCTCCCCTCGGCGCCGTGCCCCCACGCCCCCGTGCACTACCTCGGCTTCTTCGGCTCATCGTGTCCCGACTCCGGAGTCCCGCCGGTGGTGCGTGCCCGAACCGGTGGGCTTGGTGAGTCTCCGGTAACGTACATGGTTGCTTCCTTCGTGCCATCGGGTTCCATCCATGCTAGCGCACTGATCATCGCGCGGACATGGATGATGCAAATCGTGCGTATGCAAGCCAGTCATGCGACCTTCTCTATGTATGCACGCTCCTGTCATGTGCTTGCCGTGGCCAAGGAGATTGCTAGTCGTGGTTGTGCAACTGTATCGCACTATTGCTTGTGCTTGAATCACCGCTTTCATCTGAGGTTTTGTACCGCTCTTTCTTCGTGGGTTTTACTGTGCGTTGGGAAGTTACCGTTCCCAGTTGCTATTGTTCAGCACTGTATATGGATATAATTTGCAATGGCTTCTGAATTTCTGTTTTCGTATTCCTGTTTCCCTGGCCTAGACGTTTGGGTTGCTACGTTTATTCAGTTTAACTCTGGAGGTTTTGTTTACTGTCTGACGTGGAGTTTTTTTCATTTGTCCTTGTTTGTTCCATATACAATAATTCTCTGTGAAAGGCGAACATGCTTCTTAGTCGCCAATGCACATGCTCTGGTAATTCATAAGATGCAACATACTATATATCGGGTTCAGTCTTAAAACACCAAATTTGGCGTTTGTATGTCAGATATATGGCATCATTAGGCCCATATAAAATGATAACTTAAGTAAGTCTCTATTCGTACTATTGCAATGTTTGATACCACCGGAATAGCTAAATATGCTCAAACATTCAGCTAAGTATTTAAATACCAACCGTTGCTTATGTCTCAAATGATATGATATGTGTGTGGTGTTATACAATGGCATATATTATTGGCCCGGAAAGAATATGAATAGCTGCAGTACTTTATATCGAACTATACATATTGAAGATATATATTCAGGTTTACTAAAGCTGCACCGTTTGATGCTTCACGCAGCTGGAAGCTTATATGAACTTTTTCTCACTCAGGTTTATGCTGGTGAACTTAGCAGATATTCGGAAGGAACTCCAGTGCCCTATCTGTCTAGGTAAGAATATCCTATTCAATTTGCTTATAGATTTGGGTGCTCTGTTGTTCTTCCTATTGGTCATTTGAAAGCTGAACATGAGGATGTTAATTATTTATCACTTATGTCTGTTATGTCTGAACATTTTATCTCACTGTATTCTGTATGCTAGCATTGTAAACAGCCCTCTCATTGCAAGTGGTGAGCTGAACACAATAATTGATAAACTTTGAGGCTAGTTTTGTCACAACAATCAGTTATTCCATGTAATTTTCAGTCCACTAGGTGCATGTGCATCTCAAACAGATGGATGCAAGAACACTTTATAATTATATTATTTCTTATTCACTGGTTGGTTACAAATTCAGTTCGTCTCTGTGTTCTCTAGTACGGATTGTATATCATGTGTCATTATATCTGATGGTCTCCAGTTCTAACCCACATTATTCAGCTTATCACCTCTTCCTACAAAACCTTATATTGTGGTAATGTTATCTAAGCTAATACTAATGCTTCTAGGAACCATTATTTTACATGTTCACGATCTGACAATTTGATATTTGGCTTGCATCATTTTCTGTTAGACGATGAAGTGATTTTTTTATGATAAATGATATGTGAAAGACCTAATCCCTATATTTTGCAGGCATTATCCGGAAGACAAGAACAGTTATGGAGTGTTTGCACCGGTTCTGTAGAGATTGCATCGATAAATCTATGCGGCTAGGGTATAATATTGGACATTTCTATACATTCTTTTCTACTTGTCTGTTGTAGTCTTATTCTGTCTGTGTATTGGACAATCAAATAATGCTCTGATTTTGCAGAAATAAGGAATGCCCAGCATGCCGAACTCATTGTGCAAGCAGACGTTCTTTGAGAGATGATTCTACTTATGATGCTCTGATTGCAGCCTTGTATCCAGATATTGATAAGTACGAGGAAGAGGTGATGTCTATGTTGCCTCATTTCCATTTAGTTGTTTGTTTTATCTAGCCTCTTCTAACTATTCCATGCTGAACTTCTAACACTCCTGACACTGTAGGAACTTGCTTTTGGTGAAGAGGAGAAGACTAGGAATAAAAAGGTGAGCTCAACTGTTCGACAATATGAGACTGTGTTTGCTTATCCAATTTTATTTTTCTTATTATAACATATTTTATCACCACAATCATTTACTTTCATGAAAGATCCAAGAAAGCATTGAGGAAACATTTCGAAAACAGTCCGAGGCAGCTGGAAAGAAGCAGCGTTCCAAGGGAAAAGAATCTGCCACAGTATATGCAAGAAAGTACAGGAGGAATATGAGAATACAGGGAAAAGGTAAAAATGTTGCTCCTGATATTGCCTCTAGTGGCAGCGATGATGAAGAAAGAGACGAAGAAAATGCCAATGATGCCACCGAAGACTTCTCTTCTGCTGATGATCATTCTTCAGTTTTGCGGCACAATATAGGTAGAAAGAGGTCTGTTACACAATCTTCACCTGCTAGGAGTGTTGGCATTACTGACCACGTCTTTGAGGAGTACAATGAAGTAGTTGGTGGAAAAGAAATTTTGGCCACCTCTTCACTGCAGGGAGAGATGCTAGCATGGGGAAAAAATGGTACACGAAGCCAAACTCGATATGGCAGTGCTGCTGGTTCAAATGGCAGGATGGCAAGGGGTGGACGCATTCAAAAGTTGGCGGATCACCTTCGTAGTACTGATGAATTGGATAAACAGGTAATTTAGTACTGCATGTGCCATCAAATCGTGGATTACATTTTTTTATTTATGTTTGTTTGGACATAAGTTCATCATAAGTCACTATAATTTTCAGAAATTTATGAGTAATTTACAAACTGAAAGCTCTTTAGGAAGGAACCTTTCAAGAGGAGAAAAATTGTACAACATTTCAGTAGTTCTGTCCAGTAATGCTTGACTTGAACAAGTGAACATGTAGAAAGAACTCGTTCCAGGTTTGCTGAATACTCCATCTTTCTGTATTACAGTTTCATCTGTATCTTGTTCTCCTTCCTCTCGATGGACAACCACACTTGGAAAAGCCCTATCTAAGTTGTGGACCAACCTTATCCATTTGGCATCTTTTACAGGTTATTGCTTACCTCTATAAATATCATGCTTGTTTTCTTAACAATCTTAGTTTGTATGGCTGGACCTGAATAACCAAATGCTGTTTAAATTCGCATGTTTTCAGTTCATTGCTCTTCAATTGTCTCGGCAAGTTGAAGAATTTGAGATGTACATCAGGATAGACCACAGCTGTGGAAGTATCTTCTCAAAGAGTTCGAGTGCAGGTGAGGAAAAAGCGCATCCATTTGATGGCTTGGAAAGATTGAGGGAAGACATACTTCTTTCAGAGCTGCACCCTTCATTTGCCTCAAGTAACGGTGATCTGGTAAGACCCGTCTTGAGATATATTTGCTTTCATATATGCGTGCTCATATTTACCATCTGCTAATGCTGCACGATTGTGTTTAATCGTCAGGAGTTACTGTATGCCTTGAAAGCTCGAGACTAGGTCAGTTTTAATCCCTACCTATCAATTCGCGAGGTTGCTGTCAGCGTGGTGGTGCTGTGAGGTCCGCAACTGATGAATGGCCGTATATAAAAAGTGCAATGTGCAAAAAATGGCTAAGTTACTTCTTCTCAAGAGTTTTCTTAGTTTAATTATCTTTCTTTGTAATATATAATGAAGTTTTTAGCGTTCCTTTATCAGGCGAATAATACTTTCATGTGTCATCTATACAAGTTGATGAGACTGTGGAAGTTGTTAACTGGTTATGATAAAATGGAATGTTTGTTTCCCTGTTCAGGCTTATGCCTCGTTCTGCCATTGTAATTTCTCTTCTTGCTGCTAACACGCCTCTGAAGTTTTTTTTTTTTTTTTTGGTTCAAAACCCATTGCTGTCACAAGTCCCTTTTCTCTCTGCCGTCCACTACATCGAACTCCGCTACATGACTTACTAGCACATGGAAAATTCATACCGCAAAAATCATTGCAAATTCATGCGACGCAACTAATGTGCTCTGTTTTTACACACTCAACACGACCATTTGAAATAAATTTGCAGAACTATACCTATTTTGGGACAAAATTTATCGTTATCCAAAGAAGCATAGACTACTCAAGCAGCAGGTGAGTCACGAATGCATAAACATCGAACCATAACTAGGACGAGATGCATAGATTATCCAGACAGCAGAATCTTGTGTAGTCGTTCTAGCATCGTACCCTAACCCTCCTCTCGCCGCGCTGGCTGCATAGGAGGAAAAGGACCACTCCAGAATGCCGGCATGGATAAGCAGCGTCCACGGATGGGTTATGAACCTGCCGTGAGCGCCTCCGCGTGGACCTCGGCGTTGCTCCACGGTGCGAGAAAGAGCACGAGCTCCGACCAGAAGTCAGCCACCACCTTCCACTGCCGTGAACTCTCTGTACCTGAGCTCACTCCCGAGGTTGGCAAATTGTACCTCGGCAGCAATGCTGGGCGAGTTCCTGCTCCAGCAATGATCCTCTTTATTTCTGCTCAAGGCCGTCATTCTAGAACTAATCTGCGGGATGTATCTCACGGTCTCCTCCAAATAACAGTGCCGGGCATGAATTGCCAGATATTCACACTGAGGAGCATAAGCCTATCAAATCGGACTTCTAAAAGCTCTGTATTTTTATTCACTGATACAACATACATACAGTTTCTGTTTATTCGTAAAGCAGCTGTCCAGTTTTACAGCGAGGACTTCGGCTTGACGGAGGCAGACTTTTGTCCATATGAATAGACACCCACTCCACGCTTCTTTCCAAGTCGACCAGCATCAACATACTGAACAAGAAGAGGGCAAGGGCTGTACTTGTTATCTCCCAGTCCACTGTGAAGCACCCGAAGTACTGAAAGGCAGACATCCAGCCCAATGAAGTCGGCGAGCTGCAGAGGACCCATCGGATGATTCGTGCCCAGCTTCATCCCCGTATCAATGTCTTCCTTGGTTGCTACTCCAGTGTAAAGCGCCCAGAATGCTTCATTGATCATCGGCATGAGGATGCGGTTCACGATAAATCCAGGATAGTCTTGTGAACATATAACAGTCTTCCCAATCCTGGAAATTCAGTTTCATCGGGCATAATCGCAAGAGTAACAAATTCAATTGGGAACTGAACGCTATCTGAACATTATCTGATTGATCAATTAGCTGGATGTTTGTACATAATAACTGAAGCGGATAACTCGGAGGTTCAGTTACCTTTCGGAAAATGATTTCACCGCAGAAAAAACCTCTTCTGATGTATCCGCTCCTCGAATAATCTCGATCAATTTCATTATCGGTGGAGGGTTAAAAAAGTGCATGCCTATCACCTGCACAGCATACAAAACACGCTTCACAATCATAAAGGGCTGAATTCGAGCTGCTGGTGGCAGGGAGATGGATGTCGGGTCACTGAATCACCTGAGAGGGCCGCTTGGTAGCTGAAGCCAGGCGGGTTATAGAGATGGAACTGGTGTTCGACGCGAGGATGGCGGACGGCTTGGTGACCTCATCCAGCTCCACGAACAGCTTCTTCTTGACATCTTCAACCTCGACGACGGCCTCGATGACGAGATCCACGTCCCCGAGCTCTTGCACGCGCGAGACGCACCTTATGCGCCGGATGGAGTCTTCGCACGCGGCCTGAGACACCACAACGCGGTGACCAAAATCGTGAGGTGGAGGAAGCACCGCCGCCGTTTTGTTGATTTATTTATTTTTTACCGAAATCTGGGGAGGCTGGCTGAGCGGTGAGGCCCCCTCACCTGGGAGATCTGGCCCTTGGCGGCGAGGCGGCGGAGGGAGGCGGAGATGGAGCCGACGGCGCGGGAGAGCGCGGCCGGGTCCGAGTCGAGGAGGAGGACGGCGCAGCCGGCTGCGGCGGCGAGCTGCGCGATGCCGGCGCCCATCTGCCCCGCGCCGATCACGCCCACCGCCGCGATTTCGCTCGCCGCCGCCATCGTCTCGTCCCCGAGAAGCGTTCGTGTTTATCTCCCCCTAGAAGGCCAACGCAAAGCAGAACAAACAATCAGTGATCCAGTGACGTGCGTCCTATGCTTTGATCCAGTGACGTGCGTCCTATGCTTTCCATTTTATGTTTCCATTTCCGTCGTCCCGCAGCCTTCGTTTTTTTGAACCCCATTGTACCCGCATAGGTTGATGTCACAGTGCAATAAAGCTTAATTCAATCTCTGATTTATTTCAACATTATACATTTATTGTCAATTGTTCTTTATTTTTATAAAATTAAATATTGTTGCACTGATAGCTTTGCGTTATTTAAAATAAACCGGACTACGAAGACAGCCGGATGGAATAGCCTATATTTTTTCCTCACTGATAAATAACGCAAGGGGAAGTTGCACATGACCGATTGGAAGTCATATATACTGTTAATATACGTGTCGTCGTCGGCTGGCAACACTCTCTGCATCCGGGCCTTTGTGCTACGGAGTTTCCTTGCTGACAGAGCTTCACACTCGCACTTCACCTTCTTTTAGAATACTTCACCTAATGTTGAATGCGAATGGAGCACTGCACTTGTTGTTTTGCAAGTAACCGGGAGACTCACAAGTCACGACATAATGTGGATTAACAAATAACAAACCAGAGCTCGTACAGACGTGGGATCTACTAATGCTACGCTTGCAATCACTAGCCAGCCATCCTGTTGGTCCCCGCCAATCGCGACGACAGGATGGCATCACGGCATCACCGCTCGAAAACTAGCAATGCCAAAATGAACGAATCACCCATTCACCACCAACTTGAAGCAGCAGCACGTACGTCGAGGCAGAAGAGGGAGAACAGAGACGAGGCTGCCTAATGCAGCATGGCCGCCGCGGCCAGCAGCGAGGAGCCTACGCATGCCGTCCAGGCACCGCCGCTGAGGCCGCCGCCGCGGGGCCCTCCGCTGTGGTTCCCTCTGGCTCCGCCGGCGCCGCCGACGTAAGTGCCGCGGCCACCGCCTCTGATTCCGATTCCGCTTCCGCGCCTCGCTTCCGTGACGTCCACGAGGCTCGCCACGCAGAGGACGGCGACGACGAGGAGGAGCGCGCACAGCGGAAGGACAGCTCGCCTCATCTTCTTCTTGACGGCCTGCTTGTAGTGTGGCTAGCTACCAACCAGCCCCAGCGGCGAGGTGGGCGACCTGTGCAGCTGTGAACTTTGTGGTGGTGGACGAAATGATTTCTTCTCTTTGTTGTCGTGGCCTCGTTCGTGGTCGTGAGCAGGTCAGCAGAGCAGCTTCTCGTGTCGGTGTCTATTATAGGAACGATTATTGATGCCGCCGGGCCGGGGTTGGCCGCTGGTGCTGATAATCATTTGACGACGCGGCGCAGCAAGCAACCACCACGAACCGCAGCAGAGCGCAGGATACTTCTGTGTTACCACCTGGAGACGTAGCCCAAATGTACTACACGTTTATGTTAGTACTACTTTTCTCAGCATCCTGTTTGACGAGTTCTTACGAATTTGGATTTGGAAAGTCCGCGCGAGCACGTTTGTTGGTGCACCTGATGGAGTATCGAAATCCGCAACTCGGAGAACCGGCCTCTGGCCGGGTGACTTGCTCGTCCAGGTGCGACGGACCGTGTCTTTTTAAAAAAAATCCGCAACTCGTTCCCCCCTTTCTGCTGAATAGATCGAGACGGTGATTCTTCCATTCCAACCAATTGTCGAGTTTCTAAAAACCAACACTCTCCTCTCAATACAATTAAAGGCTCTCCCTCCCTACCAATAACTAGGCCCTACAATGTTCTCTGACGTGAGGATGTTTTTGGCTGTCGTGCTCCCACTCTCGATGCTTTGGACGCGTGGTCGACAAACCGTAGCCACGTCGCCCCGCTTCCATATAATTTTTTTTATAATATTATTTCCTCCGTTTGTAAAAGTTTGTTATTTTTAATAACATAATTTCAAAGACGGAGAGAGTACTAGAACGTCTGTGACCCACCCCGTCCCTGACGTCGTTGACAGCACGAACAAACTCATATAAGCCCGCGGCATCTTGGCTGGATGCAATCTTCAGTAGACAGCATGTTTCTGAACAGAGCTCATCTACCGTTCGTACTTCGCTTAATGCCCAACCAAGACGAGGGACAGCAGCAAACAAGAGACTGACAGCCTAACCTGGATTAAGAAATCACTGCTCAATAAATACATTTGCCCTTATATGTTTACATAAAGAATAAACAAAACATTTGCAATCTCTAACAATCACACTAGCTTGTTCGTTGTTCCTGGCTTCCTGCCAACCGCGACCACCGCACGTCACCACCGCTGAGGTTGTTCTCGCATGGCGCCGCAACATGCAAAACACCTATCGAGGCTTGAATGCGCAGCCGCTATGCGTAAACGTTGGCGTCGATGCAGCACGAGAAGAAGCTAGACGAGGCTACAACAGCATGGCCGCCGCGGCCAGCAGCGAGGACCCGACGCCGGCAGTCCAGGTGCCGCCGCTGATGAGGCCGCTGGGGCTGCCGCTTGTGGTGTGGTTTGTTCTTGTCCCTCTGCCGCCGCCGACGCCGATGTAGCGGCGGCCGCCTCCGCGCCTGGCCTCCGCGAGGTTCGCTGCGACGAGGACGGCGACGAGGAGAAGCGCGCACAGATGCAGGGCCCGTCCCATCTTCTCTTGTGATTTGTGATGGACTGATTTGCCTTGTGGCTAGCAACCCCAACAGTGAGTCGGCGACTAGAGGCTGTGAAGGTGTATGGACTTCGTTCTTCGGCGTTTGTTGGGGGCAGATGTGCGTGTCGCCATCTATTTATGCAGGTTTCTCGTGGTTGGCAGCGCAAGCCCCCCGTCTCGTTGAACACTAGTAGACGCGGTAATACAACGTGACACAATCAAGATTGAAGCGGAAATAAATAATGCCAAATACCAATTAAACGCTATTATGTTTATTATGGAAAGCAAACCCGATTGCTGTTGACTCTTTCTTTGAGCTGCATTTTGTTGACTCTATCAGCATTCTAGACAGCGAAGCTGCTCTGCCTGTGCATTTCCTCTTCCGAATACACGCACGTTCCTGGTAGTGGTAGGTCGATCGTTAGCTCACGGCATGGATTTTTTTTTTTCGAAATAACAGCTCATGGCATGGATGGCTTGCCGACTTTACCAAGTTGCTCCACCTTATTATACTCCATTGATCTCAAATTACTCGTCATTCTTTAATTTAAAGATGAATTAGATAATAACAAGTATTTTTGCATGGATGCTAACAGGAACATACTAATGTCCTTTACGAAATAACTACAAGTGAAAATCTGGCAAGTCACTTTCTGCTTGGGAAGCTGTACAATCATGTGTGCCGTCTCTGAGATGATAAAAAATCCTAGACAAAGGTCTATATCAAAAGGTAAAAAAAAACTCTAGAAAAATACATTACCAATCATCATCATTCTCCAGCTTCTGGGACGCATACTTGCGCTATCATCAGCCTCCAGCTCCGCCACTCTCGCCGCCATGAACGGGAACGCACGGTTCTTGCACTGGAAGTCATCGAACGGCACGGCCTAGCACGGCATTGTGCGATGGAACCTCTCCAAAGAGTAAGACGGCAGGTCCTCGTCGCACCACACCAGGACATCCTCGAATGCCAGCGCTGCACTCCTTGCTGGTAGTAGTCGGTGGTCAACAGCGATGGCTCGGAGACAGCAGCTGATGAGTGATGAGGCTTTGCCGAGGAGGCCCTCTCTGCTCTCCAGCACGATACAGACGGGGGGCAATGCAATGCCGATGCGCGCACATCCTACGGAAACCCATACATTAGTTTCAAATTCAGAGTGCAGACAAACATTTGATATCCCAGCTGCACTGGTAAACATAGAGTGCGTAGCAGTAAGCTCTACTTGTGCATAGGTGGGCAAACGAAACCATAGCCCTTTGGCATTACCCTGCAACTTGCTTTGATGGAACTCTATTTATAAGCACTAGCGTTGTCAAAATCATATCAGTGTATGTTTGCTTCACTACTTTGCTCACCAGAAGTTAGGACGGACAACACGAACCTTAGAAGGAAAGGGAAGGGGACAGACAGCCCACAACATATGTATTAGTGTGGTCGAATGATTGCATCGACATTTGAATAAACTACCTTTACAGAAGACATGCGTGATTACGCTGGTCTCGCAATTTCTTTTACGCAGACCGGCGGGACATAAGGAATCAACCTGGTACGGTCAATAATAATACACAGTTCCAACTGCGGCTGGAACAATTCCTGTTGCGGGGGGCTGCCTGCTCCAGATGAAGCAATCCCACGAGCAAATGGACCGTGATATTCCTTGACCGTGCTATATCTTCTGCTTCAGTGCCTGGCGCAGCTGGACTTTACCGCCATCAGTTCTAGCTTCCAGAAGCTTGGACTTCATGTTGTGCTTCTGCATTCCTCGGGGCCACTCAATGCATCCTTTTATTGCATGAACAATGTCTGGATTTAGCAGTTCTGGCCTCCATTGTCCTATGTTTGGCGAATTGTCACACACTTCACCATTCTTCAGATCTGGAGATTCAGCGACATTTAACATCCTGGCATTTGATAGTCTACCATTGACTATTCTGGCTCCCATTTTCTTCTCATAAGCATTGTTTGATGATCTCCAGAGTCCCACAAATGACCTTCTATTCCGGTACTTCCCCGATGTTGTTGAACAGACTTCACTGATATCACTGTGTGCCTGATCATTGTCACAATAATAATCCCAATCTGTTCCACTCACTGAAGCATCATTTTCTCCACAAAAGCCATTTACTGATGGCTCACTTCCCCCTGGTGAATTACTAGATCCATTCTCCTCAACTTGGGTCACAGTCTCCCATCCACTATCAACTTCTGCCTCCTTATTGCTGATGCGAGGATGATTGCAGTATCTGCTTGCACGATTGTCCAAGATCATGTCAGTTTCAGGACCTGTTGTGTGGTTACTAGATGCACAATTCTTGGGCACATTTCTGTTACACTGCACAACCACCTTCTCAATAGTATCCTCTCTCTGCTTGAGTTCCTCAAATAAAGCAAATATGTCCTCCGAATGAGGAGGGGGTATGTAAGATAACTCCTTATCACCCTTGATCTTCAAAGAGCAAATTGCTTCCCTGAGCCTTTCTACCTCCCTTATCGTCCCTTTTCCCAAATTATTGCCTTGTAGTTGTAGGGAAGAAAGGACATTCTCGAGTTCATCCTGAAGTTTGTTCAGCTGAGAATACTTGTTCTCAAGTGACAGCTTTGCATCAATAAGCTTCATTTGAACCCTCTCTTCACGCCAAACCTCTGCCAGCTGCAGCATCTTCTTCTCTTCTTCTAATTCATCTATCATCTTCATTGATTCACTTTTCAGAGCCTCAACCTCTGCTTTGTCTTCTGTAATCTCCTTCACTAAGTCATCGCAAACCTCTTCCATGAGCACCCGAGCCTTCCCTTCCTTCTCGCAATCTTGCATATAACGCTTTGCAGCAAACTTCATCTCAGAAAGATCATTAAGCAGTCTGGAATTCATCATTTCTGCCTGTTTTCTCTGTTTTCTCTCCCGATTAAGTTCCTCCTTAAGATCCTCTAAAATGTGATGAACCTTATCATGTTCCCTACTCTTCCAGGAAGCCTTCTCCTCAGCGAGATTCTTCACCAAGAAATCAAGCTGCTTCTTTGTTGATTGACACTCTGATTCAAGTTCGTAAATTCGGTCCTGAGCAACCATAAGCTCCTCCTTCAGTGAATAGATTTCTCCACCACCATCCATTAGATCATGTTTGAAGCAATCATACCGAGAACCCTGTGATGTTCTCCTGAATTCATGGTTCCACTTTGTTGCCACTTCAGTTTCTATTTGACGCGCTGCAGAACGATCTTCCATCTATTTGCACAAACATAGTAACATACATGAGTCAGATCAGATCAAACTGGATTTGGTAAAAATCCCACAGAAACAACTTTCCTTCAGAAGGTATTAACTACGAAAAATATATACCTCATGTGAGGCATTGCTTGTAGTCCCATTACCTCGCCTTCCTTGGATAACTGCTTCATAATGCTGGAAATGATCAGGAGTGTGTGGACGCTTTGAACTGGACTACAATTTCAAACATTATGAATTATTAGCTGAACATTAACACAGAAATGCAAGGTCCATTTATTATGATGCTGAATATTTCCTAAAATGGTCAGCTATATATCTACAAGAGCAAGCTGGTTTCAATGCATAAGATGCTGAATATTGCACAGTAACACGCATGGTAGTAGCACAAAATGCTTAATCTATGAAGATATCTAAGTTCCACAACAAGTTAACCTAAAAGCTCATTCCGTCAACCAGTGTCCTTAACGAGGTTTTAGTCTTTTCATTGTCTAATTCTATGTAAACATAATGTTTCAGCAGATTTCACTCGGAAGCAAGGAACAGTTCATCATGGATGCACAAAACATTAGCACTATGCTCCATGTCCGCACGAGATATCTGTGCACACACAATAAGGTTTCTACAGTTGAAAACCCAAACCCTACTTCAACGCAAGTAGTGGTAGCCCGCAGTAATAACTAAACAGGTCAACATGAGTGTGATAAACGAAATGGTCAGTAAAAAGTGTGAAATGTGAGCAGCTTCGACACGAATAGCAGCGGGATTTTATAAGAACACGCTCCATTCCTCAAAATTTGATGCCGACATTTCACCAAAACTGAATGAGCTAGATGCCAAAAGCGTCCCACCGACAGCAGCCCGTCCACCAAGGCGTGGCCATCTAGAACCCTAGAAACGCAACAACCTGGACATGGGAGAAGGCGGATTGACAGAGATCTCGAGGCAGGCTCACCTCAGCCGTCCGGCGAGGCCTCCCGGGCCCCGGCGGAGGCGCCTGGGGCAGCTGCGTTCGCCACAGCGCCGCGACGATCTTCCTCACCGAGGCGCCCGCGCCCGCGCCAGCATGGGAGGAGGAGGAGCGCGAGCCCGCATAGCCGGCGTGTAAGGCCCACCGGACCGGCGGGGTATCTGGAGGTGGCGGGGGCGGCGGAAGCGGGGCGGCCCCGCGGCGGGTGGCGGCCAGGGAGGGGCTCTGGACGCGGACCCGGCGGCCGCGGCGGCGGGAGGCGGCGGACCCGGGGCGCGGGGGCGTGGGCGTGGGCGCCCGCAGCACGGGGCTGGACGGAGGAGCCTGGCGGCGTCCGGAAGGGCGCGCCATTGATGGGCGCGGCCGGCTTCCAAGGCTCCAAGCGGTGGGATGGGTAGCTGAACTGCCGAGGTGGTGGTGTGGCGGGGGCAGCGGCAACCGTCGCGAATAAAGCGCGGGTGTGGTGTGGTGTGGTGTGGGGCCGGGCCTGGGAGGTGGGGGAGCGTGAGATCTGACGCTGGCTGCTGGCGCCGTGCAGCCGTGGCGCTGCCGCTCGTGACGAGCACCTGAGGACGCCGCTCTCCCCCCTGGCTGGCTGGGCTTCGCGCTTTTCCATGGCAAATGCTCTCAAGTCCTTGACATTTCACATTCGTGACTTTTGATAGTTCTGCCATTTTTCATTTTATTTTAAACAAAAAATTTCTTATTAGTATTCTTCTGGTTGTTGTTTGTCTGATGATTGCCTTTTAATGTTGATTTCGGCTTCTTTTTCATTTTAATTCTTGTTTAGACTTGGACTTTTGAGTGGCCATCCCATTTCCTTCTCAATGTTCAGCATGACTGTAACGTTGCAAATGCGGTACCTCAAAACGTCCAACGTTAAAGCACGTCATTTTTTGTCTGATTGATCTCGCAACGGACATGGATCACATTTTCTCGAAGCTGCCGATCGCGGTACAAAAAATAGCATTACCTGGTGCACCGCGGCCTAACGCACGATCGAAAAGGCGAGCCGTAATCATCAACAATGCAACCTCACTCCACCCCGTGCAACTCGGCTACTACAGAAAACTACCAGTATTTCAAAAAACAAACTCCAGCGGAAAAAATTGCCGGCCAGTAGCCAATGAAGCCGCCTGCGCTGCAACTGTGATGTAAATATGTTGGGCCAGGAAGATGCCCACGTCGTTATGAGCCCATGAAGAGGCCCATGTACTTTTCTGCGCAACTTATGTCAAAGTATTACTTCACGCGTGAGATTTGTTACAAAACATTTAACATGCGATCACTTGAAAGGTCACTAGCGGTTCTAACCGCCTACCCGAAAAGACATGTCTCCTCACAAATGTGTCTCTTCATAATGTATAAATATATGATGAATGAATGAATGAACACATGGTTGAATCATTTGCACATTGTCTTTGTCTCTCTCGCGTTTTTACTTTCAACACGTTATCAGCACGCTCTACCGAGCGATCGAAAGGAAGAACGAAGAGCGATATCACGGTAAGATGTCTGGAAACGGAACACTTACTGATTTTGTTCTCATCATTCTTCAAGACGAAGATGCTATCCATCGTCGACTTCGCCAAGACATGATTGATCAAGAAGGTCGTCGGCACCATGAACGCCGCCATTAACGTGGTGGACGGTTCCACCGTCCGACGGCCATCCCTACAAGATTCAATCATCGTGTGCGTCATGGCGGTCGGCGCTGTTGTCGTTGCCGCCGTGTGCGCCACGGTGAACGACGATTTGGACGTCGTTGTCGTTACTACCGTCGTGATCGTCGGCGTAACCACCGAGCAACTGCCATTCCGGTGGCACAACCGCCAAGGAGCATTCTTAGACGTCGTGTCCAAGATCGTCCTCCGACCCCCTACCCCTCCCGTCCCTCGGATCTTGATGACCACCAAGTACAGGAACCGAGTGTCGTTCACGTTGGGGAAAACCCCAACCGGGCTGTGCCGATTCTAAGACCCTCGTCATCGAGTGGACAGGGGGAGGAGGGAGGAGGAGAAAGAGATGGAAACTCGACCATATCGGTGGCCGCCGAAACTACCACGCCGACGGTTGCCGACGTCGTGACGCCGCCGCCGATACAGCGAACGGCGAGGATTCGGATCGGCCCAAGGGGTCTCCCTCGAGAACCCTTGGCATCAAGGACATCACAGAACTCGTCGGCGCCGCCTTCATCCACTATTGCACCATCAATTTCGCCGGCAACCTCTCATGGCGAAGTCAGGCCTTCGGGCCCCGGATCTCCGTCGGTGCTCACGAGCCCGAGTGGGAACCGAATATGTCAGTGGTTTGGAACCGACAGATCTCCCTACACTACTAAAATGATAGGGGAGTTTGATGTTCGGTGTGGGCGCGCGGAGATTCAAGAAGGTGAATAAGAATTGACACAGGAGACACAAGAATTTACGTGGTTCGGGCCGCCTGAGCGTAATACCCTACTCCACGGGTGTGTTGGTGTTGTATTAGCAGTATGAGCTTGTGATGAGCGTATGAGGCGCATGTCTTCCCCCCATGTGTATCGTCGGCCTGTCCTTTTATAGTACAAGGGCGGGCCGTTACAGGTTAGCCTGGCCCGACATGTGGCCCCAGCGGTTACTAGTATTGATACACGTTTAATTGCTCTTAATGATCCTATAACGGGCTTTGACAGCACCGTTACTGGTGTTAAGATCGTCCATTTAAGTGTCATTAATATGGCATTAATGACACTTAATCGGGTCTTGAAGTCCTTGGCTCTCCTTTGAAGATCCGGAGCCGTTGCGGAGTCTTCCGGAGGTTAGAAGCTGAAGATCCGACGATCGGACACGTGGCAGCTCCGGAGCTTGCTGTGGGGAACAGGTAGCTCCGGGGCTACCCGACACATGTCAGGTCCGGAGCTTCTCTCGGTCTGGGGTTAAGTCCGGAGGTGCCATTTCGGTATATGGCCCGGAGCTTCCCCCGTGTGGGCGGGAGCTCCGGTTTGGTAGTACACGTGGCGACCCAGGGATTAACCATGTTGGAGAAGCGGGTCCGATTATGTCTGACATGTGGGCCTTCGAGGGTCTTCAAACCAAGTAGATGATTTTTCTTTGAGATCTTTATGACCTCAAGGGGTGTACGGTTTCTAGGATACCGACAGTGGCCCCCTGGACCTACATCCGGGGAAGTCATTCCGCCGGAGGTGGGTCCATCTTCACGACCTTTGAACTGAGTTTTCAAGGGTCTTTGAGGGTGCCTTGGCAAGGACTTGGAATTAAATCCTCGTCACGTGGTGTATCCCGCATGCGCAGATGAGATCTTTGACGTGCGGATCTCACGCAATTGAAGGTCGCCGGTTCCCGATACGAAAACCGTATCGGTTCCGCGCGCCTTGTCAGGCCGCCGCCTTTGGGCTTCCCGCCTCGTGATGACAACCGTTCGCCTGGGTAAGAGCCTCGACTTGATCGCCGGGGTGGTCTCGGGCCCTCTTGTCATCGGCAGGGTGAAATTTTTTTTTTGGGTGGTACCTTCGACTTCCTTGCGGTTTCCATCCAGGCGTTGCGAGGGCTTACTTAAGAAGGAAAGCGCGCACCGTCGGGAGTTCTTTACGCCTTCTCATTTGATCTTGCGCTCAAACTTCCAACTCGTGCTTCGCTCTTCTTCTCTTGCCTAGCTGTGCCGCGAGGGAGTTGGGTCTCCGCGAGAGTCGTTTGAAGACCGTCGGCGATTTGAAGAAGGTTCAGGCCCTCATGGGGTGGTCCTCGGACTTCTTCAATCGTTCGGTCCGCGCCGGTGGAGAGCTCCCATTCGAGAAGGAGCACTCCGGCGAAATGGTGTACTTCTCCTCGTACGCCATGGTGGGATTGATCCCACCTTTTTCTTCTTTTTTCTTGATGCTGCTAGACTTCTATGGTCTGCAGTTATATCACCTTGGCCCTCACTCCATTATCCTCGTGTCTATCTTCGTCCACTTCTGTGAGATGTGGGTGGGCATCCCCCCTGCATTGAACTCTTCCGGACCTTCTTCACCGTCCACACCACCGGCCGGAGCAATGAGTATCTTGGCTTCTACTACTTCGTGAAGCGCAAGAAGTGCCCATTCAAGTACCTCCGGTCGTTTCCTTCTGGGAAGTGGGATGACTGGAAGAAAGACTAGGTAGTCGTCAGGGTGGAGGAGCACGAGAGGCTAGAGCTGCCCGATAGTCTGCCCGGCATCAACACGACGATCTGGAGTGAAGCTCCGGTGCTGGCGGAAGCTTTCACCCCTGCTTTGACTAGGATCCGCCAATGCGTGGAGGGAGGATTGACTCCTCAGACGGTATTTTGCAATTTTCTGGTCAACAGGTGGGCGCCGCTGAAGAGGTGGGAGAAACTCGCTTGGGCCCTCAACAGCATGATGGACGACGACCGGGTCGAGACCGGGTTGAAGTCCAACATGGTGGGGAAAACCTTGGAGTTCCACCTCAAGAAATTCCAGCACGACATCTATGTCGACAGTGATGACTTGACTCCCCCGTCGGCCTTCCTCCCTCTGAACGTGGAAGTGGAGTTCAGCAGGGAGCTCCGGCGAAAGATGCCTGTACTTGACGACCTTGGTGTCGTCGAGAGAAGATCAACTACCCGGGTGGCGATCCCCGGAATGCCCGAAGATGGCTCTGTCCCTTCCCCAAAGCCAAGGGTCGAGGTCGTCGGCAAGGGCAAGGAGCTGGCTGATTAACCAGAGAGCCGGAAGAGGAAGCTGCAGCATGCCGACGGAAGGTCCGTCAGGCCCGCTACTTCCGCATCATTTTCCGGCTTTAGGGGGAGATAATAAATTTTCCAATGAAAGCCGAGAAATAATTTGGGATGACAATTTCATTCCAAATGTTGATCCACGTACAAAAGAAATTGAACTTCAAGTTCAGAAAATTATAGAGTTACAGCAACTTGCTAGTAACCTGCCAGATGCATTTACTGACTACAATAATGTCACAAAGTCTTTGAATCCCGTTGTCAATGCACCTTGCCGAGTGGAGGTACCAATAAAAACCACTCAACCTCCGAAAAGGGGGAGAGCAAGTAAGGAAAAAGATGCTTCAAGCAAGCGTCCGAAGACTAGACCTTCCTCGAGGAAAGTAAATGCGAGTCAACAAAACGTTGACTTAAATCAAAGGAATATTTTAAATCCTTTATCTAGCCCTCAAGTGCGCACTATAGAGCAGGCTGGACAATCGAAAAACCCTGATTCTTCTATGTTGGGAAGTCAAAAAGAATTACAGGGAATAAGAGAAATTTCCATCAAGTATACTAGTTCTGGAGAATTATTTGACCGTAATACAACGGTTGTCAACTCATGCTTTTCAACCTTGATTGCTGATCTTCTCCAAGATCCTGATTCTAAGACCATGGCAGAGTGTAAACAACGCTCGGACTGGATCAAATGGAAAGAAGCAATCAAGACAGAACTTGACTCACTTAAAAAGAGAGAGGTATTTGGAAATGTAATACCTACTCCTCCTCGAACCTATCCTGTTGGGTTCAAATGGGCTTTCGTTCGAAAACGAAATGAAAACAATGAGGTTGTGAGATACAAGGCAAGGCTAGTTGCACAAGGGTTCACGCAGAGACCCGGCATTGATTTTAATGAAACATATTCTCCTGTTATGAATGGAATAACTTTCCGATACTTGATATCACTGGCAACACAAAAACATCTATCTTTTCAGTTGATGGATGTCGTGACTGCATATTTATATGGGTCACTAGATTCGGATATTTATATGAAGGTTCCCGATGGGATACCCATACCGAATGGAAAAGTAGATCGCAACATGTTTTGTGTTAAACTCAACAAGTCATTATATGACTTGAAACAGTCTGGAAGGATGTGGTATAACCGACTGAAGGAGTTCCTTTTAAACAAAGGCTACTCTACTAATGATGATTGCCCTTGTGTCTTCATTCGAAGATCCTCAACTGGTTTTTTGTATCATATCAGTATATGTTGATGATTTAAATATCATTGGCACTGAGAATGAGATTAAAGAGGCGCAAAATCATCTTAAAAAGGAGTTCGAGACGAAGGATTTAGGTAAAACTAAATTTTGCTTGGGTATACAACTCGAGCACCTTCATACGGGCATTCTCGTACACCAATCAGCTTATGTTCAAAAAGTAATGGAGAAATTCAATATGAACAAAGCATATCCATCTAAAACTCCTATGGTAGTAAGAGGCTTAGAAAGGGATACAAATCCATTTCGGTCATGCCAAGAAGGAGAAGAGATGTTGGGTTCTGAATACCCATACCTTAGTGCTGTTGGTGCACTTATGTATCTTGCAAATAATACAAGACCCGATATTACTTTCGCAGTTAATTTATTAGCAAGATATAGTAATGCTCCTACAATGAGACATTGGAATGGATTAAAGAATGTATTAAGGTACCTTCAAGGTACACAAGATCTTGGACTTTTATTTCCAGAGAAACAAGATCTAAACCTCATCGGCTATGCTGATGCGGGTTATTTAAGTGATCCACACAACGGTAGATCACAAACTGGTTTCGTGTTCCTACACGGACAGACGGCAATTTCTTGGAAGTCTTCTAAACAGACTCTAATTGCTACGTCTTCTAATCACTCCGAAATCATAGCATTATATGAGGCCGCACGTGAATGTGCTTGGCTACGTAGAGTGATTAATCATATCCAACTATCAAGTGGCATTGGGCCCATTGACTCACCAACCATTATCTATGAAGATAATGCCGCTTGCATTGCTCCGATGCAATCAGGTTATGTGAAAACTAATGTTACTAAACACATAGCTCCTAAACTATTTTATCCACATGAACTTCAAGTAAATGGAGAAATAGATCTCCAACAAACTAAGTCATGTGATAATTTAGCAGATTTATTCACTAAGTCCCTACCATACTCCACATTTTCTAAATGTGTTAAGGGTATTGGTATGCGTAGACTTAGAGATTTGCAAGGTTTAGGGGGAGCTTTATCGAGAGCTACCTGATAATTAAGCATCAAATTGTACTCTTTTTCTTATGTGAGTTTTACTCTTAAAAGTTTTCTCACAATAAGTTTTAATGAGGCAATGACAATGCAAGATAATGTCTGTTTTCTTATTTTCCCCACAGGGGTTTTTATTTGAAAACAATTATGACATTATATGTTGTTGTCGGTACCCTAAAAACCATACACCCCCTGAGGTTACAAAGATCTCAAGGGAAGGACATCAACTCAAATTGAAGACCCTCGGGGGCCCACTCGCCAGACGTGACCGGACCCGCTTCTCCAACATGGTTAACCTCTAGGTTGCCACGTGTACTGTCAGCCCAGAGCTATTACCCGCAAGGGTGAAGCTCCGGGCCAAGTACTGAAACGGCACCTCCGGAGGTAGCCCCCGACCGAGAGAAGCTCCGGACATGACACGTGCCAGGTCACCCCGGAGCTTCCCGCTTCTCCCAAGCAAGCTCCGGAGCTGCCACGTGTCCACACGACAGAGCTAGATGCTTAAAGCCCCCGGGAGACGTTGTAACGGCTCCGGATCTCCAAAGGACAGCCGCAGACTTCAAGATCCGATTAATTACCATTAATTCCACATTAATGATAATTAATCGGACAGCCTTAACACCTGTAACGGCACTGTCGGAGCCGTTACAGGGTTATTAGCAACAATTAATCTCGCGTATCAATACTAGTAACCGCCAGGGCCACATGTCGGGCCAGGCTGACTTGTAACGGTTTGTCCTTGTGCTATAAAAGGACAAACCGACGATACACGGGAAAAAAAAAGGCGAGAACACTCGGAAGCTCACAAGTTAATACAACAAACACACACCCGTGGAGTAGGGTATTACGCTCAGGCGGCCCGAACCACGTAAACCACCGTGTCACTCGTGTCCAAATCGCATTTCACTTTCTTAGATCTCCGCGCGCCCAGACCGAACCACAAACTCCTTCAAACACTTCTCATAGTGTTAGGGGATCTGCCGACTCCAACAGTCGACAGTTGGCGCGCCAGGTAGGGGCGCCTGAGATCTTCAAGAATGGTGAATTCTGCAGCTGGATCATCCAACGGGCAACCTGCTGCTCAGGCTGTCGGAGGCAATCCCTCCAACATGCAACCACCGGCAGGAGCCTCAGTTCCAGCGGGAGTCACACTCCCACCACCACCATCTTCTCCGGCAAGACATGCCGAAAGACATGATGGTGCACCGGCGTCACATTCTGCGCCGGCAAGTCGTGACAACCCAGAACACGCGCTCCATGCAGCGCGTGCTCTCCTTCAGCGACCACCACCTCCGGATGCATCTCAAGGTGCCATGGAGCAATGGAGAGCTGATATTGAGCATTTGGTCGCAGCAGCGGCCGAACGCCTCAACAATCAGGGTCCACCTCCTTCAGGGCGGGCCCCGTCGCAGCGACGAACGTTGTCTGGAAGACTTGGTCCACATGTCTCCAACAACCGAAGAAGAGCTGCGTCACAGCAAGTGACGTCGTTGCCCTCTGGGGCACGACGTGCCCATACTGCATCTCGGCTTTCGACACACGACCTCCGAGCGGAGCTTGATCGCCGATACCGCCAACAGGATGGCCGTGTCCACATCGAGCGAGCTCGAGAAAGACGAGATGCTCAAGATCTTTCTACTCTGGAAGGAGTAGGAGGAGGCTGTTCCGCCCTAGCCATGCACCTGCGTATGGTTAGATGGCCACAGAAGTTCCGGCCACACTTGCCGGAAAAATTCGACGGGACTGTCAATCCCGTAGAATTTCTACAGATATACTCCACTGCGATCCTAGCAGCTGGAGGAAATGAGGCTGTAATGGCCAATTACTTTCCAGTGGCCTTAACCGGGACTGCTAGGTCCTGGTTTATGAGCCTTCCGCCCAACTCTATCGACAGTTGGGAGGAGCTATGCCGCCAGTTCACCGCCAATTTCGGGAGTTCATACACCCGTCCGGGCACCGAACTGGACCTTTTTGCGGTCGTGCAAAAAGGAGGGGAATCTTTGCGGTCATTCATCCAGAGATTCTCTCAGGTACGTAACACAATCCCTTCTATCTCAAGCGCTTCTGTCATTGTAGCATTCAGACAGGGTGTACGAGACAAGAAGATGTTGGAGAAACTGGCGATCAAAGAGATCACCAGTGTCACGGAGCTCTTCAGCCTGGCTGACAAATGTGCCAGAGCTGCGGAGGGCCGTGAAATGCACTCCAAACCAGCCTTGGAGGATCATAAAAAATCCTCCAAAGAAGAAGCCGCTACCTCCGGGAGTGGCAAGAAGAAAAAGAAGACCAACGGCAAGAAGAAGCCGTCGGCCGGCACATCCAACGTTGCAGCCACTGCAACTCCTGGTGGCCGGGGGCCACGCCCCGAGAAGCGACCTCGACCGTCTTCCGAAGACGGTGGCAAATCCAAGATGTGGTGCCCCATTCACAAAACGGGCAGCCACAAGCTGGAGGATTGCCGGGAGGTCCAAAACCTTGCCGAGCGCTACCACAAGCGCCGGGAAGGGTCTCCCTTCCGCCAGAGGGAGGGAAAACAAAAGGTCGATGAAGCTCCGGCTGAAGAGGAGTTAGGGTTTCAAGACCCCAAAAAGGTCTTGAAAGCCGTCTACACCTCCGTCGACGATGATTCCGACGTCTCCGACAACGAACGTCGAAAAACCATGAATACCATCTTCGGTGGATCATGGGACATCACCTCTCGTCGCGTCATTAAGACCATGCGACGGGATATGGCTGCTGTAGCTCCTACAGCTAGACCGGAGCCACATCGAAAGTGGATGGACACACCCATCACTTTCGATGCTTCGGATTGTCCTCAAAGCATGGTCGGAGCTGGCCAGCTGCCCTTGATGGTATCTCCCACCATCAACAACATCCAGCTCCATCATGTCCTGGTAGATGGAGGTTCGGGGCTTAATCTCATCAGCTTCGAAGCTTTCACTAAGCTTCAGCTTCGACCTTCAGACCTCCAGCCCTCTCGACCTTTCTCCGGAGTAGGTCCGGGGGCCATAACCCCACTCGGAGCTATCACTCTCCCTGTTACCTTCGGGACCCGGGAGAAGTATCGCACCGAAAAGTTGGTCTTCGACGTCGCTCAGATCAACTTACCATTCAACGCCATTTTGGGTAGACCTGCCTTGTACAAATTCATGGCAGCTGCTCATTATGGATACCTGGTGTTGAAGATGCCGACACCAGTAGGCGTTCTCCGGATCCGTGGAGATCGCACTGCCGGAGTAACTGCTCTGGAAGAACTCCATGCACTCACCACAGCGCAAGAGGAGGATTCCAGACAGAAGCAAGCTCCACAACCTCCGAGCATTCGTCAACGAGGCTCGACCTCTGCACCCCGTGTGCAGCCAAGCGGCGACACCGACATTCCCGTCAAAGTCGTCCAAATTGGTTCCGATGTCACTCAAACTACCCGCATATCGGGTGGCTTGAACGACAAATAGGAACTCGCGCTCATCACTTTCCTCCGGGCTAATGTTGACGTGTTTGCCTGGCAACCGTCACAAATGCCTGGGATCCCCAGGGAAGTGATTGAGCACAATCTGAAGATTTACCCCGACGCTCGGCCTGTACACCAGAAACCTCGGAAGCAATCTGTAGAGCGACAGAACTTCATCCGACAAGAAGTGAAGAAGTTGCTCGAAGCCGGATTCATCCGAGAAGTCTACCATCCAAAATGGCTGGCAAACCCAGTCGTTGTGCCTAAGGCCGGCGGGAAACTTCGGATGTGCATCGACTACACCACCCTGAATAAGGCATGTCCAAAAGATCCATTCCCACTACCTAGAATAGACCAGATAGTGGATTCCACCTCCGGGTGTGAGTTGCTGTGTTTTCTAGACGCATATTCAGGATATCATCAAATCCGGATGTCTAGGGAAGATGAAGAACATACTTCATTCATCACAGTGGATGGATTGTATTGTTACACAGCCATGCCTTTTGGTCTCAAGAATGCAGCTTCAACTTTTGTACGAGCAATGTACAAAACTTTCGAAGAACTCATCAGAGACATAGTGGAGGTGTACGTTGATGACATTGTGGTCAAAGTCAAAAACAAGGAGTCCCTCTTGGATACCTTGCAGGCTGTCTTCGACAAGCTGCGGGCCACCCGCACGAAGCTAAACCCAGACAAGTGCGTCTTCGGGGTTAGTTCCGGAAAGCTTCTTGGTTTCCTGGTGAGTCACCGGGGTATAGAGGCTAATCCGGCGAAGATAAAAGCCATCGAAGACATGCGGCCACCAACCCGCATCAAAGACGTTCAAAAATTAACTGGATGTCTAGCAGCCCTCAGTTGATTCATTTCAAGACTGGCGGAAAGGGCACTTCCCTTCTTCAAGTTACTGAGGAAGTCCGGACCATTCCAATGGTCTGAAGAGGCAGAGAAGGCATTCCAGGAGCTGAAACAGTTCCTCACCACTCTACCAGTCTTGGTAGCTCCGAACCCTGGTGAGCCTTTATTGCTTTATATTTCAGCAGCTGACGAAGTCGTCAGTATGGTTCTGGTTGCGGAGAGACCGGAACTACCCAATACTCAGGAATCCAGATCCCTTCGGGAGGATCCGGAGGTTCCCGAAAGCAGGTCTGGGTCCCAGCTCCCCGACTTGAATCCTCAAGAAGTCACTTCAGAGGACCCGGATCCTTCTGATAGGATCCAGGTCATTCCTGAAGAAGCTCCGGGTTCCTCCACCCAGAACCCGGAGGTCCCCGAAGATAGTCTGGACCTCTCCGACAGAGTCCGGATCAATGAAGAGGAAGCTCCGGACCCCTCCGGGAGGGTCCGGACTGTTCAACGCCCAGTATACTTCATCAGTGAAGTGTTACATGATGCCAAGACTCGATACCTAGAGGTACATAAGATGCTCTACGCAGTTCTTATTGCCTCAAGGAAGCTTCGACACTATTTCCAAGCTCACAAAGTCTCGGTGGTAACCTCATATCCACTTCGAGCGATTCTGCATAATCCCAATTCAACTGGGAATATAGCGAAGTGGGCAGCGGAACTGGCTGAATTCGACCTCGAATTCATTCCAAGACAAGCAATCAAGAGTCAAGCGTTGGCAGACTTCGTGGCAGAATGGACTCCCTCTCCATCAAACTCTGGGGGCCCCAGCGAGCAGAAGAAGGAACCACAAGTTCCGGCCTTCACTAAGCCTCACTGGACCCTTTACTTCGACGGCTCCATGCAGAAGCAGGGAGCCGGAGCTGGAGTCCTTCTCCTCACACCAACCGGGGAGAAGGTAAGATACATGGTGCACCTTGACTTCAAGGCAACCAACAACATGGCGGAGTACGAAGCACTCATATATGGATTAAAGGTGGCACTATCCTTTGGTGTCAAGCAGTTGCTGGTCAAAGGAGATTCACAACTTGTTATCAAACAAGTGAAGGGTGAATGCTCCTGCAATAATCTTCAGCTGGCTGCTTATCTCCTTGAAGTCCAGAGGCTTCAGAAGGACTTCGAAGTCCTAGACCTTCACCATGTTCAGCGTGCTCACAACGTTGAAGCTGACGAACTCTCGACCAAGGCGTCAACCGGAGCTCCGGCTCCAGACGGAACCTTTGTCCGGAGGTTGTCAAAACCCACAGTTCAGCCTGCCGAGCTGAACGAAGGGGGCGAGATCAGCATCCCGAAGCTGACGGTCCCGATGGCCCTGTTACCATGGCAGCCATCAAGGGTCGTAGGTGCTGCCGGAAGCTCCGAGCAACCCAGCACGCAAGACTCAAATGCTCAAGTCAGTTCCGATGCATGGATCTCGGAGATCCGGAACTACTTGAAAGACAACATCCTTCCTGACGATGATGTATCCGCTGACCGGGTAGTCAGATTGGCTAAAAGATACACGTTGGTAGAAGGGGATCTCTACCGGCGCGGTGCCAACGGCATCCTAATGCGGTGCATCACAAGGGAAGAAGGCTGCGAGCTCCTCGCAGAGATCCATGGAGGCGAGTGTGGGAACCACGCGTCTTCCCGCACGCTGGTCGGAAAAGCCTTTCGGCACGGCTTCTACTGGCCAACAGCGCTCCAGGATGCTACTGAGCTAGTGAAGAAATGCAAAGCATGCCAATTTCATGCAAAGCAAATTCATACACCTGCTCAGCCCTTACAAATGATACCTCCTACGTGGCCCTTCGCTGTGTGGGGGATGGACATCTTGGGACCCTTCCCAAGAGCCGTCGGAGGTTACAAGTTCCTGTATGTCGCCATTGACAAGTTCACCAAGTGGCCGGAAGCTACTCCTGTTGTGACGATCAACAAACAATCTGCAATCAATTTTCTACAATCTATCGTGAGCAGATTCGGAGTCCCAAACAAGATCATCACTGATAATGGGACTCAGTTCACAAGCTCCTCATTTCAAGGATATTGCGAAGACCTCGGCATACAAGTTTGCTACGCCTCCGTAGCTCATCCTGCCAGCAATGGGCAAGCCGAGAGAGCAAATGCAGAGATCCTTAAAGGACTCAAAACGCGCACTTATGAGCGTTTGAAAAAGCACGGAGCTAATTGGATCGAGGAGCTTCCGCCCACTCTATGGGCTAACAGGACTTCTCCAAGTCGGGCAACCGGAGAAACACCCTTCTTCCTGGTGTACGGAGCAGAAGCGATCCTTCCTCCGGAGATCACCCTGGGTTCCCTCCGAGTCCGGACCTTCGACGAAGCCGCGCAGGACCAGCTCCGGCGTGAAGACCTAGACCTCCTCGAGGAGGGAAGGTGCCAAGCAGCTGTTCGGAATGCCCGATACCGCCAAGCTCTACGGCGCTATCATCAGCGGCATGTACACAACCGACAGCTCGAGGAAGGCGATCTGGTGCTACGGAGAATACTATCCAGAGAAGGGCAAAACAAACTCTCCCCCGGCTGGGAAGGACCCTTCCGAGTGATCAAAGTATCCCGTCCCGGAAGCGTTCGCTTGGCTACCGAGGATGGGACACCTCTCCCAAATCCTTGGAACATCGAGCACCTCCGTAAGTTCTACACTTAATTCCACGGAGGTGAGTCTTAAGTAACTTGAAGTGTATGTTATAGAGTCATTGTACAAAGTCGGGTAGTTCCTCCGGGAGAGCAGCCGGACCTTTCCCGAAAGGTTCGGAAAGCTCATGCAACACTTGATACAGTCTCCGGACTAGAAGTGTAGCTAATTACCCTGGGTCAAACGAGAAACCAAACACACTTAGCTTGGTTCCGTACCCTAAGAGTGTACTTGTTTCCCTTGTACCCCGGACCTATAATGAAAGACATCTTCATGTGAAATAGACTCCACGTGCATTCATTTTTGCATAAGGCTCGACATTTTTATTTTTCTCTTTCTTGTCTATAACAGAAATGCGCAATTCTTAAGAAGTTCTAGTTTAACCGGTTTATGTACGATTTGGGTTGAATTGTCAGATTTTTTAGATTTAAATATCGTCTGTGGCCAACTCGCCTGAAAGCCGCCAAGCCATTCTAGGGCCGGAGTGCGCTATCGACTTAGCCTGGTCAAGCACCCTAAGTACGCCACTCTACCTATACCCCGGCAGGCCAAAGTAAGGTGGGTCCATAGACAATTAGATCTAAAAGAAAAGACAATTCATCCAATCATACTAAAAATCGTGTTCAACTTGAAATTCTCTTGAGAACCGTAAGCCGCAACGAAGTTATAGATAAGGAACGAATTTTACTGTTTTTCTTGGCTTAAGTGTGCAGGAAAAATAAACTCAATATTGATGGAGAAAAACCGGAGTTAACCAAGCTCCGACTCCCACCGGCGTTAACTTGAAGATGGTGAGAAGACTCTATCACTAGAGCCTGTTGCCAGCAAGCCAGGCGTGGCAAGGGTCATTGCCGGAGCTACTAAGCTCCGACACCTTGAAGTATTAACTATCGACACTCAACGTGTTGGTAGAGGCTATTGCCGGAGCTACTAAGCTCCGACGATGGGCAATGCCGGAGCTTCTAAGCTCCGACGACTTCAAGGGACCTTCACTATTGAAGACTTCGGGCCTAAACTACACGAGTTCGAAGCAAATTTGTCTTCAACAAAATTCAACAACCTTTTGGTACATGTCCACAATCACATTGTGCACATCTACCAGGGGGCCAAGTGAAGACAAAGATGTTGAAGACAAAAAATGAAATTCACGAAAAATTGGGGATTTCATTTCATTTGAAGACCAGAGATTACATCTGGGGACAAAGGATTACAAAATTGAGGAAGAAGAGAAGATACAAATAAAGGCTAAGAAAGATAGTCCTAGACCCTATGGAAGAACTCGGCGACCTTCCGGGCGACCTCCGACACGCTGCTTCGGGTAGCTTCGCCCTCTCCTTCGACGGGACCTTCAAGCACCGGGTCCAGAGAGAATCGAGGGTTCCGGCTAGTGTAACATGTCAATACATACTCTGTGACGTTTCTAGCCAGGGATTGCCCCTCGACCTCAAGCTGGTCCGCGATGACGTCGCCCACCTTGGAGAGCTTGCCACCCGCAGCGCTCAACGCCTGCAATGCAAGTTCCGGCTCCGGCTCCGGATCATCCGGAAGCACGGGGCTGAAACCCATAGGCGCCAGCGCATCGTCGGCCTTGCTCAGGAACTCCCAAATTTGCAGGGAGTCCGTCTTCCTCAGGCCCTTCATTTCTTCCAGGGACCTCCGGGTCGCCGCCAGTTCTGAGTTCTCGCGGGAGAGGCGCTCAACTTCTTTGGCGTTTTGCTGAATCTTCGCAGCAACCCGCTTTTCGAGTCTTCCGAGCTCCTCCTCCCGGAGGTGGATCTTGTTCCGGCGGTCGACCAGGTCTTTCTCCCTAGCCTCTATTTTCTTCTCCCGGGCGATGAGGGCACACTCATACTCGTAGAGCTCCTGCCCTCGCACCCAGGTCTTCTCCTCCTCCTCGAGGCAGCGCTCTTCCAATTTTTTAGCGCGCTCCTCGAGGCCCTTGTCCGCCAGAGCTGTCTTCTCGGCGAGCTCTTCTTCACGTCGCAAGACGTCATCCCGTAGCTCCAGGAGTTTTTGCTCCTCATCCTCGAGCCGCTTTTCCCTTCCCTCAAGCGCCTCTCGGCGCTTGATGAGTGCGGTACTGATGGCTTCGAGTTCATCGAACCGGGCGTTGGCCGCATCATTGGCAGCTTTAGCTTGGTCGTGGTACTCCCGGGATTTGGCGTCGAGGTTGTGAGTCATGCTCTCCCTCTCGTCCAGCATCTCACCCCAGAGCTCCAAGCGGACCTTCTCCCGCTTGATCCATTCCTTGTCCGCAGCGATCCTCGACTGCGCCAGCTTGGTTTCGAATTGGAGTCTATTACGCCACCTCCTAAGGGTTTGGCGCTCCTCTTCAAGAACCTTGCTGTCATGGAAGAAGGCTAGTTGGACTTGGCGCAGACTGGAGCAAGCGTTGTCGATGGACATCGACAGCGAGATGGGCTCCGGACCTTCTGGGGTCTCCTCCGCTGGTTCCAGCGGGTCTTCATTTACAAAAATTGGGTCCCACTCTGCAAGAGCGGAACCCCGAGCTTCCAAGGCACTAGGGCCCTCCTCCGGGATGGCCTCAGTCGCCACTGAAGAAGGTCCCGCCACCAAATCTTCATTCGCCCCCTCAGGCTGGGGGCCGGCGACCTCGTTCAGGCACTCTGGCTCCGCCACGGGTACCATCGACGTCGTCGCCTCCAATGGCTCCGGCCGGGACGCTTCTTCCGAGGGGAGCTCAAGCTCCCCCGCCTCCACCACCACCGGCTCTGCAGCCGGCGCTCCAATAACTACCGGCCTTGCGACCGGAGCTTCAGAAGTAACCGGCTCAATTGCCGGAACCACTTCAACTTCCGGCTCGCACGCCGGGGCTTCAGCTGCCTCCGGCTCGACCGCCGAAGCTCCAGCATTTTCCGGCTCTGAAGCCGGGACCGCTACTTCCTCCGGCTCGACAGCCGGAGCATCTACTTCTGCAGCACCAGGGCCCGGAGCTTCAACCTCCGGAGCGGGTGCCGCTGGCGCATCTTCGATCCCGTGGTCCGGCGCTACCACGGGAACTTCTGGAGACGAGTCGAGGTCCATGACCACGACAGCCGGCGCCGGAGCTGTCGCAGCCTCCGCCTGGGGCGGCACCGGGGCTAGAGCAGAAGCCCTCGCAGCCTCAGACACTGTGGCTGAGGGCGGAGCTTCACTCCCCTTCTTGGGAACGCTGCAGATGAAGAATGAAGAAATTGAGCAAACAGATGCTATAATTAAAAGTTAATTGAGGTAAACAAGAAAAATTACCTTGGGAGGTTCACGCACCAGCTTGCGCGAAACCTCTTTCCCGGACGTTCCGGGCTGGCCACGGTCGGCGTAGGAGCTCCGGGAGGACTCCCAGGACTTGCCATAGCCGCGGGCGTTTCCCGGGTCGGAGCTCTCCTTGACCGGGAGGAACTCCTAGACCTGGAGGCCCTCACCGTTTCTCGAACCGGAGTCGCCTGTCCGGAGCTGGCACCTCCGGAGGGACCCATCACGGGGACAGCCGTACTCCGGGAGGATCCCACCGCCGGAACAGTAGCGCTCCGAAAAGACCCCACCACGGGGACAGACGCTACAGCAGCGGAGGACCCTCCTTCTTGAGGACGGGGAACTGGCGGGGAAGTAGCAAGCCCGACGGACCTCCCGTCAGCATGACGCAACTTCCTCTTCCGGCTCTCTGGCTCCTCCGCCAGCTCCTTGCCCTTGCCGGTGACCTCAGCTCTTGGCTGAGAGACAGGGGCGGAGCCGCCTTCCGACAACCCAGGGATCGCCAACGGGGCGGTCGATCTTCTCTCGACGACGCCAAGGTCGTCAAGCGCGGGCATCTTCCGCCGGAGCACCCTGCTGAACTCAACTTCCTCGTTCAGGGGGAGGAAAGCCGGTGGCGGAGTCAAGTACGCTCCGTCTACATCGATGCCGTGCTGGAATTTCTTGAGGTGAAACTCCAAGGACTTCCCCACCATGCTGGACTTCAACCCGGTTTCGACCCGGTCTTGTCCAGGATCCGCCAATGTGTAGAGGGAGGATTAACTGGCCGGAGCCATTGGAGGCGACGACGTCGATGGTACCCGTGGCGGAGCCAGAGTGCCTGAACGAAGTCGCCGGCCCCCAGCCTGAGGGGGCGAATGAAGATTTGGTGGCGGGACCTCCTTCAGTGGCGACTGAGGCCATCCCGGAGGAGGGCCCTAGTGCCTTGGAAGCTCGGGGTTCCGCTCTCGCAGAGTGGGACCCAATTTTTGTAAATGAAGACCCGCTGGAACCAGCGGAGGAGACCCCAGAAGGTCCGGAGCCCATCTCGCTGTCGATGTCCATCGACAACGCTTGCTCCAGTCTGCGCCAAGTCCAACTAGCCTTCTTCCACGACAGCAAGGTTCTTGAAGAGGAGCGCCAAACCCTTAGGAGGTGGCGTAATAGACTCCAATTCGAAACCAAGCTGGCGCAGTCGAGGATCGCTGCGGACAAGGAATGGATCAAGCGGGAGAAGGTCCGCTTGGAGCTCTGGGGTGAGATGCTGGACGAGAGGGAGAGCATGACTCACAACCTCGACGCCAAATCCCGGGAGTACCACGACCAAGCTAAAGCTGCCAATGATGCGGCCAACGCCCGGTTCGATGAACTCGAAGCCATCAGTACCGCACTCATCAAGCGCCGAGAGGCGCTTGAGGGAAGGGAAAAGCGGCTCGAGGATGAGGAGCAAAAACTCCTGGAGCTACGGGATGACGTCTTGCGACGTGAAGAAGAGCTCGCCGAGAAGACAGCTCTGGCGGACAAGGGCCTCGAGGAGCGCGCTAAAAAATTGGAAGAGCGCTGCCTCGAGGAGGAGGAGAAGACCTGGGTGCGAGAGCAGGAGCTCTACGAGTATGAGTGTGCCCTCATCGCCCGGGAGAAGAAAATAGAGGCTAGGGAGAAAGACCTGGTCGACCGCCGGAACAAGATCCACCTCCGGGAGGAGGAGCTCGGAAGACTCGAAAAGCGGGTTGCTGCGAAGATTCAGCAAAACGCCAAAGAAGTTGAGCGCCTCTCCCGCGAGAACTCAGAACTGGCGGCGACCCGGAGGTCCCTGGAAGAAATGAAGGGCCTGAGGAAGACGGACTCCCTGCAAATTTGGGAGTTCCTGAGCAAGGCCGACGATGCGCTGGCGCCTATGGGTTTCAGCCCCGTGCTTCCGGATGATCCGGAGCCGGAGCCGGAACTTGCATTGCAGGCGTTGAGCGCTGCGGGTGGCAAGCTCTCCAAGGTGGGCGACGTCATCGCGGACCAGCTTGAGGTCGAGGGGCAATCCCTGGCTAGAAACGTCACAGAGTATGTATTGACATGTTACACTAGCCGGAACCCTCGATTCTCTCTGGACCCGGTGCTTGAAGGTCCCGTCGAAGGAGAGGGCGAAGCTACCCGAAGCAGCGTGTCGGAGGTCGCCCGGAAGGTCGCCGAGTTCTTCCATAGGGTCTAGGACTATCTTTCTTAGCCTTTATTTGTATCTTCTCTTCTTCCTCAATTTTGTAATCCTTTGTCCCCAGATGTAATCTCTGGTCTTCAAATGAAATGAAATCCCCAATTTTTCGTGAATTTCATTTTTTGTCTTCAACATCTTTGTCTTCACTTGGCCCCCTGGTAGATGTGCACAATGTGATTGTGGACATGTACCAAAAGGTTGTTGAATTTTGTTGAAGACAAATTTGCTTCGAACTCGTGTAGTTTAGGCCCGAAGTCTTCGATAGTGAAGGTCCCTTGAAGTCGTCGGAGCTTAGAAGCTCCGGCATTGCCCATCGTCGGAGCTTAGTAGCTCCGGCAATAGCCTCTACCAACACGTTGAGTGTCGATAGTTAATATGGCTGCTGTAGCTCCTACAGCTAGACCGGAGCCACATCGAAAGTGGATGGACACACCCATCACTTTCGATGCTTCGGATTGTCCTCAAAGCATGGTCGGAGCTGGCCAGCTGCCCTTGATGGTATCTCCCACCATCAACAACATCCAGCTCCATCATGTCCTGGTAGATGGAGGTTCGGGGCTTAATCTCATCAGCTTCGAAGCTTTCACTAAGCTTCAGCTTCGACCTTCAGACCTCCAGCCCTCTCGACCTTTCTCCGGAGTAGGTCCGGGGGCCATAACCCCACTCGGAGCTATCACTCTCCCTGTTACCTTCGGGACCCGGGAGAAGTATCGCACCGAAAAGTTGGTCTTCGACGTCGCTCAGATCAACTTACCATTCAACGCCATTTTGGGTAGACCTGCCTTGTACAAATTCATGGCAGCTGCTCATTATGGATACCTGGTGTTGAAGATGCCGACACCAGTAGGCGTTCTCCGGATCCGTGGAGATCGCACTGCCGGAGTAACTGCTCTGGAAGAACTCCATGCACTCACCACAGCGCAAGAGGAGGATTCCAGACAGAAGCAAGCTCCACAACCTCCGAGCATTCGTCAACGAGGCTCGACCTCTGCACCCCGTGTGCAGCCAAGCGGCGACACCGACATTCCCGTCAAAGTCGTCCAAATTGGTTCCGATGTCACTCAAACTACCCGCATATCGGGTGGCTTGAACGACAAATAGGAACTCGCGCTCATCACTTTCCTCCGGGCTAATGTTGACGTGTTTGCCTGGCAACCGTCACAAATGCCTGGGATCCCCAGGGAAGTGATTGAGCACAATCTGAAGATTTACCCCGACGCTCGGCCTGTACACCAGAAACCTCGGAAGCAATCTGTAGAGCGACAGAACTTCATCCGACAAGAAGTGAAGAAGTTGCTCGAAGCCGGATTCATCCGAGAAGTCTACCATCCAAAATGGCTGGCAAACCCAGTCGTTGTGCCTAAGGCCGGCGGGAAACTTCGGATGTGCATCGACTACACCACCCTGAATAAGGCATGTCCAAAAGATCCATTCCCACTACCTAGAATAGACCAGATAGTGGATTCCACCTCCGGGTGTGAGTTGCTGTGTTTTCTAGACGCATATTCGGGATATCATCAAATCCGGATGTCTAGGGAAGATGAAGAACATACTTCATTCATCACAGTGGATGGATTGTATTGTTACACAGCCATGCCTTTTGGTCTCAAGAATGCAGCTTCAACTTTTGTACGAGCAATGTACAAAACTTTCGAAGAACTCATCAGAGACATAGTGGAGGTGTACGTTGATGACATTGTGGTCAAAGTCAAAAACAAGGAGTCCCTCTTGGATACCTTGCAGGCTGTCTTCGACAAGCTGCGGGCCACCCGCACGAAGCTAAACCCAGACAAGTGCGTCTTCGGGGTTAGTTCCGGAAAGCTTCTTTGTTTCCTGGTGAGTCACCGGGGTATAGAGGCTAATCCGGCGAAGATAAAAGCCATCGAAGACATGCGGCCACCAACCCGCATCAAAGACGTTCAAAAATTAACTGGATGTCTAGCAGCCCTCAGTCGATTCATTTCAAGACTGGCGGAAAGGGCACTTCCCTTCTTCAAGTTACTGAGGAAGTCCGGACCATTCCAATGGTCTGAAGAGGCAGAGAAGGCATTCCAGGAGCTGAAACAGTTCCTCACCACTCTACCAGTCTTGGTAGCTCCGAACCCTGGTGAGCCTTTATTGCTTTATATTTCAGCAGCTGACGAAGTCGTCAGTATGGTTCTGGTTGCGGAGAGACCGGAACTACCCAATACTCAGGAATCCAGATCCCTTCGGGAGGATCCGGAGGTTCCCGAAAGCAGGTCTGGGTCCCAGCTCCCCGACTTGAATCCTCAAGAAGTCACTTCAGAGGACCCGGATCCTTCTGATAGGATCCAGGTCATTCCTGAAGAAGCTCCGGGTTCCTCCACCCAGAACCCGGAGGTCCCCGAAGATAGTCTGGACCTCTCCGACAGAGTCCGGATCAATGAAGAGGAAGCTCCGGACCCCTCCGGGAGGGTCCGGACTGTTCAACGCCCAGTATACTTCATCAGTGAAGTGTTACATGATGCCAAGACTCGATACCTAGAGGTACATAAGATGCTCTACGCAGTTCTTATTGCCTCAAGGAAGCTTCGACACTATTTCCAAGCTCACAAAGTCTCGGTGGTAACCTCATATCCACTTCGAGCGATTCTGCATAATCCCAATTCAACTGGGAATATAGCGAAGTGGGCAGCGGAACTGGCTGAATTCGACCTCGAATTCATTCCAAGACAAGCAATCAAGAGTCAAGCGTTGGCAGACTTCGTGGCAGAATGGACTCCCTCTCCATCAAACTCTGGGGGCCCCAGCGAGCAGAAGAAGGAACCACAAGTTCCGGCCTTCACTAAGCCTCACTGGACCCTTTACTTCGACGGCTCCATGCAGAAGCAGGGAGCCGGAGCTGGAGTCCTTCTCCTCACACCAACCGGGGAGAAGGTGAGATACATGGTGCACCTTGACTTCAAGGCAACCAACAACATGGCGGAGTACGAAGCACTCATATATGGATTAAAGGTGGCACTATCCTTTGGTGTCAAGCAGTTGCTGGTCAAAGGAGATTCACAACTTGTTATCAAACAAGTGAAGGGTGAATGCTCCTGCAATAATCTCCAGCTGGCTGCTTATCTCCTTGAAGTCCAGAGGCTTCAGAAGGACTTCGAAGTCCTAGACCTTCACCATGTTCAGCGTGCTCACAACGTTGAAGCTGACGAACTCTCGACCAAGGCGTCAACCGGAGCTCCGGCTCCAGACGGAACCTTTGTCCGGAGGTTGTCAAAACCCACAGTTCAGCCTGCCGAGCTGAACGAAGGGGGCGAGATCAGCATCCCGAAGCTGACGGTCCCGATGGCCCTGTTACCATGGCAGCCATCAAGGGTCGTAGGTGCTGCCGGAAGCTCCGAGCAACCCAGCACGCAAGACTCAAATGCTCAAGTCAGTTCCGATGCATGGATCTCGGAGATCCGGAACTACTTGAAAGACAACATCCTTCCTGACGATGATGTATCCGCTGACCGGGTAGTCAGATTGGCTAAAAGATACACGTTGGTAGAAGGGGATCTCTACCGGCGCGGTGCCAACGGCATCCTAATGCGGTGCATCACAAGGGAAGAAGGCTGCGAGCTCCTCGCAGAAATCCATGGAGGCGAGTGTGGGAACCACGCGTCTTCCCGCACGCTGGTCGGAAAAGCCTTTCGGCACGGCTTCTATTGGCCAACAGCGCTCCAGGATGCTACTGAGCTAGTGAAGAAATGCAAAGCATGCCAATTTCATGCAAAGCAAATTCATACACCTGCTCAGCCCTTACAAATGATACCTCCTACGTGGCCCTTCGCCGTGTGGGGGATGGACATCTTGGGACCCTTCCCAAGAGCCGTCGGAGGTTACAAGTTCCTGTATGTCGCCATTGACAAGTTCACCAAGTGGCCGGAAGCTACTCCTGTTGTGACGATCAACAAACAATCTGCAATCAATTTTCTACAATCTATCGTGAGCAGATTCGGAGTCCCAAACAAGATCATCACTGATAATGGGACTCAGTTCACAAGCTCCGCATTTCAAGGATATTGCGAAGACCTCGGCATACAAGTTTGCTACGCTTCCGTAGCTCATCCTGCCAGCAATGGGCAAGCCGAGAGAGCAAATGCAGAGATCCTTAAAGGACTCAAAACGCGCACTTATGAGCGTTTGAAAAAGCACGGAGCTAATTGGATCGAGGAGCTTCCGCCCACTCTATGGGCTAACAGGACTTCTCCAAGTCGGGCAACCGGAGAAACACCCTTCTTCCTGGTGTACGGAGCAGAAGCGATCCTTCCTCCGGAGATCACCCTGGGTTCCCTCCGAGTCCGGACCTTCGACGAAGCCGCGCAGGACCAGCTCCGGCGTGAAGACCTAGACCTCCTCGAGGAGGGAAGGTGCCAAGCAGCTGTTCGGAATGCCCGATACCGCCAAGCTCTACGGCGCTATCATCAGCGGCATGTACACAACCGACAGCTCGAGGAAGGCGATCTGGTGCTACGGAGAATACTATCCAGAGAAGGGCAAAACAAACTCTCCCCCGGCTGGGAAGGACCCTTCCGAGTGATCAAAGTATCCCGTCCCGGAAGCGTTCGCTTGGCTACCGAGGATGGGACACCTCTCCCAAATCCTTGGAACATCGAGCACCTCCGTAAGTTCTACACTTAATTCCACGGAGGTGAGTCTTAAGTAACTTGAAGTGTATGTTATAGAGTCATTGTACAAAGTCGGGTAGTTCCTCCGGGAGAGCAGCCGGACCTTTCCCGAAAGGTTCGGAAAGCTCATGCAACACTTGATACAGTCTCCGGACTAGAAGTGTAGCTAATTACCCTGGGTCAAACGAGAAACCAAACACACTTAGCTTGGTTCCGTACCCTAAGAGTGTACTTGTTTCCCTTGTACCCCGGACCTATAATGAAAGACATCTTCATGTGAAATAGACTCCACGTGCATTCATTTTTGCATAAGGCTCGACATTTTTATTTTTCTCTTTCTTGTCTATAACAGAAATGCGCAATTCTTAAGAAGTTCTAGTTTAACCGGTTTATGTACGATTTGGGTTGAATTGTCAGATTTTTTAGATTTAAATATCGTCTGTGGCCAACTCGCCTGAAAGCCGCCAAGCCATTCTAGGGCCGGAGTGCGCTATCGACTTAGCCTGGTCAAGCACCCTAAGTACGCCACTCTACCTATACCCCGGCAGGCCAAAGTAAGGTGGGTCCATAGACAATTAGATCTAAAAGAAAAGACAATTCATCCAATCATACTAAAAATCGTGTTCAACTTGAAATTCTCTTGAGAACCGTAAGCCGCAACGAAGTTATAGATAAGGAACGAATTTTACTGTTTTTCTTGGCTTAAGTGTGCAGGAAAAATAAACTCAATATTGATGGAGAAAAACCGGAGTTAACCAAGCTCCGACTCCCACCGGCGTTAACTTGAAGATGGTGAGAAGACTCTATCACTAGAGCCTGTTGCCAGCAAGCCAGGCGTGGCAAGGGTCATTGCCGGAGCTACTAAGCTCCGACACCTTGAAGTATTAACTATCGACACTCAACGTGTTGGTAGAGGCTATTGCCGGAGCTACTAAGCTCCGACGATGGGCAATGCCGGAGCTTCTAAGCTCCGACGACTTCAAGGGACCTTCACTATCGAAGACTTCGGGCCTAAACTACACGAGTTCGAAGCAAATTTGTCTTCAACAAAATTCAACAACCTTTTGGTACATGTCCACAATCACATTGTGCACATCTACCAGGGGGCCAAGTGAAGACAAAGATGTTGAAGACAAAAAATGAAATTCACGAAAAATTGGGGATTTCATTTCATTTGAAGACCAGAGATTACATCTGGGGACAAAGGATTACAAAATTGAGGAAGAAGAGAAGATACAAATAAAGGCTAAGAAAGATAGTCCTAGACCCTATGGAAGAACTCGGCGACCTTCCGGGCGACCTCCGACACGCTGCTTCGGGTAGCTTCGCCCTCTCCTTCGACGGGACCTTCAAGCACCGGGTCCAGAGAGAATCGAGGGTTCCGGCTAGTGTAACATGTCAATACATACTCTGTGACGTTTCTAGCCAGGGATTGCCCCTCGACCTCAAGCTGGTCCGCGATGACGTCGCCCACCTTGGAGAGCTTGCCACCCGCAGCGCTCAACGCCTGCAATGCAAGTTCCGGCTCCGGCTCCGGATCATCCGGAAGCACGGGGCTGAAACCCATAGGCGCCAGCGCATCGTCGGCCTTGCTCAGGAACTCCCAAATTTGCAGGGAGTCCGTCTTCCTCAGGCCCTTCATTTCTTCCAGGGACCTCCGGGTCGCCGCCAGTTCTGAGTTCTCGCGGGAGAGGCGCTCAACTTCTTTGGCGTTTTGCTGAATCTTCGCAGCAACCCGCTTTTCGAGTCTTCCGAGCTCCTCCTCCCGGAGGTGGATCTTGTTCCGGCGGTCGACCAGGTCTTTCTCCCTAGCCTCTATTTTCTTCTCCCGGGCGATGAGGGCACACTCATACTCGTAGAGCTCCTGCCCTCGCACCCAGGTCTTCTCCTCCTCCTCGAGGCAGCGCTCTTCCAATTTTTTAGCGCGCTCCTCGAGGCCCTTGTCCGCCAGAGCTGTCTTCTCGGCGAGCTCTTCTTCACGTCGCAAGACGTCATCCCGTAGCTCCAGGAGTTTTTGCTCCTCATCCTCGAGCCGCTTTTCCCTTCCCTCAAGCGCCTCTCGGCGCTTGATGAGTGCGGTACTGATGGCTTCGAGTTCATCGAACCGGGCGTTGGCCGCATCATTGGCAGCTTTAGCTTGGTCGTGGTACTCCCGGGATTTGGCGTCGAGGTTGTGAGTCATGCTCTCCCTCTCGTCCAGCATCTCACCCCAGAGCTCCAAGCGGACCTTCTCCCGCTTGATCCATTCCTTGTCCGCAGCGATCCTCGACTGCGCCAGCTTGGTTTCGAATTGGAGTCTATTACGCCACCTCCTAAGGGTTTGGCGCTCCTCTTCAAGAACCTTGCTGTCATGGAAGAAGGCTAGTTGGACTTGGCGCAGACTGGAGCAAGCGTTGTCGATGGACATCGACAGCGAGATGGGCTCCGGACCTTCTGGGGTCTCCTCCGCTGGTTCCAGCGGGTCTTCATTTACAAAAATTGGGTCCCACTCTGCAAGAGCGGAACCCCGAGCTTCCAAGGCACTAGGGCCCTCCTCCGGGATGGCCTCAGTCGCCACTGAAGAAGGTCCCGCCACCAAATCTTCATTCGCCCCCTCAGGCTGGGGGCCGGCGACCTCGTTCAGGCACTCTGGCTCCGCCACGGGTACCATCGACGTCGTCGCCTCCAATGGCTCCGGCCGGGACGCTTCTTCCGAGGGGAGCTCAAGCTCCCCCGCCTCCACCACCACCGGCTCTGCAGCCGGCGCTCCAATAACTACCGGCCTTGCGACCGGAGCTTCAGAAGTAACCGGCTCAATTGCCGGAACCACTTCAACTTCCGGCTCGCACGCCGGGGCTTCAGCTGCCTCCGGCTCGACCGCCGAAGCTCCAGCATTTTCCGGCTCTGAAGCCGGGACCGCTACTTCCTCCGGCTCGACAGCCGGAGCATCTACTTCTGCAGCACCAGGGCCCGGAGCTTCAACCTCCGGAGCGGGTGCCGCTGGCGCATCTTCGATCCCGTGGTCCGGCGCTACCACGGGAACTTCTGGAGACGAGTCGAGGTCCATGACCACGACAGCCGGCGCCGGAGCTGTCGCAGCCTCCGCCTGGGGCGGCACCGGGGCTAGAGCAGAAGCCCTCGCAGCCTCAGACACTGTGGCTGAGGGCGGAGCTTCACTCCCCTTCTTGGGAACGCTGCAGATGAAGAATGAAGAAATTGAGCAAACAGATGCTATAATTAAAAGTTAATTGAGGTAAACAAGAAAAATTACCTTGGGAGGTTCACGCACCAGCTTGCGCGAAACCTCTTTCCCGGACGTTCCGGGCTGGCCACGGTCGGCGTAGGAGCTCCGGGAGGACTCCCAGGACTTGCCATAGCCGCGGGCGTTTCCCGGGTCGGAGCTCTCCTTGACCGGGAGGAACTCCTAGACCTGGAGGCCCTCACCGTTTCTCGAACCGGAGTCGCCTGTCCGGAGCTGGCACCTCCGGAGGGACCCATCACGGGGACAGCCGTACTCCGGGAGGATCCCACCGCCGGAACAGTAGCGCTCCGAAAAGACCCCACCACGGGGACAGACGCTACAGCAGCGGAGGACCCTCCTTCTTGAGGACGGGGAACTGGCGGGGAAGTAGCAAGCCCGACGGACCTCCCGTCAGCATGACGCAACTTCCTCTTCCGGCTCTCTGGCTCCTCCGCCAGCTCCTTGCCCTTGCCGGTGACCTCAGCTCTTGGCTGAGAGACAGGGGCGGAGCCGCCTTCCGACAACCCAGGGATCGCCAACGGGGCGGTCGATCTTCTCTCGACGACGCCAAGGTCGTCAAGCGCGGGCATCTTCCGCCGGAGCACCCTGCTGAACTCAACTTCCTCGTTCAGGGGGAGGAAAGCCGGTGGCGGAGTCAAGTACGCTCCGTCTACATCGATGCCGTGCTGGAATTTCTTGAGGTGAAACTCCAAGGACTTCCCCACCATGCTGGACTTCAACCCGGTTTCGACCCGGTCTTCGTCCATCACGCTGTTGAGGGCCCAGGCGAGCTTCTCCCTCCTCTTCAGCGGCGCCCACCTGTTGGACAGGAAGTTGCAGAACACCGCCTGGGGAGTCAATCCTCCCTCTACACATTGGCGGATCCTGGACAAGACGGGGTCGAAAGCTGCCGCCAGCACCGGAACTTCGCTCCACACCGACGTGTCAATGCCGGGCAGACCGTCTGGCAGCTCCAACCGCTCGTGCTCCTCCACCCGGACAACTACCCAATCTTTCTTCCAGTCATCCCACTTCCCGGAAGGGAACGACCGGAGGTACTTGAACGGGCACTTCTTGCGCTTCACAAAGTAGTAGAAGCCAAGGTACTCGTCACTTCGGCCGGTGGTTTGGACGGTGAAGAAAGTGCGGAAGAGCTCGATGCAGGGAGGAATGCCCACCCACATCTCGCAGAAGTGGACAAAGACGGATACAAGGAGAAGGGAGTGAGGGCCAAGGTGGTATAGCTGCAGACCATAGAAGTCCAGCAGCATCAAAAAGAAGGAAGAAAATGGTGGGATCAGCCCCACCATGGCATACGATGAAAAGTATACCATTTCGCCGGAGCGCTCCTTTTTAAAGGGAAGCTCTCCTCCGGTGCGGATTGAACGGTTGAAGAAGTCCGACGACCACCCCATGAGGGCTCGGACCTTCTTCAGATCGCTCTCCGTCTTCAAACGACTCTCACGCAGACCCAACTCCATCGCAGCACTGCTAGGCGAGAGAAGAGAAGCAAAGCACGAGTTGGGAGTTTGAGCGCAAGAACAGATGGAAAGCGTAAAGAACTCCCGACGGTGCGCTTTCCTTCTTAAGTAAGCCCTCGCAACGCTTGGATGGAAACTGCAGGGGAGTTGAGCATACTACTCAAGAATTCAACCCAGCCGATGACAAGAGGGCCCGGGACCACCCTGACGATCAAGTCGAGGCTCTTACCCAGGCGAACAGTTGTCATCACGAGGCGGGAAACCCAAAGGCGGCGGACTGACAAGGCGCGCGGAACCGATACGGTTTTTGTATCGGGAACCGACGACCTTCAATTGCGAGAGATCCGCACATCAAAGATCTTATCTGCCGCCTGAGGTGCGCCACGCGTCGGGACTCAACCATAAAGCCCCGCCAAAGGCACCTCCGAAGACTCTTGAAGACCCAGTTCAAGAGTCACAAGTATGGACCCACCTCCGGCGGAACGACTTCATCCCGTTGGTCTTCCCCGGAGGTAGGTCCAGGGGGCCACTGTCGGTACCCTAAAAACCATACACCCCCTGAGGTTACAAAGATCTCAAGGGAAGGACATCAACTCAAATTGAAGACCCTCGGGGGCCCACTCGCCAGACGTGACCGGACCCGCTTCTCCAACATGGTTAACCTCTAGGTTGCCACGCGTACTGTCAACCCAGAGCTATTACCCGCAAGGGTGAAGCTCCGGGCCAAGTACTGAAACGGCACCTCCGGAGGTAGCCCCCGACCGAGAGAAGCTCCGGACATGACACGTGCCAGGTCACCCCGGAGCTTCCCGCTTCTCCCAAGCAAGCTCCGGAGCTGCCACGTGTCCACACGACAGAGCTAGATGCTTAAAGCCCCCGGGAGACGTTGTAACGGCTCCAGATCTCCAAAGGACAGCCGCAGACTTCAAGATCCGATTAATTACCATTAATTCCACATTAATGATAATTAATCAGACAGCCTTAACACCTGTAACGGCACTGTCGGAGCCGTTACAGGGTTATTAGCAACAATTAATCTCGCGTATCAATACTAGTAACCGCCAGGGCCACATGTCGGGCCAGGCTGACTTGTAACGGTTTGTCCTTGTGCTATAAAAGGACAAACCGACGATACACGGGAGGAAAAAAGGCGAGAACACTCGGAAGCTCACAAGTTAATACAACAAACACACACCCGTGGAGTAGGGTATTACGCTCAGGCGGCCCGAACCACGTAAACCACCGTGTCACTCGTGTCCAAATCGCATTTCACTTTCTTAGATCTCCGCGCGCCCAGACCGAACCACAAACTCCTTCAAACACTTCTCATAGTGTTAGGGGATCTGCCGACTCCAACAGTCGACAGTTCGGGCTGGCCACGGTCGGCGTAGGAGCTCCGGGAGGACTCCCAGGACTTGCCATAGCCGCGGGCGTTTCCCGGGTCGGAGCTCTCCTTGACCGGGAGGAACTCCTAGACCTGGAGGCCCTCACCGTTTCTCGAACCGGAGTCGCCTGTCCGGAGCTGGCACCTCCGGAGGGACCCATCACGGGGACAGCCGTACTCCGGGAGGATCCCACCGCCGGAACAGTAGCGCTCCGAAAAGACCCCACCACGGGGACAGACGCTACAGCAGCGGAGGACCCTCCTTCTTGAGGACGGGGAACTGGCGGGGAAGTAGCAAGCCCGACGGACCTCCCGTCAGCATGACGCAACTTCCTCTTCCGGCTCTCTGGCTCCTCCGCCAGCTCCTTGCCCTTGCCGGTGACCTCAGCTCTTGGCTGAGAGACAGGGGCGGAGCCGCCTTCCGACAACCCAGGGATCGCCAACGGGGCGGTCGATCTTCTCTCGACGACGCCAAGGTCGTCAAGCGCGGGCATCTTCCGCCGGAGCACCCTGCTGAACTCAACTTCCTCGTTCAGGGGGAGGAAAGCCGGTGGCGGAGTCAAGTACGCTCCGTCTACATCGATGCCGTGCTGGAATTTCTTGAGGTGAAACTCCAAGGACTTCCCCACCATGCTGGAATTCAACCCGGTTTCGACCCGGTCTTCGTCCATCACGCTGTTGAGGGCCCAGGCGAGCTTCTCCCTCCTCTTCAGCGGCGCCCACCTGTTGGACAGGAAGTTGCAGAACACCGCCTGGGGAGTCAATCCTCCCTCTACACATTGGCGGATCCTGGACAAGACGGGGTCGAAAGCTGCCGCCAGCACCGGAACTTCGCTCCACACCGACGTGTCAATGCCGGGCAGACCGTCTGGCAGCTCCAACCGCTCGTGCTCCTCCACCCGGACAACTACCCAATCTTTCTTCCAGTCATCCCACTTCCCGGAAGGGAACGACCGGAGGTACTTGAACGGGCACTTCTTGCGCTTCACAAAGTAGTAGAAGCCAAGGTACTCGTCACTTCGGCCGGTGGTTTGGACGGTGAAGAAAGTGCGGAAGAGCTCGATGCAGGGAGGAATGCCCACCCACATCTCGCAGAAGTGGACAAAGACGGATACAAGGAGAAGGGAGTGAGGGCCAAGGTGGTATAGCTGCAGACCATAGAAGTCCAGCAGCATCAAAAAGAAGGAAGAAAATGGTGGGATCAGCCCCACCATGGCATACGATGAAAAGTATACCATTTCGCCGGAGCGCTCCTTTTTAAAGGGAAGCTCTCCTCCGGTGCGGATTGAACGGTTGAAGAAGTCCGACGACCACCCCATGAGGGCTCGGACCTTCTTCAGATCGCTCTCCGTCTTCAAACGACTCTCACGCAGACCCAACTCCATCGCAGCACTGCTAGGCGAGAGAAGAGAAGCAAAGCACGAGTTGGGAGTTTGAGCGCAAGAACAGATGGAAAGCGTAAAGAACTCCCGACGGTGCGCTTTCCTTCTTAAGTAAGCCCTCGCAACGCTTGGATGGAAACTGCAGGGGAGTTGAGCATACTACTCAAGAATTCAACCCAGCCGATGACAAGAGGGCCCGGGACCACCCTGACGATCAAGTCGAGGCTCTTACCCAGGCGAAAAGTTGTCATCACGAGGCGGGAGACCCAAAGGCGGCGGACTGACAAGGCGCGCGGAACCGATACGGTTTTCGTATCGGGAACCGACGACCTTCAATTGCGAGAGATCCGCACGTCAAAGATCTTATCTGCCGCCTGAGGTGCGCCACGCGTCGGGACTCAACCATAAAGCCCCGCCAAAGGCACCTCCTAAGACTCTTGAAGACCCAGTTCAAGAGTCACAAGTATGGACCCACCTCCGGCGGAACGACTTCATCCCGTTGGTCTTCCCCGGAGGTAGGTCCAGGGGGCCACTGTCGGTACCCTAAAAACCATACACCCCCTGAGGTTACAAAGATCTCAAGGGAAGGACATCAACTCAAATTGAAGACCCTCGGGGGCCCACTCGCCAGACGTGACCGGACCCGCTTCTCCAACATGGTTAACCTCTAGGTTGCCACGTGTACTGTCAGCCCAGAGCTATTACCCGCAAGGGTGAAGCTCCGGGCCAAGTACTGAAACGGCACCTCCGGAGGTAGCCCCCGACCGAGAGAAGCTCCGGACATGACACGTGCCAGGTCACCCCGGAGCTTCCCGCTTCTCCCAAGCAAGCTCCGGAGCTGCCACGTGTCCACACGACAGAGCTAGATGCTTAAAGCCCCCGGGAGACGTTGTAACGGCTCCGGATCTCCAAAGGACAGCCGCAGACTTCAAGATCCGATTAATTACCATTAATTCCACATTAATGATAATTAATCGGACAGCCTTAACACCTGTAACGGCACTGTCGGAGCCGTTACAGGGTTATTAGCAACAATTAATCTCGCGTATCAATACTAGTAACCGCCAGGGCCACATGTCGGGCCAGGCTGACTTGTAACGGTTTGTCCTTGTGCTATAAAAGGACAAACCGACGATACACGGGAAAAAAAAAGGCGAGAACACTCGGAAGCTCACAAGTTAATACAACAAACACACACCCGTGGAGTAGGGTATTACGCTCAGGCGGCCCGAACCACGTAAACCACCGTGTCACTCGTGTCCAAATCGCATTTCACTTTCTTAGATCTCCGCGCGCCCAGACCGAACCACAAACTCCTTCAAACACTTCTCATAGTGTTAGGGGATCTGCCGACTCCAACAGTCGACAGTTGTGTTTTCTCCTATTTTATAAAAAGTTTTTAGGAGTTTTTACACAATCATTTTATTGTAAATAAATATCTTCAGATTTTTCCCATTGGATTTTTCGAAGATAGTTCATTCTACAAAGAGGAATTCAAGTGCTCAAGGGGGAGTGTTACAAAACATTTAACATGTGATCACTTGAAAGGTCACTAGCGGTTCTAACCGCCTACTCGAAAAGCCATGTCTCCTCAGAAATGTGTCTCTTCATAATGTATAAATATATGATGAATGAATGAATAAACACACGGTTGAATCATTTGCACATTGTCTTTGTCTCTCTCGCGTTTTTTACTTTCAACAAGATTTTTCAGAATTTACCACCGAAAATGTGAGCCACAGAACATTTGTCATCGAATTCGTATTTTTTTTTTCAAAACGAGAGCCAGTAAATCCGCATTTCATTTCAAAATGAGTTATTTTAACATTTATATTTTGTTTTCATCTTATATATATTGTTTTCACCTGGGCGGACGAAATTGCCCTTTGCCTATTCCAGTATTCTGTTTCGCCCCCCCTGCTCCTCTTCCCTACAAGCTCGCCGAGGCTCCCAATCCGGTGTGACCTCTCCAGGTTGCCATGCCCCGATACCCATGTGCATGCAGCTTTTCTAATGGCGATATTTCGGTGTAATTTGAGTTGTATCTCCTTTTGCTTCTTTTCGATGCTTTACTCTAACCAAAGACGTGCGTTTTTCTTGGGAGGGACGTGATGCACCCTGACCCTTTGTTTCATGCATATGTAAGGGGAAAACCGTTTTCACGATCTCGAGTGCCTGGCATCTGCCGCTGCCTTGCGATACTACTGCATGATCGAACCGATCGTCCGAGAGAACACGTGTTCCAGGAAAATAAGAGCAGATGATGTTCCTGAGTCGGAGAGGTTTGCCGCCGTAGCAGGCACGATGTGTCTGTTTCCATGCATGCTCTATAAGCGCTGAAGCGCGAGCTGCGTCACAAGGTTGCGTTTGTGCTTTCTGACTCTTTATTTCTAGAATGCAAAACGGATGAGACGATTAATATTTCTGAGTTTTTTTCTTCGAAAATATCAGAACTGAGAGTTGCAGCACGCAATTACTGTAACACTAATTAATACAGTATTTCAGAGTTGCAGCGAGAAAAGGCTTTCAACCGGAAATAATCTTGGCAACCAAAACAGTATTCCGATCTGAGTTTTGCTCTGATGTCAGTTCGCCCCTGGTTTCATTGGCACAATCATCGGCGCGAGTACGTCCACGGCTTCCTGACGTACTACGCCGCGATCGAGGAGTAATCAGTGTGCTGGGACTCGCGATCGAGGAGTCTGGACAAGCTGGATTTGCCAGTTCATCCTATCCAGCCAGGAATTATTAACTCTTACAAGAATGCCTCGCGGTCGATCGCATCATTCCATGGAGGATCGCCGACGACGACATGTACGTCTGACCGATCGATTAGTCCCTGACTGATGAGCTCACATGCTGTTGGCTGCCTCGAGCGCGTTGACGGACGCACAATCCAAAGGGCATGTAATGTAACAGCTTGCATATCGTGTCTAAGCTAAGCCATCGATGGGGAATGCGTTCAGAACTTGCACGGACGCACTGTTAACCCCCGAACCGGCCAGCGGTGCATCAAAGTCGGCCCACCGGCAGCGCGCGCAGTGTGCGCGACACGGCGCGCGCAGTCGCCGCCACGCAAACAGCCGGCAAGCAGTTGCTGCTTGTACGACGCGGCTACGGCACCGCAGAACCAGCGGTGGGCGCCCGTGCCGCGCCCGCCGAGGAATCCCCGAGAAAAAACCGCGTTCCCACCGCAACCGCCCGAGCCCGGGCCCGGCTGGCGGCTGAGATCCCCCGCGCTTCCGCGTTCAGACTGGTGGACCTCACGGCGCCCAACCACTTGTTTCCGTCCACCGCGGTGTCCACGCAGGATGCTGTCGCCACGTCGGAACCCCGCGCACCGTAACGTTAGGTGCATCGTGCGCGGTCCGGGAACGGTCCCGCCTAACTGCCGCACCGTTCCAGCCTCATCAACCTATAAACACTGCCTCCCCAATCCCCATCCACCCGGAGACCACTTAGAAAATCCGCTTTGCTAAATCCATCCAAAAACAAGCGCAAACAGCAGCAGAAGTAAGCAGCGCGGCGGCGGCGGCAACACCACCAGCAAAAAAACAGAAGGAAGACATGGGCAACTGCGCCGTGACGCAGCACGCCGTGGCGTCGTGGGCAGACGACGGCGAGTGGGAGATGTCGGCAACGACCGAGGAGGTGGCTGGCACCACCAGCAGCGGGAGGAGCGAGCACATGGCGGAGGTGACGATCAGGATCACGAGGAAGCAGCTCCAGGAGCTGATGGACAAGAGGGCCAGCAGCGCTCCCAAGAGCCGGCGGGCGGCGGCGGAGCTACTGGCGGACATCATGAACGCCGGCCAGGTCTACCAGCACTGCCGGGCGGCGCACTGGAAGCCCGCGCTGCAGAGCATCCCGGAGGCCGTCGAGTCATGACTGATCGACACCATGGCCTGTGGGCGCACTGCCGTGTTATTTGTTACCTTACTTTTCTTCTTCGGTTGTTGCTTCTTTTATGCTGCAGCCTCTGTTGATAGATCACAACTTTTTTGGGTGACCTGTTGTGGCATCATTCTTTAGTTCGGATGCAGTATGCAACGAACGATGTAAATTATTGCGTTAGTGGTAGTCGTGTTACAATGCACAGTCTGAGGTAAGAATGGACGTACTGTACAAACCCCCCCAGCTTCACTCAAAGGGCCATTAGAAAAGGGAATGTTTGGTTAACTTGCTTGACGCAAAAGACAAGAATAACATGACCGCAATATATATAAATTTTTGGGGAAATAATTTTCTGAAGAAATGTTGTGTTACTTACTTCCTCCGTCTCAAATTACTTGTCACTCTCTAGTTCATTTTTGACTAGAGAGTGACAAGTAATTTGAGTGGAGTGAGTAGTTGTCTGCATTAGTTTTGCTACCTCTTTTGCACATTGTTGAGTATGTTCAGGAACGTATGCTTATCGTTTACCCGTCCACACTTGTTCAAACTAATGCTTTTGAAAAAGTGCAAAACGTGATGAACTACGTACTTTAGAAAAGGAAACAACTTTTTGGTGAGGCATTGCACAAAGAACCAAATGGAACATGCATGGCAAATGTCTTGTTCGCAAAAAAAAAAAAGACACGTGTCTCATCTCATCATTCTGTCGCGATCAAGGCACCTTCACCACGAAATGGTCCACGCATTCTGCGAGTAAAAACTTACCGTAAGTCAGCTTAGTGCCTGCAAGAAGATGGACATGGATGAATGATCCACATTAGCAGTAAATGCTCACCAATACGTCGACGAGACAAAGTCCAAAATCAAGGTTTGCTCGACGACGTGTCCATCAGTCGATTAATTCCTAAGTGGAGGCCGTAGTGTCGTAGGCTCGTACTTCTTCCATCTCGAAACGTTTGTCGCTTTGTAGTTCATTTTTAAATTACAAAACGACAAACATTTTAAGACAGAATGAGTAGTCGTTTTGACTGCGCAGGAGTGGCTCTCTGCATCCCGCCCCAACCCGGCTCCGGAGCTCTGGAGGTGTTGCGTGTTTTCTCCAGCTAAGTGTCAATTGCGTATCCATTTTTTAGTATCTCGAAGCTTCAATGCGGATAGTGGTTAACAGATGCGGAGTAACTATTAGGTCAAATCGATTTGAAGTCTCATGAAAATGAGAGGCAAATCTGTTATATACTTATTTAATCCAAAAATATTTGTCACTTTTTAATTTATTTTTGAAAGAGCAACAAGTATTTCGGAATGGACTGAGTAGGATGATGCTGAAATGACATATGCCTCTTAGGCAAAGCACGTATATGCCTGATTATTAACTGGACAGAGTCATAGACAAGAATACATGCTCCGAGCCTCCGAGGTACTCCCTCCACAATTTTTGTGACGTCCGGACAGCACAAGTAGTATTTCATATTTGGCTTAATATTAGAGGGAGTTTGGTTGGCTAGATGAAGTTGGATGGGAAATGACAATCCAGTTTTTACAAGCGTTTGGTTTGTAGGCCAGGGTGGATGGCGCGGCCAAGACAGGAAATATTCTCTCAATTTGCCGGACGAGCTCATCCCTCAAAATTGGCTGGATGGAGTCAACCACCTTTGTTGATCTTAGCTATTACTCAATTCATCTCAAAATACTTGTCACTTTTTAGTTCACTTTTCAATTAGAGAGTGACAAGTATTTTGAGATGAAGAGAGTAAAAAAAGATTGATCAACAATTAAAATACAAAGGTAGTATTACTTTTGTATGACTGATCAGAATGCATATGAAACATGATCCTCACAAAATACAAGCGTCAACTTATTTTACAGAGTGCTACTCCATTCTAAAAAGTTTGTAGCAAAGCGACAAGCTTTTTGAGATGGAGAGAGTACATTGCAATTATAGCATTTGATATTAGTTTAATATTGTGTGTTTGTGTAACGTGCCGCAATATTAGCTTACGAAGTCCGGTTCACAGTTGTCGGTACCCTAAAAACCATACACCCCCTGAGGTTGTAAAGATCTCAAGGGAAGAACGTCTACTCAAATTAAAGACCCTCGGAGGCCCACTTGTCAGACATAACCGGACCTGCTTCTCCAACATGGTTAACCCCTAGGTTGTCACTTGTACTGCCAGACCGGAGCTACTACCCACAAGGGTGAAGCTTCGGGCTAGGTACCGAAACGGCACCTCCGGACTTAACCCCTGACCGAGAGAAGCTCCGGATCAGACACGTGCCAGACCACCCCGGAGCTTCCCGCTTCCCACAAGCAAGCTCCGGAGCTGCCACGTGTCCAAACGTCGGAGCTGGCCGCCTCAAACCTCCGGAAGACATTGTAACGGCTCCGGATCGTCAAAGGATAGCCGCGAACTTCAAGACCCGATTAATTGTCATTAATTCCATGTTAATGACACTTAATTGGATAATCTTAACACCTGTAACGGCACTGTCGGGGCCCGTTACAGGGTTATTAACAACAATTAATCGTGTATCAATACTAGTAACCGCCGGGGCCACATGTCGGGCCAGGCTAACTTGTAACGGTTTGTCCTTGTACTATAAAAGGACAAACCGACGATACACAAAGGGGGTTTCGGACGTTCGAAGGCTCTCGAACGCTCTCAAGCTCACAAGTTAATACAACACACACACACCCGTGGAGTAGGGTATTACGCTCAGGCGGCCCGAACCACGTAAACCACTGTGTCTCTCGTGTCCAATCGTGATTCACCTTCTTGAATCTCCGCGCGCCCACACCGAACTACAAACTCCTTCAACACTTTAGTGGTGTCAGGGGATCTGCCGACTCCAACAGTCGACAACAGTCATGTGCTTAGCCATTCAGTTATCGTCACCTTGTTCTAGATAATAGGTTGTCTGCATTTGTACTCGCTTGTAATAAATTAGTCATAACTTACTTGGAGGAGAATGTCGGAACTTTTCATCATCTAAAAAAATACAGTGGATAACTAGTGCATGATAGAATCCATAAAAATAACCTACAGGAAAAACACTTTCTAGTGGGTATGGCTCAAAGGAGTGAGACCACTGGTTCGTAATTGTCACGTATTAGTTTATTTTTGAACTAATAGGTGATAAATATTTCGAATCAAGAGAGAGTGATATATTGTTGTATGCTTAACACGTGTGTGTTGTGGTTATTAAACTATGTGGGTTCTTGGTTTGCACTCATTGTTATCGATTTGTCAGGTTAAATCAAAGTTTTCCTCACGGAAGACAGAGAGGTTGAATCATGTTTTGAACTAACTAATACGATTCCTGCTTTAGTAGATGAAATCAACCTTTGTTCACAGTCTATGTTTGAAGCAGCTGTTCTGGTTATTCCCAGCGGCTCAGGCTCCACACTTCCTTTCTCAACCTCCAAATTCAAGTGCAAGGAACAGAGGTATACTATATTGTCATCTACATCTGCATTTGTGCGGTTAGTATTGGTAATACTATATTACTTTAGACACCTCATTAACCTATTTTTTATCATATATATTTGCATATATATATATATATATATATGATTATTTATGTAATGTAAACAACGGTAATACTTATATTTCTCTATTGCATATTTTCATATGATTATTTACGTAATGATAGTGGTGGTTAACTTAATATGAATATCTCTTAACTTATTTCTCTATCATATATTTGCGGATGGTTCATTGTCATTTATAAATTTATATACGGATATTTTGGTTATTTTTATAACAATGATTGCGTGTACTTTTAAACACATACTTCCTCCGTTCCAAAAAAAAAAATTTAAATAAAAAATGACAAACTTTTAGGACGAAAAACGTATATTAGTATTTTTGACCAGTTGTTTCATAATGGCAGTGATGAGTAACTTTTTTCTCTAATTAGCGTAGCAATTTCTAAGCGGAACGTGAGGACTTCTTTTGTGGAGTGCAAGATACAAAAATTGCAAAGAATGTGAACAAGAGCACCCTTCAGGATAAAAGAACATGACCGACGTCAGCGTTAAATAAAGAAAAGATAGAATGATCACGGACTGGCATAACACGCCCCTGCCCCTGGCATGGTCTTCCCGACGAAGTGTTCAGCTAACGTATACTGCAATCTCAAAGGCCGGTATCGGTAGACATCGCTGCCTGCCGAGACGGCAGCTGAAACCTTTCCAGTTTTGCGCGGCAACGGTTAGCTGGACCTGTCCGCCCCCGGTGGCTTCATTAGCGGGAGATCCCCCGGAAATGCCGCGTTCACACCGGCGGCCTTTTCGCCCACAGGCCACAGCGCGTCGCGTGGAAAAACACCGTCTTTCTCGACAGATTCCCTCCCCTAGCCCAGTTTCCCACCCACGCCAACGCCGTATCGCGGCCGTCCAGCGCGCCGGTCGTCCACGTGGCTGGATGGACACAGTGGACTCCGCCATCACGACCCGGTCGCCTGCGTCCCGCTTCCACCTTCCGTCCAAAGTTGCAGGACTCACGTACCTCGTATAAATAAGCTATTCTCATCGATCCGGGGATCCTTCCATAATCATTTCAGAACCTTTCAGAACCATCTGGCAAAAAGCTCAAGGCGATAAGCAGCGAGCAAGCAAGCAACGAGCACCAGTCCAGAAACCAGAGGTCGATCCCAGCAAGCGGATCGGAGTCGGAGGCACACTACAAGCAGCAGCTCGCGGAATAAACGCGCATATGGGGAACTGTCTGAAGCTGCAGCGCGCGGCGTCCTGGGCGGACGGCCACGAGTGGGAGGAGTGGGAGGAGGAGGTGGTGGACAAGGGGACGACGGCCGCCGTCGGGAAGATGGAGGAGCGCGTCGGGGTGAAGATCAGGGTGAGCAAGCGGCAGCTGCAGGAGCTGCTGGAGAAGGCCGGCGGTCAGGACGGCAAGGTGCGGCAAGTAGAGAATGTACTGGCGGAGCTGATGACCGCCGGCGTGGTGTGCTACCACCACCGGCACCACCAGCAGGAGGAGGAGGAGATGATGAGGGGCCATTGGAGGCCGTCCTTGCACAGCATACCGGAGGCTTTCGAGGAATCATGACGGTTTCTTCCACGTTTTGGACGTTTTTTTTTTGCCAGAGGACGTGCAGACAGTTCTGTCCCGCATTATTACTTGATTAGCTCTGTATGTGCATAGTTTGATTTAGGAAGATACAGTACATGTTTTTAGTGATATTTTCAGAGATGGTGTACAGGCTTTTACAAAATAGAAGTTCTTGGAGAGATATTCTTTTCAGAGATAACTGAATCAAAATGGTGATTGCATGTCCTAGTCATTTGCATTTTTTCATTACCTCCGGTACGGTACGGTATACCACGCAATGCAGGCACGGTGAAATTGATCTTTACAATACTCACACTTTTCCAAGGGCTAGTAGTGTATGTGTGGCCACCTAGAATTCCAGGTCCATCCAAAATCACAGTCAAAACGAAATGATTTCGAAAATTGGACACTTGCCTGTACTGGGTTACGTCCATTTGCCGCGAGCGGCGACTCTAAGCTCCTGCATTGAACTGGTCCATGAGATCGACGATATTTATTCAGACTAATGGCGACCAACAACGCTCCCGCCCTTCACCGTGTGAATCATCATGTAACTTGTCAGTGACTTTGCAACAAATGACCATAACTGAATCACCAAATTCAGAGTTCAGATCCAGTACATGGACTGATGGACGCATCGTTGTTTTATTTCTAGATGGGCACGTGGAAACCTGTACGATCGAAAACGTCCTGTGTGTCCTACGACGTAGTACTCCACGACGGGACAGGTGCCGTCCCGCAGCCGAGATATGCAGGATTCATCGAGGTGGGATACCAGGGCCGGGCATGGGCACGGCACGTTGGACTAATCCAAAGCCAGAATCTTGAATTAATCCCCATGACGAGCCTCTGTTCATATAAAGAAGTTCCTCGCGTTGAAAAGTGTAGGAAAATGACCGGAAAGGTTTACCAGGTGAACTGCACAACATGATCAATGCTTCAACTGTACCACTCGCGCGCGCGCACACAGAAAAATGTTAAAATGCAGATGCAGATGGTAAATATATATAAGGAGTTACTTATACATTCCATCCTCTTCTACTTTTATTTATAGGTGGCCAACGGTGGGACCGGCCGAGTTCGACCGGGCTCGGACTTTAAAAACCTTGATCTGAAATGGTTCAGAAAAAATCGGGCTGGAGATCAAGATCCGAACACAGCCAGTGGCACGGGCCGTGCCGAGCCCTAAGGGCTTACTGGGCCGTACCACCGAGCTGGCAGTAAACGGACCGTGCCGGGCCAATCCGACGGGTCTGAAAATGAGCCCGAGCAACTCCCGTCCCAGGAGTCGGGTCATTCCAGGCCCGTTTTTTCAGACCGGGTTTCGGACTGTGTTTTTTTAGCGGGCTTTTGAGCCGACCCGTTTGACCCGACCTATCTGGCTATCTATACTTCTAATTTCTAAATGTCCACGCGGTAGGACGAAATCCTCGACTAAATCCGTGTTTTAACCCGCCCGCGAGGATAAAAACGAGGATTAGACGTAGCACTCCGATCCCTCGCAGTCTCCGTTTCTTCTTGTTTGCGTACAGGAACAAGGAAGCGCGAGGCAGTAGGGCCTTGAATCTACCAAAGATTCGCTGAAGAGCCCATTCACACTCACATGGTCACGCCAGGCCCACCCAACCCCCAGCGACCTACTTTACCCGGCAAAGCCGCGTGCAGCATGTCGGTGCAAATCGCACCACGTCGCACGGCACGTGTGGAGACGACGATGCTTGGGAACGCGGCCCATCAAGGCATCTCCGTTTCTCGCCTTTCTGGGAGGTTGCCGGCCCGGGAGCGGATCAGCTCCTCTGACCGGGAGCGACGTACGGCATGTGCCCGTGGATCATTCATCGCTGACCAGGGACCACCTCTTCATCCTCACACCCGCCTCCAGCATAAATTGGCCTCCAAACCCCATTTGCTCACATTCCTTCAATTTTCCATCCCAGCGCCGCGACACAGACGAGAGTAGTCTCTCGAAGAAGAAAATCATCAACAAGAGCTAGCACAGACAGAGACCATCAACATCAACTCATGGGGAACTGCGGGGCGTCGCGGCACGCGGTGGAGTCGTGGGCCGACGACGGCGAGTGGGAGGAGGAGGAGGACGGTGAGGCGCCGTCGTCGGAGGAAGCTGCAGGCGGCGGACACGAGAGGAAGCACGTCGTCTCGGAAGAGGTGACGATCAGGATCACCAGGAGGCAGCTGCATGAGCTGCTGATGGAGAAGGAGAAGAAGCAGGCTCACGGCGGCCTCCTCGTCGTCGTTGGGAGGAGGAGGAGCCGGCGGCGGTCGACGGAGCAGCTGCTGGCGGACATCATGAACTCCGGGGAGGTGCACCACCACGACGCGGAGCCGCACTGGCACTGGAAGCCCGCGCTGCAGAGCATTCCGGAGGCCGCCGCCATCGAGTCATGACGAACATCAGAGATAAATGGCGTCACGGCCCGTCGTCGGTGATTCAATTGCTACTTCGCCTCGCCGTGTGTGTCGTGGACGTCGTCGTTCACCGTTGCTTCTCATTCAAGCCTTGTTTAGCGGTACGTAGTCTCGGTGTAGATGGAACGTATTAGGATACAGATTAATCCGTTCGATTGTTCACACGTACTGTGTACATAAACGTAGGGGAAATTTGTACGCTAATTAACTTGCAGTGACACTGACTACTGTTACTTACATGAATGGTGCATATAGTACGCAGAGCTATTGAAAGTCCGGGTAGTCACTACAGGAAAAGCGATCATTTGCGACGCCTGAGTTTATTTGCGACGGCCAGCCGTCGCAAATAGATTAAATTGCGACGGCCCGCCTCTGGCCGTCGCAAATAAGATGGCCATCGCGAATAAGAGCTTATTTGCGACGGCTTCCGGACCGGCCATCGCAAATAAGCGGTTATTTGCGACGGCCAACCCTAGGACCGTCGCAAATAACAGAGCCGTCGCAAATAAACTCTTATTTGCGACAGCCGGTTAAAGGGCCGTCGCAAATAGGATTTAATTGCGACGGCCGTAAGTCCAGGCCGTCGCAATTAATACGGCCGTCGCAAATTAGGCCTTATATCGGGACGCTCCGCCCCGACCCTTCATTTTCCTCAAAACCCCGCCGCCGCGCCCCCGCCACCGCCGCCGCGCCCCCGGCTCCGCCGCCGGCCCGCCGCCCTCGGCCCCGCCTCTGCGCCCGCCGCCCTCGGCCCCGCCTCCGCGCCCGCCGCCCTCGGCCCCACCTCCGTGCCCCCGCCGCCGCCGCCGCGCCCCCGCCGCCGCGCCGCGCTCCCGCCGCCGGCCCGCCGCCCTCGGCTCCGCCTCCGCGCCCGCCGCCCTCGGCCCCGCCTCCGCGCCCGCCTCTGCACTCGCCGCCCTCGGCCCCCACCGGCGTCGCCTCCGGCCCGCCTGCCTCCGCCTCCGGCCCGCCGCACCACCGGCGTCGCCGCTGCCGGCCCGGACCGCTGCGCCCCCGACCGGACCGTCGCGCCCCGACCTTGAGGTCAGTGCTACTCCACCTGTTTTAGGGTTTTTTTTTCAGATGTAGCTAGCAATTTTGTTAAGAGGTAGTAGCAATTAGCTATAGTATCTTAGAATAGCTTGTATAGTTTATTTAAGGATTGAATCACTTAATTATAGAAGATGTAATAAAAAGGGCATTTGCTAGTACAGTTTTATGCATACGGCGAAAGAACTTGAGTGTGTGTATGTATGGGAACGATGCCATGTAATAGGCCCCCCGCCGCCCCTGTGCCCCCGGCCCCGCCGCACCCTCGCCATCGGTCCGCCGCGCCCCGACCCCGCCGCCCCCAGCGCGCCCACCGCCCCCAGCCCCCCCGCCGCCCCTGCGCCCCCGGCCCCGCCGCACCCTCGCCATCGGCCCGCCGCGCCCCGACCCCGCCGACCCCAGTGCGCCCACCGCCCCCAGCCCCCCGCCGCCCCTGCGCCCCCGGCCCGCCGGCCCCGCCGCTAGCCGCGCCCCCGAGCCGTCGCAATTTAATTGGACGTCGCAAATAATTGCCTTCATATGGATTGTTCAATCTTCGAATGATTGTTGATCGAATGAGTAGAAATTGTTGCTCGATCTTGATGTTAATTATGCTTAGTTGTTAATGATGTTGGTTATGCAAATTTGTTGATAATGTTATTGATTATGTAGATGTTAAGCATGCTTATGTTTTGCTTTAGTATTCTTAATGTTTATGTTCATTGCTGCTTATCGTTATTGAATTAAGTTATTAAATGTTCAAATTTTGATTAATTGTTATGTTTCTTTTAGCATGTTCAATATTCTTTATATATATATATATATATATATATATATATATATATATATATATATATATATATATAAGCGGGTTAAAACGATAATGTATCAGAAGAAATATCAAAAGAGAGAGGAGATATTCTACGCCATATCGCCTGCGGCGAGCATGACAGCGGAGGAGAGGCCGGCAGCGGAGGACGGCCCTGACTATGAAACTTTCAACTCTGACCCACTTTTCTCCTCACTCTCGTTCTCTTTCCTCATTCGTAAATGATTTATAAATGAACATGAGCAACGTAACCTATAGCAATTGATTACCCGTTTCGGATCGGCACGTCTCACATGCCATTGGCATGTGAGACGTGCAGGTTCGTAATTGTCCCTTTTTGGACAGCCTCAGAGTGACCGAGGGGGCGTGGCTTGTGACGAGACGTGGGTCCGGATTTGGACGAGATTTCGGTGGCGTAACCCTGTTGTTCTCTGCTGCACCATTTTTGGGCGTGCAGTGGAGAACAGCGGGGTTATGCTGCCGAAATTTCGTTCGAATCCGGATCACGCGTCTCGTCATGAGCACGCTCCGCTCGGTCACTCTTGGGTGGGTTTAGGATCTATCTGCCTAGGTTGTAGGGCCGTGACATAACACAACAATACATTAACGACAATTTCTTTCGCATTAAACTGCAGAGTCAAACATGGGTGAAGACCGCAGTTGGATGTATACTGGCTGGAAGAGCAGAAATGGTGGTCACTCCGATGAGTGGTTTATCAAGTTAGATCAATTTTTGGATCGAGCATTTTCGTTGTCAACGGAAGATATGGTGCGGTGCCCATGTACAAAATGCCGAAACACTAAGTTTTTGAGAAGATTGGAGCTTTCGTTTCACTTATGTCGAAACGGTTTCACTCCACAATATGAAGTGTGGACCTTCCACGGCGAGACTAATTCTCGAGTCATAGCCGAAGTGGATGAGGATGATGATATAACAGAGGTTGATAGGATGGATGAGATGTTAGAAGCTCTTGAAGTGGAGGATCCTCTTACAAATGAGGCAGAGAAGTTCTTCGAGGAGCTGAAGAAATCACAAGAGCCGTTGCATGAACACACGGCTGTGACCGTACTTGCTTTCTTGACCAGATTTATGGCAATTAAGTCCAATTACTTTTTTTCCATCAACTGCTACAATGATCTCATGAAATTGATCTGCGATATCCTTCCACAACCTCACAAAGCGCCACCAGATATGTATCAGTCAAAGATCAAGATATCTGGTCTCGGTATGAAGTATGAGAAAATTGATGTGTGCCCAGACAACTGCATGCTATTCTGGAAAGAGCACGCCAATGAGAAGATGTGCTTGAAATGTAGTAAATCGAGGTATGTCGAAGTTGTTAATGACGATGACGATAATGTGATGACAGATGTCGCACATAAGCAGCTTCGTTACTTGCCTGTGACACCTCGGTTGAAGCGGATGTTTCTTTCAAAAAGAACCGCAAGACACATGAGATGGCACAAAGAAGGTAAACGTGAGAACAAAGAATTCTTGACGCATCCGTCCGACGGTGATGCATGGAAGGCGCTAGACCGTTTCGATCCAGACTTTTCTCGTGATGCGAGGAATGTTCGCATCGGATTAGCGACAGACGGATTCTCACCGTTCAGTACGAATGCCGCGCCATACTCATGTTGGCCTGTCTTTGTCATTCCGTACAACCTGCCACCTGCTTTTTGTACGAGGAACGAGTTCATGTTTCTCAGCCTCATTGTACCTGGACCTGATCATCCCGGGTCACGTCTCAACGTGATGTTAAAACCGCTGATCGAAGAATTGAAAGTCTTGTGCACAGGAGTCGAAGCGTACGACAGTTACAAGAAGCATAAATTCAACCTTCGAGCTGCTTATTTGTGGTCCGTCCATGATTTGCCGGCATACGACATGTTTTCCGGATGGAGCACTCACGGTCGTCTGACGTGTCCGATATGTGATTCAGACACGGATTGCTTTCGACTAACTCATGGAGGCAAAATATCTTACTTCGATTGTCAAAGACGTTGGCTGTCCTCGAATCATATATTTAGGCAGCAGAGGCATGTCTTTCGAAAGAACACTGTTGTCACTAAAGGACCACCGAAGCGTCTCAACGGGTCAGAAATTTCTGATATGTTGGACAAACTGGTGCCTGATGAAGGTCGTCCTGGATATTTCGTAGGTTATGGAGAGGAACACAATTGGACTCACATATATGGACTTTGGGAGCTACCATATGTGAAGTCGTTGATTCTAATGCACAACATTGATGTCATGCATCAGGAGCGTAATATGAGCGAAAGTATCATAAGCACTTGCATGGATATGCCTGGCAAAACGAAAGACAATTATAAAGCTAGACTAGATTTGGCAGACATTTGTCACCGTCCAACTCTTGAAATCTCTGAAAGTGGTGGAAAGCCACGTGCTTCTTTCTGTCTTCGATCGAAAGAAAAGAAAGAAGTTATGAAATGGATGAAAACTTTGAAATTCCCAGATGGTTACGCAGCTAGCCTGAAACGAGCCGTAAATGTTAACACAGGAAACCTCACTGGGTTGAAGAGTCATGATTATCACATTATAATGGAAAGACTCCTACCTGTTATGTTCCGAGGCTATCTAGATGATGCGGTGTGGAAGGTTTTAGCCGAGCTCAGCTATTTCTATAGACAGCTTTGTGCTAAAGAAATCAAGATCGGGATGATGGATAAGTTAGAGAAGGAGATACCCATACTTTTATGTAAGATGGAAAATTTTTTTCCACCGGGTTTCTTCAATCCAATGCAACATCTGCTTATCCATCTTCCATTCGAAGCTAAAGTTGGCGGTCCTGTGCAATATAGGTGGATGTATCACATTGAAAGAGCGCTACGATATCTGAAACCAATGGTTGGCAACAGGGCAAGGGTGGAAGGGTGCATCGCTGAAGCATATGCTCTTAAAGAAGTTGGATACTTTTCAAGTGTCTACTTTGCGGAAGAAAACAATATCAATACTTCGGCGATGCGGTACAATGTGGACGAAACACCCCCTCTAAGTGACCTTTCTATTTTTCAAACGAGAGGCACCACCGTTGGTAGCTACACGACCTACGTGCTATCCGAACAGGAAAGGACTGTTTCAAACGAGAGGCACCACCTTTGCTATCTCGTCTTCTATGTATTATAAATTACTATTATTAAAAAAGTATTATGTAATATTCTCTCGTCTTTTATAACAGTGTCGGACTCACAGTGTCCATGAAGATTTGCGGCAGCTGTCTTATGGATTGGTGAATGTTAGAAGCTATGGTCGATATGACGTAAATGGCTTCCGATTCCGTACAACTCATTTTGAAGCTCATCGTCCTCTTGTGGCAACATCAAATTCCGGTGTTGTGACGAGAGCAATGGACACTCAAGGGAATTTAACCGATTATTATGGTATCATTAACAAAATCCTTGAATTTACTTTTACCGGAAATAAGACCCTTCGAGTTGTCTTCTTTGACTGTGACTGGTTTGATCGTACTCATGGAACTCGAGAAAACCAATTTGGAATGGTGGAAGTGAAACATAAGGACCGACTACGGGGTTACGATACATTTGTTCTTGCGCATCAAGTTGAACAAGTGTATTATCTACCTTATCCATGCACGAAGCTCAGTGCTTGGTGGGTGGTATATAAGGTGAATCCTCGTGAGCGGTTATATACTCCTGGGGATGATGGTTACCATGATAGCGAAGACGTTGAAGAAGTGTACCAAGAAGAAGAGTTGCCAGAAACTTTTATCGTCGAGCTTGGTGCAGGACTCGATCAATTAGTTGGAGATGTTGAAGACGTTGAAGATGTAGAGGCAGATGATACGCGAAAACGAAAATTAGAACAGGCCACGATGGAAGATCGTTGGGCTGGTTTAAGGAGTAGGGCACAGGCACATGACAATGATGTTGATGAATTTTGAAAGTGACTACAAGTAATGTTTTCTTGAAGATAGTAACATGAATTTTATATATTTTATTTGCATATTTACTAATTATCTAATTACAATAGGATGGCGTCAAAGAAGGGTAAGAAGGTGCCGCCGACGAGGGGGTTCTACCCCTCTAGACCTGAGGACGCTTTCGTTGGTGCCTCGTCGACTGGCAGCAGACGCTCTCAGCTGCTGGGGCACGTTCAGACCAGCTCTAGAGCTTCGTCACAGGTAAATGTCACTCGTTTTTGACAAATTCTTTAAATTCAAATTCACATTAAACTTACTTATGAATCATTTGAATGTTGTAGTCCTCACCGGCTGACTCAGAGGCTGCGACGCCTTCGGTGAGCCAGCCTTCGGCGAGGCAGCTCTCGGCCAGCCAGCACTCGGCGAGGCAGCCCTCGGCGAGTCAGCCCTCGGCCAGCCAGCTCCCGGCTGGCGATGACTTTGTTCCTGAGGCCTTTGACTCCGCTGGTGAGGAGCCGTCTGGGTCACCTGACGTGGCGCCCTAGCAGACGCGGAGGACGAGTAGGACTCACTTTGTCAGTCCTCCCGCGGTCCCTTCACAGAGGATCGTGATTGGTCCAGTCGGAGACAGGTAATAAAAATTATAGTTTTCAATTTTAGTTTCTTTTGATTACTTAAGTAATGAATGAATGAATAAATATCTTACAGGAGTTGGGACGACTTGTCTTTCACCGGTGAGAAACACCAGAGACCGGTGAACGGTGTCCTCGGGTCCATAGTGCGTTTGCACTATCCCGGGGTCATCGACGGAGTGTCTGCTTTTCGTGGGAGGACTACGCACGCGTCCATCACCAGGAGCACGGCAACCTTCAGGAGGCCGTATGGGCCGATTTTATGGTAAGTATGTAAAAAAGTTTCTAAGTTACAACTATTAAACTCTTTTAGTGCACATCTCTTCAATAATTCTTTATCGCAGACAAGATATACTTTAGAGGACCCGGACGACCATCGCATGTTTGAGGATGCGAGGCGAGTGTTTCACTTCAACGCTGCCAAGGCGCTTCGACAAGCTTTGTCGAACGCCCGTGTTCAAATTATTAATGAGCACTTGAAGGCGAACCAGCAGCACGTGTTACACTTCCGGCAAGAGAGCGAGAGGCACCTGACGGAGGAGGAGTACGCGCAGGTACGTGGAGTGTAGTAAGTATTTTTTTCTGATAATGTCCTCGATGGTACTTTTAACGACTTTCAACTATGTGCAGGGCCACGTGAGCTGGTTGCAGGGTCGGAACGATGCATTTTGGGCCCTTTGTCGCTACTGGGCTAACGACGAGTTTAAAGCTAAGTCCGGGAAGGCTCGAGACTGCAGAGGGGTGGAGGGGAAGAGCAGACACGGGCAAGATAACCACTTGCGTTTAGCTAAACGCATGGTAAGTGTGTGTAACTTATGTTTATATATTAATAATATATTGTTCGTACTAACACGTATTGACAGGAGCGCGAGACGGGGGTGCCGCCCACCCCTGCTGAGGTTTGGAAGAGAGGTCACAGGGACCCTTCTCAGCCGACGGGGTGCAGTCAGGCTGCAGCCGAGCGGTTGGTAAGTTTAGAAACCATTCATATTACATATAACTATATAGATTGTTGAACTTACACGATTTTATTGTTTTGCAGGCTAAGTACGGGGAGGAGGCTAGGAAGATACACGGCGAGGATTTCGATTGGGAACGTCAACCGATCGATCCTCAAGCCGCGTATGCAACCGGTGGTGGAAAAGCACACGGAAGGTGAGTTTGCAAGTCATTTTATCGTTTTCAATTCAAAGTATTCAAGATATTTTAATTTCATATTACTGACTCTCTTTTTTATAGGCTCGCCATATTCGACGGAGTTGTCGACTCGAGGGCGGGTAGACCTGCGAGAGGCAGCTCCACGCAGGCTTCGCGTACGGGAGGTCGCCGCTCGCAGAGGGACATTGAGATGCAGTCCCTCCGAGAAACTGTAGAAGAAAATGAAAGGCGACATGAGGAGGAAAGGAGGGCGATGGAGGCCACGATCCAAACCCAGGCAGCAGCGTTGGCGCAGATGCGGGAAGCAATGGAGGTAACAATTTAAAAATTAAAATTCTCATTAATTCAGCTTAAATGACTTACTAATAAGTAGCATTTAATGTTTGCAATGACAGGCCATCGCTCGGGCGCAGGGTCTGGGAATCCAGCTACCGGTACTACCACCGGTCCTCCCAGGCGATCCTTCTTCAGCGGGTCAGGTAAGTCTCTATGTAATCCTTCTTCTCCAGCGTAATAAGATTGAGATAGATGAAAGAGACAGATAGTTAGATAGAAGAAAATGATTGAGATAGAAGAAAGAAAGAGATAGAAGAAAGGGAGACAGAAGAAAGAGTGAAAGATAGATAGAGTAGGATGGGAATGAAGAGAGTGTAAGATGTAGATGGAGATAGAGAGAGGGGAAGATAGAGGGAGGGAGATGTAGATGGAGATAGAGGGAGGAAGATAGAAGGAAAAGGATAGCAATAGAGAGATAGAGTGAGCAAGAAAGATAGAGTGAGAGACAAAGAGAGAAATAAAAAGAGAGAGGAAGAGAGGGTGATCTAGATGAAGATAGAGGGAGAAGGAGGGAGAGAGATGTTGATGCATTTATATTCTAACTCTAAGTTTTATTAATTGCAGGGATCCGCGACGGCTGCACAAACGCCGTCGCCTTCGCTACCGCCGCCTGGATTGAGGCGCGACGACGACGACTTCGACTTCGGAGGTGGCTTCGGAGGTTAGATGGGCGAGTGAGCCCTTTTATTTACTTTGTTGATGACGATGTGAGATGTATCGAAATTTTAGTTTGTGATTGTGATGATGTTTGTGTATGCTGTGTATATACTGTGTATATTGTCTATATTGTGTTTGTTGTGATTCTGGCCATCGAGCCGGGTAGTGTTTTCTGTTTTTTAAAAAAAATAAAAAACCTTATTTGCGACAGCTTTTTATACAGTACCGTCGCAAATAAGTGTACAAGCCGTCGCAATTAAACCACAATTATTTGCGACGGCCTGGCCGTCGCAAATAAGGTCGTGGGTCCCAGAGGAGGACACGTGGGCCCTGCCCTCTGAACTTATTTGCGACGGCCTGACCGTCGCAAATAAAGACCTTAATTGCGACGGCTATGCCGTCGCAAATAAGCTTTAATTGCGACGGCCCAGCCGTCGCAAATAAGGTGGCGGGGCCCACCAGCCCGCAGCAACAACTTGCGACAGTCTCTCCTAGCCGTCACAAATAAGTTTATTTGCGACGGTGGCCGTCGCAAATAAGCTTATTTGCGACGACATATTTGCGACGGCCGAAAGCCGTCGCAAATAAAGAAAGCCGTCGCAAATAGCTTATTGGCGACGGCATCTGGCTTATTTGCGACGGCTTCGGCTGTCGCAAATCGTCGGGATTCCTGTAGTGAGTTCAATCTTATAACCGACAAGAAAATTGTGTTCCGGAACTTTAAAATACCCAAAAAATCTCCCCTAGTTCGGATATTGATTCTCAGAAAAACAAACTAACCGAACCGAAAGTTCGGGACTAAACGCCCGACCCTAGTCAGGGCAGTCTCTCCTAGACGTTTATAAAAGAAGGACGAGCTGCAGTCAAATAGTAGGAATTAGTGGAGTTAAAATCGTTTATTACCGTGAACGGAGATTGGTCCGATATGTCACTTTCCGATCCGACGGTTCCATTTATTTCTTCCCCTCACGGCAATCAAAATACGGCCACATCCGAGGCCCCATCTAAGGCCCAAAACCACACAATTCAACAACTGGAGAAGGACGCAACACATCAGATTGCGTACCAGGCACCGCTGCTCCCGTCTCCATTCACCATATCCTGCTCAGTTTTGACACGAAATCGTAGACCCCAAAGGCTCCAGATAAATCCCCGGCTGCCGCGGAGCCCGGAGACCAGCAAACCGCCATGGCGAACTCGAACAAGCTCGTCGCCGCGGCCGCCGCCCTGCTGCTCGTGTTGGCGGCTTCCCTCGCCACCGCGCTCTTCCTCCTCCGCTCCACCGACACAGGCGTAACTAACGCCGGATCACGCGTGGTAACGCCGGCGCCGTGGGGCGCCAGTGTCGCCACCGCGCTGCCGTTCAGCCCCATGGACGTGCTGCCCCTCCTGCCGCGGCGCGTCGCCATGGCGGCGCTCCGGACGCTCCGCGGCGCGTCCGACATCTTCCCGGTGTTCGTCGGCGCGGCGTCGGCGGGCGGGCCGGGAGGAGCGGGGGCGGGGGCGCCCGACGGCGGGCGCGTGCGGTGGAAGGGGGCCTGCTTCTACGACAGCGAGGCGTGGCTGGAGTTCCACAACAAGAGCGGCTCCAAGTATGGCGGCGGCACGCTCCATATCAAGGTGTCACGCCGGCGGATCTGAGCGGGGAAGCAATGGCGGAGCAGGCAGCTGGGCTGGAGGCGGAGCAGGCAGCTGGGCTGGAGGAGGACGAACTGGCAGGTCGGGGAAGGACTGAGGCGGACGAACCGGAGGAAGACTGAGTCATGGTCGAAGACGGAGGACGCGTGGAAGGACGCGTGGACGGTCCCGAGGGCGCGTGTGCGATGTGGGTGCGTCGGCAGGGACGCGTGTGTCGCGTGCGTGAGTGGAGGAGTAAGGGCCGCTGACTGGTGGGGCCAGTGTGGGACCCGCTGGCAGTGTGCCGAATATGTAAGCCAATGAACCGGGTGGAAGAATCCAGAGAACACTATCGTAGTAACAGAATACCAAATATCGTCGTCCGCGCGCGCGTCCTCCCCGCCGCCGTCGTGTTGCGCTTCTCACGCCGGGATTCCGACGAGTTCCGGCCAAGGGGACGTAACAACCTGGTATCAGAGCCTTCTCTCTTCTATCTCGTGCTCAATTCCGGGAAGGAGGGGGTCAGGTCGGGGCGGATCGGGCAGTAGCGAGGCGGCACCACGGCGCCGGCTCCAAAACCCTCGGTGCAGACCCGGTTCGTTCTGCAGGCCATGGAGGAGGAGGCGAGAGTCGAGGGTGATCGTTGGGCGAGGGTGTTCGGGATGCTGGAGAAGTTGGCGCAGGGGCAGAGTGAGTTGAAGGGACAACAGTCGTTGACCACTTCCATGGTGGATCAGGCGGCTTTGGAGAGAGATCGGCTAGCGAAACAGTTGGAGGAAGCAGAGAGGAAGATAGCCGCACTGGAAGTGGGACCCAAACTGCAGAGGGAGGAAGAGGGGCTAAGGATGGAGCGGTGGAGACATGACACTGAAGAAGGAGGATCGGGGTTTAGAAGAGGAGATAGAGGAGGTAGGACGTCGGATGCAGGAGAAGGAGGATCGGGGTGTCGTGGAGGAGATAGAGGAGATCGCGCCTTCATCAAACTCAGTTTTCCCAGGTTCACAGGAGATAGCCCCACCATTTGGATAGACAAGTGTGAAGACTACTTTTCAATTTTCAACGTTCCTGAGATGATCTGGGTGAGGGCTGCCAGTATGCACATGGAGGGGAAAGCCGCTAAGTGGTTGCAGGTCTACAAGCTATCGGTGGGATTGAGATCGTGGGCAGAATTTGTGAAGGCAGTGAAGGAGAAGTTCGGAGAGTATGAGTACCCACAAGCCATGAACGACCTGATCAACTTGCGGCAGTCTACTGGGTTGGAGGAATACATCACTGAGTTCGAAGAAGCTAGGTACACTACGTCGATGCATAACCCAGAATTGGATGAAGTGTTTTATGTGGCTCAATTTGTGAAGGGATTGAAATTAGAGTTGCAGGGCCCGGTGCAGTCACAGTTACCTCGCACAATGAATCGGGCTATGACTTTGGCAAGGGTACAAAGGGATACCCAGGAGAGAGGGAGGATCAGGGCGGTCCGAGGAGCCGGGGGCAACAGGATAGGAGGTTGGAATAGACCAGAAGGGAGGCAGGGAGGGATGAATACCGATCTGGTGAGAGAGAGGCAGTTACGAGACTACCGAAGGTTGAACGGGCTGTGCTATGCCTGTGGAGAAAAATTTGAGCCAGGGCACGCGCAGCGCTGTCCTAAGAGGGGGGCCGCTCAGCTCAACCTGATGGAAATCAAGGAAGGGGCAGAGGAGTTGACGGATGAGGTACTCCTGTAGTTGGAGAAGGAGGATGAGAAGGTCGAGGAGTGCTGCCAGGTGTCCGTTCATGCGATGGCGGGCACCCAAGGCCCGAATAGCATGAGGCTGCGGGTGATGGTGAATGGCAAGGTGTGTATTATGTTGGTGGACTCGGGCAGCTCCCTGTCGTTCGTGAATGCAGAGTTTGTGGAGAGGCTGGGGTTACCCACTCAAACCTGTGACCCGTTGGAGGTAAAGGTGGCTTCAGGAGAAGTGATGAGTAGTACGAAAATGGTGAAGGATTTCGAGTGGAGAAGTGAATGTCAGACATTCAGAGGAGACATGAGGGTGCTTCAGTTAGGCGCATACGATGTGTTACTGGGGTATGATTGGCTGGAAAGGTACAGTCCGATGAGATGTGACTGGAGGAGGAAAGTGATTCAGTGTTCTGTACAGGGTAAAGAGGTGGAGTTAAAAGGGGACCGGGACGGAAGAGAGTCAGAGCTGAGTCCAGTGACGATGGCTCAGCTCGACAAACTGATAAAGGGGGATGAAGTGTGGATGATGGTGATAGTAGAGAAACCCACACAGGAGCAGGAGGAATGGAGGGTGCGAGAGGCGAAGGGAGGACTGGGGAAGTTGCTCATGGAGTTTCGGGATGTGTTCGGAGAGCCAGAGGGGTTGCCACCACCCAGACCCTTTGACCATGCTATACCCTTGATTCCTGGAGCTGTACCAGTGAATGCAAGACCCTACCGGTACTCTCCACTACACAAGACAGAGATTGAGAGACAAGTGGCTGAGCTGCTGAGCAAGGGTCTGATTGAACATAGTGTAAGTCCTTTTGCATCCCCAGTGCTGTTGGTGAAGAAAAAGGATGGGAGTTGGAGGTTTTGCATTGATTATCGGAGGCTCAATGACCTTACCATTAAGAATCGATTTCCTATGCCAATGGTGGAGGAGATTCTAGACGAGTTAGCGGGGGCAAAGTACTTCACTAGTCTGGACCTGAAGGCCGGGTACCATCAGCTAAGGATGAGAGAAGGGGAGGAGTATAAGACCGCTTTCAAGACTCATTGTGGACATTATCAATTCAAAGTGATGCCTTTCGGGTTGACCAATGCGCCAGCCTCTTTTCAGTGCACCATGAATTCCATACTGGGACCCTACCTCAGAAAGTTTGTGCTGGTATTCCTGGATGACATACTAATATACAGCCCAGACTGGTCTACCCATCTCCAGCATTTGAGAAGAGTGTTGGAACTGTTGAGGGAGCACCAATTCTTTATCAAGGAGTCCAAGTGCAGTTTTGCACAGGAAGAATTAGGCTACCTGGGTCACATCATCTCAGCTCAGGGGGTCAGAACTGAGGAACAGAAGATACAGGCTATGAAGGAATGGCCTACTCCTAGTTCTTTTACACAACTGAGAGCTTTCCTGGGGCTGACAGGCTATTATAGGAGATTTGTGAAGGGATATGGAGTGATAGCCAAGCCCCTTACTAACCTATTGCGCCATAAGACTTTTGAATGGTCAGCAGAAGCCCAACTGGCCTTTACTCAACTGAAACAGGCTATGAGCAGCACTCCAGTATTGGCTCTGCCTGATTTCAGTGAACCGTTTGTGGTGGAAACTGATGCGTGTGAGAAAGGAGTGGGGGCAGTGTTGATGCAGAAGGAGAGACCAGTGGCTTTCCTAAGCAAGGCAATAGCAGAGCAGCACCAACATTGGTCCATTTATGAAAAGGAGTTCTTGGCTCTTATTTTGGCTGTGACCAGGTGGAGACAATATTTGGAGAGAAACACCTTCCAGATACGAACTGACCATAAAAGTCTGACTTTTCTGGAGGATCAGGTCCTACAGTCAGATTTGCAGAGGAAAGCTATGGCAAAACTCATGGGTCTGGACTTCAAGATTGTGTACAAGAAAGGTAGGGAGAATGTGGTGGCTGATGCGTTGTCAAGGAGGGAGCAGATGATGGAGATAGGAGAGGTAATGGAGGTGACTCCTTTGTGGGTGCAGGAAGTGAAGAATTCATATGTAACAGACCTGGCTGCCCAGAATATGCTAGCTGAATTGTTGGTGGTCAGTCCAAATGAGCAGGGGTTTACACTGTGCAATGGAATTATCAGGAAAGCAGGGAGGATCTGGGTAGGTGAGAACTCAGCACTGCGGGCTAAGCTGATTGCAGCATGTCACAACAGTGCGGTGGGAGGACACTCAGGCATTCAGGGCACCTATCAAAGGATCAAGAAGATGTTTGCTTGGGCAGGGCTGAAAAGAGATGTGGAGGAGTGGGTGAAGCAGTGCCAGATTTGTCAGCAAGCCAAAAGTGAAAGGAGCAGACCAGCCGGGTTACTTCAACCCTTGGAGATACCCCAGGCCCCCTGGCAGGACATAACCATGGATTTTGTGGAAGGACTGCCCAGATCAGAGGGTTATAACACTATTCTGGTGGTGGTAGATAGACTGTCTAAGTACAGTCATTTCATACCTCTTAAGCACCCCTATACAGCTACCCAGGTGGCCAAAGTCCTACTGGATCAGGTGGTCAAACTACATGGGATCCCTAAAACTATGCTATCTGACAGGGACAGGGTATTTGCAAGTGCAGTATGGAAACATATTTTCACTAGCATGAACATCAAACTCCTCATGAGTACAGCTTATCACCCCCAGACCGACGGGCAAACTGAAAGAGTGAATCAGTGCTTGGAATCGTACCTGAGATGTGCCATTCATGAATCTCCGACCCAATGGAAAGCATGGTTACCTCTAGCGGAGTACTGGTACAATACCAGCTACCATTCTGCTCTCGGTTGCTCCCCCTTCCAGGCTCTGTATGGTTACGCCCCAAATCCTCTCATGGCTCCAATGGTACCTCAAACAGAAGACAGAAGCATCCAAGAGCTGTTAGCAGACAGATCTACTCACCTGGGGATGCTAAAGAGGAAATTGGCAGAAGCTCAAAACAGGATGAAGCAGAAAGCCGATACGAAGCGCAAAGACAGAATTTTTATGGTCGGAGACCTGGTTCTGTTGAAGTTACAGCCCTACGCTCAATCATCAGTGGTCAATCGACCCTATCCAAAGTTGGCCTACAAGTTCTACGGCCCGTTCCGGGTTCTCGAGCGGGTGGGACGGGAAGCTTACCGCTTGGAACTGCCGGAGGGGGCGCTGGTGCATCCAGTGTTCCACACATCTCAACTCAAACCTTTCAACCCTAATTATGCCCCAGTCTTTGCAGATCTCCCACATATCGCCGACTTTTCTGCGGGGAAGCTGCGTCCTGTTCAGATCCTGGAACGCCGACTGGTCAGGAAAGGCAACAAGGGCATACCTCAAGCTCGGGTGGTCTGGTCCTTGCCGGAGAAGGCGGAGAGTTGGGAGGACTGGTACGTGCTGGTGCAGAGGTTTCCGGAAGTCGCGACTTGGGGACAAGTCGCATCTGGAGGGGGGAAAGTTGTCACGCCGGCGGATCTGAGCGGGGAAGCAATGGCGGAGCAGGCAGCTGGGCTGGAGGCGGAGCAGGCAGCTGGGCTGGAGGAGGACGAACTGGCAGGTCGGGGAAGGACTGAGGCGGACGAACCGGAGGAAGACTGAGTCATGGTCGAAGACGGAGGACGCGTGGAAGGACGCGTGGACGGTCCCGAGGGCGCGTGTGCGATGTGGGTGCGTCGGCAGGGACGCGTGTGTCGCGTGCGTGAGTGGAGGAGTAAGGGCCGCTGACTGGTGGGGCCAGTGTGGGACCCGCTGGCAGTGTGCCGAATATGTAAGCCAATGAACCGGGTGGAAGAATCCAGAGAACACTATCGTAGTAACAGAATACCAAATATCGTCGTCCGCGCGCGCGTCCTCCCCGCCGCCGTCGTGTTGCGCTTCTCACGCCGGGATTCCGACGAGTTCCGGCCAAGGGGACGTAACACAAGGTAATTAACGGCCTTCCCTCCCCGTTCGTTCCTGCACTTCATCTTCTTCCATGTCATGCTGCGCGGCGTCTGCGGAGCACTGGAGAAATGATCAATTGCCGCACTGCTAATTCGAATCTGCGTTTATGGAGTGATGCTACTTGAGAAATTCGCCGTTGCCTAAAAGACTGATGTGTCTGGACGATGTCCGCGAGAGTGACACGTGAGGGAACGGGGAACTACGTGTTCGGACCAGTGATTTCTACGACGGGGACACGTAGAACTCCCTTCATCCAAAATACTTACTCCCTCCGTCCCTATGAACTTGTCGCATTGTAGTTCAATTTTGAACTACAAAGCGACAAGTTCATGGGGCCGGAGGGAGTATTAGTTTATTATAGAGTTTGCAACGATTTTTGGTCGATTTAACTGAACTATCAACGCCTACACTGGGACCTTCATCGTTGAGACCGGGGGCTTGGCCCTCTCCACGTAGATATAAATGATGGATATAATAGTCTTTTATCTTAAACACTATTTTTATTTTAAGATGTTACGATTCCTTATATATTGAAACGGAAGCAATACGTCTATTAAACTTCAAAGTAACTGCTCTAACCTGCCTAATTTATTTACAACTTAGTGCGAGCCTAACAATAAACTCCTTGACGAATAACGATAGCAGATGTGCTGGTTTAAGGTCAACGTCTGCAGAATCGGAAAACTAAGATGCAATTAATGCCAAAAATACCCCAAAAAGACGAGTAAAGAAATAATAATTTCTCATCGTGAATTTAGAGTTTGGAGGTACCGTCCTCGCCGCCAGAATCTAATCCTCTAAACTTAGCATTGTTTATATCGGTTTTTGTTTGTTTTTTAGCTAAAATAGACGGGGTTTTGAAAAGCTGATGACGAAAAAATTTAGCTGAAATAAATGGGGTTTATTTTTAGCTCAAATAAACGGATTCTCACAATCCCTAGTGCAAACAAACACGATCAGAGTTTGGAGTGTCCGTCTCCGTCCGCCCTCCTCAGCGAACTCGTCCGTAACGCCTCCGTCTCCACTTCCGCCCGTAAGCTCCCCACCGCGAAACTAGTGGGGAAACCCAACGACAGAGGCCAACTGCCTGAACTCAACCCTAACGATCGCCATGGGAACGTCCAAGCTCAAGCTCCTCCGCGCTCCCCTCCTCCTCTTCGCTCTCGTCCTCACCGCCCCTCTCATCCTCTCCACCTTCTCGCCTCACCTCCGCCGGAGGCTCCTAGAGGTGCCCCTCCGCGCTCCGGTCCTGCCGGGCGACCTCCTCCCGCTCCTCCCCTGGCCCGTGGCGCAGCCGGTGCTCCGCCGCCTCGCGCTGCGGAGCCCCGCCGACCTGCTCCCGGTCTTCGTCGCGGCCGCGCGCGCGCCGGAGGACGGCGGCGGCGGCGAGGCAGCTGATTGGAAGGGCGCCTGCTTCTACGAGAACCGCGCGTGGGTGGAGTTCCGCAACGGGACAAACGGGAGCCTCGGAGGCGGCGTACTCCATGTTGAGGTGAGCGACTGAACCAGACGCACGTCGCCTTGTTCGCTTCGTTACTGTAGCCTGTAGGATTGGATAGAGTGGAAGGTAGAGGTAGGTGAAGGGGAAGTTGCCGTTTGATTTCACGGATTTTGAGCTTCAGGCTCGATCACAATTTAAGGCGTAGCCATTGCACAAATCTGATTGAAATGTTTGGTTCTCTTCTGTAGTATGCGTACGCTGTAGGTGGAACTGTTCATGCATGGTAAATGGTGGCTGCTCGGTTTAGTTTGTATAACTATTCTGCATCTTAGTACTACAAGGTGCTGTGTACTTTCTGTGAGTTGTATCCTTGTAGGTCGCTGCTTTCTGCAGGAGTGCTTCACTAGTTGTTTTCTTTGGATTGCTATTTATCTGAGATAATATTTTCCTCTTGTAGACAACCAAAGCACACAGCTGGACTTGCATAGATCTTTATTTATTTGCAACACCATACCGTGTTACATGGGATTACTACTTTCTGGGCCGAGACCACACCATTGAATTCAAAGAATGGGAAAGTGGGGCCGAGTATGAATATGTAAGTATTTATTCCTGCTTTAGTTGATGTAATAAGCATTAGTTTAACTTATGCATCAGCAATAGAATTTTTCTTGCTTGCTATTTGCATAAGTGATACAAATTTTCTAGTTTGTTATCTTTAAATAGGTCAAACATAATGGGGTATCCATTTTCCTAATGCCATCTGGAACAATCGGAACACTTCGAGCACTTTGGGATGTTTTTCCTCTGTTCACAAATACCATATGGGGTGAGAATGCAAATCTTGCTTTTCTCAAGAAGCATATGGGTGCTACCTTCGAGGAACGGCCGAAACCCTGGGTCTCAGAGATAAATACTGATGACATCCACTCGGGCGATTTCTTGGTTTTGTCAAAGATTCGTGGGCGATGGGGTGGTTTTGAAACCCTAGAAAAGTGGGTTACTGGAGCTTATGCAGGTCATACTGCTGTTTGCCTTAGGGACTCTGATGGAAAGCTTTTTGTTGGAGAGTCTGGTCATGAAAATGAACAGGTACTGGTCCTTGAATGATATTATAGTTACTTTTCATTCTTTCTTCATTCTGTATGACTACAAAACTTTTCAGTCATTTATGCAACAGGCGTGATGAAGCACCATCATTTTGAATAACATGTTCGTTATTTTTAATATCTTGGTCTCTTTAGTTAGGGAGCCCATAATGCTTTGACCAAAACTTAAAATTCAAAATGCTTTCTATAGTTACTCATTTCTTTTTGTTAACAGGGGTGACTATATGCCTGCCAACTGTTTTGGGGAATGGCTGAACTGATAAGACTATAAATAGTGTGTGTATACAAATTCACTAGGATATTCCACAGATAGTTAACTGTATTCAACAAAAAAAATTAATGTTCTCATTGGTGCACTGTGTAAATATGTACTTCTGCATAAGCAATTTTGATAATTTTGTTTACTTGACAATGTTTTTTTTGTAAATGCATCATGGTTATTTTCTGCTTTTTAAAACACTGTTTGCAGGGAGAAGATATTATTGCTATCTTGCCCTGGGAGGAATGGTGGGAGTTTGAAGTGACAAAGGACGATTCAAACCCTCAGATTGCATTGCTTCCTTTGCACCCAGACTTGAGAGCAAAATTTAATGAGACGGCAGCTTGGATTTATGCGAGAAGCATGAATGGAAAGCCTTATGGGTATCACAATATGATCTTTAGCTGGATCGACACTATAAGCGATAACTATCCACCACCTTTGGATGCTCATGCGGTATTATTTACATATACAGTTTTGAAGGGATAAATCTTACAAAGATTGGATGTCTATCTTATTATAAGCTATGTCTTTTCTCCTGCCCTACCCTAGCTTTGCTGGTGTATTTAAGTTATATACACTTCAGATTCTCCAGATGAATTTTCTTTTCACAAAATTTTGTCTCTGATTTTCTATGTAGATGTATTAATAGTTATAAGTTACGGTACCTGTTTCCATTTTGGTTTAAAGTATTAAACAACTTGTTTCTAAAAGTTAAATGGTTGGACTATGCAGTAGTGAATGATTTATTAGCTACTTTTAATAACTGGAATCCTAAATATTGATCCAGGTTGCTTCTGTTATGACTATATGGAACAAGCTTCAACCAGATTATGCTGCTAATATGTGGAAAGAAGCCCTTAACAAACGGCTTGGAACTAAGGTTTGTTTAAATTTATTTTTGCGCACTTCTGTTATGTGTTCTCAAGTATTTGCCTTTTATTCTTATATTTCTTCCTTGAGGATTAACATGCAATTTGATCTCTTTTCCCGGGACTGATGGTTGGTCCCTAACTTCTAAAAGGTCCAAACTAGTGTATCAGATTTGCTCGCTTCATTTGAACATTGAGACAAAATGAGTTGACTTGATAATTCATGTAAAGCTAACAAGCCAGCAAGTGTCGTGACCCTTCATACCTCTAGAGCTCCAGTCTTGAGTGTTGCCTGCACTTCTCTGGCACTCCTCTCAAACTTTGTAGGCTTTGATAGATTGCACATCTGAGGCATTGTTTGTACTCCTTTAGTGATGCTGTCACCTGCATTCCCCTGCCATTGTTAGATTCAGACTAGTTAAGCGGTACTAGAGGGTACATCAGACGGTTGAAGGAACAATCCTCATCGGAGGGTGATGATGTTGCTGCAAGCATAGCACTAATGCCAAAGTACTGGAGATAACTGAGAAATTTGACCTTAATCTGGACTTGGTTAAGTTTTTTTGGCTGAATTAGCAATTTGGTAGAATCATATGTGGGACTTGAACAAAAAGTTTGGTAAGTTACTCAGCGAAGATCGAAGTTACAGTTGTCAATTTGTGCATAGCTAGAACCTGTTCGGCAGGCAACAAGGTTTGTGGCTGGCAGTGATATTGGGGATCGGAATTACTTTACTCAGACAGACGTAACAGCATCCGAGACATTCTATGGGCGCATTTTGGCTCCAGGGCCAAGGACAGTAACTTTCTCCTTATTGAGCTAGAGGTAGGATGTTGTGTCTTGTATTGGAAATGCCAGCCCTTGACTCGCCTCTTCTCTGATAGCTGAGGAATTACTTCTAGCAAAAGTGGATGGAGATGGACCATATTGCTTATCAACCATTCCTTTTCTCTTTTTATCTGTTTACTTGATTTTTTACCAACCCATTTTTGGGAAATTTTCATCTAACGATTACCTGCCTAATTTTTTACTCTAGTAGCCTAGTTTCATACATGTTTTGGTAGATAATGGGTTTCGCCCGATGCATGCAGCCTTACTAGCTTAAATTCATGTACCTAACTACCTATGATTTTACATTATGTCATTATGTGGTAATAGTGTAATAAGAATTGGTATTGCTGTATAGGTGTCACTGCAATGTCCATCAAGTACCCTTGGGTACTGTAGTATTTGATCAGATCTTTAGCCCATTGATATGTCAGGTGAAATACATGCCACTGTTTATCTACTATCCAAATAGTTCGGTCTCTATAGAGCAAGCTTTATTCTTTCTAGGCTCTGAAATTGAACCCTGATTCAGAGTGGATATAGATTTTGAGTTGCATCTGCTCATTTGGGAAGCTGTAGTTGGAATTAAATTTATCACTTGGTTAACGATGCCCATGTGACCTGCCATGTTAGTGAAAAGGTTTAGGTAGAAATGTCAATATGCCACGAATGGTGCATCAGACAGTTCATTTATATTGAGGGATCACTTCCAGGAATATGATGAGTGCCAGCATCGAATTGTGACTGGTACCATTGTTGTATGTATACACCTAGCGGTGATGGTGACTAACTGAATATATGTATTCAGAAGTACTAGTTTAATTTAACTTATAAGGCCAGTCATCCCTTCCGTACTGTGTTAACACATACATCAAATTGTTCTACAATACATTTTGCTGGCTATCAAGATTATTTATTTATTTTTCTATTGCTTATTTTATAATGGAATTATGGAACCATTTATTTCAGGGTCTTGATCTTCCTGAAATCATAGTGGAATCCGAGAATCGTGGGATAACATTTGACAAGTTATTAACTATTCCTGAGAAAGATAATTGGGTCTATACTGATGGTCAGTCAGCATCTTGCGTGGCATATGTCCTTATGATGTACAAGGAAGCTGGACTCTTTGACCCCATTGCCAGTTCTATTGAAGTTACTGAGTTTACAGTAAGTACTTTTGAATCCTTGGTACCCAAGCTTATGCCTCTACGAATCTGTAGGTCTTTGATGTTAGAGCAATTCAGCAGATGTATCTGGTGGGAACATTTATTTTGCAAATGCATTTTTCTCGTTATTTAGTCCATGGTGGAATGTCATCCTACCTTGTTTAGAGAGGAGTGGGGAATTGTGAGGTCTTTCTAGTTCTCAACATTGTGCATTTGAGTTTTCTGTGCTAGAGGATGATTCGGAAACAATACTGGACTCTTCAGTTTTCTATGATGTCCTCATGACCCTTGATATGGACTTCGTGCAGATAAAAGATGCTTATGCCCTCAATTTTTTTGAGGATAACTCGACTCGACTTCCAGAGTGGTGCAACAAAGATGATTCTGTTAAGCTCCCTTTCTGCCAAATCAAGGGCAAGTATCGAATGGAGCTGCCTGGATACAACATAATGAAGCCATACCCGCACATGAATGAAAGATGTCCATCCCTGCCTCCAGATTATAAAAGGACAAAGGGCTGCTAACTAGATATGCTATATATTTATCCACTCTTACCTTGTAGCCATTACTTACCTGTACATAAACAGTACTGTAGATATGGAATGCTTTACATAGGTGCAGGTCAACTTCCTCGAATGTGAAAGACCATGATATTACAAATGTAGCATACATCATCAGTGGCTCTACATAGTCACAACCCTAATGCTTCAAATTTCAAAAACGTAACCACTCTTTTGCTCACTTCTTTTACTCGTGTATGATGTAATCTGTATGTGCTTTATACCGTGAATTACCAATTGCTGAAAAAAAGTCACCATCTGATTTAATTTGAAGATTTTGAGGCCTGGTCGCCTAAATGCTGGCCGTACCCTAGGCATTGTTGTCTTGCCGTACACTCAGTGAGTTATAATGGCCGATGAATAAAATATATATACTCCTTCCGTTTCAAAAAAAAATTGTCACTTTATAGTTCATTTAAACTAGAAAGCGACAAGCTTTTTGAAATTAAAGGAGTACACATCAATCTACATGGTCAGAGTATAACTTTTTTTTAAAAAAAAAGATAGGGTATCTGTGTGCTGTATGCAGGTCTCAAATATTGGAGGCAAGTTTCTCCTGCAGTTGCAAATGTACAAATGTGCTGAAAAACAGTTGTGCAGATTCCTTTGAAACTACACCCGGGCTCAGCGAGTTAGGTGTGCGCGAGTGTTGATCAATGGCCCCGTAGAAGTCTAGAAGCACTGTATTCATGGTCTCTTTTTTAGTTCAATCACGACAAGGATCCTGGTCTCCGAAGCACTACTCGATTCGAAAACAGTGGCTTCGTCATTTCACTCCACATCAATGCAAGGACGAGCAAGGGCCCTGATCTTCAGAGTTTCGGTTTTGTGACAACAGAAGCAATCTCAGGTACTCAAAGGTCAAAATAAACTTGTCTACTACTCCCTCGGTCTCAAAAAATTTGTCGTCTTGTAGTTCAAAAATAAACTACGAAACAACAATTACATCTCTAAAGTTGAGCAAGATGCAAGTTAACAAGAAACAATATATAGTGACGACCAAATTTACGAGGAAAAAAGTCACAACCAGTTATTTGGTGCTCTCTTCCATAAACAGCCTCATTTCTCAAAGCAATCATAGTAGATACACGGCTTCTCAAGATGGTTTATTTAGAGACACTCTAAAGCATCAGTGGCCTCTAAAAGACACTCTAAAGCGAACTCTAAAGATGATTGTATACTCCCTCCTTTCTTAAAAGATTGTCACTTTTAGTTCATTTTTTGAACTAAAGGTGACAATCTTTTGAGAAAGGAGGGAGTATTTAGAGAGAGAAAAAATTGTAAATATAGAGTATATAGAGTAAGCTTTAGAGTAGGTTTTAGAGAATATAGTATACTTCAGGTTTCTGGTGCGGATGGTCGTCGCATGGTATGGAGATCCCCTCCAATCACATACAATCTCATATACACCACACTAACTGATACACGTTTTTTTTCCCTAACAGAGTGTGACTAAGTAAATATTAAATAAATGTCACTAAGATTCGTAATGATCAAATGTTACATTGTGGAAGAAATCAACTGGGTAAAAATTGTCATGTTATCCTAAACATTGAATGACTAAAACATAGAAAGAATGGAGCTCTCTCCTTGTTCCTAACAAGCTTAAACAATATAAACGGATAGGATAGTCGATACTCAATGTTAGAACAACCTTGTTTACAAAAATAGAACTAAGTAGCTGTCCCAAGGTCAAGTATCAAAAGGCAGAGGGGGTATTTTGTCCCCCCAGGTTCATGTAAGAAAGTAACATACTAAAATTCTAGCTTACCGAACTGATAACATGCATCAGTACTACACAAATTCATTACTTCAGTGTCACTTGAACCAGAAATTTTATTGCAAAACATCCAAGATTTACAATAGCAAGTCATAATGCAGTACCAGTATTCCACACAATAAATTTTTTGCGAAATCAGCATTTCATAAAATGGATGAGCAGAATAAAGGATACATATGGCAGATTTATCAAAAGACAGGATTCAGCCATAAGCATTTGAGCACCGTTCATTTGGAATTACAGAAATTTAATTTCCCAACTAAACTCATTTTACTTATGTATTGCAGTAACAAAGGAATACCTGCAAGATCATTGATCTGTCACTATTGTGGCAGTGCTTCTTCTACCTCCTTCCACCCTTCAGTTTTATCCGGAAACTTCTCCTTCATCTTCTCAATGATCCCCTTTGCCTCATCCATCCTTGAGCTCCCAGCAAGCCCATTGACAAGCATCTTCATAGTCGAGAAGCACGGCACCCAATTCCTAGGTGCTATCTCATTGTGTACTTCAAGGGCAGTATCAAAATCACCACCCTTGCAAAGGAAATAGATAAGCGTGAAATATAATTTACAATCCCCGACTAGTCCCTTATTCCCCATCTCCTTGTAAAGCCGTTTTGCTTCCTCCAAATCCCCCTCCTTACAGAATCCATAAATCAAATGGTTGTAAGTCACCCAGCTTGGCTTTGTGCCCTTCTTCAGCATCTCGTTCACTAGAGCCTTGGCCTCACCACTCCGACCCAGCTTGCACAAACTCTGCACCCTCAGGTTGTACACTGGCAACGACTCACCACACCCGTGCTTCTTCATGAGCTCTATCACCTTCCCCACATCATCGAAACGCTCCTCCTTGTAGAAACCAGCGATCGCAGTGGTAAATGTGGTGGCGTTCGGCTTCACGCCCTTCATGCACATTTCGTCGAATACTGAGTAGAAGGACCTTATGGTGCCGGACTCGGCGAAGGATTGGATAATGGAGTTGAAGGTATTGGTGTCGGGCTTGACGCCGTGGGCATTGGGGAAGGTCTGGAAGACGCGGGCAGCCTCAGCGTGGTTGCCGGAGACGATGCATGCGAAGAGGAGGGCGTTGAGGGAGCGTGTGGAGGGGGAGGACTGGAAGGTGGAGATGGCGTCGGGAAGGAGGCCAGCCTGACCGAATAGCGCGATGGCGTGGGGCGCGTGGCGGGAGGTGAGGACGGTGGAGGCGAGGTCGCGGAGGGTGTCCGGGGCGGATTTGAGCTTCGACGCGGCGAGGGAAAGGGCGGCACGGTCCATGTGAGTGTCTGGGGAGAGCGCGGCGGCGCGGCAGATGGAGAGGATCTGGTCGGGCGGCGGCGGAGGGGAAGACTTGAGGAGGGAGATGGCGAGGCGGGTCTTCTGCTGCGCGGTGAGAGGGGTGTTCGGGGAGGACGGGTTGAGGATGGATCCCGGGGTGGGGGGCGGGGCGATGGCCGTGGCCGCGGCCGTGGAGAGGCGGCGGCGGACGAGGAGGCGGACGGCGGCGGCGGCCATGGTGACGTCGGGTTTAGGGTTTAGAATGGTGAGAGGAAGACACTACTGCTGTGAACGATCGCTGTATTTTCAGTTCCACGTCTGCACATGGCCCCGCTTGTCAATGACAAGCTCAAGCACCCTTTACTCCTTCGATCTTGAAAAGTTTGTCAATCCTGGTGGAACGTGAAAAACAGTTTTTCGATCTCGACAGGAAAGACACCATCAGTTGGCGCCTGTCAGCGTCAGGGCAGTACTCCTCTCGATCGGCTTACCGACTGCAATTCGAGGGGGGACTGCGGTCTTCTTTCCCTTTTCTAGTTTGGAAAGCTTGGAGCCCGCCTAGATACAAGACCTTTTTATGGCTGTTGTTACAGAATCGCGTTTGGACTTCGGACCGACTGCTCAATCGCGGGTGGTCAAATAACTATTTTTGCCCTCTTTGTTACAGGAATCTGGAGACCACACTTCATCTATTCTGCGAGTGCGACTTTTCCAGGAGCATCTGGACCAAAGTCAGTGAATGGATTGTCGTAGATTGTCTTGATCCTGCAGGTTGGGAATCAGCTCCAATTCTCATGGACTGGTTCCTCAACATCTCCACAGAGTCGAACTCCCAGAGATCCAAGAGAATTCGCTCGCTGATTATCGCGGTCTGTTGGGCTATCTGGCATGAGAGAAATTGCCGTATCTTCACCGCCAAGGAGAACAGCATCGACGACATCTATGAGACGCTCAAGGGCGAACTACATATGTGGTCCTCTGCTGGCTGCAGAGAAATATCCGAATTACTAGCAACTTGTAAGACTATCTCCAACAATGAACCTCAAGGAGATGTTTGGGATGTTCAGAAGCATATTTTATAGCCTATTTCGTACCTATCTCCAACAGAGAACTTTAGATAGGCTACCGGCAACGGTTCAGCCTTGTTCCCGGCATGAGGAGGGAGAACGGGCAGGAAATCACCGTGCCATGTCCATGGTCTCCGAACGAGGAAATCGAACCATCGTCGAAGTGCTCGGGAAGAGCCCGGCCGCAGCACAGTCACGGAGAGGAGCGCACGCTTGAGGCTCGATGCGCGTGGGGTTCGCGGCCAGCGATCGAGAAAGGCGGTTGCGAAATATTGCTGGGAGAGGAGAGTCGGGGCCTGGCCTCGTTCGCTTGCGTCTGCGAGGAGCGCCGCCGCTGCGTTGACGGCGTCAGAGTGGTCGGGCTCCGCGGCGAGCGGGACAAGGAGGAAGAACGGCTAGGTGCCGCGACGCAAATGACCTGCCACTGCTGACTGGCGACGACCGTGATTCAGATCCCGACCCCACCTGCCACTGCCGACGGGCGACGGGCGATGGGCTCAGCCCGATTGCGGCCAGCGCCATTGAGCATCGCGTCGTCGGGCGATGCACTGGCAGCTCGAGCTTTTAGGGGGACGAAGGGAGGTTGGTTGTGCAGTCGATGGTGAGCTTCGCAGGTGACGTAGAGGAGCCGCCCGGTGGTTGCCGCGGTGGGGAGAGGAGGAAGACGAAGAAGGAGTTTGCAGTTGGGATGGGGAGTGTTCAGCGAATGCGGCTTCCCTCCTCTCATTCAGTCCTCCCATGCGTCCTCCCGTTGACGTGTCAAAATATTATTGGTTCTTCATTAATACTCAGTTTAACTATCATATATTCACAACAAATAAGATAATGACACATCAGCGGGAGGACACATGGGAGGACAAACGGGAGAAAGGAAGCCGTGTCCGTGTTCAGCCCGCCCCTATGTTTGGGCTATGGAGGGGAGGCTCTTTTGGATGGGGTTGATAGATGGGTTATCTGTTGGACTGTGTTTTTTCACGTTTTAATGCCTAAAATAGGTTTTGGGTGTCATTGTTGGAGATAGCCTAACCGTAACCATATTATATAGTTCCTGTAAACACAAACTCTATCAATCTTAATGCACTGCCTACGGGCTTTTCGAAAAAAAAGAAAAGTTTGTCACTTTGCTCTCACTCAATGACGCGCCGAACGGGATGCGCATGCCGGCGATGTACGCCGACCAGTCGTCGCCGCTGTTCGATACGAGGCGGGTCGGCTGGCATGCCGCGGATTGTGATGGGCCGCGGCAAGGTGAAGGTCGGGGGCGTCAAGATTGAGCTGATGCATTGGTCGTCCGTTTATGCTTCATCAACACTGGCTTGTAACAATAATGATGGAGGACACTTCAAAGTTGAAACCACACACGCATAAAAAAATACATGCTGCTGCTGCATTCGTTTGATAGCTGGTGAAAGTGAAATGCCTGAACAATTAAATGTTGACTAAATATGATCATCAAATTTTTTCTAAGCTATGATCACAGACAGTATTATTAATTATCTGTGTCATTAGAGCTGATCACTTTCCATGGTAATCTTAACCTTGTGCTGCATTGCTGCTGAAAAAAAAATCAGCATCATCGGTCAAGATAACTCCTGGATGTTACATCCTGCCCTATGTGGTGTCTTTACGACAAAAAGAGATTGAAGAGAGCAGATAGCTCAGCAACCCCTCCCTTTACCCTTACTCCTCTATATATGGTCATCTCTGCTTGATCTCATCGTCGTCCGATCTCATCTCAGAAACCAAGCCTGTCATGGGAGGACTACTGCTGCTATCTTTTTCTATGTTGTTGATCTCGTTTGATTTACTTCTTCTCTCTTCCGTGCCCTTCTTCTTCTTAGCTTCTTCTTCCGTGCCTTCTGGAGGATAGTACTTTGGGTCGGCGAGAAACGAGAGCGCCGCGACCACGTCGCTGATCACCGGCCGGCTGCCGGCGTCCTCCTGCAAGCACATGGACGCGACGGCGAGCGCTTGGTACAGCCCCTTCGGTGGGAACTTCCTGCCCAGCAGTGGATCGGCCAGACGCACGAACCGTTTCTTGTCTCTCAGCATAGGCGCCGCCTGCGAAGGCACAGATCGAGGAATTGTTGTTGTGAAGGAGACAGCACTGATGATAGTTGGACGCGTCGTCATTGCTCTAGGAAGCTAGCGATCGATCGACTTACCCACTGAACAAGGACCTGCTCCTCGGACGGCATCTCGGTGTCGATGGCGCGGCGGCCGGTGATGAGCTCGAGAAGCACGACGCCGAAGCTGTAGATGTCGGACATCTTGGTGAGCTTGCCGGTCATGGCGTACTCGGGGGCGCAGTAGCCGTACGTGCCCATGACCCGGGTGCTGACGTGGCTCTGGTCGCCGATGGGGCCCAGCTTGGCGAGCCCGAAGTCGGACAGCTTGGCGTTGAAGTCCCCGTCCAGGAGGATGTTGGACGCCTTGAGGTCGCGGTAGATCACCGGCGGGTTGGCCACCTCGTGCAGGTACTCGATGCCCTTCGCCGCACCCACTGCGATCTGCATCCGCGTGTGCCACGGCAATGGCTTCCAGTTTGGAGGCAGATCTGGACGTATGTACAACCATGTAAGAGGCAGGTGGTCTCTTTCTAGCGTATTAGGAGACTGGAATTGACGAAATGTGCTGCATGAGAGCTCGTTGTTTATGTACTCCCTCCATCTCCATGAACTTGTCGTTTTGTAGTTCATTTTTAAACTACAAAGCGACAAATTCATGGGGGCAGAGGGAGTACCTAGGAGATGATCCTCCAGTGAGCCCTTGGGCATGTACTCGTAGACAAGGATCCGCTGGTCGGAGTCGGTGCAGTAGCCGAGCAACTTGACGAGGTTCGGGTGGTGCAGGAGGCTGAGCATCAGCACCTCGACGAGGAACTCGCGGTTGCCCTGGAACCCGTTCCTGTCCAGCTGCTTCACGGCGATGACTTCTTTGGTGTCGGCGAGGAGCCCCTTGTACACGCGCCCGAAGCCGCCTTCTCCGAGCAGGTTGTGGTCGCTGAACCCGTTGGTCGCGGCGCCCAGCTCCCTGAACGTCAGCGCCCTGCTGGGCATGTTCTGGTTGCTGCCGCGCAGAATCTCTTCGGCCGCGCACACGTTCTTGCAGACGTCTGCCCGCAGCACCAACATGAATACCCAATTGGAGCATTAATTAGGCGTCTAATATGTGTAATAACGACAGAAGCCAACGCGTCGGAATATGGATCGTCTTCTAGACCTGACTCTCCCGAAATGTTGTTCACGAGGTCCGCCAGCTGGTGGCTCTCATTAGACCTCCTGGTGTCGCCGTTGGAGTTGCCGTTGTTGCTGCCGTCCTTCCTGGCCTTCTTGTTCTTCTTCCTCCAGAACTTCCTCTTCCTCCACCTCTTCTTCTTATGATCCGCCGCGGACGCAGACGACGACGTCGACGCCTCTTCTTCCTTGCCGCGACCACCACACGCGGCGGCGGTCGACGAACAGCAGCAGCACGCGCACGCGCCGCGGAGGAGCCTCTTGCCGTCGTTGCATCTCTTCGCCGCCGACGAGAGCAGGCCCATCGCGGGACCGACGCGAGAGTGGGGAGGCACCCTCGGTCCGATCCGCGCGACGAGCTAGGACGGCGAGGATTTGTTGGTCATACTTCTACAATGGCGACGGGCGGAACTCGTGGACGGGAATGGTGCAGCTTCCTGCTTTTCCTGGACGTGAGTGGGAAGGCGCGAGCCAAATTTGGCAAAGCGCTGCTTAAATCATGCAGGCAGGATGTTTAAGGTATTTTTACTTGGAAAAGTGGTGAGGAAATGTAACAGAAGATCTAGAAGGCGGCGTACTTCTCCGCTAAAACAAAGGTGGCGCGAACTTCAGCCTCCTCCTCCTTGAACCCGTCAGCACGCTCCACTCCAGGGGACCAACAGCTCTGCCGCTAGTCCTCTGCCCTTTGTGCAAGAGGGCGACCCTGGTGGAGCAGACCTCAGGAGCCAAGAGCAGGGGTGGGCATTCGGTTAACCGGAAATTCGGTTCGGTTTTTCGGTTTTTTTTCAAATTCGGTTTCTGAAAAATGGAAACCGAAATTCTGTACAGAAATTCAAAAACCGGTCTCCCGGTTAACCGAAAAGTTCGGTTTCGGTTTTCGGTTAACCGGCAAACCGAACTCATACAGAACACAGTTAACTGAATTCTTCAAAATTCAGATAACGATACAGAACAGAAAACATACAGTCATACAGTTAACTGAACACTTAAAAAAAATGATCCAGAGAGTTGATACACACTTCAGTTTGAATCCAGAGAGTTGATACACACTTCAGTTTGAATCTATCAAATACTGAGCATAATACTTATTACATCATTGAGCAAATAGCTTCGCAAATAGTTTCATAAATCATCGACCAAACAGCATCATTGACAAACAGCATTGGAGCAGCCATAGCCATTGGACAGACAGACAACACGAGTTCAATCCAATTGCAAATAAGCACCAGGTTTTGGTTTTCAGCTTGGAATTGGAACACAGGAACAGAGAGCCCTTCAAACTCAGAACTGAATCAGCCTCATTCTTGGAACCCCTCCATAGTCCATGGCACACATGATGAACTTGGAGCCCCTCAGTCTCAGAACTTAACCAGCTCATTCTTTTGACTGTACAACAAATATAATTAGAGAATCAGAACTGAAATGGAAGTGAAACTAAAATATTAAAATTAAACAAGAACCAGAAGTGACATACATTAAGAGCCACAAAACCAGAGGCCTTTTCAGCATCTTTTCCAGCTTTGTGTGCTGAAATTAAATCTGAAATGGAAGAAAAAAACAAGTACAAATGCAAACTATTAATAAGACATGATGAAAACAAGTCAAAATGTAAATCATATGTTACCTTCTTCTAATTTTGTTAGCTCCTCTATATCTTCTTCAATATTAATAGGAGTTGATCGCCGTAGCCAATCTTGTGTACAAATAAGAGCTTGCACCATGAATGGAGTTAAAGAGCTTCTAAAGTCATCTAAAATCCGCCCACCCGTACTAAATACAGACTCTGATGCAACCGTTGATATAGGAATTGCCAAAACATCACGAGCCAACCGTGCCAAAATAGGAAATCTAGATTCATTCACCTTCCACCATGCAAGAATATCAAATTTACTGTTGTCCACTTCATTATCCTCACTAAGGTATTTCTCAATTTCAGATTTAGTTGTGCTCTTAGAACAAGTGCCAATCCTCATTTTCTTAGCAATGCGGGATCTTACCTTCGCTGTTCCTTTTTTTTCAGTTGGTTCTTCATCATTAACTTCAACCAATGAGGCACTTGGAGCATATATGTTCTTATACTCTTCATACAATTCATGAAAGCATACATTTATGGCATCCCAAACTTTTTGTAACTTTTCGTCGTCAAACATTTCGCCAATTGCATACTTAGTGTAACTAGATAGTTTATATCTTGGATCCAAAGCTGCAGCAATAAAGATGAGCAAGTTCATATTCTCCTTTTCCCTCACCCTATCCCTCCCCCTTCCCACATTGACATTCTCAATGTCAATGTCATGCCAATTGCCCCAATACTTGTCATACTTATCCTTCATTCTTTTTGCCATTGCTTGGTGTAAAGGATCATCACTTTCAGCCCAATCTTGTAGCAATACATTAATTTCACCAATGTGTAGAAAAAATTCATTGGTTGTCACATTTAGTGTAGAGGAAACACGAAGAGTAATATCATAAAAATGACTAAGAAATTCAGCCATTTTTTTAGCATTTGCCCAATCAAACTCATCTGGGATACCAGGACCTTTTTCTCCACACAACTCAATTGTGTAAGTTGGATCTTCTTCCTCATACCTTGCAAACACTTTCTCATAAGTAATGGCTGCCTTCAACATAAGATATGTAGAATTCCACCTAGTGCATACATCTAGTTTCAAGAATGCATTGCTATCTAAATTCTCCTCCTCTGCAAGCTTCCTAAATTTCACTAACCTTGAAGGTCCATTCTTAATAAATCTAACAGCAGCACGAACACGCTTAACTGAATTATCCAACTCTTTTAAGCCATCAGACACAATTAAATTTATTATGTGAGCAGCACACCTCATGTGAAGATATTTGCCTAAAGCAATTGTAGTCTTTTGATTGTTCAATTGTCTCTTTACATAATCAATACCAGAATCATTGGAGCTAGCATTATCAACTGTGATTGACATGACTTTACTAACACCCCATTCATTCAAACATCTCATAATTGCTTTTCCAATACCATCCCCCTTATGACCCTTCACCAAGAAAAAACTAATAATCTTCTTATGCAATTTCCATTGAGAATCAATAAAGTGGGCTGTCACCGTCATATAACTATCTTGTTGTTGAGATGTCCAAGCATCAGTTGTAAGACAAACTCTTTCACATTGTTGTTTAAAAAAAGTAATGAGTTTTGCTTTCTCTTCAAAGTATATAGACACTGCATCCCTAGTTACTGTTCTTCTAGAAGGAATGTTCCAACGAGGAATAGCAATTGACATGAATTTTCTAAACCCGGCTTTTTCAGCACATGCAAAGGGTTGCTCATCTTCAATAACCATTTCAACAAATGCTCTCCTAATTGCCTCTGGATCAAACTTATATATTCCAATACCATCCCCTTGACTTAATTGCAAACAAGGTTGATTTTTATCTACATTCTTATGAGGATTGCACTTGCAAATATTAAAATGAGAGCGTAGTGCAGAAGTACCGTTCACATTCGGGTCACACTTGATCTCGCGGCTGCAGTATTTACACTTCCCCTTCTTCAATTGACCATCGACGGTGATCTTGTTGAAGTGGTTCCACATTTCTGACCTAGGTTCCATCTGTTTTCTTTTCTTAACCCCCTCTTTGTTCTTCTCCTCCTCTGTTTCTTTGCTCTGTTGAGTCTGCTCCACTTGTGTACCACTATTAGGGACCTGCATACAACAACACAATATGACCATAGTACCATACCATCTTACCAGTTACCATACATTATGCATACAACTATACAAGAACACCATACATTATACATCATGCATACTAGAAAAAAATGGATTACAATCGAAACTTACATTGTTAGACGCTTGGTGCTCAGTTGCAGGTGCTGCCATTTCGGCATCGTCACTGGTCATGCCTAGTGGGGCGACGAAGGCCGAGGGGCGAGGAGGACGGTGGTCGGTGGGGCGCGGGCGCGACGGAAGGCCTACGCGAGGGCAACGAAGGCCGAGGGGCGAGGGCAACGAAGGCCGAGGGGCGACCGGCGATGGAGACTGAGGGGCAACAGAGGGCGACCGGCGACGGGATGGAGACTGAGGGGCGACGGGCTGACCGAGGCCGAGGGACGACGGACCGACGGAGGCCAAGGGACGACGACGGCGCTAGGGTTGGGGGTTGCGTCGCAGGGCGGGATGCGGCCGGGATGGGGATGGGCCGAGGGACGACGGATCGACGGAGGCCAAGGGACGACGGCGGCGCTAGGGTTGGGGGTTGCGTCGCAGGGCGGGATGCGGCTGGGATGGGGATGGATCGGGAACGGGGATCGGGGAATACAGAAGAGTCGGGAACGGGCGTAAAGAAGACGGGCGGCTGGCCGGCTGGGAGCCTGGGCTTTAGTCTTTAGTGGGCCGGGACTATACTGATATACATACTAATTCGGTTCACTCGGTTAACCGAGGAAAAAAACCGAAAACCGAAAAATAATTCGGTTTTTGCAGTCCAGCAACCGAAATAACATCCGGTTTAATCGGTTCCGGTTTATTCGGTTTCGGTTCCGGTTATTTCGGTTCGGCTATTCGGTTTCCGGTTTTTTTGCCCACCCCTAGCCAAGAGTAGTTGCACGCGGAAGTTCTATTATTGGTATCCAATGTCACATATTAGTCGATTTTTAATGCCATTATTTGGAATAATAATGGACACCAACTACGTATCTGTTTTATGCACTTGTAATCTTGTTTGGAAAAATTGGAATGGACTAATGTTTGCCTGAATCTAAGAACTAAATGCAATTGTTAATAACGTAGTTGCATATGTTTTACATCCATGGCAGGTTGAAGCCACCGTATAACAGGGTCAAGCTGCACAACATAATAGGTTCAAGCCAAAACATGGCAGGTTTCATGCATATATACAACGATTTTTTTTATTAATATACCTTTTGAAAAAGAATTTAATATAAATACCCTACGATTTTAAAAAATTTGAAAAATAACTCTGGTTCGTACGTGCCTCTTACGAAATGACACGTAGGCCATACACATAAGCTATAACTCAGGTTCGTACGTGTCTCTTACGAAATGAACACGTAGATCATGCATTCGTATGTGTGTCCTACGAAATTCGATGTGGCAAGCCACGCGGTTGAGTGGTTTCCGAGGCCGCTGGTCTCACAACGAATCTCATACGAGACACATACGATAATCGCCCAGGTGAAAATTTTGTATGTGTCTGATACAAAATTCCCTGAAGACAAGTAGGATTATTAAAATACTTTTGCTTTTGCTTAAAATCTAGATATTACTTTCCCTCCTTTGTCTTAGATGACATATCAAGTTTCTGGGGGTCGAAACCAGCAGGGTATTTACCCCTTGCTTCGTGCAAATTACTATACCATTGCAGATACGAACTTCATAATTTCTGTACTGATAAACAAAAATATGAAGGATGATGGCTGTGTTTGGTTTTTGCACAGGTAGTTTATTATCGATCTAAAATATCCATTTTTAGGTGGAGCTCCATTATTTGTTTACACAGTTTAGTTGATGAAATTTCTTTAGATCATCGTGATGAATGTATAAAGTAAAAAAATAGAAGACAAGTAGGAATATTGCACATTTGAGTTAATAAGATCTGCTATAATCTACCTAAGACGTCTTTTAGAACGAGAAAAATATCTAAGATCATTTTGATATTGCGCTACGTCCCCGTCGCGCATTGGACTCCGGTGAATTTTGGCGATCTTTCTGAGGACACTCTTGCAAGTCGTGTGTAATTGTAAGGCTGATTGTGTGTGGATGTGTGGTGGTGTGAATGGGTGTGTTTATACATAAACAAATACTACAGTTGTAGTCCATATAGAGGTCTAAAAGAACTCCGTGTGTTGCCGGTGCCTGGTGATGCAGTTTCGTTTCGTGTACGCATGCTGTGTGTAGCATTAGAATCGTCGCGGGCCGAAATCAGTTGCCGCATGCGGCCCAGAAGAGACAATCTTCCCAGCACGGGTGGGACCGCGGGAGGCATCGCCGCCAGTCCTTCCCTGCGGCTCTTCCGGTTGCCCTTCTCCACCCGCCGCTGCCAGCTCCTCGACCTACAGCTGCCGCCACCGCTAGCCCTCCCGCAGCCTAGTCGGGGTACAAGCGTTGCGGTCCAGGTGAGGACTGATTCCCTGTCTTCCTTCTCGTGTTGGTTAGCAATACTAAGCTTGCTTGGATTGGATGAACACATTTGTTCTCGGGGAGTGTTTGTCTTTGTTCTTAGTGAAACACAAATCCTCCTTTCATTCCGATCGGATTAAGTTACTTCTGGGTTCCAATCTGTGACCTACGGTTCGATTAGAAGTTCCGCCGATGGCCTGAGAAATCATGGGAATATCGTTTTGTTTTTTTGTGCCATATGGTGTTCGTGATCGTGGATTCATGTAGTAATTGTGGAACAATTTCATCGCAGGCTCGTTTGGTAAGGAATCCAAGGCAGGACTGCTATGGAGTTGGGCGATGAGCAGGCAATGGAATCTCCTGAAAGTGCCATCGATCGGATCAGCTCACTGCCTACTGAGATCCTGCACAATATTCTGTCCCTCGTCCAGATAATATCTGTTGTGCAGATGCGCAGGTTGTCTAAGAGGTGGAGGCAAGTGTGTGAGTCATTGCAGTTCATATGTCTCAGCGAGCAAGAATTTCAAAGTAGGAGCGTTGACAAATTTACTCGTTTCGTCAACAACTTGTTGCTCCTCCGCGCTAAAGTGGATTTGCATACATTCCAGCTGCATTGGTACCGTGACACTTCTCTAAACTGTAATGACGTGATGATGTGGATTGCCTATGCCGTGAAGCATAACATCAAAGTGCTCGATTTGGATCTCGATGGTTACCATCAAACTGTTCTGCCTCACAGTGTTTTCACCTGTCCAACTCTCCATGAGCTTAGTTTACAGTTGGGAGGAGCTTCTTATGTGCCAGGCACAATCAACCTTCCTTCGCTGAGGAAGTTGACTCTCGCTGATGTGGCAGTGTCTCAACTATCTCTTGACCAAATTATTGCTCGGAGCCCTGGCCTAGAAGACTTGACTTTGAGAAACTATGTTCCATATTTTCATCTTCTAGAATCAAAAAGTGCTAAAAAGCCTAACTCTTGATAATTTCGAGGATTGTCTTGTCAAGTTTACAGTTGCTGCCCCACATCTTATATACTTTGAGTGCAAAGGTTCTCCACTGGAAGTTATTTCTTGGAGAGAGCGACCATGTTTAGAGAGTGCACTCATAGAGTCTTGCGGGCATACATTTTATGGTCAGTCTGATTTTACTGGAATTATTTTGCATGCCAAGGAACTTGTACTATTGGCTGGTACTGAGGTATGCTTATCAAAAGACCAGCCAAATTATTTCCCCTTTCTTACACTATCACTATCTTGAATGGAAATTATATAGAAATGATGCTACTATACATGTATTCGATGGTCTAGGTAGCTAATATTAATTGAAATCACATGAATCAGACCTTTATATAGAAATAAATGAGGTTTTTTCATTGCTTTTATATCTCTTTAGTTTTACAACTAGGCTATTGTGCTTGTATTTAATCGAGAATGATAGTTGAGTACTTGGCTCAATACGATTGTAAAAAGATAAGATTGCTGACACAACTATATAACTTTTTTAGAAAAAACGTAGAATATCATTACTTTATTTACTAGATAATAAAGGTTATGAATATTAAATGCATAACATCCCCCTTTTTCAAATTGCAAGTACACATGTGTCCATATATCCATGGTGTAGAAGGCTGCCAATATCTATTGATTCAGTGAGCGGGAGTACATATACACACAGGCACAACGTGCGATCCGAGAGGGTCGGACATCATCGGATAACGTTGCATGCTACTGTGTCGAGCGCATGCAACGGATCAGGATAGACGTGTGACCGCGGGACTAGCATAGAATGTTACACGCACATGCGGGATACACGCAGGACTCAATCAGCACATAATGTTACACGCACACGCGGGATACACGCAGGACTCGGTCAACACCCCCCCCCCCCTCAGTTTGTGTGGCATGCGGAGTGACACACAAACTATTACAAAAATCATGAAACACAGAGGTCGGCAGACCCTTAGTCATGATGTTCGCGAACTGCTACTCTGCTGGAACGTGGGGGGCGCGCAGTTCACCAAGAGCAACCGTCTCGCACAGCAAATGGATGTCAAGCTCAACATGCTTGGTGCGCCTCTGATGAACCGAATTCTTGGTTTGATGAACTGTTGAGATGTCGCAGTACATCATTGTCACCTTGTTGATGTCGATGTAGAGTTCTTGGAGGAGCTTGCGAAGCCAGTAATGCTCTGCAGTCGCATTGGCGATGACACAATACTTAGCCTTAGCGCTAGACCGAGACACTGTGCTTTGACGCTTGGACGACTAAGGAACGAGCAAGTTGCCGAGGAAGACGCAGTAGCCTGATGTAGACCTGCAGTTGTCGGGACATCACGCCTAGTCCGCGTCGGAGTAGGTCGTGAGTGTCGTGGAAGGCGACTAGTGGAGTTGAAGTCCATTCTGGAGAGTCCCCTTGACATACTGGAGTATCCTTTTTACAAGGTTCTAGTGAATGTCATGAGGCGCATGCATGTAGAGGCACGCCTGGTTCACGGCGTACGCGATGACCGGTCGCGTAAAGGTTCGGTACTGTTAGGCGCCGGCTATGCTTCTGTAAAAAGAAGCATCCAGTGCTAGTGTACCTTCGTTGGATGATGTCTTGGGCTTGGCTTCAATTGGAGTCAACGTCGGCTTGCAATTTCTCATCCCGGTGCGATCCAAAATATCCTCTGCATAGGTTGCCTGGTTGAGAAGAAATCCCTCGGGCGTTCGCTTCACATGGATGCCGAAGAAAAAATGTAGAGGACCAAGATCCTTCATGGCAAAGTGGCTGTTGAGTCGACTTACGATGCTGTGGAGTAGAGTTGAGGAAGCCGTGAGCATGATATCGTCGACGTAGAGCAGTAGATATGTCATGGAATCGTCGTCTCGGAATGTGAACAAGGAGTTGTCGGAGCAGGTTGACTTGAACTTCATGCCGCGCAACATGTCTGCGAATGTGGTGATTGGTGAACCAAGCACGAGGCGCCTGGTGCAGCTGGTAGAGCGACTTGGACAAGAGGCATACGTTGTCTGGCCGCTCCTTGTCGACGAAGCCGGTGGGCTGCAAACAGTAGACACGTTCTACAAGGTTGCCATGCAGGAACATATTTTTGACATCGAGCTGTTGCACCGGCCAGCAACGTGAAGAAGTGATGTGTAGTAATCATGAAACAATTTCGTCGCAGGTTCCTTTGGTAAGGAATCCAAGGCAGGACTGCTATGGAGTTGGGCGATGAGCAGGCAATGGAACCTCCTGAAAGTGCCATCGATCGGATCAACTCACTGTCTACTGAGATCCTGCACAATATTCTATCCCTCGTCAAGATAAGATCTGTTGTGCGGACGCGCAGGTTGTCTAAGAGGTGGAGGCAAGTTTGCAAGTCATTGCAGTTCATATGTCTAAGCGAGCAAGAATTTCAAAGTTGGAGCGTTGACAAATTTACTCGTTTCGTCAACAACTTGTTGCTCCTCTGCGCTAAAGTGGATTTGCATACATTCCAGCTGCATTGGTACTGTGACACTTCTCTAAACTGTAATGACATGATGATGTGGATTGCCTATGCCGTGAAGCATAACGTCAAAGTGCTCGATTTGGATCTCGATGGTTACCATCAAACTGTTCTGCCTCACAGTGTTTTCATCTGTCCAACTCTCCAGGAGCTTAGTTTACAGCTGCGAGGAGCTTCTTATGTGCCAGGCACAATCAACCTTCCTTCGCTGAGGAAGTTGACTCTCGCTCTTGCTGATGTGGCAGTGTCTCAACTATCTCTTGACCAAATTATTGCTCGGAGCCTTGGCCTAGAAGACTTGACTTTGAGAAACTATGTTCCATATTTTCATCTTCTAGAATCAAAAGTGCTAAAAAGCCTAACTCTTGATAATTTTGAGGATTGTCTTGTCAAGTTTACAGTTGCTGCCCCACATCTTTGAGTGCAAAGGTTCTCCGCTGGAAGTTATTTCTTGGAGAGAGCGACCATGTTTAGAGAGTGCACTCATAGAGTCTTGCGGGCATACATTTTATGGTCAGTCTGATTTTACTGGAATTATTTTGCATGCCAAGGAACTTGTACTATTGATTGGTACTGAGGTATGCTTATCCAAAGACCAGCCAAATTATTTTCCCTTTGTTACACTATCACTATCTTGAATGGAAATTATATAGAAATGATGCTAGTATACATGTATTCGATGGTCGAGGTAGCTAATATTAATTGAAATCACATGAATCAGACATTTATATAGAAATAAATGAGGTTTTTTTTCTTTGCTTTTGTATCTCTTTAGTTTTACAACTTGGCTATTGTGCTTGTATTAGTCGAGAATGATAGTTGAGTACTTGGCTCAATACGATTGTAAAAAGATAAGATTGTTGACACAACTATATAACTTTTTTAGAAAAAACGTAGAATATCATTACTTTATTTACTAGATAATAAAGGTTATGAATATTAAATGCATAACATCCCCCTTTTTCAAATTGCAAGCACACATGTGCCCATATATCCATGGTCCAATATCTATTGATTCAATGAGCGGGAGTACATATACACACAGGCACAAAGTGCGATTCGAGAGGGTCGGACGTCATTGGATAACGTTGCATGCTACTGTGTCGAGCACATGCAATAGATAGAGATAGACGTGCGACGGCGGGACTAGCACAGAATGTTACACGCACACGCGGGATACACGCAGGACTCGATCAACACATAATGTTACACGCACACGCACACCAAATGGATTTCAAGCTCAACATGCTTGGTGTGCCTCTGATGAACTGAATTCTTGGTCTAATAAACTGCTGAGATGTTGTCGCAGTACATCACTGTTGCATTGTTGATGTTGATGTAGAGTTCTTGGAGGAGCTTGCGAAGCCAACAACACTCTGCAGTCGCATTGGCGATGACACAATACTCAACCTCAGCGCTAGACCGAGACACTATGCTTTGACGCTTGGACGACTAATAAACGAGCGAGTTGCTGAGGAAGACGCAATAGCCTGACGTAGACCTGCAGGTGTCGGGACATCCCGCCCAGTCCACGTCGGAGTAGGTCGTGAGTGTCGTGGAAGGCGACTAGTGGAGTTGAAGTCCATGCTAGAGAGTCCCCTTGACGTATTGGAGTATCCTTTTTAGTTTTTATAAGGTTCTAGTGAATGTCACGAGGCGCGTGCATGTAGAGTCATGCCTGGTTCACGGTGTACGCAATGTCCGGTCGCGTCAAGGTTCGGTACTGTAAGGTGTCGGCTATGCTTCTGTAAAAAGAAGCATCCGATGCTAGTGTACCTTCGCTTGATGATGTCTTGGGCTTGGCTTCAATTGGAGTCGACGTCGGCTTGCAATTTCTCATCCTGACGGGATCTATAATATTCTCTGCATAGGCTGCCTGGTTGAGAAAAAAAAACCTCGGTCGTTCGCTTCACATGGATGTCGAGGAAAAAATGTAGAGGACCAAGATCCTTCATGGCGAATTGGTTGCTGAGTCGACGTATGATGCTGCGGAGTAGAGTTGTTGAGGAAGTCGTGAGCATGATATCGTCGATGTAGAGCAGTAGATATGCCATGGAATCGCCGTCTCGAAATGTGAACAAGGAGTTGTCGAAGCAGGTTGACTTGAACTTCATGCCGCGCAGCACGTCTGCGAACGTGGTGATTGGTGAACCAAGCACGAGGCGCCTGGCGCAACCCGTAGAGCGACTTGCACAAGAGGCAGCAACTTGGACAAGAGGCATACGTGGTCTGACCGCTCCTTGTCGACGAAGTCGGTGGGCTGCAAACAGTAGACACGTTCTACAAGGTTGTCGTGCAAGAACATATTTTTCACATTGAGCTGGTCCACCGGCCAGCGATGTGAAGAACCGATGTGTAGTACGGTGCAGATTGTCGTCGGTTTAACAACAGGCGAGAACTTCTAATCGAAACTGACGCTGACGCTGCTTGAAGTCGCGCACGACCCAGCGAGCCTTTCGACGCTCAAGGTTGTCGTCAGGTTTCAACTTGTTCTTGAAGAGCCATTTGCGTGTGATAATATTGGCACCAGCGGGGCGAGGCACAAGGATCCAAGGTTTGTTAGTTTGGAGCGTCGTTAACTCGTCATGCATGGCGGCATGCCAGTTAGGGTCGCGAAGGGTTGCGCGCATCGACGTAGGTGGTGGCGCAAGAGGTGTTGTGGAAAGGCAAGCACATCTGGGGTTGGGAACTCAAATGCCGACTCGGGCTCGAGTTATCATTGGATGACGAGGTGGATTCGACTCACCAAGCGAGATGTGTGAGGATGCTGCAGAGTTCTCGTGGGGTGGAGCGGTTTGTTGGCTGGATAATGGTGCAGCTGAGTCAACCGGTGAGATAGGAGGGTTGGGTGGCGGGATATTTTCTGGTACGCATGTAATGACACGACGTGGCTGGTGCACTCGGTGCGTGGGCGGAAAAATAGGATGAGCCGATGGCTGGGAAGCTTGTGATTGGTTGCAGTCTACAGGAGCTTGGGGTTGTGTTGTGCGGAATGGGAAAAAGGACCCCACGAAGGTGGCAGGGCGACGATTCAACAAGTATGTGGCGATGGCTAAAGTTTCGGGCCAAAACGGTAGTGGGACAGACACATGTAGCAGCATGGTTCTCATGCTGTCATTGAGGGTGCGAATGACCCGTTCCGCGCGGCGGTTTTTGGGTGATATATACGGGCATGTTAGGTGTAGAACAACGTCGTGTGAAGCTAGGAAGGAATGCATGACCGAGTTATCGAACTCTTTCCCATTGTCCGTTCAGATGCATGCAATGGGGCGATGAAATTGTGTGAGCACAAAGGCGTGGAAGGAGATGAGTGTGGGCAAGACGCCCGATTTTTGTCGGAGGGGGAATGTCCACACGAAATGTGTAAAATCATCCAGGGAAACAAGGTAGAACTTGAAGCTGGAGTTGCTTATGACTGGCGACGTCCAAACATCGCAGTGAAGAAGTTGGAAAGGATAAAATGCTTGTGAATCCGATATATGAAAAGGTATTTACATGTTTACCCAATTGACATGAGGTACATGTATGATCATTGGATTTAGTACATTGAAAAGGAAAGCGGGAAAGGGGATGTCGAAGTTGCCCATATCCCGGATGTACGAGGCGTGCATGCCAGACATCTTCGTCAAGTGTGGCAAGTAGACTCCGATGTGGTCTTTTATTTGTGGTGGAGGCATGCAGCGAATAGAGGTCGCCGGAGGAGTCACACCGGAGAAGTATCCTCCCCGTCCGTAGGTCCTTGATAGAGAAACCAAAGGGGTCAAAAAATGACAGAAACAAAATTTTCTCCTGTGAGTGCGCGAATTGAGATCAAGTTTTTGACATGATATGGTGAAATAAGGACATAATTAAGGTGCAGGGGCGGCGTCGTTAGTCGGAATGGTCCCCTGCCCGATGCTATGAATTGCGGCGCCATTACGGACAACGATGTTGTGTCACGGGGAGGTGAGGAAGAGTGTAGGTTATCGAAATTGTTTGTCATGTGTGCGCTGGCGCCGATACCCAACACCCACTTTGAATCGGAGCATTGGTTGGGGTGGGGAACACTGAGGAGTGCAGACAGAAGCCCGACTAGAGCCTGAGCTTGATGTACGCCTTGTAGTTGTGTGTCGAGGTACGCAGGCGTGGCGTTGGCGTACATCGCCTGCTGGTTGTAGTTGGCAAGACGCGGGCCGAGGATGTCTGACGTCAGTACATCGTCTGTCCAGGGGTTGTACGCGGTAGCCCAAGGTGGACGTGCCGCAGGGCCAGTCGACGTGGTGCTGCTGGAGGTAGCAGGTCTGGTGTCCCAGCATTGCCCATTGTTCTGCTCGCGGTGGTGGCATCTGTTCCCGCCTTTGTTGTTATTTTTGTTGGCGCTGGTGTTGGACGGGTTGCTAGCGTTGGTGTGCAATGCCGAGGACTGCGTCAGTGGTGCCGAAGACTTGCATGTGCCTATAGCCAGGCGGGCCATGTTGGCCTCCACTTTGGCCATGTGGGCTTGGTGCGCATCATCTTGCAGGAGATAATCGCGAACGGAAAGGAATGAGGACAGAGGCTTGGCATCGGTGAGGACGGAGATGGCGTTGTCGAGGAAGAGCCCTTGCATGGCCATCCAGATGGAGTACGCCGACGGGTGAGGTGTTCTGATCATCTTCAAGTGGTTGGGGGTGATAGAACTGTAGAATCACGAGACGATGCATTGGTCAATTTGAAGCCATTCGACGTTGTGCCACATGGCTTGTGCATCAACCATGTCGACCTAGTCGAGGAAGTTGAATTTGCGGAACGTCGCATCGAAGAAAGCACTCCATATGGAGAAATTGGACTCGCGGTAGTCCAGCACCACAGGGACGTGAGTTCGGATGTTGACGTGGTGGATGGCCGACAAGGCGATCGCTAGAGGTTGGGGGTTGGCAAAGGGGTTGGTGGAGGACGACGAGCCGACGGTAGAGTGAGAGGGGCTCGTCGCCATACTGCGGAAGCAGGGAAGAATCAAGGATTAAGCTGATACCATGTAGAAGACTGTCGATATCTATTGATTTAGTGAGCGGGAGTACATATACGCGCGGGCACAACGTGCGATCCGGGGGGCCTGGCGTCATCGGATAACGTTGCATGCTACGGAGCGCATGCAATGGATGGGGATAGACGTGCAGCCGCAGGATAAGCGCAGATTGTTAAACGCACGCGCAGGATACACCAGGACTCGCTCAACACATGGTGTTATTGAAATCAGTATTCATTAGTTTTTTCCATTCCAAGATTCTTAACAAGTTATGCATGTTGGTGTCCAATGTATGGGAGTTAGGATTCTTCACGAATTCTCTTATGAGTGAATTTCGTATGCTGTTCAATTAGTATTAAATTAGCCATGGTACCACAAATATTTTCTAAGAAGTATAAGTTAAAAACTGCTACTGAACCTGATTTAATATTTTGCTATACATGACTTTTAGGTGTCCCTGAATGTATTTGATGGTTTGATTTTTGCGCTATTATCACACCCACTGACCCACCATAATAATACCACATCCAAAAAAATGGCTAATATCATGTCCATCTATGATGAGACATTTAAAAGCCTGTTCGATATGGACATGTTAAGCATTTAATTTTCACGTAGAAAAAAAGAGGACCTGAAAGGTAGTATTAATGTATTCAAGGTGTAACGACTGTAGACTGTTCAAATATTGACAATGTGGCTACCTACTTGAGCATGATTCATGTTTTTTTATGTTTCAACAATGATCATTTTAGTCCAACTAGAATATAAAAGATATTTATGCTAAGTAATCACCTAACCAACCTTTTTGTCTAAGAAATCTAACCAAATGGCGATCCAGCTATAAGCTGACAAATATAGATATGGTGGCTTGTTACAATGCGCTAGTGCCATGCGGATGGCACTGTAATTATTTGCACCATTGTTTCAGAAAACTACAACTTCTGATGACGGCTTCAAAAAACTACAACAACTTTGTACCTTGAAAACTACAACTTTTGTGCACAGTCCCACCTGACAACCTAACAGTGGCCCTTTCTCATATGTGAGGTGACTGGTGGGGCCAACCACAGAAGTCGTAGTCGTCTGAAACAGAAGAAAAGAATAGTTGTAGTTCTCTGAAATTGCCCCAAAAAATTGTAGTTTTCTGAAACAACGATGATAGTTTTGTGAAATTTACTCAAAGAATCATTCTTAAAATTGTAAGTTTGAGCAGATCATGTTTGTGCTTGTTAGTGTATCTGCTGTATATCTATTCTGTATTTCTACCAGATACCAGAACATATGAATTTGCTCAGGTAGTTAAGTATTGAAACATTTGATCTTTTAGCTTCTTGTTTCTTGCAAATTAATCATCAGTTTCCGTACAAAAGGCCAACAGCTTATGATCAGTAAGGTTTCATGTTAATACATTGTCACCTGTTGTGTGGCAGAGTATTATTTTTTGCTAGTACCATGCTTAGCAATATCCTAGTTTTGGTTACATCCAAGGTATGTCTGACCCCACCCCCCTGAAATGCAAGGTAATGTTGGAAAAGGAGCTGCCTACATGCTCAGTATTTGAGAATCTTGAATTTCTCGATATTGGGGGGTGGTGTTTGACTGATAGCTTGTACATCATACTTCGTTTCCTCCAGTTGTCACCAAGGCTACGCAAACTTAAACTAACAATAGAAAGGTATGTTGCATGCTTAAACCATCACATTCTTTCTGCGCTGATAATTTCTAAAAAAAAGTATCCTGTTTTTTTTTTATTCCTTGTACTGTCTCTTAGCTTCCCGAAGCAGGAAAAGGAGCAGGAAAAGATGCTATGGCGAGCAGTGAAATTACATTCCAGTGCCCAGACCTTCAAACAGTCATAATACAGTGTTCCAAGGATGACGATGAAATTAATACCATAGTGAACGCAATGGTAGATAATGGGGTCAGCTTGGAGAAGATACAGGTTACTTTCTATGAAGACATTGGAGAGATTAGAGAGGTGTATGCGTGAGGCGACAAGCGATTCACGGAAACAGAAGAAGGAATTTGACATATTTGAGAAGTTGTTGAAGCAAAATCCAGAATGGGCAGATGCTAGTAATGCAGAGAGTGAATCTGATGAACTATTGCACTAGTACTCCAGAATGGGTTGCACTATTGCTTTTGGCAACCGTTTGGACTGCATGAACCGTTGCATAATGTACCCGATTTTTAGCACTATGTTCTGAGACTTAACCGAAAACTATCTAGTAGCAAAACTTAGTGGCATTAGGTTTACATTGTCGAATATGTTCTCGTGCGTGCTGGATCTCGGAGCAGCTTGGTATATGTTATGCATTTTGGTATTAAGCTTCTGCTGCCCGCTGTTCTGCGGCTATATATATTTTGAACTGCTGGTCTGTGATATCAGGAGTTCATTTGTAGCGCTGAACAAGAACCATAGAAGTGGTTGATCATTGCCAGAACCAAACATGCATTCTGAAAGTTGATTGATACATGCATTCCGTCTATCGCTTACTACTATTCTTTCCGTTTATTTTTATTTTTCACCAGTTTTAGTTTATTATTGAACTACACGGTGATAAATAAAAATAAACGGAGAGAGTATATCCGTGTAATTATGTGATATTCGTATGTCTTGGGTTGCCTGTGCTTTTTTATTTATAGACCTTAAATACTGCAAGTCCTCCTTGTTCGCCCATAGATTGTTCATTTACCGTATCCGCAAACTGCAACACCATTGACACACAACTGTTCTTTGACTTCTCGTCTGCCCAAAAAGAATGTTGCATTTCTCCTACCCAAAAGAGGCAGTTTGAGTCCTTTTTTTCCAGAGGAAAATGATCAACTCCGATTAAATTGGGCCTGTGTGCTGTCACTTCCGTCCGGCTCAAGCTTGTCGGTTATAAACAGCATATGGTTCGGTTTCGTCCTCCTCGACCACGACTACCGCTGCTGAAGGGGATCCTCCTTCAGCACGATGGCAGTGGACCAGACGGCCAGCGGAGTGGAGATGTCGCGGTTCGATGCGCTGATGCCGAGCGAGATGAGCGGGGCAGGCCCCAATTCCAGACGGTAACCGTGTCGCGGCACCGCTTCGTGTCGCTCAAGCGCTGTTGGATGGAGATCTACACCCCGTTTACGAGCACATGAAGGTCGACATCCTCATGAACCTCAAGGTAAGTGATCAACCTAGCCTCGAGTTCGAGCTCAAACGTTTTTAGGATGGATGTGTTACGAATATGATCTTATAGATGTACAAGAATGACAAATATACAAATAACTCTCTAATACATCATCTAATACAATATTATTATTATATCTCTAACACCCCCCCTCAAACACAAAGTGTGTTAAGAACATTGAGTTTGGAGAGATAAAAATCATGCTAAAAGCCACAAAGATGATCAAAAGGGTGATGTTATTGAGCAGAACGTCGAAGTAGATAAAGCAGCAAAACTGGAGTCGACAGAACTGGCAGGCGCAACAGAAAAAAAACGAAGTCAATCAAGCTCCCAAAGATGTTGTTAATCACGACAACAAGGTCATTACCAACCAAAGATCATCCGTGAGTAACTCCCAAAGTCGTAGACCACACTGATATAGACGCATACGAGAAATCCAGTAGCGGTAATTGATGTCATTAAAAAGCACCAGACACCGCACAACTGGAAGAAGTCATCATGAAAAGGATGACCGGCGACGACGGGAACGCAAAATATGCAGCGTCGAATGACTGGAAGAGCGCAAAGAAAAGCGGTCCAAGCAGCAAGTTGTTTTTTTACGAGGCATAGACGGAGCTTCCAAATTAACGATGGATCAAGACGTCACAGACATCCAAAACGAAAATGTCTAAAAGACATCAATTTCATCCTAGATCCAAAAAGGAGTCGACGCCGCCAGTTTTTTTTTTTTTTAAAAAAAAGTTCTATTCCGCTAACATCAAGATGATGTCATGCTGACATCAGCATGATGTCATCAGATCCGAGTGATGTCAACATGACATCACGCTGACGCCAGCTCTGTCAAAACTCAGATTCACGTGCGGCAGGAGACCGCGGTCGATGTGCGGTGCCAAAGGCCATACGCAGAGGTTGGTGCTGCTGGGGTGACAGAGAAGCGGGACGAGGCCGAGCCCACACAGGCTTCCCCACGACCGACGCCGACTCGAACCGCAGTGATGTCGTACGCGGGTACGCCGTGAACGACACGTCCTCTAGCGAGTCCTTGAAGTCCAGCGAACCTTTCCCGCAGTGTCGCGGGGTGTTCGAAGGTCTAGGCCATCGACGATGACGGGGAAGGTGAAGCCGAAGAAGCACACGATGAAGGAGATCGCGGCAAAAATCGACGCCGCGATGACGAACAGGTGAAAGCATCTAGGCCCCATGAGGTACGGTTTCGGTGATTAATGACAACCATTCGATATTACTAATGAATTTGTGAATGCAAGGTCTCAATAACACTCAGTCAAATGAAATCAAAATCGCATTGGAGACCCATATAAAATCAACAAATGAGATCAAACCAAATCATATGAAGACAAGAAGTGAAAGCTCTAACTTGATATCACTCAATGCTTGAAGACAATCAAAACAACACTTCAAACAAATATCAAAGAGGTCACAAGTTCAAAATTCCAAAAGAACAACTCAAAACAACTCGAAGTCAACAAGTTGAACACACCGGATCATCCGATGGTCTTGGAGTTGACTGCATCGGTCGAGTTGGTTCAACTGAAGAAGAAGACCTCAGACAAATGTACTCACCGGATCATCCGATGTGAGTGGCTCAGTGACATCGGTCCATCATCACAGATTGCAATATCATTGGACCAAGTGAAGCACCGGATCATCCGATGTGCAGACTTAGACACATCGGTCAATCACTCCAGTAAGCCTCAAGATCAAGCAAAATTCTGGAGGAAGAGCCACCGGATCATCCGATGAGAAGACAGATCAACATCGGTCTAACAACGGTCATATCTGACACAGTGACATCAGCTAATTTGGCTTTGACCGATGATAACTGAAGGGGAGACATCGGATCATCCGGTGTTCGCAGAGAAGTGATGTCAGCCTACTTTTCCAACGGCTATCTCGTGGAGGCTGGCTATTTATACCCCTTCAACCTGTCAAATCGACAAGACTTGAAGCCCAGACATACTCTACACATCCTAGAGCATTCAAGCAATAGAGCAACCACTTTCACATCAATTGTTCATCATTTGTACATCAAGAAATAGGCTAGAACTAGCTAGAGATAGTGCTTGGGTGCCTCCATTCTTGGTGATTGGAGTCTCTAGTGTAGTGAGAGCCCAAAGGGAGTGACCCTTGGTGTGTGCAACTTCCGGAGCTTGCCAAGAGGATTGTGGAAGCCCGGAGGATCCCAAAAGTGTACAAGGCTTGAGCTCCACCTTGCCAAGGTTGGCGAACGGAGAAGGATAGTGAAGAAGCCCCTAGTCTCGGTGACTTGGGAGTGGCAAAACCCTTCGGTGGGTGCCACAACGTGGACGTAGGAAGATCCTCGTGATCTTACCGAACCACGGGATAAACTCCGTGTCCCTTGAGCGTTTGCATCCCTCTCCTTTTTACTCTTATGCAATCTTCATTCCGCAACTTTAATTTACATTGATTGCATAGTTTAATTGCATAGGGAATTGGGCTTTAAGTTGTTAGTTTGTAATTATCTTAAAATTTGAAAGAAAGCCCAATTCACCCCCCCTCTTGGGCGTTTTGATCCTTACAATTGGTATCAGAGCCTTGTTGCTCATTGGATCATTCTAGCTTCACCGCTAGAGAGCTTAAATGGCCAAGAATGGGGGTTCGGTTCCTATCTTCGAGGGCAAGAACTTTGCCTATTGGAAAGCACGCATGCGTGCCTACCTAGAGGCCATTGCTCCCGAAGTGTGGGAAGCGACCCATGCGGGATTTGGAGATCTTAACTATGTTGGCGATCAACTAAAATGGGATGCTAAGGCTAGAAATGCCATCTATGAATGCATTAGTCAAGATGTATTTGCAAGAATAGCTAGTAAAGAAAAGGCTTGTGAAATTTGGGCATGCTTAATTGAAATTCATGAGGGTTCCTCTCGTGTTAAAGAACTCAAATATCACTTGCTAAAATCCAAATATGATGAATTTAAAATGCTTCCTCATGAAAATGTTAATGAAATGTTTTCACGCTTAAATGTTCTTATTGAGGAGATTAATGCTCTTGACATTGCGTCTCTTGGTAAGGGACTTATCAACCGAAAGATCCTCATGCTCCTTCCCAAGCCTAAGTACAACATCATCAACTCCATGCTCCAAAAGGAATCACTTGACAACATTGAAGTTTCGGAGCTCATTGGAGAAATACACGCTCATGAGATGAGTGTACTTGGGATGATGGAGAGTTCATCCTCTACAAGGACAATAGCTCTCAAGGCTTTCAAGAAAACGAAGAAAATGATCAAGCCTAGTTCAAGCAAAGAAGAGCAAACATCAAGTGAAGATGATGATGATGAGCTTGCATCAATGATGAGAAAATTCTCCCGCTTGAACTCCAAGATTGCCAAGAAGGGATACACTTTTGATCCCAACAAAAGAGCCTTCCTCCCCAAGAAAGAAAGTAGCAAAACTTGCTATAATTGTGGTGAACAAGGCCACATCTCCTACGATTGTTCAAAATCGGACAAGAGAAGGGAGAACCACAAGAGCAAGTATCACAAGCTTGAAGATAGCGAGGATGAAGAAGAAGAGGTCAAGCCCAAGGCAAGAACGTTTGGAAAGAAGAAATTTGACAAAGGCAAAAAGTCAAAATTCTTTCCAAAGAAAAGACAAGGACCTCAAAAAGTGTTCATGTGTGAGGGGAATGAATGGATCACCGACGAAGAGTCAAGTGAAGAAGAGAGTGAAGAAGAAGAAGAAAACTTGGCCGGACTTGCCATTGCCAATAAAGATGATTCACCTCTTCCTCCACCTCCCATGTGTCTCATGGCGAAAGGTAACTTTGAGGTATGTGACGACTCTAGTGATGATGAACTTTCCCCCGATGAATTAACTTCATTAATAAATGAATATCACACCATCATTAAAAGGGAAAAGAACAAAGTCAAGGCACTAGAACAAGCTCATGCTAAACTTGAAAATGCTAATCTTGATTTGCTTGGCAAGTATGAAAGAATACTTAAAGAGCATGACACGCTCAAAACCTATGTCAAGCAAATTGAAGAAGATAAGGCTAAAATTGAGCTAGACAATCATAAGCTTGGCTTAGTTCATCAAACGCTCTCGGATAAGCACAATGAGTTAGTTCAAGAGCATCATGCACTTAATCTCTCGTATGAAGCCATTGAACTAAAATTAAAAAATAAGGAGAAAGAAACTATTGATGGCAAGGTACCCATTATTTCAAATGCTACTAATGCTTTCCATGAGTCTTTGCCCATGAAAGAAAATGCTAGGGAGAAGGAGTTGATGGAGGAGATTGAAAGTCTCCGCACAAGCTTAGCAAGACTATCTAAGGGAGAAGACAAACATAAAGAAATCCTCTTCCATCAAGCAAAGGGCTTCAACAAGAAAGGACTTGGATCCTTCCCGGTGCCCAACAAAGGAAAGGTGCCCTCACCGGAGCTCAAAACAAGCTTCATCAAGGAAGTTGGCTCCTATTGCCAACATTGCAAGGTCACCGGTCACCATACAAGGGAGTGCCCTCTACCTAACCGACCTTCTCCAAAATTGCCGACTAACTATACATCTACCTTTGAGAATCACTATTATTTGTTGAGCAAAGTAGGTGCTAAGGTGAAGGCAAAGTTCATTGGCATGAACGTAAAGGGGATGAAAGGGAAGCTCCCCAAGCAACTTTGGGTCCCAAAAGCACTTGTATCACATATACAAGGACCAAAGCTAGCTTGGGTGCCTAAAGTCAAGAACACGTAACCATCCACAAGGTGACTTCAAGAGGGGACCTCCACCATCAAAGAAAATCTACCAAGGACCTCTTGAAGAAAGTTGAGAATGGGAGCCCAACGCGGATATGGACGGTAACCCTATTGTCAAATCAAATTACCATTCCATAAATAGTCTATTGCCATATCTTTCCACATCTAGGCCCCATGTCATGCCAAATGAATGCTTGTATGATTATGTGCCTCTCCTTTGTGACAATGCAAGTGCGGTTAGATTTGCTAAAAACCCCATTCCCGTACTTGACGAGAAAACCTTTTCTAGACTTAGAAGTGAATTAAATGTGCTAGATGCATCTAACGTCATGTAAGTTGCCATGTTCATGTAAGGATGCATATCATATAGGTCTTGTCTAACTCCCAAAGGATAGGGGCAAGCTAGAAGTAGTTTTTCCCTGAGGAAGCCTTTGGAAGGTTCAAACTTGGCAAGATAGATTTACTTTATGCCTTGCATGATCCCTGCCATATAAACTTGCACTCATTTAATATCTTGCATTATAATTTGTTTGGCATTGCATAACGGTAGATTGTCACAAAGGGGAACCCACCTCATGAGAAGGAGACTTGTTTGAAATGCAATATCTCAACTCATATAAGGTGGAAAGAACAAAATGTTAGGTACGTTAATGCCTAGAGGATCATGCTTCAAAGAGATAGAAGTCTTCATACTCTACCTCACAAAGCATGGGCCTTACATTTTATTTGGATATTTTCCTCCATTTTTCTTGGTGTTCCATTTGCGTTAAGGTCTAGCCAAGCTATTGGCATATTAGCTTCTTGAGGGGTAAGGGGTTGCCCAAAAAGTCCTAAGACATGTGTTTCTCCTCGATTGTTTGTTTGGTCAAAGGACATATATGGGATGTTTTCGTTCTGTTGTCATCGGATTATCTGATGCCTATGTTAATCCCTCATCGGTCAAATAAGTGTTCAGTCCTCAGAGCCCAACTCTGTCAGAACCTCAAATGATCCGACGCGTTCATCCTGGAAAACATCGGTCCATCCGATGTTCACTCTTCTGGAGCTGTGATCTATTCAACCGATGTCTACCTCCCTCTAACGTCGGATCATCCGGTGTCAACATCACTCGGTTGAACACCCTTACTGTGATATTCGACCGATGTTCAAAACCCTAAACGTCGGTCAATCCGATGTCAACAGCATTTCTTGAATATCCTTTCTGTGGCAATTGACCGATGCTCAATTCTCATATCATCGGTCCAACCGGTGTTTAAAAAACGGCTAGGGTTTGGGCCCCACTATTTAAACTCGCGCGCCGGCCCGACCCTCTCTCTCCCCGACACCCCGTGCTCCCGCCGCCGCCGACCACCGCCTCTCCACGCGCCGCCGCCTCTCCCTCGCCTGCAGCGCCGCCGCCGGCCGCCGCCGCCGTCCCCCTGCTCGCGCCACCACCGCCGGCAACCCCCGCGCCGCCGCCGCCCGTGCCCGCACACCGCACAACCCCCGCGCCGCCGCCGCCCGTGCCCGCGCACCGCACCACCTCCGCAGCCGCCGCCGCCGCAGCCCTAGGCACCGCCGCCGCCGTGCTCCCCCCGCGCCCACGCACCATCGCCACCGCACCTCTCCCTCCGTCGAAGCACCTCCACGTCTTCTCCGGCCCCCGTCGCTAGGTTTTCCCGAGCTCCATCGTCGCTAAGGTGAGCTCCGTGCCGTGCGACGTCTCTCGTTGATTATCTCGTCATCATTCGTTTTCAACCTCGCTAACCCTATCTCTCCGTCGTCTAGATGGGTCGCGACCGCAAAGGAAAGGGAAAAGCGATCGCGGAGCCCGCCGCGAAGAAGCGAAAATTATCGAAGGATGAGAAGAAGGCCTTGATGGCCGCTCGCGCCGCCGAGGAGCGTGAGCGTGGCCGAGGAGGGTCCTTGAGGATCCGTGAGGCCCGTCCGAGGCCGCCTCCAGTGGTCGACGACTCCGACGCCGAAGAGGAGCCAGTTGAGCCCCTCGTCCGCCGGCGCTCAGCCCGGACGCGTGGGGGTCCCGCCGAGGCTGCTCCTCGTCCGAGACCAACGGCTGCCGACCGTCGTGAGGACAGGGAGGCTGAGAGGGACATCCATGAGATGGACACTGCCGTCCGGGTCGGTGAAGGAGTCCGTCTTGTGGACTACCGGAAGATGAAGGCTAAGCAACTCCGGAAGCTCAGATGGAGTGTCCTGCTTGAGGAGTGGTTCCCACAGCCCCGAGAGCTTCTTGTTGACAGTCGCTTCTGGACTGTCACCCAGGCGTCTCTCTATGAGACCTACAAGCGCCGGGGGCACAAGCTCTTTCAGCACAACCACTTGGACTGGAGGCAGCTTGCAGTGGCAGCGAAGACTGAGGTCCGCCCCTTCTTTGAGAGATACAGAGGCTTGGTGGAGCTACTGGATTATGAGAGAAGTGCCTATGTGGAAGAGTGGGTCCGTGTCTTCTACGCGACCCTGTACATCTCAGAGGGCAGAAGATCAATTGCCTTCATGTTCAATGGTCAGCACTACCATCTCTCGAGGCAGACATTGGGGCATATTCTTGGTTTGGAGCTGCACGACACCAGCATTCACGAGAAGGTCTATGGGCAGGCAGATCCACCGAGGAGGCCACTTACTGGAGGGGTAGCACCACAGCTGGACGAGATCCGCTCTCTGTTTGGCCCCTCTTTCTCTCCGGACCAGCCTAGAGTTCCAGCCCTCCTGACCCCAGCTGCGCGCATTGTGCACCTCGCCTTGCGCCGCACGCTCCTGCCGAGGTCAGGTTACTTGGAGGGGTTCACGAGTCTCCAGCAGACCCTCCTGTTCTACATAATGAATGGGATGGATTTTGATATAGTGGACATACTCCTCTGCGAGATGGAGGACGTCATTACAGATGGAGTGGGCATGATGAGGCAGCTAGCATACGGGCACTGGATCAGCTATATTTGCTCTATGGTGGTGCCAGAGGGACATACAGCACAGGCCCGGCTTGCTGACGAGAGCGTGACCCGCTTCGGTCACTACCGTGCGTCCGCTCCTGGAGACCGCCGTCTTGGTCGTCCAGTTGAGCGCCAGGTCAGGGCCCGCTTGACTGAGGAAGACTGGTCCGACCTAGAGCGGGAGGACGAGAGGCTTGCTGAGGCTGAGGCTCAGGGGGAGGACTTGCAGCACGTCTGGTCCGAGAGCGACACAGACGACAGCGTCGAGGAGTACTTCCCTCCCCCTCCACCTTCACCGAGGCAGCACGACGCCGAGGCAGGAGGCTCAGCTGCTCCGCCACCGACACCACCTCCTGTGTCCGAGGCGCAGGTGTCACAGCCGTCAGAGCTGTCGGCACTTCTCCAGCAGATGATCGAGCAGCAGCGCCAGGACAGGCTCGCAGCTGAGCAGGCCAGGGCGGAGCAGGCTGCTCACCTGGCACAGCTGCAGCGGCAGCAGCAGGAGCTCCAGCTGGAGATCGCCCGTCAGAGGCGAGAGGATACGGACCGGTTCACCAACCTGGTCGATCAGATGCACCGCCGTACCCTCGACCAGCAGCAGCAGACCCAGCAGGCCATGATGGGGATCCTAGGGTTGATCACCAACCTTTACACTCAGACCGGGATCGCCCTTCCTCCACAGCAGCCTGGACTGGGACTGGCTCCAGGTGTTGCTCAGGTGCCCACTACTCCCATCCCTTCCATCAGTATGTCACCACTTCTGGCATCCAGCGCGCCGATTCACTCACCACTGCCGGCGACGACCTTGTTCCAGCAGACACCGGCGTCCGTGGTGAGCGCTCCACTTCCTCCAGCTCCTCCAGCACCTTCAGTCCCGGTTTCCTCTCCTCCAGCACCGGCAGCGGACCCTCCAGCTCCCACCGCCCCGGCAGCTCCTACGACCGGCGACTCCAGCTCCGACGACTGCGACGGTTCCCAGTTCGTCCTCGCGCCCAGCTCTCAGGGTCAGTAGGAGTTCTGATCCCTTTTTGGTGTCTTGATGCCAAAGGGGGAGAAGATGTAGAAGAGTCAGGGGGAGTAGCAGTCTCAGTCTCAGGGGGAGTGTGTGTTTAGGGGGAGTGTGTGTGTGTGCGCTTATCCTTTGTATTCATGCTTGAGTACTCTTTTGTAATTTTAATTAAGCACTCTTTCACTTGTCTCATTTGCTTATGATTTTAATCGATTGAGCTTTTCGCATCAAAAATTTTCTTTTGCGTTCTACAAGCTTAATGTGTCCTATGCTGTATTCATTGCATATATACTTGAGTATTATCATCAAATTCTTTGTTATTGCGCTTTAAATTATTGTGTTGTCATCAATCACCAAAAAGGGGGAGATTGAAAGCATCTAGGCCCTATGAGGTACGGTTTCGGTGATTAATGACAACCATTCGATATTACTAATGAATTTGTGAATGCAAGGTCTCAATAACACTCAGTCAAATGAAATCAAAATCGCATTGGAGACCCATATAAAATCAACAAATGAGATCAAACCAAATCATATGAAGACAAGAAGTGAAAGCTCTAACTTGATATCACTCAATGCTTGAAGACAATCAAAACAACACTTCAAACAAATATCAAAGAGGTCACAAGTTCAAAATTCCAAAAGAACAACTCAAAACAACTCGAAGTCAACAAGTTGAACACACCGGATCATCCGATGGTCTTGGAGTTGACTGCATCGGTCGAGTTGGTTCAACTGAAGAAGAAGACCTCAGACAAATGTACTCACCGGATCATCCGATGTGAGTGGCTCAGTGACATCGGTCCATCATCACAGATTGCAATATCATTGGACCAAGTGAAGCACCGGATCATCCGATGTGCAGACTTACACACATCGGTCAATCACTCCAGTAAGCCTCAAGATCAAGCAAAATTCTGGAGGAAGAGCCACCGGATCATCCGATGAGAAGACAGATCAACATCGGTCTAACAACGGTCATATCTGACACAGTGACATCAGCTAATTTGGCTTTGACCGATGATAATTGAAGGGGAGACATCGGATCATCCGGTGTTCGCAGAGAAGTGATGTCAGCCTACTTTTCCAACGGCTATCTCGTGGAGGCTGGCTATTTATACCCCTTCAACCTGTCAAATCGACAAGACTTGAAGCCCAGACATACTCTACACATCCTAGAGCATTCAAGCAATAGAGCAACCACTTTCACATCAATTGTTCATCATTTGTACATCAATAAATAGGCTAGAACTAGCTAGAGATAGTGCTTGGGTGCCTCCATTCTTGGTGATTGGAGTCTCTAGTGTAGTGAGAGCCCAAAGGGAGTGACCCTTGGTGTGTGCAACTTCCGGAGCTTGCCAAGAGGATTGTGGAAGCCCGGAGGATCCCAAAAGTGTACAAGGCTTGAGCTCCACCTTGCCAAGGTTGGCGAACGGAGAAGGATAGTGATGAAGCCCCTAGTCTCGGTGACTTGGGAGTGGCAAAACCCTTCGGTGGGTGCCACAACGTGGACGTAGGAAGATCCTCGTGATCTTACCGAACCACGGGATAAACTCCGTGTCCCTTGAGCGTTTGCATCCCTCTCCTTTTTACTCTTATGCAATCTTCATTCCGCAACTTTAATTTACATTGATTGCATAGTTTAATTGCATAGGGAATTGGGCTTTAAGTTGTTAGTTTGTAATTATCTTAAAATTTGAAAGAAAGCCCAATTCACCCCCCCTCTTGGGCGTTTCGATCCTTACAACAGGTGCGGCGGCAAGGCGGGTCTGAAGGACCGGCTGGGGGGGGGGGGGGGGGCCGCCACGCGAAGCTGGCGCGCCCGCTCTATCGCACTTCCGCCGTCTATTCCCCTCGCCTTCGTGGAGCAGCCACGGGAGGGGGGCGGAAAAACCTCTGACGGCGGCGGGTTCTATTGGCATAACACCTCACGAAGAGGAACTGCCGCCACCAAAAAACAAAATTGGGGTAGAAGATCTAAAACGTAAGCTCTGTATACCATGTTACGAATATAACATTATATTATTGAAGAGGTCAGAAGCCTCTATAAATAGATGTACAAGAATAATAAATATGCAAATAACTTCCTAATATATTATCTAATATAATATTACTATTATATTTCTAACAAAATGTTCTTGCTTTTGAAATGGCTGGAAGCCTTGAAATGTTATACAGTATGTTGCAATCCGTTCCAGTGTTGGTCCTCTCTTCGTCCCTATGGATGCTCTCACAGACTTGCTTTTGAAATGGCTGGAAGCCTTGAAATGTTATACAGTATGTTGCAATCCGTTCCAGTGTTGATCCTCTCTTCGTCCCTATGGATGCTCTCACAGACCGCAACAACGCTTACAACCGCGGCTACCGCCCTTGGCGCCAGGCCTCACATGGCCCGTGCGGTGGCGGCGCGTAGGCTGTTGCTGGCGCCGTGTGGTAGGAGAACAGACAGATCTCACGGGATGAAACAGAGCTTCGGAATGAAACAGAGCTTCGAAAGACACAGTGGCAGCGAGGATTGCGGGAGGTGGAGGTGAGAGGTTTCTGAATGCGCCCAATTTGGTGTCGATTGGGCGCATGGTGTCAGGGCTGGTCATTAGATGGTGAGTATTTTCATCCGGTTATTTTTGTTTTTTTACCTTAATTTATAGCTTTAGTCCTCGTCTAAATAATTTGACTAGAGATGTTACATTGACAATTGGATAGAAACCGTAGATTACCAGTATGGCAGCTCCCACCGTTGACCCAATACTTGTAATTATTTAGTACTCCCTCGGTCCCTTTTATTTGTCGTTCAAATATTATGGTCAATACAAAATTAAATTGTTCTTGTTGTCTGGACGACAATTATAATAGAACAGAGGGAGTATTTCCTTCATAATATGTATGTATCATAACTAGAGGTGGGAATTGGGCTGAGCCAGTGTCGGGCGCGTAACGGCACGAAGGCGACTCGAACCGGGCCGGCCCGACACGGACCTTCGGGTCGTGCTGTGCCTGTATATTGGGCACGGTACGGCAGCACGGCGAAATGGGCCATGCTTAGGTCGGCACTGCCCCAATTGTTATGGAAAAAATTTGGGCTGTTTTAACCCCGTCAAATACGAGGCCAGCAGAACATGTACGAAGGCTCACAAGACAATGAAAGGAGCAGCGCTTACCACTATCTTCGGTACACCAGAGGAGCCCAATAGATCGATGGTTCAATGGCTTGGCGAGGTGGGATTATTCCCAGGAGGTGGTGCTGCACCAGACGCTCTGCACTCCCACTAGGCTGCTATGTGCCTTACTGGGCTGGCGGGCTGCACACGCACAGTTACTGCATTGTGGGGCTGCGCAAGTCCTTTTTATTTAAATTCAATTTTAAAACTTCCAACATGTATAACTTTCTCAAATTAGGTCTAAATTCAATGATTCCTTTTTATTCTTCAAATAATATTATTTTTCACCTGGAACAATTATTTTCAAACTTAGATAGATAATTTTGGTTTGTTTAAGTAAACCTCAAAATAATTCCTATGCACATATTGTTCAATTTTTTTATATCTCTTCGAAATAAATTGATCTTCAACTGAAATTTGGTATGTGTGTACATATTATCTATGCATACATGTATGAAAATTTTACAATTTTTTGAAGCATTCTAACAGGTGAAAGTTCAAATTGACCTTCATTTCATTCAAATGCTCATAACATACGAGACCTTCTTTAAAATTTGAACACACATTGATGCAAAAATTATCAAAAATTTCTGAAAAAAAAACACAAAGGTTCTTATAGTGATTTAAAAACTCTAACACAAAATTCATGTCCAAATTCATTTTAGTTTTTGAGATACAAACAAGACAAAATTCATTTTACTTTGTTTTTTATTCCCCGCAATATATTAATATTTTGAATCTCAAATTTCATAATAACATGTAATTTAACTCTCTTAACCTTCAATAATTATTTCATATTTTAAGTTTTTTTGTCAATGTATTATAAAAAATTGCTCTCAAATCAATTTTAAATGGTGCTGGACCATGCCTGCTGCTCCTGCTGGGCTGCTAGACTGCTGCTCTTGCTGGGCCGTTGCTCCTGCTGGGCTGCTGGCCTTTTTTTATTTTTAAATAATTGCTGCTTTGATGCTGGGCTTTTTTGCAATTTTTAACTTACTGCTGCTGCGCTAATGGGCCGGGTTCAGGCCAGGCATGGCCCAAAGAGGGCCCGTCGTGCCTCGGGTTGTGCCTGGGCCGAGTTTTTTTACTGTGGCCTGACCGGCTCATCGTGCTTTCGAGCTTCGGGTTGTTTTGGCCCGAAGCACGAATGGGCCGTGTTGGGCCAGCTCAGCACAACCCGATTCCCAGCTTAATGGGAATTTAATACTGATCTATCATGATTCTCTCTATAATTATTTGCACGATAAAAAATAAGTTTGATGCACTTCAATCATTAGTTCCCTAGCGAGATGTATATGACAGAACTAGTTCTGGGTCGTGGATTAAGGATTTAGGAACACAAAATGTTTAGAAAATTATAAGAGGATGCATAGCAGCAATTTGAATTGAATATTCCCCAAGGAAATGTCGAACAGATAGCCACCAAGGTGTGAGATTAGGGGTTACGGAGTTGTAGTTGATGAATAAACCTTTGCTGATGTCACCTATGTGGTGTATTCAAGTGTTAGGATACTCAGGTTTCTACCGAGCACTGAGTTTGTGGTGTCTATATGTCTAAATGATATCTATAGAATGCAAACATCCCGACTCTTCTGTAAACACGTTATTTTATCTTTCATATTAAAATTGGGCTATAAGCTACCTATTGTGCTTATCGCTTTAACACAGTTTGAATGAATTAAGGGTACCACTGCACCATCTCTTAGTTAGATTTTGAGCTGTCCAGCTTCAGTTATTGAATCTTTATGAAAAAATAGATTATTTTTAATTTTTGATCAGTGGTCATCTCTGCCAAACAGAGGATCATGACCTATAATTTGTCAGCCGTTTGTTTAATCTGCATGTTTCGATCAATACGCAATACTGTTGTTCTCGAGATTTTACTATGTCATACTTTGTTAGTTGTTGTCATTATTGGATTTGGATGATTGTGAATGAATGGTATCTTCCTGCTTTTGGCACGTTGGTTGTGTCTGGTGCAAGTGATTGGGTGAGGATTATCCATCAATGTTTTATTCACTCCTTGTGTTTCTGTTGTATAACCATAGTTGGATGGTGTCAGTACCCTGTGTACTAGATATCATTTGGAACTGCGAAGAATGCAAAGGAACTCCACCTATTAGAATTGAAGACCTCCAAAGGTCCCACGTATCACTCGGAACCGGACCTGCCTCGCTTCTATGATTAGTCCCAGTGTCGCGACGTGTATCATAAAACCAGAGCTACATTCTATACATGAGAAAGCTTCGGGCTAGATACTTGTGCGGCACCCCCGGACCTAACCCCCAACAGAGGGAAGCTCTAGTACCGACACGTGTACAACAGCACCGGACCTACTCGTCCAAGACTGTAAGCTCCGGAGCTGCCACGCGTCCAACCGCCGGACCTTCAAGCTCAACGGGCAGACTGGTGGACCTCTAACGGCTCAGACCTTCAAGGAACAATTAAAGCTTCAAAACCCGATTTGTGTCATTAATGCTATCTTAAAGACACATGATCAGATGACACTTAATATCAGTAACGCCACCATCAAGGCGCGTTACCACGCTGTTAAGTAGAATTAAACACATTAACTGTGTATTAGGCATCAGTAACCGCCAGGGCCACATGTCGGACCATGCTGATAATGTAACGGCCAGTCCTTGTACTATAAAAAGACTGGCCGAGCGATACACAGAAGAGGCTGACACACCCCAGTCTGACTCACAGGCGCTACACACGGACGCTCAATACAACAACACACCCCTGTAGAGTAGGGTATTACGCTCAGACGGCTCGAACTACGTAAATTCTCATGTCAACTTATCATCTTGTTCTGTGTCTCCGCGCGCCCCAACCGAACTACAAAACTCTGCGGGCTGCCAATGGTAGTACCGGGAGAATTGCCGGAATCACACTCCGATAGATGGCTTTCTAGCATGAAAGATAGGAATCAAATCTGTTATTGGATCATATTTGGATCTGCTGGCTGACAAGGTTCAAATTGATACTTACTAGCTGAAAGTTGCCTAGAGGGGGGGTGAATAGGCTAATCGACCTGCAAATGACTGAATAAAACGAGATTAAATCACAGGGGGCGGACTAGTCCGGTTTGGGGGCGGACTAGTCCGGTCAGCCTGCGTGAAGAACCCTAAAAAGTGTTTCTAGCAAGTTTTAAAGGGATTTTCTCGAGGCTACAAGTGAGGATATGTTTAAGACAAGTTTAGAAACTATCAACACAAGAGTGAGTCAAGTTTTAATAAGATTAAGCAATGTGAGGCACAAGACAAGACTAGCAACCTTAGAGCTAAGTATGCGATGAACAAAATACGAAGAACACGGAGACACAAGGATTTTTATCCCGAGGTTCGATTCCACACAAGAATCTACGTCCCCGTTGAGGAGTCCACAAAGGACCGGGTTCACCAACCCTTCCCTCACCAAGTTTACCGCACGGGCCTAACTTGGTTCTCCACTATCTCAAAGTGCGAATACAAGATTCGTTGGGGCTTCTCACAATCTGATGCTCCCACACCACAAAGATGATCAACAACGCAAAACACACTCAACACACAGCTCACAAAGACTCAATGAGTGCAAGAGATCAAACCGGGAGCACAAGCGCGATGTTCTTCCTCTTCTCCACCTCACTAAACCCTAATCCACACAAGAATTAGTTTTAGAGGGAAAGTTGGCAAGGAAGAGGCTTAAGAGTGCTCCGAGTTGGCTGTGGCGGCGCTAGGGTTCAAGTCTGTTCAAGTGTTGTTCAAAAGAACCCAGGGGACCTCTATTTATAGAGGTTCCAAGCCCATATTGCTGACTTCAGCAGAAGGGCGGACTAGTCCAGCCTCAGGCCCGGACTAGTCCGGCCTAGGGGACCACTGACCTCTTGTCAGGCCCCGACAGCTGACACGCTATCGTCACACTACCCGCCAAACTTCAAATTCAAACGGTCACTTCAACAACGGACTAGTCCGGTCACCACCGGACTAGTCCGATCTCACACAGAGCCTTTTGCTCCGCGCGAAAATGGACTAGTCTGAGGACCACGGACTAGTCCGGCCCCAAGGGCGGACTAGTCCGGTCCTCCCAGACTTAGCCACAGGACCACTGTCAACACACCAACCCGGACTAGTCCGGCCCCACGGGCGGACTAGTCCGTTCTCACTGAGGACCTCTTGGTCCGGTCTCAAACGGACAAGTTCGTGGTTTTGAGACTTAGTCCCCAAAACCAACTCACTGCTACCCGGACTAGTCCGGCCACAAACGGACTAGTCCGATCTCAGTCAGACCCTTCTGGTCCGGCCGACAACGGACTTGGACGGCCAGGGGCGGACTAGTCCGGCCACCTGCACGGACTAGTCCGGCCCTACTGCCAGACTGCTTATCCACTCTTTTCTCCAAAGGGGTTTGACCTCTAAAACACTTTGAGCTCCCAAACTTGATCTCAATGCACTTTACACACGCACCCTCCTATTTCTACGGCTAGTCTAACTCAACACGCTAGAAACCCTAGTTTCTACGCTTCGAGTTGACTCCGTTTCCTTCCTTTTCTTTTTGAGGGTTTGCGTCTCCGATCGAGTCCACACCTGTGCTAAGATCACTTGAGCTCATTAGTGACTTAATTGTCGTCATCAATCATCCAAAACCCACGGGGAACCTAGATGCACTTTCAATCTCCCCCTTTTTGGTGATTGATGACAACACATTAAGTCCTTCAACAATTAAGAGTATTAAAATTGGTTTTCATAACTTGTGTGCGTATGAATGACTCCCCCTCAATGTATGCAACATGTAAAAGAGATGGAGGAGATCCTTCATACCCACACACGTTATGGTGGGGTGCCTACGTGATGTGCTCAACAATTGTGACAAGACATAAAGAGCATCAATATAATCAAAGGATTGACAATGAGAGCATTATATTGATATTAAACAACATTAACAAGTCTTGCACAAAAGTAAACATCCAAGAGCATGAATATATTACGAAACAAGTCCACAAACCACAAACACACCCACAAAAGATTAACTCCCCCTTAACTCTCCCCCTTTGGCATCAAGGCACCAAGGGAGGAAACTAAGACTTAAGAACTAGTCCTCGTCTTCGCCACTTCCCCTCTCCGTGGCCTCGGAATCTTCGACGTCGTCCTCATGATCATCGGCGTCGTCGTCGTCGTCGTCGGAGTTCCTTGCCGAGGGAGCAGCCCGAGAGGAGCTTCCATCCTCTTGGAGCTGGGCGAGCTCATCAGCGGTGAAGTTGGGGAATGGAGTGATCTCCCCATCACTCACCTCCGGAGAGGACATCGGGACCTCCAGCTTGTCGCACACCGCCTTAAGATATTTTTCTTGACGCTTGTGTGCCCTTTGAGCGCGGATCTCTTGCTTCCGGCAAGAAGTGAAGATCGCCTTGAAGCATTTAAAGAAGGCACTCATTGATTGAGGCGGAGGCGGGGACGGAGGTGCCACGGGACGAGATGGAGGATCTGCATTCTTGCGACGAGGAGGAACAGGAACATTCGGGGGCTTCTGAGGACGAAGCGGGCGATGCGACACATCCTTGACAAAGGTCACGCCCGACACCTTCTCAATGAGGCACATGATGTAGGGGGCATACCCGCAAGCACGGTTGGGGGTATGCGAGATGTTGAAGATATCGTCGAAGATGTAATCGACGAGGTTGAACGTCTCTTCCCCATCGATCAGAAGTAGCAGGTGCCTCAAGTTCCCTTGAATCACCCCAGCATCACCGTCCTTCGGTGCTATCGTCCTTCTGAGGATTCTGTTCATTATGCTGTAAAAGGGCTTGATGTTGCGGGCGAGACCGGCATCAAATGGAACATGACTTGGATACATATATGCCAGCTCTTCACGGTCCACGGCCTTAAGGTTAGAGATTATAATCTCATGATCCATGTGTGCCTCAAGCCCTAGAATCTTGGCAAACTCTGCGAAGGTGACTGAGTACTGCTCACCGTGTGTCATCCAAATAATTCTCCTGTCACCAGAGGTGGTGAAGTAGATGGTGGAGTAGAACTGCAGAATCACTTCGACGTTCCAGTCATACTTGAAACCCATGATCTGCTTGAGATCATGGCGCTCAGCGGCTTCGATGACGGCGTCAAAAGCAGAGTGTTGCTTTTTGGCCATGTAATCCCAATCAACCCATTGAGCTTCTATTACCGGCTTCTTCATCTGCTGATAGACTAGCCGGTAGTAGTCACAATGGAAGTCACACCAGAATCTGGGATCTGCCGTGCTCCTCTCAAACTTGTAGACCTTCTCGGTCCTCAGCCTCCTGGCCTTTTCAGCCCGTTTGCCATGAAACACATTAGCAGACAATTCCTTCTGCCTGTTGGGGTTCCTTTCTGGTGTGTGAACTTCAAGGGGGCCAATGGAGGTGGCTTTCCCTTTCTCTTTGATCACAACACCTCCAGCTGCCTTCTTTGATGACATCTTGACAGCTGGCTTTTTCTTCTTTGGCTCGACAGGAGCCGGAGCCTTTCCCTTCTTGGGGTCACGCTCGACCCTGGGCTCAGGTTCCATTTGGGCTGGCTCCTTGCCCTTCGCCTTCTCGCCAACGGTGACGAGCTTCTTTCGCTTGGGGGCACTGGCCTCAGCAGCCCTGGAGTTGTGAGCCTCCCTGTCTTCCCTTTTCTTCTTCCTCAGCTCATTTAGAGACTTTGCGGTTGCTCGAGCTATGGCTTCTTCCTCATTGTAGATGCTCGCTGCAACTTTGGAGGCTTCAAGTGCTTTCAGCCGCCTCTCTTCCTTTGCCTTTTGCGCCTCTATGAGCGCAGCCTTGGTCCTTGCCTCGACAATTTGAGCTATGGTTCGCCCCTCGGGGTTGGGACGAGGAGGGGAACGCTCTGAGTTCGACATGCTGTGAAAAGCATAAACGGGAAGATATGAGTTCAAGGAGATGGAAGTATTGCGGAAGAAGTCTCGAGAGAGGACTAGGATTAGGGTTTGCTCTGTGCAAACCGGACTTGTCCGCCAGGGGCCGGACTAGTCCGGGTTGCACAGGATAAACCCTAACCCTAATTGAATCATCAAAAAAACTTTGGATCAGCGCGCAATACTCCTAGGCTATGATCACAAGGGTATATGGAGCAATATCTATGAAGGTGTTCCTATCAAAAACCTAAAGAATCAAAAATGGGGAAAGTTTTTGAAAAAGCTAGAATACCTTCTTGAATCTGCGAGAATCGACGAAATCGACGATGGATTGCGAAGGTGAAGCGCGGGGAAACGATCCCTCACACCCAAGGGCTCCAATGCACGGATTGGAATCGAGATTTGGTGGATGGAGCGAAAAATCGCCAAAAAGGCGGTTGCTTGAGCGTGGAAGAGGGAGAGGCGCGAGTGGGAGGAAGAGGAGAGGTCTGGGCCGACCCTGGGGGGTTTAAGCCCCCAAGGGCCGGACTAGTCCGGTGCCAGGGCGGACTAGTCCGGTGAGCGGACCAGACACGGACTAGTCTGCCCCCGGACTAGTCCGGCCTCAGATCGGACTAGTCCGGTAGGCGGACTAGTCCGGTCCGACTAGGCTGAAAAATTTTATTTTAGAGCTTTGCCCTCCAATCACTTGTCCTTTTGGACAACTAGCAATGCAAACAAGATTATTGAAGATAAACATGACACAAGCATGATCATTTTTCAAGAAATAGTTTTCTCAAACGGATTTTGAAGAGAAATCATGATTGAGAAGAGTTTTTTTAAAAAATTGCTCAAAAAGGGAGGAATGAGTTTTAAGCCACATTCCTAGAATCCAAAATGTTGAGCTCACTTCTTAGCTCACAGAAACGCTTCTCATCAAGAGGCTTGGTGAAGATATCCGCTAGTTGATGTTCCGTCCTCACATGAGAAATTACGATGTCTCCTTTCACTGAGTGATCTCGCAAGAAATGGTGTCGAATGTCTATGTGTTTAGTCCTAGAGTGATCCACCGGATTATGGGCTATCTTGATGGCACTCTCGTTGTCACACAAGAGTGGAATGTTGCGCAAGTTAATCCCATAATCCCTAAGGGTTTGTCGCATCCAAAGAAGTTGTGCACAACAACTTCCGGCTGCAACATATTCCGCTTCGGCGGTGGAGAGAGCAATAGAGTTTTGCTTCTTGGAGGACCAAGACACTAGAGATCGACCCAAGAATTGGCATGTACCCGATGTGCTCTTCCTATCGACTTTGCACCCCGCATAGTCCGCATCGGAATATCCAATGAGGTTAAACTTAGATCCTTTAGGGTACCAAAGTCCTAGGGAGGGTGTGTGTACTAGATATCTCAAGATCCTTTTAACGGCGGTCAAATGACAAGCCTTAGGTGCCGCTTGAAAGCGTGCACACATACACACACTTAGCATGATATCGGGCCTAGATGCACAAAGATAGAGAAGTGAACCAATCATAGACCTATATAACTTTTGATCCACACTAGTACCATCCTCATTTAGGTCTAGGTGTCCATTTGTCCCCATAGGGGTTTTGATGGGTTTTGCCTTATCCATGTCAAACTTCCTTAGAATATCTTGTGTATACTTAGTTTGACTTATGAACGTCCCTTCTTTGAGTTGTTTTACTTGAAATCCTAGAAAGAACTTCAACTCACCCATCATGGACATTTCAAACCTCTCCGTCATTATCTTGGAGAACTCATCACAAAACACCTTACTTATGGAACCAAATATGATGTCATCCACATATATTTGGCACACAAAAAGATCTTCGTTGAAGTGCTTTGTGAAAAGGGTATAATCCGCTTTGCCTATCCTAAAACCATTTTCAACTAGAAAGTCTCTTAGGCACTCATACCAAGCTCTAGGAGCTTGCTTGAGGCCATAAAGAGCCTTTCGCAATTTGTAAACGTGGTTAGGATAGTCTTGGTCTTCAAACCCTGGAGGTTGCTCTACATAAACTTCTTCCTTGATTGGGCCATTAAGGAATGCACTCTTAACATCCATTTGGTAGAGCTTGAAGTCACGGTGAGTAGCAAAGGCTAGTAATATCCGAATTGACTCAAGCCTAGCTACGGGAGCAAATGTCTCATCAAAATCCAATCCTTCGACTTGTGAGTACCCTTTTGCCACAAGTCGTGCCTTGTTCCTAGTTACCATGCCATGCTCATCTTGTTTGTTGCGGAACACCCACTTGGTTCCAACAACATTAGCTTGTGGGCGCTTGACAAGTTCCCAAACCTTGTTCCTTTCAAAGTTATTGAGCTCCTCTTGCATGGCAACTACCCAATCCGGATCTCTTAAGGCATCTTCAACCTTATGGGGTTCCAAGAATGAGACAAAGGAGAAATGCTCACAAAAGTTTGCAACACGTGAACGTGTTGTTACTCCTCTTGTGATATCTCCTAGAATGTTATCAACAAGATGATCCCGTTAAACACTTTGATGAACACGGGGATGCGGAGGTTGAGCTCTTGAATCACTTGCTTCATCTTCTTCACTTTGGTCTCCCCCTTGATCCAAGCCTCCCCCTTGATCTTCATTCCTATTACTGTTTTGGGGAGTATCTAGTGGATCTCCAACTTGTCCAATGGGGGTTTGACCTACTTCATAATGATGATGGTCACTTGGGCTTTGGGATGGTTCTTGTGGGCGAACATCTCCAAGTGCCATTCTCCTTAGAGCTTCTAGTGGAGGTTCCTCTTGATCAAGGACATGTTGATCAACTTGCTCCACTTGAGAGCCATTGGTTTCGTCAAACACCACGTCACGTGCCACTTCAACAATTCCGGAGGATTTGTTGAACACACGGTATGCATGAGTGTTTGAGTCATATCCAAGCAAGAAACCTTCATCGGACTTTGAAGCAAAATTCGAAGTCCTAGGCTTCTTGTTGAGGATATAACACTTGCTACCAAAAACACGAAAGTAAGAGACATTGGGTTTCTTACCAACGAGTAGCTCATAAGGAGTCTTCTTGAGGAGGCGATGAAGGTACAATCGGTTTACGGCATGACAAGCGGTGTTAACCGCTTCCGCCCAAAACCGGTCTGATGTTTTGTACTCATCTAGCATTGTCCTTGACATCTCAATGAGCGTCCTATTCTTTCTTTCGGCAGTCCCATTTTGTTGTGGAGAATAGGGAGCGGAAAACTCATGCTTGATGCCCTCCTCATCTAGGAACTCTTCTACTTGCATGTTTTTGAATTCGGTGCCATTATCACTCCTTATAGCCTTTATCCTTAAGGTGAACTCATTTTGAGCTCTCCTTAGGAATTTCTTGAGGACACCGGGGGTTTCACTCTTATCATGCAAGAAGAACACCCAAGAATATCTAGAGAAGTCATCAACGATGACTAGACCATACTTGTTTCCACCGATGCTAATGTAAGCAATGGGGCCAAAAAGATCCATATGGAGTAACTCTAAAGGTCTAGTTGTAGTCATGACATTCTTAGAGGGGTGTTGAGCTCCTACTTGCTTTCCCGCTTGACACGCACCACATGGCCTATCCTTTTCAAATACCACATCCTTTAGGCCACGAACGTGCTCTCCTTTAAGGAGTTTTTGAAGGTTCCTCATTCCAACATGGGCTAGCCTTCTATGCCAAAGCCATCCCATGTTGGCTTTTGCCTTAAGCATGTGTCAAGTTGAGCTTTATCCGTGGTAAAATCCACAAGATAGAGCTTTCCCTTGAGCACTCCCTTAAAGGCTATTGAGTCATTACCCTCCCTCAGAACATTCACACCCTCACTAGAAAAGACACACTTATATCCTTTATCACAAAGCTGTGATATGGATAGGAGATTATAGTCTAGGGAATCAACATGCAAAACATTAGATAAGGTATGCGAAGAGGAGATATCAATTTTACCGGAGCCAAGGATTTTCCCTTGGCTATTATCCCCTAAGAAAATTCCTTCACTTGGGTCCTCGTTCTCCTCATACTCTATGAACATGCTCCTCTCTCCGGTCATGTGGTTGGTACATCCGCTATCCAACACCCATTTCGATCCACCGGAGGAGTATGCCTACAAAACAAGTTTATGCCTTCCTTTTAGGTACCCAAGCGGAGTTGGGTCCTCTCACGTTAGTAGTTAGGCATTTGGGCACCCACACGCAAGGCTTGGGGCTCTTGCGGAGTGGCCCAACATATCTAGCAAACACTTTGCCGTGTTTGTTCCTCTTTAGCACATAGGATGCATCAAAATCATGGAATAGAGGATGCGATTCAGATTTAGGCAATTTGTTGCTAGAGTATGAGTTCTTTTCAATTTTAGTTGGGGATGAACTCCCCTTAACAAAGACAATCATGTTTTTGCCATACTTGAAGGTTTTGGCGTTATGCCTTCCACCTCTAGTATAGCCAAGACCATCCTTGACATGGGGAGGTCTTGTGTTGGTGTATGCACTTCGTGCATACGCCACCTTCTCCTTGTCAAAGATGGCACCCTTAGGTGCTTGCTTGCCTTGTGCTGAGTTGAGTTCATCCTTAAGCTTAAGGATTAAGTTAGAGCACTTGCAAGGCGGAGTTGCATTGGATGAGGCTTTTGAGACGGTTGAGCTCTTGGAGGAAGAGGCTACATTGTTCTTGAGAGACTCAACTTGAGACTCAAGGATTTTGTTAACTTTTGACAAGTTCCCAAGTTCATCCTTGAGCTCAATTGTCTTTTCCTCAAGACTTGAACACGTTTTCTTACTTAGAGCAAGTTCATGTTCCAATGCCTTGCTCTTCTCTCTTTCGAGCTCAAGGAGCTCATCAAGCTCTCGACATATCTCCTTCTCAAGGATGAGCATGTCCTCTTGTCTATTGATGAGATCCTCCTTCTCAAAGATCTCATCCATAAGCAATTTCATCCTTCACAAGGTGCTTTTGCTTATGTCCTTAAACATGTGTTCATTCTCACTAGCACTATCAAATTCGTCTTGAGAGGAGGTTGTGGAGGAGGGATGAGATGTTACCTTTCTCTTTCCCTCCCTTGCCATGAGGCAAGTAGGTTTGTAGTCGTCGTTGAGGTTGGGGAAGAGCTTGCTTCCCTTGGAGCTCCTCCCGATGGCTATGGTGGCCATCTTCTCCTCTTCTTCTTCGGAGGAGGACTCATCGTTAGAGTCCCACTCCTTCCCCAAGTGTGCTTGTCCGGATGGCCTCTTCTTCTTGAAAAATTTCTTGTCTTGAGGCTTGCCCTCCTTCTTCTTCTTCGCTTCTTCATGTGGGCAATCAGCGATGAAGTGCCCATACTCGCCACAATTGTAGCAAGACCTTTTTGATTTGGGCCTTGCTCTTTCCTTCCCTTTGCCCTCATGGTTGTATCCACCTTTCTTCCTCCTCATCATTCTCCTAAACTTGTTGATGAAGAAGGCCTCTTCCTCATCGGTGTCGAGGCTCTCCTCATCACTTTCCTCTTGCTCCTTCGAAGAGGGTGTTGCCTTGAGTGCAACGTTCTTCATCTTGGAGGCGGTGAATTTCTGAAGGTCGTTGTAGAAGAGTGCCTCCTTCTCCATGATCTCATGGTTAATAATCCTACCAAGGACCTCCTCTGGGGTCATTTGAGTGAACCCCGGGCTTTCTCGAATCATGGAGCAAAGGGCGACGTTCCTAGGCATAAACGCCCGGATCATCCTCTTCACAACCTCGTGGTCGGTCCACTTGGTGCAGCCATATGATCTGCTCTTGTTGATAAGCACCTTCAACCGGTTGTACATGTCTTGAGGGGATTCACCATCCAAGATGGCGAATCTCCCAAGCTCTCCTTCGATGAGCTCGATCTTGGCCTCCTTGACTACCTGATTTCCTTCATGCGCTGTCTTGAGGGTATTCCATATGTCTTTGGCCACCTCAAGACCATCGACGCGGTTGAACTCATCTCTTGAGAGAGATGAGATAATCACACCCGCAGCTTGAGCGTTGCGGTGGATGAGGATGGCTTGTTCTTGCGTGATGTTGTCCTCATCCTTCGGGATCTCCACCCCGGTCATGACAATTTGCCACAATGCCGGATTGAGTGACACGAGGTGGATCTTCATGTTGTGTTTCCACATCCCGTAGCCGGTTCCATCGAATTGAGGAGGTTTCCCCAATGGGATGGAGAGGTAGTGGTTGTTGGAGGCAAGGCGTTCATAGTTGAACCCTTGTCGATTGTAGTTGACTCCGCCGCCACCACTTGATGAGCTTGACGGCTCAACCACAGCAATCTTCAACTTCTCCCGGAGCTTCGCCTTGAGCTGGCGAGTCTCCTCATCATCCGTTGGCTTGTCTTGATAAGCCATTGTCTCCTCACGTGTCGGTTGAGAGTCGTTGGTCGACACCTCTTCAAACACCACTCCGGCCATCTCTCCGAGTTGTTAGACTCTTTGTGGAGAGTCCTGCTCTGATACCAATTGAAAGTTGCCTAGAGGGGGGGTGAATAGGCTAATCGACCTGCAAATGACTGAATAAAACGAGATTAAATCACAGGGGGCGGACTAGTCTGGTTTGGGGGCGGACTAGTCCGGTCAGCCTGCGTGAAGAACCCTAAAAAGTGTTTCTAGCAAGTTTTAAAGGGATTTTCTCGAGGCTACAAGTGAGGATATGTTTAAGACAAGTTTAGAAACTATCAACACAAGAGTGAGTCAAGTTTTAATAAGATTAAGCAATGTGAGGCACAAGACAAGACTAGCAACCTTAGAGCTAAGTATGCGATGAACAAAATACGAAGAACACGGAGACACAAGGATTTTTATCCCGAGGTTCGATTCCACACAAGAATCTACGTCCCCGTTGAGGAGTCCACAAAGGACCGGGTTCACCAACCCTTCCCTCACCAAGTTTACCGCACGGGCCTAACTTGGTTCTCCACTATCTCAAAGTGCGAATACAAGATTCGTTGGGGCTTCTCACAATCTGAGGCTCCCACACCACAAAGATGATCAACAACGCAAAACACACTCAACACACAGCTCACAAAGACTCAATGAGTGCAAGAGATCAAACCGGGAGCACAAGCGCGATGTTCTTCCTCTTCTCCACCTCACTAAACCCTAATCCACACAAGAATTAGTTTTAGAGGGAAAGTTGGCAAGGAAGAGGCTTAAGAGTGCTCCAAGTTGGCTGTGGCGGTGCTAGGGTTCAAGTCTGTTCAAGTGTTGTTCAAAAGAACCCAGGGGACCTCTATTTATAGAGGTTCCAAGCCCATATTGCTGACTTCAGCAGAAGGGCGGACTAGTCCGGCCTCAGGCCCGGACTAGTCCGGCCTAGGGGACCACTGACCTCTTGTCAGGCCCCGACAGCTGACACGCTATCGTCACACTACCCGCCAGACTTCAAATTCAAACGGTCACTTCAACAACGGACTAGTCCGGTCACCACCGGACTAGTCCGATCTCACACAGAGCCTTTTGCTCCGCGCGAAAATGGACTAGTCTGAGGACCACGGACTAGTCCGGCCCCAAGGGCGGACTAGTCCGGTCCTCCCAGACTTAGCCACAGGACCACTGTCAACACACCAACCCGGACTAGTCCGGCCCCACGGGCGGACTAGTCCGTTCTCACTGAGGACCTCTTGGTCCGGTCTCAAACGGACAAGTTCGTGGTTTTGAGACTTAGTCCCCAAAACCAACTCACTGCTACCCGGACTAGTCCGGCCACAAACGGACTAGTCCGATCTCAGTCAGACCCTTCTGGTCCGGCCGACAACGGACTTGGACGGCCAGGGGCGGACTAGTCCGGCCACCTGCACGGACTAGTCCGGCCCTACTGCCAGACTGCTTATCCACTCTTTTCTCCAAAGGGGTTTGACCTCTAAAACACTTTGAGCTCCCAAACTTGATCTCAATGCACTTTACACGCGCACCCTCCTATTTCTACGGCTAGTCTAACTCAACACGCTAGAAACCCTAGTTTCTACGCTTTGAGTTGACTCCGTTTCCTTCCTTTTCTTTTTGAGGGTTTGCGTCTTCGATCGAGTCCACACCTGTGCTAAGATCACTTGAGCTCATTAGTGACTTAATTGTCGTCATCAATCATCCAAAACCCACGGGGAACCTAGATGCACTTTCACTAGCTTTTATGTTTCTTATCTGTATCGCAAAGCCGATCTATGGTATGTATTGTGTTGCTCAGGTTTTGATTGGTTGTGTTGCAGTAGCCATGGTTGAAAAGGATCTCTTACGTCGTGAGTAGATCAACATGTAACATTATATCTATTTTGCATTTTCCATAATGAAGTTGACCATATTTCTAGTTTTTCATAGTAAAATGGCAAAGTTTTTTTTTTGATAGCTCATTTACGCTTTGAGTAATTATTTAACTTGTATTTTCCTATTTTGACTGAAGCTGGTCTTGTTGGCTTGGTTGTTTTAAGAGATATGCTCCTTGTGGGTGGTGCTTTCTACAAGCGGGCTTCTAGTTTGATGTGGCAGGTATTGTTTCGTTACCCTTAACGTTTATTTTGGAACGTCCACAATTAAGCTTAATGTTCCTTATCATACTTATGCTAGTGGAAGAGTTGGTCAGGCTATGTTAAGTTGGATACAATTCAACGAGAAAAGGTTGAACCCCTTTTCATCAGCAAGGTATGTTTCTGGCTTATGAGCCATCTGTGCAAACATAGTATTACTTGTTTATGGCAGGTGAACACTGTATTCCAACTAATGTTGGTTGCTGGCGCACTTCCGAATTTGGCACAGAGGAGACTCAGAAATATATTACACTGTTGAGGTAGTTTTTTCTTATTCTTTGGCTTTTTAGCTTGTTTTTTTTTTGCTTGTATGCAAATATACCTTTTTTTCGTATTGAACTAATAGTTTATTACTCGTTGTAACTTAGAAGTTGTCCTGACATGAGCAGTCCTTATGTGGTTTTGACAATGAGAGCCGAAATAACAATAAGACAAGAAAGAGTAATATCTGCTTGAATGTTAATATATGACAATTGTAGAAAGGTTTAGCTACAGAAATCTGATGAGCAAATTGCTCTGGGAATGATGATTGCTACTTTATCATGTGGTGTTCTACGATAAATGATTTTTTGTTTGCTGCAGTTGGCTTGTAGCTACTACAACAATCGCGTTCACAATAGGATATGGTGTGAAATACTCACGGATTAGACCAAGAACATGATGACTGTTGCTGCATTCACTTTTCATGGATGAATGTACCGCTGATGTGATGATGACAGACATCCATTGACATGCTCATGATATGTCTTTGAAGCTGCATGAATTTCCTTATTTTACAGCAGCACGCTAAGTACCAGCCAGGCAGTGGGTCTTTAGCTTCCTTGTTTCATATGGCTTCTCTGATTAAAAGTTTGAGCAAGTTTGGAGAAGTGCAGAGCCACCTCTGAATGAAGTCAGCGCATAATTTTTATGCTAGACTTTAGGCCTCAAATCTGTACCTGTTAAATACTTTTGCTTTTGCTTAAAATCTAGATATTACTTTCCCTCCTTTGTCTTAGATGACATATCAAGTTTTCGGGGGTCGAAACCAGCAGGGTATTTACCCCTTGCTTCGTGCAAATTACTTATACCATTGTAGATACGAACTTCATAATTTCTGTACTGATAAACAAAAATATGAAGGATGATGGTTGTGTTTGGTTTTTGCATAGGTAGTTTATTATCGATCTAAAATATCCATTTTTTAGGTGGAGCTCCATTATTTGTTTACACAGTTTAGTTGATGATTTTTCTTTAGATCATCGTGATGAATGTATAAAGTAAAAAAATAGAAGACAAGTAGGAATATTGCACATTTGAGTTAATAAGATCTGCTATAATCTACCTAAGACGTCTTTCAGAACGAGAAAAATATCTAAGATCATTTTGATATTGCGCTACGTCCCCGTCGCGCATCGGACTCCAGTGGATTTTGGCGATCTTTCTGAGGACGCTCTTGCAAGTCGTGTGTAGTTGTAAGGCTGATTGTGTGTGGATGTGTGTGAGTGTGTGGTGGCGTAAATGAGTGTGTTTACACATAAACAGATACTACAATTGTACTCCATATAGAGGTCTAAAAGAACTCCGTGTGTTGCCGGTGCCTGGTGAGTTCACCATTCTGCAGTTTCGTGTACGCATGCTGTGTGTAGCATTAGAATCGTCGCGGGCCGAAATCAGTTGCCGCATGCGGCCCAGAAGAGACACTCTTCCCAGCACAGGTGGGACCGCGGGAGGCATCGCCGCCAGTCCTTCCCTGCGGCTCTTCCGGTTGCCCTTCTCCACCCGCCGCTGCCAGCTCCTCGACCTACAGCTGCCGCCACCGCTAGCCCTCCCGCAGCCTAGTCGGGGTACAAGCGTTGCGGTCCAGGTGAGGACTGATTCCCTGTCTTCCTTCTCGTGTTGGTTAGCAATACTAAGGTTGCTTGGATTGGATGAACACATTTGTTCTTGGGGGGAGTGTTTGTCTTTGTTCTTAGTGAAACACACATCCTCCTTTCTTTCCGATCGGATTAAGTTACTTTTGGGTTCCAATCTGTGACCTACGGTTCGATTAGAATGGGTTCCATTGCAGTTCATTTATTTTTTCAAATTTCTTTGGTAGTTCACGCAAGTCCATCCATTCCGCCGATGGCTGAGAAATCATGGGAATATCGTTTTTTTTGTGCCACATGGTGTTCGTGATCGTGGATTCATGTAGTAATCGTGGAACAATTTCATCGCAGGCTCGTTTGGTAAGGAATCCAAGGCAGGACTGCTATGGAGTTGGGCGATGAGCAGGCAATGGAATCTTCTGAAAGTGCCATCGATCGGATCAGCTCACTGCCTACTGAGATCCTGCACAATATTCTGTCCCTCGTCCAGATAAGATCTGTTGTGCAGATGCGCAGGTTGTCTAAGAGGTGGAGGCAAGTGTGTGAGTCATTGCAGTTCATATGTCTCAGCGAGCAAGAATTTCAAAGTTGGAGTGTTGACAAATTTACTCGTTTCGTCAACAACTTGTTGCTCCTCCGCGCTAAAGTGGATTTGCATACATTCCAGCTGCATTGGTACCGTGACACTTCTCTAAACTGTAATGACGTGATGATGTGGATTGCCTATGCCGTGAAGCATAACGTCAAAGTGCTCGATTTGGATCTTGATGGTTACCATCAAACTGTTCTGCCTCACAGTGTTTTCACCTGTCCAACTCTTCAGGAGCTTAGTTTACAGTTGGGAGGAGCTTCTTATGTGCCAGGCACAATCAACCTTCCTTCACTGAGGAAGTTGACTCTCGCTGATGTGGAAATATCTCAACTATCTCTTGACCAAATTATTGCTCGGAGCCCTTGCCTAGAAGACTTGACTTTGAGAAACTATGTTCCATATTTTCATCTTCTAGAATCAAAAGTGCTAAAAAGCCTAACTCTTGATAATTTCGAGGATTGTCTTGTCAAGTTTACAGTTGCTGCCCCACATCTTAGATACTTTGAGTGCAAAGGTTCACCACTGGAAGTTATTTCTTGGAGAGAGCGACCATGTTTAGAGAGTGCACTCATAGAGTCTTGTGGGCATACATTTTATGGTCAGTCTGATTTTACTGGAATTATTTTGCATGCCAAGGAACTTGTACTGTTGACTGGTACTGAGGTATGCTTATCAAAAGACCAGCCAAATTATTTTCCCTTTGTTACACTTTCACTATCTTGAATGGAAATTATATAGAACTGATGCTATGCTACTATACATGTATTCGATGGTCGAGGTAGCTAATATTAATTGAAATCACATGAATCAGACCTTTATATAGAAATAAATGAGGTTTTTTTTCTTTGCTTTTATATCTCTTTAGTTTTACAACTTGGCTACTGTGCTTGTATTAATCGAGAATGATAGTTCAGTACTTGGCTCAATACGATTGTAATAAGATAAGATTGCTGACACAGCTGTATAACTTTTTTAGAAAAAAGTAGAATACCATTACTTTATTTACTACATAATAAAGGTTATGAATATTAAATGCATAACATCCCCCTTTTTCAAATTGCAAGCACACATGTGTCCATATATCCATGGTGTAGAAGGCTGCCAATATCTATTGATTCAGTGAGCGGGAATACATATACACGCAGGTACAACGTGCGATCCGAGGGTCGGACGTCATCGGATAACGTTGCATGCTACTGTGCTGAGCGCATGTCACGGATCGGGATAGACGTGCGGCCGCGGGATCAACACAGAATGTTACACGCACACACGGGATACACGCATGACTCTGATCAGCACAGAATGTTACACGCACACGCGGGATACACGCAGGCCTCGGTCACCCCACCCCCCTCAGTTTGTGCGACATGCGGAGCGACGCACAAACTGTTACAAAAATCATGAAACACGGAGGTCGACAGACCCTTAGTCATGATGTTCGTGAACTGCTGCTCCGCTGGAACGTGGGGGCGCGCAGTTCACCAAGAGCAACCGTCTGGCACACCAAATGGATGTCAAGCTCAACATGCTTGGTGTGCCTCTGATGAACCGAATTCTTGTTCTGATAAACCGCTGAGATGTTGTCGCAGTACATCACTGTTGCCTTGTTGATGTCAATGTAGAGTTCTTGGAGGAGCTTGCGAAGCCAGCAACACTTCGCAGTCGCATTGGCAACGACACAATACTCAACCTCAGCGCTAGATCGAGACACTGTGCTTTGACGCTTGGATGACTAATAAACGAGCGAGTTGCCGAGGAAGACGCAGTAGCCTGACGTAGACCTGTGGGTGTCGGGACATCCCGCCTAGTCCACGTCGGAGTAGGTCGTGAGTGTCGTGGAAGGCGACTAGTGGAGTTGAAGTCCATGCTGGAGAGTCCCCTTGACGTACTGGAGTATCCTTTTTACAAGGTTCTAGTGAATGTCACGAGGCGCGTGCATGTAGAGTCACGCCTGGTTCATGGCGTACGCAATGTCTGGTCGCGTCAAGGTCTGGTACTGTAAGTTGCCGGCTATGCTTCTGTGAAAAGAAGCATCCGATGCTAGTGTACCTTCGCTTGATGATGTCTTGGGCTTGGCTTCAATTGGAGTCGACGTCGGCTTGCAATTTCTCATCTCGACGGGATCCAGAATATCCTCTGCATAGGCTGCCTTGTTGAGAAAAAAAACTCGCGCATTCGCTTCACATGGATGCCAAGGAAAAAATGTAGAGGGCCAAGGTCCTTCATGGCGAAGTGGTTGCTGAGTCGACGTATGATGCCGTGGAGTAGAGTTGTTGAGGAAGTCGTGAGCATGACATTGTCGACGTAGAGCAGTAGATATGCCATGGAATCGCTGTCTCGGAATGTGAACAAGGAGTTGTCGGAGCAGGTTGACTTGAACTTCATGCCGTGCAGCACGTCTGCGAACGTGGTGATTGGTCGTGAATGTCGTGGAAGGCGACTAGTGGAGTTGAAGTCCATGCTGGAGAGTCCCCTTGACGTATTGGAGTATCCTTTTTACAAGGTTCTAGTGAATGTCACGAGGCACGTGCATGTAGAGCCACGTCTGGTTCATGGCGTACGCAATGTTCGGTCGCGTCAAGGTCCGGTACTGTAAGGTGCTGGCTATGCTTTTGTGAAAAGAAGCATCTGATGCTAGTGTACCTTCGCTTGATGATGTCTTGGGCTTGTCTTCAATTGGAGTCGACGTCGGCTTGCAATTTCTCATCCCGACGGGATCCAGAATATCCTCTGCATAGGCTGCCTGGTTGAGAAAAAAAACCTTGGGCGCTCGCTTTACATGGATGCCGAGGAAAAAATGTAGAGGACCAAGATCCTTCATGGCGAAGTGGTTGTTGAGTCGACGTATGATGCTGTGGAGTAGAGTTGTTGAGGAAGTCTTGAGCACGATATTGTCGACGTAGAGCAGTAGATATGCCATGGAATCGCCGTCTCGGAATGTGAACAAGGAGTTGTCTGAGCAAGTTGACTTGAACTTCATGCCGCGCAGCATGTCTGCGAACGTGGTGATTGGTGAACCAAGCATGAGGCGCCTGGCGCAGCCTCTAGAGCGACTTGGACAAGAGGTAGACGTGGTCTGGCTGCTCCTTGTCGACGAAGTCGGTGGGCTGCAAACGGTAGACACGTTCTACAAGGTTGTCGTGCACGAACATATTTTTGACATTGAGCTGGTGCACCGGCCAACGACGTGAAGAACCGATGTGTAGTACGGTGCAGATTGTCGTCGGTTTAACAACGGGCGAGAACTTCTAATCGAAATTGACACCGACACTGCTTGAAGTCACGCACGACCCAGCGGGCCTTTCGACGCTCAAGGTTGTCGTCGGGTTTCAACTTGTTCTTGAAGAGCCATTTGAGTGTGATAATATTGACACTCGCGGGGCAAGGCACAAGGATCCAAGTTTTGTTAGTTTGGAGCGTCGTGAACTCGTCACGCATGGCGGCGTGCCAGTCAGGGGGTTGCGTGTATCGACGTAGGTGGTGGCGCAAGAGGTGTTGTGGAAAGGCAAGCATATCTGGGGTTGGGAACTCAAATGCCGACTCGGGCTCGAGTTATCATTGGATGACGAGGTGGATTCAACTCACCAAGCGAGATGTGTGGGGATGCTGCAGAGTTATCGTGGGGTGGAGCAGTTTGTTGGCTGGATAATGGTGCAGCTTAGTCAACCGGTGAGATAGGAGGGTTGGGTGGCGGGATATTTTTTGGTACACATGCAACGACACGACGTGGTTGGGGCACTCGGTGCGTGGGCGGAAAAATAGGATCGACCGATGGCTGGGAAGCTTGTGATTGGTTGCAGTCTACAGGAGCTCGGGGCTTTGTTGCGTGGAATGGGAAAAAGGACACCACAAAGGTGGCAGGGCGTGACATGATGACACGTTTGGTTTGTGGGTTGAAGCACCTATAACCTTATGTGTCGGGTGGGTATCCAATGAATATGCAGGGTGTAGAACGAGCTTCGAGCTTGTGGTGGATGGTAGACGAGATATTTGGGAAACATTGACATCCAAATATATGGAGGTGTTCGTATGTAGGTGGGGTGCCAAGGAGGATCTCATATGGTGTCGTGTTAGAACGTACACGACAAGGGCGACGATTCAACAAGTATGTGGCGGTAGCTAAAGTTTCGGGCCAAAACGGTAGTGGGACAAACACATATAGCAGCATGGTTCTCATGCTGTCATTGAGGGTGCGAATGACCCGTTCCGCGCGACGGTTTTTGGGTGATATATACGGGCATGTTAGGTGTCGAACAATGTTGTGTGAAGCTAGGAAGGAATGCATGACCGAGTTATCGAACTCTTTCCCATTGTCCGTTCGGATGCATATGATAGGGCGATGAAATTGTGTGAGCACAAAGGCGTGGAAGGAGATGAGTGTGGGCAGGACGTCCAATTTGTGTCGAAGGGGGAATGTCCACGCGAAATGTGTAAAATCATCCAGGAAAACAATGTAGAACTTGAAGCCGAAGTTGCTTACGACTGGCGACGTCCAAACATCGCACTGAAGAAGTTGGAAAGGATAAAATGCTTGTGAATCCGATGTATGAAAAGGTACTTACATGTTTACCCAATTGACATGAGGTACATGTATGATCATTGGATTTAGTACATTGAAAAGGAAAGCGGGAAAGGAGATGTCGAAGTTGCCCATATCCCGGATGTCCGGGGTGTGCATGCCAGACATCTCCGTCAAGTGTGGCAAGTAGACTCCGATGTGGTATTTTATTTGTGGTGGAGGCATGCAGCGGATAGAGGTCGCTGGAGGAGTCACACCGGAGAAGTATCCCCCCGTCCGTAGGTCCTTGATAGAGAAACCAAAGGGGTCAAAAAATGACAGAAACCTGTGAGTGTGCGAATTGAGAACAAGTTTTTGACAAGAGATGGTGAAATAAGGACACAATTAAGGTGCAGGGGGGGTGTCGTTAGCCGGAATGGTCCCCTGCCCGATGCTATGAATTGTGGCGCCATTACGGACAACGATGTTGTGTCACGAGGAGGTGAGGAAGAGTGTAGGTTATCGAAATTGTTTGTCATGTGTGCGCTGGCGCTGATACCCAACACCCACTCTCAATCGGAGTATTGGCTGGGGTGGGGAACATTGAGGAGTGCATACATAAGCCAAACTAGAGCCTGAGCTTGATGTACGCCTTGTAGTTGTGTGTCGAGGTACGCAGGCGTGGCGTTGACGTACATCGCCTGATGGTTGTAGTTGGCGAAACGCAGGCCGAGGATGTCGGACGTCGGTACATCGCCTGTCCAGGGGTTGTACGTGGTAGCCCAAGGTGGACGTGCCGCAGGGCCGATCGACGTGGTGCTGCCGGAGGTAGCAGGTCCGGTGTCCCAGCATTGCCCATTGTTCTGCTCGCGGCAATGGCGTTTGTTCCCGCCATTGTTGTTATTTTTGTTGGCGTTGGTGCTGGACAGGTTGCTAGCGTTGGTGTGCAATGCCGAGGACTGCGTCGGTGGTGCCGAAGACTTGCCTGTGCCTGTAGCCAGGCGGGCCATGTTGGCCTCCACTTTGGCCGTGTGGGCTTGGTGCGCATCATCTTGCAGGAGATAATCGTGCACAGAAAGGAATGAGGGCAGAGGCTTGGCAGCGGTGAGGACGGAAATGGCGTTGTCGAGGAAGAGCCCTTGGATGGCCGTCCAGATGGAGTACGCCGACGGGTGAGGTGTCCTGATCATCTTCAAGTGGTTGGGGGTGATAGAACTGTAGAGTCACGAGATGATGCATTGGTCAATTTGAAGCCATTCGACGTTGTGCCACATGGCTTGTGCATCGACCGTGTCAACATGGTCGAGGAAGCTGAATTTGCGGAACATCACATCGAAGAAAGCACTCCAGATGGAGAAATTGGACTTGCGGTAGTCCAACACCACAGGGACGTGAGTTCGGATGTTGATGTGGTGGATGGCTGACAAGGCGATCGCTAGAGGTTGGGGATCGGCAACGGGGTTGGTGGAGGACGACGAGCCGACGGTAGAGTGAGAGGGGCTCGTCGCCATACTGCAGAAGCAGGGAAGAATCGAGGATTAAGCTGATACCATGTAGAAGACTGTCGATATCTATTGATTTAGTGAGCGGGAGTACATATACGCGTGGGCACAACGTGCGATCCGAGAGGGCCTGTCGTCATCAAATAACGTTGCATGCTACTGTGCGGAGCGCATGCAACGGATGGGGATAGACGTGCGGCCGCAGGATAAGCGCAGATTGTTACACGCACGCGCAGGATACACGCAGGACTCGCTCAACACATGGTGTTATTGAAATCAGTATTCATTATTTTTTTCCTTTCCAAGATTCTTAACAAGTTATGCATGTTGGTGTCCAATGCATGGGAGATAGGATTCTTCATGAATTCTCTTGAGTGAATTTAGTATGTTGTTCAATTAGTATTAAATCAGCCCTGGTACCACAAATATTTTCTAAGAAGTATAAGTTAAAAACTGCTACTAAACTGATTTAATATTTTGCTATACATGACTTTTAGGTGTCCCTGAATGTATTTGATGGTTTGATTTTTGCGCTATTATCACACCCACTGACCCACCATAATAATACCACATCCAAAAAAATGGCTGATATCATGTCCATCTATGATGAGACATTTAAAAGCCTGTTCGATATTGACATGTTAAGCATTTAATTTTCACGTAGAAAAAAAGAGGACCTGAAAGGTAGTATTAATGTATTCAAGGTGCAACGACTGTAGACTGTTCAAACATTGACAATGTTGCTACCTACTTGAGCATGATTCATGTTTTTTTATGTTTCAACAATGATCATTTTAGTCCAACTAGAATATAAAAAAAATATTTATGCTAAGTAATCACCTAACCAACCTTTTTGTCTAAGAAATCTAACCAAATGGCAATCCAGCTATAAGCTGACAAATATAGATATGGTGGCTTATTACAATGCGCTAGTGCCATGCGGATGGCACTATAATTGTTTGCACCATTGTTTCAGAAAACTACAACTTCTGATGACGGCTTCAAAAAACTACAACAACTTTGTACCTTTGTTTCAGAAAACTACAACTTTTGTGCACAGTCCCACCTGACAACGTAACAGTGACCCTTTCTCATATGTGAGGTGACTGGTGGGGCCAACCACAGAAGTCGTAGTCGTCTGAAACAGAAGAAAAGAATAGTTATAGTTCTTTGAAATTGCCCCAAAAAATTGTAGTTTTCTGAAACACCGATGATAGTTTTGTGAAATTTACTCAAAGAATCATTCTGAAAATTGTAAGTTTGAGCAGATCATGTTTATGCTTGTTAGTGTATCTGCTGTATATCTATTCTGTATTTCTACCAGATACCAGAACATATGAATTTGCTCAGGTAGTTAAGCATTGAAACATTTGATCTTTTAGCTTCTTGTTTCTTGCAAATTAATCATCAGTTTCTGTACAAAAGGCTAACAGCTTATGATCAGTAAGGTTTCATGTTAATACATTGTCACCTGATGTGTGGCAGAGTATTATTTTTTGCTAGTACCATGCTTAGCAATATCCTAGTTTTGGTTACATCCAAGGTATGGCTGACCCCACCCCCCTGAAATGCAAGGTAATGTTGGAAAAGGAGCTGCCTACATGCTCAGTATTTGAGAATCTTGAATTTCTCGATATTGGGGGCTGGTGTTTGACTGATAGCTTATACATCATACTTCGTTTCCTCCAGTTGTCACCAAGGCTACGCAAACTTAAACTAACACATGGAAAGGTATGTTGCATGCTTAAACCATCACATTCTTTCCGCGCTGATAATTTCTAAAAAAAGTATCCTGTTTTCTTTATTCCTTGTACTGTCTCTTAGCTTCCCGGAGCAGGAAAAGATGCTATGGCGAGCAGTGAAATTACATTCCAGTGCCCACACCTTCAAACAGTCATAATACAGTGTTCCAAGGATGACGATGAAATTAATACCATAGTGAACGCAATGGTAGATAATGGGGTCAGCTTGGAGAAGATACAGGTTACTTTCTATGAAGACATTGGAGAGATTAGAGAGGTGTGTGCGTGAGGCGACAAGCGATTCAAGGAAACAGAAGAAGGAATTTGACATATTTGAGAAGATGTTGAAGCAAAATCCAGAATGGGCAGATGCTAGTAATGCAGGGAGTGAATCTGATGAACTATTACACTAGTAATCCAGAATGGGTTGCACTATTGCTTTTGGCAACCGTTTGGACTGCATGAACCGTTGCATAATGTACCCGCTTTTTAGCACTATGTTCTGAGACTTAACTGAAAACTATCTAGTAGCAAAACTTAGTGGCATTAGGTTTACATTGTCGACTATGTTCTCGTGCGTGCTGGATCTCGGAGCAGCTTGGTATATGTTATGCATTTTGGTATTAAGCTTCTGCTGCCCGCTGTTCTGCGGCTATATATATTTTGAACTGCTGGTCTGTGATATCAGGAGTTCATTTGTAGCGCTGAACAAGAACCATAGAAGTGGTTGATCATTGCCAAAACCAAACATGCATTCTGAAAGTTGATTGATACATGCATTCCGTCTATTGCTTACTACTATTCTTTCCGTTTATTTTTATTTTTCACCGGCTTTAGTTTATTATTGAACTACAAGGTGATAAATAAAAATAAACGGAGAGAGCATTTCCGTGTAATTATGTGATATTCGTATGTCTTGGGTTGCCTGTGCTTTTTTATTTATAGACCTTAAATACCGCAAGTCCTTGTTTGCCATAGATTGTTCATTTACCGTATCCGCAAACTGCAACACCATTGACACACAACTGTTCTTTGACTTCTCGTCTGCCCAAAAAGAATGTTGCATTTCTCCTACCCAAAAGAGGCAGTTTGAGTCCTTTTTGCAGAGGAAAACGATCAACTCCGATTAAATTGGGCCTGTGTGCTGTCACTTCCGCCCGGCTCAAGCTTGTTGGTTATAAACAGTATATTGTTCGGTTTCCGTCCTCCTCGGCCACGACTATCGCCGCTGCAGGGGATCCTCCTCCTTCAGTACGATGGCACTCCTCCTTCAGCACGATGGCAGTGGAGCACGATGGCAGTGGACCAGACGACCAATGGAGTGGAGATGTCGTGGTTCGATGCGCTGATGCCGAGCGAGATGAGCGGGGGCAGGCCCCAATTCCAGACGGTAACCGTGTCGCGGCACCGCTTCGTGCTGCTCAAGCGCTGTTGGATGGAGATCTACACCCCGTTTGCGAGCACATGAAGGTCAATATCCTCATGAACCTCAAGGTTAGTGATCAACCTAGCCTCGAGTTCGAGCTCAAACGTTTTTAGGATGGATGTGTTATGAATATGATCTTATATTATTAAGAAGGTCGGATGCCTCTATAAATAGATGTACAAGGATGATAAATAAGCAAATAACTCCCTAATACATCATCTAATACAATATTACTATTATATATCTAGCACCCCCCTCAAAGTCAAAGTGTGTCAAGAACATTGAGTTTGGAGAAATAAAAATCATGCTAAAAGCCACAAAGATAATCAAAAGGGTGGTGTCACTGAGCAGAACGCTAAAGTAGATAAAGTAACAAAACTGGAGTCGACATATCTGGCAGGCACAATAGAAGTTGATAGTTTTTCAAATATTTTGGAGGAAATTTAGATAGAGATGAATTTCTCAAACACATGCGTTCTTTTGGATAAGATGTAAAGTAAACACTCAGATGTGCATGTTTCAAGCTACATTTCGAGAATCTAAGATATTGAGCTCACTCCTAAGCTCACAAAAGCGCTTCTCATCTATAGGCTTGGTGAATATATCGGCTAGTTGGTTCTCAGTTCTCACATGGGAAATCACTATATCCCCTTTCAAGGAATGATCTCTCAAGAAGTGGTGTCTAATATCTATGTGCTTTGTCCTCGAATGCTCAACTGTATTATGGGCTATTTTGATGGCGCTCTCATTGTCACATAGGAGAGGAATATGCCGCAAGTTTATACCATAATCTCTTAGAGTTTGTCGCATCTAAAGAAGTTGTGCACAACAACTTCCGGCTGCTACATACTCCGCTTCAGCTGTGGAAAGAGTAATGGAGTTTTGTTTCTTAGAAGACCAAGACACTAAGGATCTATCCAAGAATCAGCATGTCCCGGATGTGCTCTTTCTATCAACTTTACACCCCGCATAATCCGCATCGGAGTAGCCAATAAGGTTAAACTTGGATCCTTTAGGGTAACAAAGTCCTAGGGTAGGTGTGTGAACTAAATATCTAAGAATTCTCTTAACGGCGGTCATATGACACACCTTAGGCGCAGCTTGAAAGCGTGCACACATACACACTAAGCATAATATCCGGTCTAGATGCACAAAGATATAACAAAGAACCAATTATGGAACGATATACCTTTTGGTCCACACTTGGACAATCTTCGTTGAGGTCTAAGTGTCCATTTGTTGCCATTGGAGTCTTGATGGGTTTGGCCTTGTCCATGTCAAACTTCTTTAATATGTCTTGAGTGTATTTTGTTTGACTTATAAACGTGCCTTATTTGAATTGCTTAACTTGAAAACCTAAAAAGAACTTCAACTCCTCCATCATGGACATCTCAAATCTCTCTGTCATTATCTTAACTCATCACAAAACACTTTGTTAGTAGAACCAAATATGATGTCATCGACATATATTTGGCACACAAAGGGATCATCATTAAAGTGCTTTGTAAAGAGAGTGTAATAAGGTTTTCCTATCTTAAAACCATTTTGAATCAAAAAGTCTCTAAGGCACTCATACCAAGCTCTAGGAGCTTGTTTGAGGCCGTAGAGAGCCTTACGCAGTTTGAAGATATGGTTTGGGAAGTCTTGGTCTTCAAAGCCCGGTGGTTGCTCCACATAGACTTCCTCCTTGATTGGGCCATTTAGGAACGCACTCTTGACATCCATTTGGTAAAGCTTAAAATCATGGTGAGTAGCAAAGGCAAGTAATATACGAATTAACTCTAGCCTAGCTACGGGAGCAAAGTTTTCATCAAAATCCAAACCTTTGACTTGTGAGTACCCCTTGGCCACAAGTCGTGCCTTGTTCCTTGTCACCACGCCATGCTCATCTTGCTTGTTGCGGAACACCCACTTGGTGCCCACAACATTTGCTTGTGGACGCTCGACAAGCTTCCAAACTTTGTTCCTCTCAAAGTTGTTGAGCTCATCTTGCATGGCCACTACCCAATCTGGGTCGCTCAATGCGTCTTCAACCCTATGGGGCTCCAAAGATGATATAAAGGAGTAATGTTCACAAAAGTTAGCAACACGAGAATGAGTGATTACCCCTTTTGTAATGTCTCCTAGAATGTTGTCAACGGGGTGATCCTGTTGAACACTTTGATGCACACAAGGATGTGGAGGTTGAACTCTTGTGTCATTATCATCCTCTTATTCTTCTTGGTCTCCCCTTGATGTATGCTTCCATCTTGACTTTTGTCTTCTTGATCATGTTGAGGTGACACTTGTCCATCTTCAACTTGATCGCGTGGGGGATGACTTGCATCATCTTGTTGTTGGTCACTTGAGCTTTGAGATTGTTCTTGTGGTCGAACATCTCCAAGTGTCATCCTCCTAAGAGCTTCTTGTGGAGAGTCTTCTTGATCTAGCACACTTTGATCAACTTGCTCCACTTGGGATCCATTAGTTTCATCAAACACCACGTTGCGTGCTATTTCAACAATCCTGGAGGATTTGTTGAAAACACGGTAGGCGTGGGTGTTTGGATCATAACCAAGCAAGAAACCTTCATCGGACTTTGAAGCAAACTTCGAAGTCCTAGGCTTCTTGTTGAGAATATAGCACTTGCTCCCAAAAACACGAAAGTAAGAGACATTGAGCTTCTTACCAACTAGAAGCTCGTAGGTGGTCTTCTTGAGGAGGCGATGGAGGTACAATCGGTTGACAGCGTGGCAAGCGGTGTTAACCGCCTCCGCCCAAAACCGGTCTGATGTCTTGTACTCATCAAGCATCGTCCTTGACATCTCGATGAGTGTTCTATTCTTCCGTTCCGTCACCCCATTGTTGAGGTGAGTATGGGGCTGAAAATTCATGCTTGATGCCCTCCTCATTCAAGAACTCTTCCACTTGAGTGTTTTTGAACTCGGTGCCGTTGTCGCTTCTTATAGCCTTGATTCTTGAGGCGAACTCATTTTGAGCTCTCCTCAAGAACCTCTTGAGGACACTGTGAATCTCACCCTTATCATGCAAGAAGAACACCCAAGTGAAACGAGAAAAATCGTCAACAATAACGAGACCATATTTGTTACCGCCAATGCTAATGTAGGTAATTGGCCCAAAGAAGTCCATGTGTAGCAGTTCCAAAGGTCTTGTCGTCGTCATGATGTTCTTGGAGGGGTGTTGAGCTCCCACTTGCTTCCTCGCTTGGCAAGCACTACATGGCCTATCCTTTTCAAAGACAACATTCTTCAAACCATAGATGTGCTCGCCCTTAAGAAGCTTTTGTAAGTTCCTCATCCCAACATGGGCTAGCCTTCTATGCCAAAGCCATCCCATGTTTGTTTTCGCCATTAAGCATGTGTCAAGTTGAGCTTTACCCGAGACAAAATCCACAAGATAAAGCTTTCCCTTGAGGACACCCTTAAAAGCGATTGAGTTATCACTTCTTCTAAAGACGCTCACACCCTCATTAGTAAAAACACAATTATAACCTTTGTCACATAGTTGTGATATGGACAAAAAGCTATAGTCTAAAGAATCAATATGCAAAACGTGAGAAAGAGTATGTTGGGGGGGGGGGGAATGACAATTTTACCGGAGCCAAGGATTTTCCCTTGGCTATTGTCTCCAAAGAGGATCCCTTCATTTGGATCATCATATTGCTCATACTCCACGAACATTCTCCTCTCTCCGGTCATGTGGTTGATGCATCCACTATCGAGCACCCATTTGGATCCATCGGAGGAGTATGCCTACAAAACAAGATTATGTCTTCCTCTTAGGTACCCAAGCGGAGTTGGGTCCTTTGACGTTAGTAGTGAGACACTTGGTCACCCACACACAAGGCTTGAGGCTCTTGCGAAGTGGACCAACATATCTAGCATATACTTTGCCATACCCGTTCCTCATTAAAACATAAGATGCATCAAAATCATGAAAAAGAGGATGCGGTTTAGATTTAGGAATGTTAGTGCTAGTTGAAGTATTCTTCCCAATTTTAGTTGGGGATGAGCTTCATTTGACAAATACAATCAAGTCTTTGTCATACTTGGAGGTTTTAGCATTTTGCTATCCACCTCTAGTATAACCGAGACCATCCTTGACATTGGGAGGTCTTGTGTTGTGCATACGCCACCTTCTCTTTGTCAAAGATGCCACCCTTAGGTGCTTGTTTGCCTTGAGTCAACTTAAGCTCATCCTTTAATTTAAGGATCAAGTTAGAACATTTGCATGTAGAGATTGCTTCAGATGCAACCTTTGAGGAGGATGAGCCTTTAGAGGAAGAGGCTACATTGGTCTTGAGGGACTCAACTTGAGTCTCAAGGATCTTGTTAACTTTTGCCAAGTTGCCAAGTTCGTCCTTGAGCTCAATGGTTGTCTCCTCAAGACTTGAGCATGTTTTCCTGCTTAGAGCAAGTTCATGCTCTAATGCCTTGCTCTTCTCTCTCTTAAGCTCAATGAGCTCTTTATATCTCTCCTTTTCATGGATAAGCATGTCCTCTTGCCTATCTATGAGCTCCTCCTTCTCAAAGATTTCATCCGAGAGTAATTTCATTCCACGCAAAGTGCTCTTACTTATGTCCTTAAGCATGTGTTCGTTTTCGCTAGAACTATCAAAATCATCATGGGAGGATATGGAAGAGGATGAGTTTGAAGTAACCTTTCTCCTTCCTTGTTTTGCCATGAGGCAAGTTTACTTGTGGTCGTAGAGGTTGGGGAAAAGCTTGCTTCCCTTGGAGCTCCTCCCGATGGCTATGGTTGCCATCTTCTCCTCGTCTTCGGACGAGGAGGACTCATCATTAGAGTACCATTCCTTGCCTAAGTTAGCATGACCGGATGACCTCTTCTTCTTATAAAACTTCTTCTCTTGCGGCTTGCCCTCCTTCTTCTTCTTGCCCTCTTCATGTGGTCAATCTACAATGAAGTGTCCGTACTCGCTACAATTGTAGCAAGCCCTCTTGGTTTTGGGCCTTGTCTTTTCTTTGCTCTTGCTCTCATGCTTGTATACTCCTTTTCTTCTTCTCATCATTCTCTTGAAGTTGTTGATGAATAGGGCCTCTTCCTCATCGGTGTCAAGGCTCTCCTCATCATCTTCGTTTTGCTCTTTTGAGGAGGATGTCACTTTGAGTGCAACATCCTTCATCTTCGAAGCGGTGAACCTTTGGAGGTCGTTGTAGAAGAGTGTCTCCTTCTCCATGATCTCGTGGTTGATGATCCTCCCTAGGACCTCCTCTGGGATCATTTTGGCAAACCCCGGGCTTTCTCGTATCATGGAGCAAAGAGAGACGTTCCTAGGCATGAATGCCCGAATCATTTTGTTCACCACTTCGTGGTCCGTCCACTTGGTGCAGCCATAAGATCTGCTCTTGTTGATGAGCAGCTTTAGGCGGTTGTACATTTCTTGGGGGAGATTCACCATCCATAATGGTAAACCTCCCGAGCTCTCCTTCAATGAGCTCAATCTTGGCTTCTTTCACGACTCGGTTGCCTTCATGAGCCATCTTGAGGGTGTCCCAAATATCTTTAGCCACCTCAAGTCCATCTACTCGATTGAACTCATCTCTTGAGAGAGATGAGATGATCACTCCGGCCGCTTGGGCATTGCGGTGAAGGAGCACGACTTGCTCCGGAGTGATGTCTTCTTCATTCTTCGGGATGTGCACCCCGATCAACACAATTTGCCACAAAGAGGGATTGAGTGACACAAGATGGATCTTCATGTTGTGCTTCCACATCCCTTAGTCGTTTCCATCAAATTGGGAAGGTTTCCCCAATGGGATAGAAAGGTAGTGGTTGTTGGAGACAAAACGTTCATAGTTGTAGCCTTGTTGGTTGTAGTTGATCGTGCCACCCGATGTAGAGGTTGAGGAGTCAACCTTTGGAATCTTCAACTTCTCTCGAAGTTTCACCTTGAGCTGGCGAGTCTCTTCGTCATCCGTGGAGTTGTCTTGGTAGACAAGCACCTCCTCTTGGGTTGTCTCTTGTCTGGATCTCATTTATCGAGACCTCGTCATACCCCACTCTGGCCATCTTCTATCTGAGTTGTTAGACTCTTTGGGAGAGTCATGCTCTGATACCGATCGAAACTTGCCTAGAGGGGGGGGGGGGGTGAATAGGCTAATCGACCTGAAATGACTTAATAAAACGAGATTAGTACTTAGGGGGCGGACTAGTCCGGTCCACCTACAGGGAAAACCTAAAAAGGGGTTTTCTAACAAATTTTAGTTTGATTATTGTGATGCAAAGTATGTTAGAATAACTTAGTGAACCTTAACAAGTTATGAAGCAAGTATGGGGCTAAGGATCACAATGAGACAAGGGTGATGAACCAAAAATGATAAAGCTAACCCTAGAAGCAATGTGCGATAGATGAAGACAAAATACACAAGGGACACAAGGATTTTATCTCGAGATTCGATCCCACGAAGGAATCTACGTCCCCGTTAAGGAGTCCACGAAGGACCGAGTTCAACAACTCTTCCCTCACCAAGTTTACCACGAGGGCCTAACTTGGTTCTCCACTATCACAAAGGGGTGAATACAAGATTCACTGGGGATTCTCACAATCTGAGGCTCCCACCACAAATACAATCACAAATCACAAAGATCAACTCAAGCCACAAATCACAAAGATTCATAAGTGCAAGAGATCAAACCGAGAGCCTAGAACGGTGTTCTTCCTCTTCTTCACCTCACCAAATCCTAATCCACAGAAGAATTAGTTTTAGAGGGAATGTAGGCAAGAAGGAGGCTTTTGGACGCTCAAGGTTTGCTGTGGCGGTGCTAGGGTTTCAACTTTCTCAAGGAATGGTTCAAATGAACCCAAGGGTCCTCTATTTATAGAGGTTCCCAGCCCATACTACTGACTTCAGCAGATGAGCGGACTAGTCCGCCCTAGGGCCTGGACTAGTCCGGCCTTTGGGACCACTGACATCCCTGACAACTGTCGCACTGCGTGACAATCGTCACACTACCCGCCAAACTTCAAATTCAAACGGTCACTTCAAAACGGACTAGTCCGGCCCACACCGGACTAGTCCGATCTCACACAGAACCTTTTGTTGCGTGTGAAAACGAACTAGTCCGACCCCCAGGGCGGACTAGTTCGGCCTACCCAGACTTAGTCGCCGAGACTCCACTTCTCTCCAAACTCGGACTAGTTCGGTCCCCAGGGTAGACTAGTCCGATCTCAGTCAGGACCTCTTGGTCCGGACTAAAACGGATAAGTCCGTGGTTTTGGGACTTAGTCCCCAAAACCCACTCCACGACTATCCGGACTAGTCCGCCCCACTACGGAATAGTTCGAACTCAGTCAGACCCTTCTTTTACGGCTGAAAACGGACTTGGCCGGCCAGGAGTGGACTAGTCCGGCCACCTACACGGACTAGTCCGGCCACTCGTGTCAGACTACTTCCAACTCTCTTCTCTTATTAGGTTTTGATCTCTAAACCGCTTTGAGCTCCCAACTTGATATCTATGCACTTTACACACACATCTTCACACTTATTTGGCTAGTCTACGCTCGACACGCTAAAAACCCTAGTTTCTTCTTTTCGAGTCAACATCGCCGTTTTCATCCTTTTCCTTTTTGAGAGTTTGTGTTTCCGCTTGAGTCCACACCTGTGCTTAAGATCACTGAGCTCATTAGTTACTTAATTGTCGTCATCAATCATCCAAAACCCATGGAGACCCTAGATGCACTTTCACGTTCATATTAAAATTGGGCTATAAGCTACCTATTGTGCTTATCGCTTTAACACAGTTTGAATGAATTAACGGTAACACTGCACCATCTCTTAGTTGGCTTTTGAGCTGTCCAACTTCAGTTATTGAATCTTTGTGAAAAATAGATTATTTTTAATTTTTTACCAGTGGTCATCTCTCCCAAACAGAGGATCATGACCTATACTTTATTAGTCGTTTGTTCAATCTGCATGTTTCGATCAATTTGCAGTACTGTTGTTGTCGAGATTTTACTGTGCCATATAGTTGTTGTCATTATTGGATTTGTGGTCTTGTTCTCATTCTAATAAACTACATGCACTTTAGGATAATTGTGAATGAATGGTATGTTCCTGCTTGTTGCCACGTTGGTTGTGTGTGGTGCAAGTGATTGGGTGAGGATTACACCTTTTAGTACCGTAAAAATCCATTAACGTTTTATTCACTCCTTGTGTTTCTGTTGTATAACCATAGTTGGATGGCTTTCTAGCATGAAAGATAGGAATCAATTCTGTTATTGGATCATATTTGGATTTGCTGGCTGACAAGGTTCAAATTGACACTTACTAGCTTTTATGTTTCTTATCTGTATCGCAAAGCCGATCTATGGTATGTATTGTGTTGCTTAAGTTTTGATTGGTTGTGTTGCAGTAGCCATGGTTGAAAAGGATCTCTTACGTCGTGAGTAGATCAGCATGTAACATTATATCTATTTTCCATTTTCCATAATGAAGTTGGCCATATTTCTAGTCTTCCGTAGTAAAATGGCAAAGGTTTTTTTGATAGCTCATTTGCGCTTTGAGTAATTATTTAACTTGTATTTTCCTTTTTTGCCTGAAGCTGGTCTTGTTGGCTTGGTTGTTTTCTGAGACATGCTCCTTGTGGGTGGTGCTTTCTACAAGCGGACTTCTAGTTTGGGGTGGAAGGTACTGTTTTGTTACCTTTAACATTGATTTTGGAACGTCCATAATTAAGCTTAATGTTCCTTATCATACTTGTGCCAGTGGAAGAGTTGGTCAGACTTTGTTAATTTGGATACAATTCAACTAGAAAAAGTTTTTTTAGAAAGTTCCGGACCAAGCAGTCCATCGATATTATATATAAGTAGGAGAGAGTTTTGTTATAATATTACAACTAATAGCAATTAGAACCACCTATATCTGAGCACTTGTATACTAAGTCCTACTCAACATCATGGAGACTGTGGGCAGCAGAGTGCTGACCATAGATTACTCCAAGGTGCTTGGCACCCGCTAGAGCCCATGCCTGCACTTCTTCTCTAACTTCTTGACTCAGCTTAAAAATGTTCTTCTCCCGGGAGTCAGATACTCTTGCATTAACGAGAAAAGGTTGAACCCCTTTTCATTAGCAAGGTATGTTTCTGGCTTACGAGCCATCTGTGGAAACATAATATTACTTGTTTATGGCAGGTCAACACTGTATTCCAACTAATGTTGGTTGCTGACACACTTCCAAATTTGGCACAGAGGAGACTCAGAATTACATTACACTTTTGAGGTAGTTTTTTCTTATTCTTTGGCTTTTTAGCTTGTCCTTTTTTGCTTGTATGCAAATATACCTTTTTTTCGTATTGAACTAATATTTTATTACTCGTTGTAACTTAGAAGTTGTCCTGACATGAGCAATCCTTATGTGGTTTTGACAATGAGAGCCGAAATAACAATAAGACAAGAAAGAGTAATATCTGCTTGAATGTTAATATATGACAATTGTAGAAAGGTTTAGCTACAGAAATCTGATGAGCAAATTGCTCTGGGAATGATGATTGCTACTTTATCATGTGGTGTTCTACGATAAATGATTTTTTGTTTGCTGCAGTTGGCTTGTAGCTACTACAACAATCGCGTTCACAATAGGATATGGTGTGAAATACTCACGGATTAGACCAAGAACATGATGACTGTTGCTGCATTCACTTTTCATGGATGAATGTACCGCTGATGTGATGATGACAGACATCCATTGACATGCTCATGATATGTCTTTGAAGCTGCATGAATTTCCTTATTTTACAGCAGCACGCTAAGTACCAGCCAGGCAGTGGGTCTTTAGCTTCCTTGTTTCATATGGCTTCTCTGATTAAAAGTTTGAGCAAGTTTGGAGAAGTGCAGAGCCACCTCTGAATGAAGTCAGCGCATAATTTTTATGCTAGACTTTAGGCCTCAAATCTGTACCTGTTAAATACTTTTGCTTTTGCTTAAAATCTAGATATTACTTTCCCTCCTTTGTCTTAGATGACATATCAAGTTTTCGGGGGTCGAAACCAGCAGGGTATTTACCCCTTGCTTCGTGCAAATTACTTATACCATTGTAGATACGAACTTCATAATTTCTGTACTGATAAACAAAAATATGAAGGATGATGGTTGTGTTTGGTTTTTGCATAGGTAGTTTATTATCGATCTAAAATATCCATTTTTTAGGTGGAGCTCCATTATTTGTTTACACAGTTTAGTTGATGATTTTTCTTTAGATCATCGTGATGAATGTATAAAGTAAAAAAATAGAAGACAAGTAGGAATATTGCACATTTGAGTTAATAAGATCTGCTATAATCTACCTAAGACGTCTTTCAGAACGAGAAAAATATCTAAGATCATTTTGATATTGCGCTACGTCCCCGTCGCGCATCGGACTCCAGTGGATTTTGGCGATCTTTCTGAGGACGCTCTTGCAAGTCGTGTGTAGTTGTAAGGCTGATTGTGTGTGGATGTGTGTGAGTGTGTGGTGGCGTAAATGAGTGTGTTTACACATAAACAGATACTACAATTGTACTCCATATAGAGGTCTAAAAGAACTCCGTGTGTTGCCGGTGCCTGGTGAGTTCACCATTCTGCAGTTTCGTGTACGCATGCTGTGTGTAGCATTAGAATCGTCGCGGGCCGAAATCAGTTGCCGCATGCGGCCCAGAAGAGACACTCTTCCCAGCACAGGTGGGACCGCGGGAGGCATCGCCGCCAGTCCTTCCCTGCGGCTCTTCCGGTTGCCCTTCTCCACCCGCCGCTGCCAGCTCCTCGACCTACAGCTGCCGCCACCGCTAGCCCTCCCGCAGCCTAGTCGGGGTACAAGCGTTGCGGTCCAGGTGAGGACTGATTCCCTGTCTCCCTTCTCGTGTTGGTTAGCAATACTAAGGTTGCTTGGATTGGATGAACACATTTGTTCTTGGGGGGAGTGTTTGTCTTTGTTCTTAGTGAAACACACATCCTCCTTTCTTTCCGATCGGATTAAGTTACTTTTGGGTTCCAATCTGTGACCTACGGTTCGATTAGAATGGGTTCCATTGCAGTTCATTTATTTTTTCAAATTTCTTTGGTAGTTCACGCAAGTCCATCCATTCCGCCGATGGCTGAGAAATCATGGGAATATCGTTTTTTTTGTGCCACATGGTGTTCGTGATCGTGGATTCATGTAGTAATCGTGGAACAATTTCATCGCAAGCTCGTTTGGTAAGGAATCCAAGGCAGGACTGCTATGGAGTTGGGCGATGAGCAGGCAATGGAATCTTCTGAAAGTGCCATCGATCGGATCAGCTCACTGCCTACTGAGATCCTGCACAATATTCTGTCCCTCGTCCAGATAAGATCTGTTGTGCAGATGCGCAGGTTGTCTAAGAGGTGGAGGCAAGTGTGTGAGTCATTGCAGTTCATATGTCTCAGCGAGCAAGAATTTCAAAGTTGGAGTGTTGACAAATTTACTCGTTTCGTCAACAACTTGTTGCTCCTCCGCGCTAAAGTGGATTTGCATACATTCCAGCTGCATTGGTACCGTGACACTTCTCTAAACTGTAATGACGTGATGATGTGGATTGCCTATGCCGTGAAGCATAACGTCAAAGTGCTCGATTTGGATCTTGATGGTTACCATCAAACTGTTCTGCCTCACAGTGTTTTCACCTGTCCAACTCTTCAGGAGCTTAGTTTACAGTTGGGAGGAGCTTCTTATGTGCCAGGCACAATCAACCTTCCTTCACTGAGGAAGTTGACTCTCGCTGATGTGGAAATATCTCAACTATCTCTTGACCAAATTATTGCTCGGAGCCCTTGCCTAGAAGACTTGACTTTGAGAAACTATGTTCCATATTTTCATCTTCTAGAATCAAAAGTGCTAAAAAGCCTAACTCTTGATAATTTCGAGGATTGTCTTGTCAAGTTTACAGTTGCTGCCCCACATCTTAGATACTTTGAGTGCAAAGGTTCACCACTGGAAGTTATTTCTTGGAGAGAGCGACCATGTTTAGAGAGTGCACTCATAGAGTCTTGTGGGCATACATTTTATGGTCAGTCTGATTTTACTGGAATTATTTTGCATGCCAAGGAACTTGTACTGTTGACTGGTACTGAGGTATGCTTATCAAAAGACCAGCCAAATTATTTTCCCTTTGTTACACTTTCACTATCTTGAATGGAAATTATATAGAACTGATGCTATGCTACTATACATGTATTCGATGGTCGAGGTAGCTAATATTAATTGAAATCACATGAATCAGACCTTTATATAGAAATAAATGAGGTTTTTTTTCTTTGCTTTTATATCTCTTTAGTTTTACAACTTGGCTACTGTGCTTGTATTAATCGAGAATGATAGTTCAGTACTTGGCTCAATACGATTGTAATAAGATAAGATTGCTGACACAGCTGTATAACTTTTTTAGAAAAAAGTAGAATACCATTACTTTATTTACTACATAATAAAGGTTATGAATATTAAATGCATAACATCCCCCTTTTTCAAATTGCAAGCACACATGTGTCCATATATCCATGGTGTAGAAGGCTGCCAATATCTATTGATTCAGTGAGCGGGAATACATATACACGCAGGTACAACGTGCGATCCGAGGGTCGGACGTCATCGGATAACGTTGCATGCTACTGTGCTGAGCGCATGTCACGGATCGGGATAGACGTGCGGCCGCGGGATCAACACAGAATGTTACACGCACACACGGGATACACGCATGACTCTGATCAGCACAGAATGTTACACGCACACGCGGGATACACGCAGGCCTCGGTCACCCCACCCCCCTCAGTTTGTGCGACATGCGGAGCGACGCACAAACTGTTACAAAAATCATGAAACACGGAGGTCGACAGACCCTTAGTCATGATGTTCATGAACTGCTGCTCCGCTGGAACGTGGGGGCGCGCAGTTCACCAAGAGCAACCGTCTGGCACACCAAATGGATGTCAAGCTCAACATGCTTGGTGTGCCTCTGATGAACCGAATTCTTGTTCTGATAAACCGCTGAGATGTTGTCGCAGTACATCACTGTTGCCTTGTTGATGTCAATGTAGAGTTCTTGGAGGAGCTTGCGAAGCTAGCAACACTTCGCAGTCGCATTGGCAACGACACAATACTCAACCTCAGCGCTAGATCGAGACACTGTGCTTTGACGCTTGGACGACTAATAAACGAGCGAGTTGCCGAGGAAGACGCAGTAGCCTGACGTAGACCTGTGGGTGTCGGGACATCCCGCCCGGTCCACGTCGGAGTAGGTCGTGAGTGTCGTGGAAGGCGACTAGTGGAGTTGAAGTCCATGCTGGAGAGTCCCCTTGACGTACTGGAGTATCCTTTTTACAAGGTTCTAGTGAATGTCACGAGGCGCGTGCATGTAGAGTCACGCCTGGTTCATGCCGTACGCAATGTCCGGTCGCGTCAAGGTCTGGTACTGTAAGGTGCCGGCTATGCTTCTGTGAAAAGAAGCATCCGATGCTAGTGTACCCTCGCTTGATGATGTCTTGGGCTTGGCTTCAAATGGAGTCGACGTCGGCTTGCAATTTCTCATCCCGACGGGATTCAAAATATCCTCTGCATAGGCTGCCTTGTTGAGAAAAAAAAAACTCGCGCATTCGCTTCACATGGATGCCGAGGAAAAAATGTAGAGGACCAAGGTCCTTCATGGCGAAGTGGTTGCTGAGTCGACGTATGATGCCGTGGAGTAGAGTTGTTGAGGAAGTCATGAGCATGATATTGTCGACGTAGAGCAATAGATATGCCATGGAATCGCTGTCTCGGAATGTGGACAAGGAGTTGTCGGAGCAGGTTGACTTGAACTTCATGCCGTGCAACACGTATGCGAACGTGGTGATTGGTCGTGAATGTCGTGGAAGGCGACTAGTGGAGTTGAAGTCCATGCTGGAGAGTCCCCTTGACGTATTGGAGTATCCTTTTTACAAGGTTCTAGTGAATGTCACGAGGCACGTGCATGTAGAGCCACGTCTGGTTCATGGCGTACGCAATGTTCGGTCGCGTCAAGGTCCGGTACTGTAAGGTGCTGGTTATGCTTCTGTGAAAAGAAGCATCCGATGCTAGTGTACCTTCGCTTGATGATGTCTTGGGCTTGTCTTCAATTGGAGTCGACGTCGGCTTGCAATTTCTCATCCCGACGGGATCCAGAATATCCTCTGCATAGGCTGCCTGGTTGAGAAAAAAAACCTTGGGCGCTCGCTTTACATGGATGCCGAGGAAAAAATGTAGAGGACCAAGATCCTTCATGGCGAAGTGGTTGTTGAGTTGACGTATGATGCTGTGGAGTAGAGTTGTTGAGGAAGTCTTGAGCACGATATTGTCGACGTAGAGCAGTAGATATGCCATGGAATCGCTGTCTCGGAATGTGAACAAGGAGTTGTCTGAGTAAGTTGACTTGAACTTCATGCCGCGCAACACGTCTGCGACCGTGGTGATTGGTGAACCAAGCATGAGGCGCCTGGCGCAACCTCTAGAGCGACTTGGACAAGAGGCAGACGTGGTTTGGCTGCTCCTTGTCGACGAAGTCGGTGGGCTGCAAACGGTAGACACGTTCTACAAGGTTGTCGTGCAGGAACATATTTTTGACATTGAGCTGGTGCACCGGCCAACGACGTGAAGAACCGATGTGTAGTACGGTGCGGATTGTCGTCGGTTTAACAACGGGCGAGAACTTCTAATCGAAATTGACGCTGACACTGCTTGAAGTCACGCACGACCCAGCGGGCCTTTCGACGCTCAAGGTTGTCGTCGGGTTTCAACTTGTTCTTGAAGAGCCATTTGAGTGTGATAATATTGACACTCGCGGGGCAAGGCACAAGGATCCAAGTTTTGTTAGTTTGGAGCGTCGTGAACTCGTCACGCATGGCGGCGTGCCAGTCAGGGGGTTGCGTGTATCGACGTAGGTGGTGGCGCAAGAGGTGTTGTGGAAAGGCAAGCATATCTGGGGTTGGGAACTCAAATGCCGACTCGGGCTCGAGTTATCATTGGATGACGAGGTGGATTCGACTCACCAAGCGAGATGTGTGGGGATGCTGTAGAGTTATCATGGGGTGGAGCAGTTTGTTGGCTGGATAATGGTGCAGCTGAGTCAACCGGTGAGATAGGAGGGTTGGGTGGCGAGATATTTTTTGGTACACATGCAACGACACGACGTGGTTGGGGCACTCGGTGCATGGGCGGAAAAATAGGATCGGCCGATGGCTGGGAAGCTTGTGATTGGTTGCAGTCTACAGGAGCTCGGGGCTTTGTTGCGTGGAATGGGAAAAAGGACACCACAAAGGTGGCAGGGCGTGACATGATGACACGTTTGGTTTGTGGGTTGAAGCACCTATAGCCTTTTGTGTCGGGTGGGTATCCAATGAATATGAAGGGTGTAGAACGAGCTTCGAGCTTGTGGTGGATGGTAGACGAGATATTTGGGAAACAATGACCTCCAAATATATGGAGGTGTTCGTATGTAGGTGGGGTGCCAAGGAGGATCTCATATGGTGTCGTGTTAGAACGTACACGACAAGGGCGACGATTCAACAAGTATGTGGCGGTAGCTAAAGTTTCGGGCCAAAACGGTAGTGGGACAGACACATATAGCAGCATGGTTCTCATGCTGTCATTGAGGGTGCGAATGACCCGTTCCGCGCGGCGGTTTTTGGGTGATATATACGGGCATGTTAGGTGTAGAACAATGTTGTGTGAAGCTAGGAAGGAATGCATGACCGAGTTATCGAACTCTTTCCCATTGTCCGTTCGGATGCATATGATGGGGCGATGAAATTGTGTGAGCACAAAGGCGTGGAAGGAGATGAGTGTGGGCAGGACGTCCGATTTGTGTCGAAGGGGGAATGTCCACGCGAAATGTGTAAAATCATCCAGGAAAACAATGTAGAACTTGAAGCCGGAGTTGCTTACGACTGGCGACGTCCAAACATCGTAGTGAAGAAGTTGGAAAGGATAAAATGCTTGTGAATCCGATGTATGAAAAGGTACTTACATGTTTACCCAATTGACATGAGGTACATGTATGATCATTGGATTTAGTACACTGAAAAGGAAAGCGGGAAAGGAGATGTCGAAGTTGCCCATATCCCGGATGTCCGGGGCGTGCATGCCAGACATCTCCGTCAAGTGTGGCAAGTAGACTCCGATGTGGTATTTTATTTGTGGTGGAGGCATGCAGCGGATAGAGGTCGCTGGAGGAGTCACACCGGAGAAGTATCCCCCCCGTCCGTAGGTCCTTGATAGAGAAACCAAAGGGGTCAAAAAATGACAGAAACCTGTGAGTGTGTGAATTGAGATCAAGTTTTTGACAAGAGATGGTGAAATAAGGACATAATTAAGGTGCAGGGGGGATGTCGTTAGCCGGAATGGTCCCCTGCCCGATGCTATGAGTTGTGGCGCCATTACGGACAACGATGTTGTGTCACGAGGAGGTGAGGAAGAGTGTAGGTTATCGAAATTGTTTGTCATGTGTGCGCTGGCGCCGATACCCAACACCCACTCTCAATCGGAGTATTGGCTGGGGTGGGGAACATTGAGGAGGGCAGACATAAGCCCAACTAGAGCCTGAGCTTGATGTACGCCTTGTAGTTGTGTGTCGAGGTACGCAGGCGTGGTGTTGGCGTACATCGCCTGATGGTTGTAGTTGGCGAAACGCGGGCCGAGGATGTCGGACGTCAGTACATCGCCTGTCCAGGGGTTGTACGTGGTAGCCCAAGGTGGACGTGCCGCAGGGCCGATCGACGTGGTGCTGCCGGAGGTAGCAGGTCCGGTGTCTCAGCATTGCCCATTGTTCTGCTCGCGGCAATGGCGTTTGTTCCCGCCATTGTTGTTATTTTTGTTGGCGTTGGTGCTGGACAGGTTGCTAGCGTTGGTGTGCAATGCCGAGGACTGCGTCGGTGGTGCCGAAGACTTGCCTGTGCCTGTAGCCAGGTGGGCCATGTTGGCCTCCACTTTGGCCGTGTGGGCTTGGCGCGCATCATCTTGCAGGAGATAATCACGCACAGAAAGGAATGAGGGCAGAGGCTTGGCAGTGGTGAGGACGGAAATGGCGTTGTCGAGGAAGAGCCCTTGGATGGCCGTCCAGATGGAGTACGCCGACGGGTGAGGTGTCCTGATCATCTTCAAGTGGTTGGGGGTGATAGAACTGTAGAGTCACGAGATGATGCATTGGTCAATTTGAAGCCATTCGACGTTGTGCCACATGGCTTGTGCATCGACCGTGTCAACATGGTCGAGGAAGCTGAATTTGCGGAACATCACATCGAAGAAAGCACTCCAGATGGAGAAATTGGACTCGCGGTAGTCCAACACCACAGGGACGTGAGTTCGGATGTTGATGTGGTGGATGGCTGACAAGGCAATCGCTAGAGGTTGGGGATCGGCAACGGGGTTGGTGGAGGACGACGAGCCGACGGTAGAGTGAGAGGGGCTCGTCGCCATACTGCAGAAGCAGGGAAGAATCGAGGATTAAGCTGATACCATGTAGAAGACTGTCGATATCTATTGATTTAGTGAGCGGGAGTACATATACGCGTGGGCACAACGTGCGATCCGAGAGGGCCTGTCGTCATCAGATAACGTTGCATGCTACTGTGCGGAGCGCATGCAACGGATGGGGATAGATGTGCGGCCGCAGGATAAGCGCAGATTGTTACACGCACGCGCAGGATACACGCAGGACTCGCTCAACACATGGTGTTATTGAAATCAGTATTCATTAGTTTTTTCCTTTCCAAGATTCTTAACAAGTTATGCATGTTGGTGTCCAATGCATGGGAGATAGGATTCTTCATGAATTCTCTTGAGTGAATTTAGTATGTTGTTCAATTAGTATTAAATCAGCCCTGGTACCACAAATATTTTCTAAGAAGTATAAGTTAAAAACTGCTACTAAACTGATTTAATATTTTGCTATACATGACTTTTAGGTGTCCCTGAATGTATTTGATGGTTTGATTTTTGCGCTATTATCACACCCACTGACCCACCATAATAATACCACATCCAAAAAAATGGCTGATATCATGTCCATCTATGATGAGACATTTAAAAGCCTGTTCGATATTGACATGTTAAGCATTTAATTTTCACGTAGAAAAAAAGAGGACCTGAAAGGTAGTATTAATGTATTCAAGGTGCAACGACTGTAGACTGTTCAAACATTGACAATGTTGCTACCTACTTGAGCATGATTCATGTTTTTTTATGTTTCAACAATGATCATTTTAGTCCAACTAGAATATAAAAAAAATATTTATGCTAAGTAATCACCTAACCAACCTTTTTGTCTAAGAAATCTAACCAAATGGCAATCCAGCTATAAGCTGACAAATATAGATATGGTGGCTTATTACAATGCGCTAGTGCCATGTGGATGGCACTATAATTGTTTGCACCATTGTTTCAGAAAACTACAACTTCTGATGACGGCTTCAAAAAACTACAACAACTTTGTACCTTTGTTTCAGAAAACTACAACTTTTGTGCACAGTCCCACCTGACAACGTAACAGTGACCCTTTCTCATATGTGAGGTGACTGGTGGGGCCAACCACAGAAGTCGTAGTCGTCTGAAACAGAAGAAAAGAATAGTTGTAGTTCTTTGAAATTGCCCCAAAAAATTGTAGTTTTCTGAAACACCGATGATAGTTTTGTGAAATTTACTCAAAGAATCATTCTGAAAATTTTAAGTTTGAGCAGATCATGTTTATGCTTGTTAGTGTATCTGCTGTATATCTATTCTGTATTTCTACCAGATACCAGAACATATGAATTTGCTCAGGTAGTTAAGCATTGAAACATTTGATCTTTTAGCTTCTTGTTTCTTGCAAATTAATCATCAGTTTCTGTACAAAAGGCTAACAGCTTATGATCAGTAAGGTTTCATGTTAATACATTGTCACCTGATGTGTGGCAGAGTATTATTGTTTGCTAGTACCATGCTTAGCAATATCCTAGTTTTGGTTACATCCAAGGTATGGCTGACCTCACCCCCCTGAAATGCAAGGTAATGTTGGAAAAGGAGCTGCCTACATGCTCAGTATTTGAGAATCTTGAATTTCTCGATATTGGGGGCTGGTGTTTGACTGATAGCTTATACATCATACTTCGTTTCCTCCAGTTGTCACCAAGGCTACGCAAACTTAAACTAACACATGGAAAGGTATGTTGCATGCTTAAACCATCACATTCTTTCCGCGCTGATAATTTCTAAAAAAAGTATCCTGTTTTCTTTATTCCTTGTACTGTCTCTTAGCTTCCCGGAGCAGGAAAAGGAGCAGGAAAAGATGCTATGGCGAGCAGTGAAATTACATTCCAGTGCCCACACCTTCAAACAGTCATAATACAGTGTTCCAAGGATGACGATGAAATTAATACCATAGTGAACGCAATGGTAGATAATGGGGTCAGCTTGGAGAAGATACAGGTTACTTTCTATGAAGACATTGGAGAGATTAGAGAGGTGTGTGCGTGTGGCGACAAGCGATTCACGGAAACAGAAGAAGGAATTTGACATATTTGAGAAGATGTTGAAGCAAAACCCAGAATGGGCAGATGCTAGTAATGCAGGGAGTGAATCTGATGAACTATTACACTAGTAATCCAGAATGGGTTGCACTATTGCTTTTGGCAACCGTTTGGACTGCATGAACCGTTGCATAACGTACCCGCTTTTTAGCACTATGTTCTGAGACTTAACCGAAAACTATCTAGTAGCAAAACTTAGTGGCATTAGGTTTACATTGTCGACTATGTTCTCGTGCGTGCTGGATCTCGGAGCAGCTTTGTATATGTTATGCATTTTGGTATTAAGCTTCTGCTGCCCGCTGTTCTGCGGCTATATATATTTTGAACTGCTGGTCTGTGATATCAGGAGTTCATTTGTAGCGCTGAACAAGAACCATAGAAGTGGTTGATCATTGCCAGAACCAAACATGCATTCTGAAAGTTGATTGATACATGCATTCCGTCTATTGCTTACTACTATTCTTTCCGTTTATTTTTATTTTTCACCGGCTTTAGTTTATTCTTTGGCTTTCTAGCTTGTCTTTTTTTGCTTGTATGCAAATATACCTTTTTTCGTATTGAACTAATAGTTTATTACCCAGTGTAACTCAGAAGTTGTCCTGACATGAGCAGTTGTTATCTGGTTTTGACAATGTGAGCCGAAATAACAATAAGACAAGAAAGAGTAATATCCACTTGAATGTGAATATGTGACAATTGTAGAAAGGTTTAGCTACAGAAATCTGATGAGCAAATTGTTATGGGAATGATGATTGCTATTTTACCCTGTGGTGTTCTATGATAAATGATTTTTTGTTTGCTGCAGTTAGCTTGTAGCTACTACAACAATCGCGTTCACAATAGGATATTGTGTGAAATATTCACGGATTAGAACATGATGATTGTTGCTGCATTCACTTTTCATGGATGAATGTACCGCTGATGTGATGATGACAAACATCCATTGACATGCTGATGATATCTCCTTGAAGCTGCACGAACTTTCTTATTTTACAGCAGCACGCTAAGTACCAGTCAGGCAGTGGGTCTTTAGCTTCCTTGTTTCGTATGACTTCTCTGATTAAAAGTTTGAGCAAGTTTGGAAAAGTGCAGAGCCACCTCTGAATGAAGTCAGTGCATAATTTTTATGCCAGACTTTGGACCTCAAATATGTACCTGTTAAATACTTTCTTTTGCTTTTACTTTAAATCTAGATATTACTTTCCCTCCTTTGTCTTAGATGACATATCAAGTTTCTGGAGGTCGAAACCAGCAGGGTATTTACGCCTTGCTCTGTGCAAATTACTTATACCATTGTAGATACGAACTTCATAATTTCTGTACTGATAAACAAAAATATGAAGGATGATGGTTGTGTTTCGTTTTTGCATAGTTTAGTTGATGAATTTTCTCTAGATCATCGTGATGAATGTATAAAGTAAAAAAATAGAAGACAAGTAGGATATTGCACATTTCAGTTAATAAGATCTGCTATAATCTACCTAAGACGTCTTTCAGAACGAAAAAAATATCTAAGATCATTTTGATACTGCGCTACGTCCGCATCGCGCATCGGACTCCGCTGGATTTCGGCGATCTTTCTGAGGGCGCTCTTACAAGTTGTGTGTAGTTGTAGGGCTGATTGTGTGTGAATGTGTGTGGGTGTGTGTGGTGGTGTGAGTGAGTGTGTTTACACATAAACAGATACTACAACTATACTCCCTCCATCTCAAAAAGCAGATAGAGAGGTCTAATAAAACTCCGTGTGTTGCAGGTGCCTGGTGAGTTCACCATTCTGCAGTTTTCGTGTACGCATGCTGTGTCTAAGCATTAGAATCGTCGCGGGCCGGAATCCGTTGCCGGTCCCCGCACGCGGCCCATAAGAGACACTCTTCCCAGCACGGGTGGGACCGCGGGAGGCATCGCCGGCCAGTCCTTCCCTTCCCTGCAGCTCTTCCGGTTGCCCTTCTCCACCCGCCGCTGCCAGCTCCTCGACCTACAGCTGCCGCCACCGCTAGCCCTCCCGCAGCCTAGTCGGGGTACAGCCTTGCGGTCCAGGTGAGGACTGATTCCCTGTCTTCCTTCTCGTGTTGGTTAGCAATACTAAGGTTGATTGGATTGGATGAACACATTTGTTCTTTGGGAGTGTTTGTCTTTGTTATTAGTGAAACACAAATCCTCCTTTCTTTCCGATCGGATCAAGTTACTTTTGGGTTCCAATCTGTGACCTACGGTTCGATTAGAATTGGTTCCGCCGATGGCCTGAGAAATCATGGGAATATCGTTTTGTTTTTTTGTGCCATATGGTGTTCGTGATCGTGGATTCATGTAGTAATCGTGGAACAATTTCGTCGCAGGTTCCTTTGGTAAGGAATCCAAGGCAGGACTGCTATGGAGTTGGGTGATGAACCTCCTGAAAGTGCCATCGATCGGATCAGCTCACTGCCTACTGAGATCCTGCACAATATTCTGTCCCTCGTCCAGATAAGATCTGTTGTGCAGATGCGCAGGTTGTCTAAGAGGAGGAGGCAAGTGTGCGAGTCATTGCAGTTCATATGTCTCAGTGAGCAAGAATTTCAAAGTTGGAGTGTTGACAAATTTACTCGTTTCGTCAACAACTTGTTGCTCCTCCGCGCTAAAGTGGATTTGCATACATTCCAGCTGCATTGGTACCGTGACACTTCTCTAAACTGTAATGACGTGATGATGTGGATTGCCTATGCCGTGAAGCATAACGTCAAAGTGCTCGATTTGGGTCTTGATGGTTACCATCAAACTGTTCTGCCTCACAGTGTTTTCACCTGTCCAACTCTTCAGGAGCTTAGTTTACAGTTGGGAGGAGCTTCTTATGTGCCAGGCACAATCAACCTTCCTTCGCTGAGGAAGTTGACTCTCGCTGATGTGGCAGTGTCTCAACTATCTCTTGACCAAATTATTGCTCGGAGCCCTGGCCTAGAAGACTTGACTTTGAGAAACTATGTTCCATATTTTCATCTTCTAGAATCAAAAGTGCTAAAAAGCCTAACTCTTGATAATTTCGAGGATTGTCTTGTCAAGTTTACAGTTGCTGCCCCACATCTTATATACTTTGAGTGCAAAGGTTCACCACTGGAAGTTATTTCTTGGAGAGAGCGACCATGTTTAGAGAGTGCACTCATAGAGTCTTGTGGGCATACATTTTATGGTCAGTCTGATTTTACTGGAATTATTTTGCATGCCAAGGAACTTGTACTATTGACTGGTACTGAGGTATGCTTATCAAAAGACCAGCCAAATTATTTTCCCTTTGTTACACTTTCACTATCTTGAATGGAAATTATATAGAACTGATGCTATGCTACTATACATGTATTCGATGGTCGAGGTAGCTAATATTAATTGAAATCACATGAATCAGACCTTTATATAGAAATAGATGAGGTTTTTTTCTTTGCTTTTATATCTCTTTAGTTTTACAACTTGGCTACTGTGCTTGTATTAATCGAGAATGATAGTTCAGTACTTGGCTCAATACGATTGTAAAAAGATAAGATTGCTGACACAGCTGTATAACTTTTAGAAAAAAGTAGAATATCATTACTTTATTTACTACATAATAAAGGTTATGAATATTAAATGCATAACATCCCCCTTTTTCAAATTGCAAGCACACATGTGTCCATATATCCATGGTGTAGAAGGCTGCCAATATCTATTGATTCAGTGAGCGGGAGTACATATACATGCAGGCACAACGTGCGATCCGAGGGTCGGACGTCATCGGATAACGTTGCATGCTACTGTGTTGAGCGCATGTCACGGATCGGGATAGACGTGCGGCCGCGGGATCAACACAGAATGTTACACGCACACGCGGGATACACGCATGACTTTGATCAGCACAGAATGTTACACGCACACGCGGGATACACGCAGGACTCGGTCACCCCCCCCCCCCTCAGTTTGTGTGACATGCGGAGCGACGCACAAACTGTTACAAAAAACATGAAACACGGAGGTCGACAGACCCTTAGTCATGATGTTCGCGAACTGCTGCTCCGCTAGAACGTGGGGCACGCAGTTCACCAAGAGCAACCGTCTGGCACACCAAATGGATGTCAAGCTCAACATGCTTGGTGTGCCTCTGATGAACCGAATTCTTGGTCTGATAAACCGCTGAGATGTTGTCGCAGTACATCACTGTCGCCTTGTTGATGTCAATGTAGAGTTCTTGGAGGAGCTTGCGAAGCCAGCAACACTTCGCAGTCGCATTGGCGACGACACAATACTCAACCTCAGCGCTAGATCGAGACATTGTGCTTTGACGCTTGGACAACTAATAAACGAGCGAGTTGCCGAGGAAGACGCAGTATCCTGACGTAGACCTACGGGTGTCGGGACATCCCGCCCAGTCCACGTCGGAGTAGGTCGTGAGTGTCGTGGAAGGCGACTAGTGGAGTTGAAGTCCATGCTGGAGAGTTCCCTTGACGTACTGGAGTATCCTTTTTACAAGGTTCTAGTGAATGTCACGAGGCGCGTGCATGTAGAGTCACGCCTGGTTCATGGTGTACGCAATGTCCGGTCGCGTCAAGGTCTGGTACTGTAAGGTGCCGGCTATGCTTCTGTGAAAAGAAGCATCCGATGCTAGTGTACCTTCGCTTGATGATGTCTTGGGCTTGGCTTCAATTGGAGTCGACGTCGGCTTGCAATTTCTCATCCCGTCGGGATCCAGAATATCCTCTGCATAGGCTTCCTGGTTGAGAAAAAAAAAACTCGCGCGTTCACTTCACATGGATGCTGAGGAAAAATGTAGAGGACCAAGGTCCTTCATGGCGAAGTGGTTGCTGAGTCGACGTATGATGCTGTGGAGTAGAGTTGTTGAGGAAGTCGTGAGCATGATATTGTCGACGTAGAGCAGTAGATATGCCATGGAATCGCCGTCTCGGAATGTGAACAAGGAGTTGTCGGAGCAGGTTGACTTGAACTTCATGCCGCGCAGCACGTCTGCGAACGTGGTGATTGGTCGTGAGTGTCGTGGAAGGCGACTAGTGGAGTTGAAGTCCATGCTGGAGAGTCCCCTTGATGTACTGGAGTATCCTTTTTACAAGGTTCTAGTGAATGTCACGAGGCACGTGCATGTAGAGCTACGTCTGGTTCATGGCGTACGCAATGTCCGGTCGCATCAAGGTCCGGTACTGTAAGGTGCCGGCTATGCTTCTGTGAAAAGAAGCATCCGATGCTAGTGTACCTTCGCTTGATGATGTCTTGGGCTTGGCTTCAATTGGAGTCGACGTCGGCTTGCAATTTCTCATCCCGACGGGATCCAGAATATCCTCTGCATAGGCTGCCTGGTTGAGAAAAAAAACCTTGGGCGCTCGCTTTACATGGATGCCGAGGAAAAAATGTAGAGGACCAAGATCCTTCATGGCGAAGTGGTTGTTGAGTCGACGTATGATGCTGTGGAGTAGAGTTGTTGAGGAAGTTTTGAGCACAATATTTTTTTTTGAAACGCGAACTGCAAGGGAAGCCCCTGCAGTATGTATATTAAATCTTGAGCACGATATTGTCGACGTAGAGCAGTAGATATGCCATGGAAGCGCCGTCTCAGAATGTGAACAAGGAGTTGTCGGAGCATGTTGACTTGAACTTCATGCCGCGCAGCACGTCTGCAAACGTGGTGATTGGTGAACCAAGCATGAGGCGCCTGGCGCAGCCTCTAGAGCGACTTGGACAAGAGGCATACGTGGTCTGGCTGCTCCTTGTCGACGAAGTCGGTGGGCTGCAAACGGTAGACACGTTCTACAAGGTTGTCGTGCAGGAACATATTTTTGACATTGAGCTAGTGCACCGACCAATGACGTGAAGAACCGATGTGTAGTACGGTGCGGATTGTCGTCGGTTTAACAACGGGCGAGAACTTCTAATCGAAATTGACGCTGACACTGCTTGAAGTCGCGCACGACCCATCGGGCCTTTCGACGCTCAAGGTTGTCGTCGGGTTTCAACTTGTTCTTGAAGAGCCATTTGAGTGTGATAATATTGACACTCGCGGGGCAAGGCACGAGGATCCAAGTTTTGTTAGTTTGGAGCGTCGTGAACTCGTCACGCATGGCGGCGTGCCAGTCAGGGGATTGCGCGTATCGACGTAGGTGGTGGCACAAGAGGTGTCGTGGAAAGGAAAGCATATCTGGGGTTGGGAACTCAAATGCCGACCCGGGCTCGAGTTATCATTGGATGACGAGGTGGATTCGACTCACCAAGCGAGATGTGTGGGGATGCTGCAGAGTTCTCGTGGGGTGGAGCAGTTTGTTGGTTGGATAATGGTGCAGCTGAGTCAACAGGTGAGATAGGAGGGTTGGGTGGCGGGATATTTTCTGGTACACATGCAACGACACGACGTGGCTGGGGCACTCGGTGCGTGGGCGGAAAAATAGGATCGGCCGATGGCTGGGAAGCTTGTGATTGGTTGCAGTCTACAGGAGCTCGGGGCTTTGTTGCGTGGAATGGGAAAAAGGACACCACAAAGGTGGCAGGGCGTGACGTGATGACACGTTTGGTTTGTAGATTGAAGCACCTATAACCTTTTGTGTCGGGTGGGTATCCAATGAATATGCAGGGTGTAGAACGAGCTTCGAGCTTGTGGTGGATGGTAGACGAGATATTTGGGAAACATTGACATCCAAATATATGGAGGTGTTCGTATGTAGGTGGGGTGCCAAGGAGGATCTCATATGGTGTCGTGTTGGAACGTACACGACAAGGGCGACGATTCAACAAGTATGTGGCGGTAGCTAAAGTTTCGGGCCAAAACGGTAGTGGGACAGACACATGTAGCAGCATGGTTCTCATGCTGTCATTGAGGGTGCGAATGACCCGTTCCACGCGACGGTTTTTGGGTGATATATACGTGCATGTTAGGTGTAGAACAATGTTGTGTGAAGCTAGGAAGGAATGCATGACCGAGTTATCAAACTCTTTCCCATTGTCCGTTCAGATGCATGTGATGGGGCGATGAAATTGTGTGAGCACAAAGGCGTGGAAGGAGATGAGTGTGGGCAGGACGTCCGATTTGTGTCGGAGGGGGAATGTCCACGCGAAATGTGTAAAATCATCCAGGAAAACAATGTAGAACTTGAAGCCGGAGTTGCTTACGACTGGCGACGTCCAAACATCGCAGTGAAGAAGTTGGAAAGGATAAAATGCTTGTGAATCCGATGTATGAAAAGATACTTACATGTTTACCCAATTGACATGAGGTACATGTATGATCATTGGATTTAGTACATTGAAAAGGAAAGCGGAAAAGGAGATGTCGAAGTTGCCCATATCCCGGATGTCCGGGGCGTGCATGCCAGACATCTCCGTCAAGTGTGGCAAGTAGACTCCGATGTGGTATTTTATTTGTGGTGGAGGCATGCAGCGGATAGAGGTCGCTGGAGGAGTCACACCGGAGAAGTATCCTCCCCGTCCGTAGGTCCTTGATAGAGAAACCAAAGGGGTCAAAAAATGACAGAAACCTGTGAGTGTGCGAATTGAGATCAAGTTTTTGACAAGAGATGGTGAAATAAGGACACAATTAAGGTGCAGGGGGGGTGTCGTTAGCCGGAATGGTCCCCTGCCCGATGCTATGAATTGTGGCGCCATTACGGACAATGATGTTGTGTCACGAGGAGGTGAGGAAGAGTGTAGGTTATCGAAATTATTTGTCATGTGTGCACCGGCGTCGATACCCAACACCCACTCTCAATCGGAGTATTGGCTGGGGTGGGGAACATTGAGGAGTGCAGACATAAGCCCAACTAGAGCCTGAGCTTGATGTACGCCTTGTAGTTGTGTGTCGAGGTACGCAGGCGTGGCGTTGGCGTACATTGCCTGATGGTTGTAGTTGGCAAAACGCGGGCCGAGGATGTCGGACGTCGGTACATCGCCTGTCCAGGGGTTGTACGCGGTAGCCCAAGGTGGACATGCCGCAGGGCCGATCGACGTGGTGTTGCCGGAGGTAGCAGGTCCAGTGTCCCAGCATTGCCCATTGTTATGCTCGCGGCGATGGCGTCTGTTCCCGCCATTGTTGTTATTTTTGTTGGCGTTGGTGCTGGACAGGTTGCTAGCGTTGGTGTGCAATGCCGAGGACTGCGTCGGTGGTGCCGAAGACTTGCCTGTGCCTGTAGCCAGGCGGGCCATGTTGGCCTCCACTTTGGCCGTGTGGGCTTGGCGCGCATCATCTTGCATGTTGCCCTCCACTTTGGCCGTGTGGGCTTGGCGCGCATCATCTTGCATGTTGGCCTCCACTTTGGCCGTGTGGGCTTGGCGCGCATCATCTTGCAGGAGATAATCGCGCACAGAAAGGAATGAGGGCAGAGGCTTGACAGCGGTGAGGACGGAAATGGCGTTGTCGAGGATTGGCATTGTCGAGGAAGAGCCCTTGGATGGCCGTCCAGATGGAGTACGCCGACGGGTGAGGTGTCCTGATCATCTTCAAGTGGTTAGGGGTGATAGAACTGTAGAGTCACGAGATGATGCATTGGTCAATTTGAAGCCATTCGACGTTGTGCCACATGGCTTGTGCATCGACCGTGTCAACATGGTCGAGGAAGCTGAATTTGCGGAACATCGCATCGAAGAAAGCACTCCAGATGGATAAATTGGAATCGCGGTAGTCCAACACCACAGGGACGTGAGTTCGGATGTTGATGTGGTGGATGGCTGACAAGGCAATCGCTAGAGGTTGGGGATCGGCAAAGGGGTTGGTGGAGGACGACGAGCCGACGGTAGAGTGAGAGGGGCTCGTCGCCATACTGCAAAAGCAGGGAAGAATCGAGGATTAAGCTGATACCATGTAGAAGACTGTCGATATCTATTGATTTAGTGAGCGGGAGTACATATACGCGTGGGCACAACGTGCGATCCGAGAGGGCCTGTCGTCATCAGATAACGTTGCATGCTACTGTGCGGAGCGCATGCAACGGATGGGGATAGACGTGCGGCCGCAGGATAAGCGCAGATTGTTGCACGCACGCGCAGGATACACGCAGGACTCGCTCAACACATGGTGTTATTGAAATCAGTATTCATTAGTTTTTTCCTTTCCAAGATTCTTAACAAGTTATGCATGTTGGTGTCCAATGCATGGGAGTTAGGATTCTTCATGAATTCTCTTGAGTGAATTTAGTATGTTGTTCAATTAGTATTAAATCAGCCCTGGTACCACAAATATTTTCTTAGAAGTATAAGTTAAAAACTGCTACTAAACTGATTTAATATTATGCTATACATGACTTTTAGGTGTCCCTAAATGTATTTGATGGTTTGATTTTTGCGCTATTATCACACCCACTGACCCACCATAATAATACCACATCCAAAAAATGGCTGATATCATGTCCATCTATGATGAGACATTTAAAAGCCTGTTCGATATTGACATGTTAAGCATTTAATTTTCACGTAGAAAAAAAGAGGACCTGAAAGGTAGTATTAATGTATTCAAGGTGCAACGACTGTAGACTGTTCAAACATTGACAATGTTGCTACCTACTTGAGCATGATTCATGTTTTTTTATGTTTCAACAATGATCATTTTAGTCCAACTAGAATATGAAAAAATATTTATGCTAAGTAATCACCTAACCAACCTTTTTGTCTAAGAAATCTAACCAAATGGCGATCCAGCTATAAGCTGACAAATATAGATATGGTGGCTTATTACAATGCGCTAGTGCCATGCGGATGGCACTATAATTGTTTGCACCATTGTTTCAGAAAACTACAACTTCTGATGACGGCTTCAAAAAACTACAACAACTTTGTACCTTTGTTTCAGAAAACTACAACTTTTGTGCACAGTCCCACCTGACAACGTAACAGTGACCCTTTCTCATATGTGAGGTGACTGGTGGGGCCAACCACAGAAGTCGTAGTCGTCTGAAACAGAAGAAAAGAATAGTTGTAGTTCTCTGAAATTGCCCCAAAAAATTGTAGTTTTCTGAAACACCGATGATAGTTTTGTGAAATTTACTCAAAGAATCATTCTGAAAATTGTAAGTTTGAGCAGATCATGTTTATGCTTGTTAGTGTATCTGCTGTATATCTATTCTGTATTTCTACCAGATACCAGAACATATGAATTTGCTCAGGTAGTTAAGTATTGAAACATTTGATCTTTTAGCTTCTTGTTTCTTGCAAATTAATCATCAGTTTCTGTACAAAAGGCTAACAGCTTATGATCAGTAAGGTTTCATGTTAATACATTGTCACCTGATGTGTGGCAGAGTATTATTTTTTGCTAGTACCATGCTTAGCAATATCCTAGTTTTGGTTACATCCAAGGTATGGCTGACCCCACCCCCCTGAAATGCAAGGTAATGTTGGAAAAGGAGCTGCCTACATGCTCAGTATTTGAGAATCTTGAATTTCTCGATATTGGGGGCTGGTGTTTGACTGATAGCTTATACATCATACTTCGTTTCCTCCAGTTGTCACCAAGGCTACGCAAACTTAAACTAACACATGGAAAGGTATGTTGCATGCTTAAACCATCACATTCTTTCCGTGCTGATAATTTCTAAAAAAAGTATCCTGTTTTCTTTATTCCTTGTACTGTCTCTTAGCTTCCCGAAGCAGGAAAAGGAGCAGGAAAAGATGCTATGGCGAGCAGTGAAATTACATTCCAGTGCCCACACCTTCAAACAGTCATAATACAGTGTTCCAAGGATGACGATGAAATTAATACCATAGTGAACGCAATGGTAGATAATGGGGTCAGCTTGGACAAGATACAGGTTACTTTCTATGAAGACATTGGAGAGATTAGAGAGGTGTGTGCGTGAGGCGACAAGCGATTCACGGAAACAGAAGAAGGATGATTGTGAATGAATGGTATCTTTCTGCTTTTTGCCATGTTGGTTGTGTCTGGTGCAATTGATTGGGTGAGGATTACACCTTTTAGTACCGTAAAAATCTATTAAGTTTTATTCACTCATTGTGTTTCTGTCGTATAACCATAGTTGGATGGCTTTCTAGCAAGAAAGATGGGAATCAATACTGTTATTGGATCATATTTGGACCTGCTGACAAGGTTCAAATTGACACTAGCTTTTATGTTTCTTATCTGTACCGCAAAGCTGATCTGTGGTATGTATTGTGTTGCTCAAGTTTTGATTGGTTATGTTGCAGTAGCCATGGTTGAAAAAGATCTCTTACATCATGAGTAGATCAACATGCAACATTATATCTGTTTTGCATTTTCCATAATGAAGTTGACCATATTTCTAGTTTTTCATAGTAAAATGGCAAAGTTTTTTTGATGGCTCATTTACGCTTTGAGTAATTATTTAACTTGTATTTTCCTTTTTTTGACTGAAGCTGGTCTTGTTGACTTGGTTGTTTTAAGAGACATGCTCCTTGTGGGTGGTGTTTTCTACAAGCAGGCTTCTAGTTTCATGTGGAAGGTACTGTTTCGTTACCTTAACGTTTATTTTGGAATGTCCACAATTAAGCTTAATGTTCCTTATCATACTTGTGTCAGTGGAAGAGTTGGTCAGACTATGTTAAGTTGGATACAATTCAACGAGAAAATGTTGAACCCCTTTTCATCAGCAAGGTATGTTAGGCTTATGAGCCATCTGTGGAAATATAATATTACTTGTTTAGGGCAGGTGAACATTGTATTCCAACTAATGTTGGTTGTTGGTGCACTTCTTCAGCCAGAATTTGGCACAGAGGAGACTCAGAATTACATTACACTCTTGAGGTAGTTTTTTTCTTATTCTTTGGCTTTCTAGCTTGTCTTTTTTTTGCTTGTATGCAAATATACTTTTTTTTCGTATCGAACTAATAGTTTATTACCTGGTGTAACTCAGAAGTTGTCCTGACATGAGCAGTCGTTATCTGGTTTTAACAATGTGACCTGAAATAACAATAAGACAAGGAAGTGTACATATCCGCTTGAATTTGAATATATGACAATTGCAGGAAGGTTTAGCTACAGAAATTTGATGAGCAAATTGCTCTGGGAATGATGATTGCTACTTTATCGTGTGGTGTTCTATGATAAATGATTTTTTGTTTGCTGCAGTTCGCTTGTAGCTACTACAACAATCGCGTTCACAATAGGATATGGTGTGAAATACTCACGGATTAGACCAAGAACATGATGACTGTTGCTGCATTCACTTTTCATGGATGAATGTACTGCTGATGTGATGATGACAGACATCTATTGACATGCTGATGATGTGCCCTTGAAGCTACACGAACTTCCCCCTTTTACAGCAGCACGCTAAGTACCAGCCAGTCAGTGGGTCCTTAGCTTTCTTGTTTCATATGGCTTCTCTCATTAAAAGTTTGAGCAAGTTTGGAGAAGTGCAGAACCACCTCTGAATGAAGTCAGCGCATAATTTTTATGCTAGACTTTGGGCCTCAAATTTGTACCTGTTAAATACTTTTGCTTTTGCTTTTACTTTAAATCTAGATATTACTGTCCCTCCTTTGTCTTAGATGACATATCAAGTTTGTGGGAGTCGAAACTAGCATCGTGCCTTGCTCTGTGCTAATTAATGATACCATTGTACATACGAACTTCATAATTTCTGTATTGATAAAGAAAACTATGAAAGATGATGGTTGTGTTTGGTTTTTGCATAGGTAGTTTATTATCGATCTAAAATGTTCATTTTTTTAGGCGGAGCTCCATTATTTGTTTACACAATTTAGTTGATGAATTTTCTCTAGATCATTGTGATGAATGTATAAAGTAAAAAAGGAAATAGAAAACAAGTAGGAATATTGCACATTTGAATTAATAAGATCTGCTATAATCTACTCCCTCTATGCCCAAATACTTGTTGTCTTCTTATTCATTTTTGTACTAGAAGACGATAAGTATTTGAGGACGGAGAGAGTATCTAGGACATTTTTCAGAACGAGAAAAATATCTAAGATCATTTTAATACTGCGCTACCACAAATGTTGTGTTGCCGGTGCCTGGTGAGTTCACCATTCTGCAGTTTCGTGTACGCATGTTGTGTGTAGTGTAGCATTAGAATCGTCGCGGGCCGAAATCAGTTGCCGCATGCGGCCTAGAAAATACACTTCTCCACCCGCGGAGGCATCGCCGCCGGTCCTTCCTTGCGGCTCTGCCGGTTACCCTTTTCCACCTGCCACTGCCAGCTCGTCGACCTACAGCTGCCGCCACCGCTCCCCCTCCCGCAGCCTAGTCGGGGTACACCGTTGCGGTCCAGGTCAGGACTGTTTCCCTGTCTTCCTTCTCGTGTTGGTTAGTAATACTAAGGTTGCTTGATTGGATGAACACATTTGTTATTGGGGAGTGTTCGGCTTTGTTCGTAGTGAAACCCAAATCCTCCTTTCTTTCCGGTCCGATTAAGTTAGTTTTAGGTTCCAATCCATGACTTACGGTTCGATTAGAATGCGTGCGCTGCATTTCAGGTTTTTTTTTTCAAGTTTCTTTGGTGGTTCACGCAAGTCCATTCCGCCCGTGACCTGAAAAATCATGGGAATGCCGTTTTATTTTTGCGCTGCGTGGGCTTCGTGGTCGTGGATTCATGTACTAATTGTGGAACAATTTCGTCGCAGGTTCTTTGGTAAGGAACCAAAGGTAGGATTGCTATGGAGTCGGGCGACGAGCAAGCAATGGAACCTCCGGAAAGTGCCATCGATCGGATCAGCTCACTGCCTACTGAGATCCTGCATAATATTCTGTCCCTCGTCCAGATAACATCTGTTGTGCAGATGCGCAGGTTGTCTAAGAGGTGGAGGCAAGTGTGCGAGTCTTTGCAGTTCATACGTCTCAGCGAGCAAGAATTTCAAAGTTGGAGCCTTGACAAGTTCACTCGTTTCGTCAACAACCTGTTGCTCCTCCGTGCTAAAGTGGATTTGCATACATTCCAGCTGCACTGGTACCGTAACAGTTCTCTAAACTGCAATGATGTGATGTTGTGGATTTCCTATGCCGTGAAGCATAACGTCAAAGTGCTCGATTTGAATGTGGATGGTTATCATCGACATGTTCTGCCTCGTAGCGTTTTTACATGTCCAACTCTCCAGGAGCTTAATTTACAACATTATGTGCCAGACACAATCAATCTTCCTTCACTGAGAAAGTTGACTCTCACTGATATGGCAGTGTCTCAACAATCTCTTGACCAAATTATTGCTCAGTGCCCTGGCCTAGAAGACTTGAATTTGAGAAACTCTTTTGTGTATTTTCATCTTCTAGACTCAAAAGTGCTAAAAAGCCTAACTCTTTATCGTTTGGAGGTTGGTTCTTGGAATCTTCGCAAGTTTACAGTTGATGCCCCTCGTCTCTTATACTTTGAGTGCATAAATACTTCACTGGACGATATTTCTTGGAGAGGGCGACCATGTTTAGAGAGTGCACACTTAGAGTCTTGTGGGCATACATTTTCTAGTCAGCCTGATTTTACTGGAATTATTTTACATGCCAAGAGACTTGTACTATTGACTGATACTGACGTGAAGGTATGCTTCTCAAAAGACAAGCAATATTGTTTTCCCCTTATTACACCATCACTATCTTGAATGCAGATTATATGGCAATGATGCTACTATACATGTTTTTGATGGTAGGTGTAGCTAAAGTTCGTTGAAATCACATGAATCAGAGCTTTTGAATTATATAGAAATAAATGAGGTTTTATTCTTTGATCTATCTCCCTTAATTTTACAACTTGGCTACTGTACTTGTATTAATCGAGAATGATAGTTTAGTACTTGGCTCGATATGATTGTGAAAAGATAAGATTGCTGACACAACTATATAACTGTTCTAGAAAGATTACTTGATTTACTAGATAATAAATGGTTATGAGTATTAAATGCATAAAATCCCCCGTTTTCAAATTGCAAGTACATATGTGTCCGTATATCCATGGTGTTATTGAAATCAGTATTCATTAGTTTTTTCCTTTCCAAGATTTTTAACAAGTTATGCATGTTTGTGTGCAATGCATGGGAGTTAGGATTCTTCACAAACTCTCTTATGAGTGAGTTTAGTATGTTGTTCTTGTTCAATTAGTATTAAATTAGCCCTGGCACCACAAATATTTTCTAAGAAGTATAAGTTAAAAACTGCTACGGACCTTGATTTAATGTTTTGCTATACATGACTTTTAGGTGTTCCTGAATGTTTTTTATGGTTTGATTTTTACGCTATTATCACACCCACCATAATAATACCACATCAAATAAAAGGGATGATATCATATCCAGCTATGGATGAGACATTTAAAAGCCTGTTCAATATGGATAAGTTATGCATTTAATTTTCATGTAGAAAAAAAAAAGAGAACCTGAAATGTAGTATTAATGAATTCAAGGTGCAACGATGGTATACTGTACAAATATTAACAATGTTGCTACCTACTTGAACATGATTCATGCTTGTTCATGTTTCACCAATGATCATTTTTGTCCAACTAGAATATAAAAAAATATTTATGCTAAGTAATCACCTATAGAACCTTTAATCTAAGAAATACTAAATGGTGAACTAACTGTAAGCTGACAATTATAGATATGGAGGCTTATTACAATGCGCTAGTGCTACTGACTGTGACATGCAGATGGAGTAAATTTAACAAAACTATAACTATTTGCATCATTGTTTCAGAAAACTACAACTTTTGATGATGGTTTAAAAAAACTACAACTTTGTACCTTTGTTTCAGAAAACTACAACTTTTGTGCACGGCCCCACCTGCCATCCTAATAGTGACCCTTTCTCATATGTGAGGCTGACTGGTGGGGCCAACCACAGAAGTCGTAGTTTTCTGAAACAGAAGGTAAGAATAGTTGTAGTTCTCTGAAATTGTCCCGAAAAATTGTAGTTTTCTGAAACAACGATGATAGTTTTGTTAAATTTACTCAAAGAAACATTCTGAAAATTCTAAGTTTGAGCAGATCATGTTTTAGAAATGGATTAATAAGAAAAAAAGATAAGAGTAACAAAATATGAATAAACTAGCAATTCATGTGCCATAATCTTAGTTTATTCGTATTTTGTTACTCTTATCTTTTTTCTTATTATTCCATTTCTAAAATAAATAAAATGTAGAATCTTATTTCATTTGTATTTTTTAACTCTCATCTTATTTTCTATTATTTTTTTTTCAAAAATTGTTGGGTTTCATTTGTAGCCGACCCCAACTTGTTTGGGACAAAGGCTTGGTTGTTGTTGTTTGAGCAGATCATGTTTGTGCTTGTTAGTATATCTGCTGTATCTCTATTCTGTATTTTTTCTTGATACTAGAACAGATGAATTTGTTCAGGTAGTTAAGTATTGAAAGTTTTGATCTTTTAGCTTCTTGTTCCTTGCAAATTAATCATCGATTTCCGTAAAAAATGCAAACAGCTTATGATCAGTAAGGTTTCATGTTAATATGTTGTCATCTGATGTGGGGCAGAGTATTATTTTTTTGCTAGTACCATGCTTAGCAATATCCTAGTTTTGGTTACATCCTAGGTATGGCTGACCCCATCCCCCTGAAATGCAAGGTAATGTTGGAAAAGGAGCTGCCTACATGCTCAGTATTTGAGAATCTTGAATTTCTCCAAATTGGGGGCTGGTGTTTGACTGATAGCTTATACATCATACTTCGTTTCCTCCAGCTGTCACCAAGACTGCACAAACTTATCCTAACACAGAGAAAGGTTTGTTGCATGCTTAAACCATCACATTTTTTCTGAGCTGATAATTTCTTAAAAGTATCCTGTTTTCTTTATTCCTTGTGCTGTCTCTTAGCTCCCCGAAACAGGAAAAGGAGCAGGAAAAGATGTTATGGCGAGCAGTGAAATTACATTCCAGTGCCCACACCTTCAAACAGTCATAATACAGTGTTCCAAGGATGACGGTGAAATTAATACCATAGTGAACGCAATGGTAGATAATGGGGTCAGCTTGGAGAAGATACAAGTTAGTTTCTTTGAAGACATTAGCAATTTACAGAAACAGAAGAGGAAATTTGTCACCTTTGAGGAGATGTTGGAGCAAAATCCAGGATGGCCAGATGATAGTAGTTATGCAGGGCATGAGATCAACAATGATGACGATTGTTGGAATTAATGGGCTTGGCCCAATAATTAATTCAGAAATAAATCCTAGAAAATCTCAAAGGCCCATTAGAGCAAGAGTGAGTGGTGCTAAGTGTTTAGTCCCACATGGGAAGTGGAAGTGGAGCAACCCCTACATATAAGGGAGGTTGCTCTTCCACTCCTTGAGTGAGAGAGAAGAGAGGAAGAGAGGGGTGGCCCACGCGCGCTCCTCCTCCTCCTCCTCGCTCGCTCGCCTCGCCACGCCACGCCACGCCACGCCTCGCCTCGCCACGCCACGCACACGCGCGCGTGTGTTCGTGTGAATTCGAGCCGAGCCCAGATTTTATATTTTTGCAGAAAATTAAATTGGGCTTTTGGGCCTCCGAATTTTTGGGGCTACCGAGTCAGAGTCCAAGTCGTTAGAGACGGACGCGTCTACGACTGCGGAGTCGGTTAGGATCCAGATCGCATACGAACCGCCTCCTGGGACTCTATAAATACGGGTGTCCGCGGTACGGCAGAGCACCCCACGATCAAATCGTTCCCACGTTCGCGTTCCTTGCGCCGCCTTCTAGTCTACTCCATCCCGAGCGCCGGCGTGCACCGACGACCGGGAGAGCAGGTCTCCGGAACCGCTCGCCCTTGCGATCCTGCACCGGGAGAGGGCGAATAAGGTTTTTGGGAAGCGCACTGCGCGACTGCTAGCGTTCTTCACCACGGCTCGTCTACCGACCAGATCGGGCGCTGCGGCTCAACGTCGTCATCAACGCCTGCAGCGGCGATCTACAGCGGTGCGATCGACTTCAAATCGGTACGCGTTATTTCTCGTCCCGTCTGTCCGCCGATCGCTGTTGTTTTTCTCGTATTTTTCCGGAATTATTCAGTAAATTGCCTCTTACTTTCCAACAATCCAAAAACCTTAATAGGCAATTTCCTGAATTGAACATGATGACTTTGGCCGATGCACTGAGGCCGGAGAAATTCTCTGGCGTGCACTTCAAGAGGTGGCAAGTTAAGGCCACGCTCTGGCTCCAATCGCTGAAGATCTTCTGGGTAACTGAGGGCAGGCCTCAAGGTCCTTTGTCTGTTGAAGAACAGACAAAGTTCGAGGAAGCCAATTCTGCCCTGAGAGGATGCATTCTAAGCGTTCTTGATAATAAACTATGTGATGTCTATCTGACAGTCACAGATGGGAAGGAGCTCTGGGATGCACTTAACGCTAAGTATGGTGCAGCCGATGCAGGTGGTGAACTGTATATCATGGAGAATTTTCATGACTACAAGATGGTTAACAACCGTCCTGTAGTTGAACAAGCTCATGAAATACAGTGTCTTGCGAGAGAGCTCAATCTCCTTAAGTGTCCTTTACCCGACAAGTTTGTGGCTGGGTGCATTATTGCAAAATTACCTCCATCATGGAGGAACTTCGCCACAGCCCTCAAACACAAGAGACAGGAAATATCAGTTGAAAACCTGATAGCATCTCTTGATGTTGAGGAGAAGGCTCGGGCTAAGGACGCTACTGAGAAAGGAGGTGAGGGTCAATCTAGCGCCAATGCTAATATGGTGCAGAAACCCTATGTCAAGAACAAAGGGAACAAGTCTCTATTCAAGCCAAACAAAACTACTGCTTTCAAGAAGAAGAAGTCAAACAAAGCCAATGATGGCTGCTGCTACACCTGTGGGGAGCAGGGACATATTTCCAAGAACTGTCCTGAGAGGGCAGATCGCAAAGGGAAAAAGAATGTCAACATCGTGACATCCAGCAATGCAGATGGGTACGGTAATTCCTTTACTGTTCTTTCTGTTTCTCAAACATCATCTTGGTGGTTTGATACGGGTGCTAATGTTCATGTATGTTCTGACATGTCCATGTTTACTTCTTACCAGTTCGTCCGGGATTCCGCCGTCCTAATGGGGAATGGGTCACATGCTTCTGTTCGTGGTGTTGGCACGGTCGATCTGAAGTTCACTTCGGGAAAGATTGTCCAGCTGAAGAACGTGCAGCATGTCCCTACTATGAACAAGAATCTTGTTAGCGGTACCCTTCTATGTAGAGATGGGTTTAAAGTAGTTTTAGAGTCCAATAAAATAGTTGTGTCTAAGCATGGACAATTTATTGGTAAAGGCTATGAATGCGGAGGCCTGTTCCGCTTTTCTCTTTCGGAGTTTAATAATAAGTCAGTAAACCATATTTGTGGCGGTATTAATGATAATGCAAGTGTCTGGCATTCTCGTTTATGTCACGTTAATTTTGGTTTAATGAATCGGCTATCTAGTCTCAAATTAATTCCGGAATTCACTATTGTCAAAGGTTCTAAGTGTCATAGTTGTGTGCAGTCAAAGCAACCTCGAAAGCCTCACAAGGCAGCCGAGGAGAGAAACTTGGCACCATTAGAACTCATACATTCTGATCTATGCGAGATGAATGGTGTGTTGACAAAAGGTGGAAAGAAATATTTTATGACATTAATAGACGATTCTACTAGATTCTGCTACGTTTACTTGTTGCAAACTAAAGATGAAGCGTTAGACTACTTTAAAATCTATAAATCTGAAGTAGAAACTCAATTAGAGAGAAAGATCAAACGTCTTAGGTCAGATCGTGGTGGTGAGTATTTTCCCAAAATATTTGATGATTTTTGTGCGGAACACGGTATTATACATGAAAGGACGCCTCCCTATTCACCCCAATCAAACGGGGTAGCCGAGAGGAAAAACCGCACATTGTGTGACTTGGTGAATGCCATGTTAGACATGTCCGGTTTATCTAAGGCATGGTGGGGGGAGGCTCTATTGACTTCATGTCATGTCCTAAACCGCGTTCCAAACAAGAATAAAGAGAAAACCCCTTATGAGGAGTGGGTTGGGAGAAAACCATCACTCTCATACTTGCGTACTTGGGGATGTTTGGCAAAAGTCAATGTGCCAATTACCAAGAAACGCAAGCTAGGACCAAAGACAGTGGATTGTATCTTTCTAGGCTATGCTCATCGGAGCATCGCATATAGATTTTTAGTAGTTAAATCTGAGTTACCTGATATGCATGTTGATACTATTATGGAATCTCGTGATGCAACATTTTTTGAGAATATTTTTCCTATGAAAGATATGCATAGTATTGCTAGGATCTCTTCTGAAATTTGTCCTGAACCCACCACAACTAGCGAGTTTCTTGATACACCATTTGAGAATGTCCCAGAGGAAGAACACAATGAAACAACTCAGTCGAGTAAGAGATCACGGATTGCAAAATCCTTTGGTGATGATTTCATTGTGTACCTTGTGGACGATACTCCTAGATCCATAGCAGAGGCATATGCATCACCTGATGCAGATGACTGGAAAGAAGCAGTTCATAGTGAGATGGACTCAATTCTTTCAAATGGAACCTGGGAGTTAACTGAACGGCCATACGGGTGCAAACCAGTAGGCTGCAAGTGGGTGTTCAAGAAGAAGCTCAGACCTGACGGTACTATTGAAAAGTACAAGGCAAGACTAGTTGCAAAGGGCTATACTCAAAAGGAAGGTGAAGACTATTTTGACACCTATTCACCTGTCGCCAGAATGACGACAATTCGTGTACTACTTTCTTTGGCTGCCTCTTATGGTCTAATCATCCATCAAATGGATGTAAAGACAGCTTTCCTGAACGGAGAGTTGGAAGAGGAGATTTATATGGAACAGCCTGATGGATTCGTAGTAAAACGTGAAGAGACAAAGGTGTGCAAATTGTTGAAATCCTTGTATGGCCTGAAACAAGCACCTAAGCAATGGCATGAGAAGTTCGATAGTACTTTGACGTCTGCGGGCTTTGTCATTAATGAGGCTGATCGGTGCGTGTACTATCGCCATGGTGGGGGCGATAGCGTTATGTTATGCTTGTATGTAGATGATATACTCATTTTTGGTACGAGCATTAATATAATTTCTGAGGTCAAGTCTTTTCTATCAAAGTGTTTTGATATGAAAGATCTGGGAGAAGCTAATGTTATTTTGAACATTAAGCTGAATAAGGATGAGAGTGGAATTACTTTAAGTCAATCCCACTATGTTGAGAAAATCTTGAGCCGGTTCGGCTTTATGGATAGCAAGATTTCTCCAACGCCTTATGATCCCAGCGTGATACTTAGAAAGAACAAGAAAGAGTCAAGAGATCAACTCAGATATTCTCAGATGATTGGTTCACTCATGTACTTAGCTAGCGCAACCCGTCCTGATATCTCGTTTGCTGTAAGCAAACTGAGCAGGTTCATGTCAAACCCGGGTACAGATCATTGGCATGCACTTGAAAGGGTTATGCGCTATCTGAGAGGTACAATGAGTTATGGAATTTACTATACTGGGCATCCGGCCGTGCCTGAGGGTTATAGTGATTCGAACTGGATCTCTGATGTTGATGAACTCTATGCCACGAGTGGATATGTGTTCACTCTAGCTGGTGGTGCTATATCATGGAGGTCTTGCAAACAGACCATTTTGACGAGGTCAACCATGGAAGCAGAACTCACTGCTTTAGAGACAGCCACTGTGGAGGCAGAATGGCTGCGAGAGCTCTTGATGGATTTGCCTATAGTTGAGAAACCATTGCCGGCAATCCTTATGAACTGTGACAATCAGACGGTGATTGCCAAAGTGACCAGTTCTAAGGATAATGCAAAATCATCAAGACATGTCAAGAGACGTTTAAAATCTGTCAGGAAAATGAGAAACTCCGGAGTTATTACTATTTCGTATATACAAACAGACAAAAACCTGGCAGATCCCTTTACGAAGGGTCTATCACGTAATGTGATAGAAAGTGCATCGAGAGAGATGGGTCTGAGACCCATTGATGTGACACCATAGTAGTAACCCAACCTATGTGATCGGAGATCCCGTGAATTAGGACATGGGAAAACAAGCTAGTGGTTCACCGAGGAGAGTACTTCCTTTATACCCTCTCTATGTGAAGATGCACACTTGTACTCTCAAACTGTAAGGCAGGTTGGCGAATTGCCTTAATGTGTTTCTGTTGGCTATGTGTAGCAAAGATGCCGTCCTACAGGGCAGTCTTGAAGGAAACACACCTATATGAGCTCCGACTGTCTAACGTCGCAGTCTGTGAGATTTGGGTGATCTCTAGAAAGCTCATGAAGAGACCAGGGAGTACGACGCATATGCTCCACCCGCGGGGTAGACTACTGGTAGCCAAGTACTGGCAATGGTCTTTGGGTGAAGTCAGTTCACACAAAACTTGCAATTCAAGGCGTAGTCCATTGTTCAAGTTGTGACCTGATGAAACTTGAGGATCTAGGCAGAAGTTCAACTTTACAGTCTCTGCCGAAAACACTAGTATATTAAACAAGGAACGAGAATGACCTCTCTCCTAATGGCTTTGAGATCTGGTGGGGGATTGTTGGAATTAATGGGCTTGGCCCAATAATTAATTCAGAAATAAATCCTAGAAAATCTCAAAGACCCATTAGGGCAAGAGTGAGTGGTGCTAAGTGTTTAGTCCCACATGGGAAGTGGAAGTGGAGCAACCCCTACATATAAGGGAGGTTGCTCTTCCACTCCTTGAGTGAGAGAGAAGAGAGGAAGAGAGGGGTGGCCCACGCGCGCTCCTCCTCCTCCTCCTCCTCGCTCGCTCGCCTCGCCACGCCACGCCACGCCTCGCCTCGCCTCGCCACGCACACGCGCGCGCGTGTGTTCGTGTGAATTCGAGCCTCGAGCCGAGCCCAGATTTTATATTTTTGCAGAAAATTAAATTGGGCTTTTGGGCCTCCGAATTTTTGGGGCTACCGAGTCAGAGTCCAAGTCGTTAGAGACGGACGCGTCTACGACTGCGGAGTCGGTTAGGATCCAGATCGCATACGAACCGCCTCCTGGGACTCTATAAATACGGGTGTCCGCGGTACGGCAGAGCACCCCACGATCAAATCGTTCCCACGTTCGCGTTCCTTGCGCCGCCTTCTAGTCTACTCCATCCCGAGCGCCGGCGTGCACCGACGACCGGGAGAGCAGGTCTCCGGAACCGCTCGCCCTTGCGATCCTGCACCGGGAGAGGGCGAATAAGGTTTTTGGGAAGCGCACTGCGCGACTGCTAGCGTTCTTCACCACGGCTCGTCTACCGACCAGATCGGGCGCTGCGGCTCAACGTCGTCATCAACGCCTGCAGCGGCGATCTACAGCGGTGCGATCGACTTCAAATCGGTACGCGTTATTTCTCGTCCCGTCTGTCCGCCGATCGCTGTTGTTTTTCTCGTATTTTTCCGGAATTATTCAGTAAATTGCCTCTTACTTTCCAACAACGATGAGTTACCAGATGATGTTAACAATGCTTCACTGGATGAAGATGTTGACGATGAGTCACTGGATGAAGATGAATCAGAGGATGATGATGATGATGATGAGTCAGGGGATGAAGATGACAATGATGATGAGGCTGAGAATGAAGATGGTTATGGAAAAATGGTGGATGAAGATGATGACTGGTGAGATGGACGTTGAAGATGATGACAATGACATGGTGGAGGTTGGTCTTGGCAACATTGAACATGGCGATGATGAGCTCTAGAGCTAAGTGGGTACTATTGCTTTTCCAACCGTTTCGACTGCATGAACCGTTGCATCATGTACCCACTTTCTAGCACTATGTTCTCAGAAATAACCAAAAACTATCTAGTAGCAAAACTTAGTGGCATTAGGTTTAAATTGTCTACTATGTTCTCGTGTGTGCTGGGCCTCGGAGCAACTTGGTATATGTCATGCATTTGCGTGTTCCATTCCGAGAGTGGCGGCATAGTATCTTCTCAGACATTTGGTATTAAGCGTCTGCTGCCCACTGTTCTGTAGCTATATATATCTTCAACTGTTGGTCTGTGATATCAGGAGTTCATTTGTAGCGCTGAACAAGAACCATAGAAGTGGTTGATCCTTGCCATTATTTTTATGCTAGACTTTGGGCCTCAAATCTGTAGCTGTTAAATTATTTTGCTTTTACTTTAAAACTAGATATTATTTTCCCTCCGTTGTCCTAGATGACACATCAAGTTTCTGGGGTCGAAACCAGCAGAGTATTTACGCCTACGCCTTGCTCTGTGCAAATTATTGATACCATTGTACTCCTGGTATCTTCAAATGTTTGCCGTTTTATAGTTCATTTTTTAAAACAAAATGATAAGTTTTTGGGATGGATGGAGTACATACGAACTTCAGAATTTCTTTATTGATATAGAAAAATATGAAGGATCATGGTTGTGTTTGGTTTTTTGCATAGGTAGTTTATTATCTATCTAAAAGCTCTTTTTTCCAGAGTAAAGTTTATCAATGGTACTCGAACTCGTCTGGGTGTGTTATCTAAGTTTATGAACTTTTAAAGTGCATGTTTTGGTTCATAAATTTGTTAAAGTGTGTCATCTAAATTCAAAATACCAAAAATGCTCCTGTGCTATTAACATAATTGTTACTTGAGCTTTGTTTTTTATTGTTCTCTTCTCAAATCAGTTTTGTTAGCCTCCGTTAGCCTCTAATATGAATCATGATAACAATGCTGATTTTAGAAGAGCACAAATATGAAAAATAAAGCTCATGTAACAGTTATGTCAATAACTATAGAGATATTTTCGGTGTTTTGAAGTCAGATGACGCAGTTTAATAAGTTTATTGATCCAAATATGTACTTAAAAAGTTTGTGAATCTAGATAACACACTCAGATAATTTCGAGAACCGTTGGTGCACTTTACTCTTTTCTTTTTATATGGAGCTCCATTATTTTTTACACAGTTTAGTTGATGAACTTTCTCTAGATCATCTTGATAAATATATAAAGTAAAAATAGAAGCACAAGTAGGAATATTGCATATTTAAGTTAATAAGGTCTGCTATAATCTACTGGAGACGGTTTTGGGAACGAGAAAAATATCTAAGGTAATTTTGAAACCGCTACCGCAGACTCCGTGTTGCCGGTGGCTGGTAAGTTCACCATTCTGCAATTTCATGTAGGCATGCTGTGTCTAGCCTTAGGATCAGCTCGTGTTCTTCATTGAAATCACATTTTCCCGTTTTACTTTTTGTTGGGAAAGACGTCTCTGTTGGAATGGATATGTGTTCTTTTCTTCGCATTCCAAATAATTTGGCAGGAAAATCTGCAATGCATACGCATAATGTATCGACTCCTTGCGGCGGGAAAGCTTCCATTTTCGTGGTTCTTAGAGTTCTCTTTTTATTTGCATCAGTGTACTCTAAAACATACTTTATACTATAAATCATACTTTATATTTCTAGTATGTGTACTCTGTAAATCTTTTCAGTAGTCTTTCCAGTAAGCTTTACAACACATTTATGCGGGGGAACGACTGCTATGCAATCTGCACTTCTGTGCAAGCGTGCAATCCGCGAATCTCAGCCATTGGATGGACATCCAAGGGTGGCTGATATTTTACACATAAATTCTTCCATCTGCTTGTGTAAAAGGAAGGATCTATGTGTAAAATGGTATTCACCCTTAGATGTCCATCCAATGGTTGAGATTCACATATTGCACGCTTGCACAGGAGTACAGATTGCATAGCAGTCGTTCCCTTTATGCGGATGGTCTAATGCATCTAAGCACTAGTGGACCCAAAAATTGCGCCATGCGAGTCCGAACGACGACTTCCTCTCATCGTCCTTACCGAAGGAACCAAATACGTAAGTAACTAAAGGCATTTTCTGCAGCTGACATGTAAGTTCAGAAAATATAGAACGAACGCACATGTCAGCTGCTTGCGGAGGATTTTCAGTCCCCTGGCCCAAAGGTAAGCAAACATCATGCATATACGATTGTTCAAGATACTATCTTTATTGCAAAAAGTTTGTCGCTTTGTAGTTCAAAAATGAACTACAAAGAGATAATGTTTTTTGTACGCAGGGAGTAATATATAACCATGCAGATCGTCTTTCCCAAGGAGCATCCGTGTGACATCCGGGTTCTACGCCCCTGCCGAACAAAACCCGCTAATAGCTGCTACCGAGATAGCGCGTTTACGAGGGACGTGCGTGTGATTTTTCTAACATCATTTTATTTAATATTCATAGTTCGCGATTTTTTTACCCAAAATAGCCACATAACCATCCACTGACATAGCATATTGCATCAGCGTCTGTCGTCCACGTCTCCCGCCGTCTACGTCGTGGAAGATTGGCTGACATGATAGTCACGTCAACACCAACTTACTGTGTTATTTAATTCGCTAAAAATGATGCGCTTATTGGGATTCAAACTCACAACCTCATGAATCAGATACACACTCTACCAACTGATCTAGACAAATTATTTGATTATGTTGCTAATTTTCTATTATTTAACATAGACGTGCAGTTTGAAATCTAAACTCTGAACCTATAATTTTTTTTTCAAGTTTGCAATTTTAAAATTAAATATTCTTTATGTAAGAAAATATTAAAATCAAATTTTATATAAATTTTATATTTGAAATATGAAATTGAATCTCAAAATTTGAAATTGCATTTAGATTTTTAAAATTATTTAAAACTCAAACTTGAAAGTTTGAAATTCAATTTAAAGTTTGAATCTAAATTTTGAATTCAAAATTTAAAGTTTAAATTAATTCAAAATCTTGACTTTAAATATTAATTTTTTGAATTCGGAATTTTTTACTTGGAATACTATGTTAATTCCAATTCAAGTTTCAAATTTGTTGAAACCTCAAATTTAAATTTGTAGGTTAAGAGTCTAGATTTCAAACTTCACGTCTATGTTAAATAAAATGAAATTAAAAAGTAAATAAATAATTTTTCTAACTCGGTAGAGTGTACGGGTCTGGTTCCTAAAGACAAGGTTACGAGTTTGAGTCTTTAAATGCATCATTTTTGCGAATTAAACAACACGTCAGCAAATCCCACGACGATAACAGCAGGAGCTGATGTGGCTGCCATGTTAGTGAATCGTGCACGATGTGGACGATTAGGTGATTATTTTGGTAAAAAGAATCACGGGTTATTTATATTAAAAGATTAAAAATGTTAAAACAAAAAAAATCCCGTGTGAATGTGCTTATGGTTGGGCCTGTAGAAAGGATCGTCGCGGGCCGAAATCAGTTGCCGCATGCGCCCCAGAGGAGACACTCTCCCCAGCACCGGTGGGACCGTGGGAGGCATCGCCGCCAGTCCTTTCGCCGGTTACCCTTCTCCACCAGCCGCTGCCAGCTCCTCGACCTACAGCTGCCGCCACCGCTCCCCCTCCCGCAGCCTAGTCGGGGTACAGCGTTGCGGTCCAGGTGAGGACTGATTCCCTGTCTTCCTTCTCGTGTTCGTTAGTAATACTAAGGTTGCTTGGATTGGGTGAACACATTTTGTTCTTGGGGAGTGTTTGGCTTTGTTCGTAGCGAAACCCAAATCCTCCTTTCTTTCCAATCGGATTAAGTTAGTTTTGGGTTCCAAACCTGTTGTTCGATTAGAATGGGTGCGGGTGCGGGTGCGGTTCGTTTTTTCAAATTTCTTTGGTGGTTCCCGCAAGTCCATCCATTCCGCCGGTGGCCTGAGAAATCATGGGAATATCGTTTTGTTTTTTGTGCCACATGGGGTTTGTGATCGTGGATTCATGCAGTAATCGTGAAATAATTTCGTCGCAGGTTACTTTGGTAAGAAATCCAAGGCAGGACTGCTATGGAGTTGGGCGATGAGCAGGCAATGGAACCTCCTGAAAGTGCCATTGATCGGATCAGCTCACTGCCTACTGAGATCCTGCACAATATTCTATCCCTCGTCCAGATAAGATCTGTTGTGCGGATGCGCAGGTTGTCTAAGAGGTGGAGGCTAGTGTGCGAGTCTTTGCAGTTCATACGGCTCAGCGAGCAAGAATTTCAAAGTTGGAGCCTTGACAAGTTTACTCGTTTCGTCAACAACCTGTTGCTCCTCCGTGCTAAAGTGGATTTGCATGCATTCCAGCTGCACTCGTGCTTTTGCAGTTCTCTAAACTACAATGACGTGATGTTGTGGATTTCCTATGCCGTGAAGCATAATGTCAAAGTGCTCGATTTGCATCTGGATGTTTTTGATAAACATGTTCTGCCTCGTAGCGTTTCCACCTGTCCAACTCTCCAGGAGCTTAATTTACGACATGTGAATGTGCCAGACACAATCAATCTTCCTTCACTGAGAAAGTTGACTCTCAATGATATGATAGTGTCCCAACTATCTCTTGACCAAATTATTGCTCAGTGCCCTGGCCTAGAAGACTTGAATTTGAGAAACTGTTTTGCGTATTTTCATCTTCTAGACTCAAAAGTGCTAAAAAGCCTAACTCTTTATCGTTTGGAGGTTTGTCTCCGCAAGTTTACAGTTGCTGCCCCACATCTCATATACTTCGAGTGCGTAGGTTCTCCACTGAAAGATATTTCTTGGAGAGAGCGACCATGTTTAGAGAGTGCACACATAGAGTCTTGTGGGCACACATTTTCTAGTCAGCCTGATTTTACTGGAATTATTTTGCATGCCAAGAGACTTGTACTATTGACTGATACTGACGTGAAGGTATGCTTCTCAAAAGACAAGCAATATTGTTTTCCCCTTATTACACCATCACTATCTTGAATGGAGATTATATGGCAATGATGCTACTATACATGTATTCGATGGTAGGCGTAGCTAAAATTTGTTGAAATCACATGAAAATCAGATCTTTTGAATGATATAGAAATAAATGAGGTTTTATTCTTTGCTTCTTAATTTTACAACTTGGCTACTGTACTTGTATTAATCGAGAATGATAGTTGAGTACTTGGCTCGATATGATTGTGAAAAGATAAGATTGCTGACACAACTATATAACTTTTTTAGAGAACAATGTAGAATATGATTACTTGATTTACTAGATAATAAAGGTTATGAGTATTAAATGCATAACCCCCCCCCCCCCCCCTTTTCAAATTGCAAGTTCATGTGTCCGTGTATCCATGGTGTTATTGAAATCAGTATTCATTAGGTTTTCCCTTTTCAAGATTCTTAACAAGTTAACCACAAATATTTTCTAAGAAGTATAAGTTAAAAACTGTTACTGAACTTGATGTAATGTTTTGCTATAGATGACTTTTATGTGTCCCTGAATGTTTTTGATGGTTTGATTTTTCGCTATTATCACACCCGCCATAATAATTCCATATCAAATAAAAGGGATGATATCATATCAAGCTATGGATGAGAGTGAGACATTTAAAAGCCCGTTCGATATGGATAAGTTAAGTATTTAATTTTCAAGTAGAAAAATAGAACCTGAAATGTAGTATTAATGAATTGAAGGCGCAACGACGGTATACTGTACAAATATTAATAATGTTGCTACCTTCTTGAACATAATTCATGCTTGTTCATGGAACACTCACTAGGGTTTCTCCTGCAGGAGCGCAGGAAGTACGGGGGGCGAGCTCATGGGTGGGAACGCTGTCGCAGAACCCGATGCCTGGAAGCCGGCAACTCCGTGATTAGTCGCCAACAAACAGGGCCGGAGGTAGAATATTTTTCTCGACGATAAACTTGACTTTCTCCAGAGGTATCGGGGGCTTAAATAGCTGCCCGATTTACAGAATTGGATACAAACTCTGAACAGGTTTTGCCTAGGACTGTGGAGTCCAGTTTCCCTGTTAACAGACTAGGACTCAAACCCATAACAGACTAGGACTCAAACTCTAACTGACTATGACACAGGCGCAAGCGATAAACCTGGCCAAAACAGAACTGGATTCAGTTCAGGAAAGATTCCTGCTGAAATCCTTATTATCCCTAACATTAATTTTCCTAAGGACTCTTCTTTCCTTAATCAATTTCCCTGTTGGCGCCTGACATCTCTGGATCTGCGTCTGTATTGCAGTCCCCACATAACAGTTCATGTTTCACCAATGACCATTTTTGTCCAACTAGAATATAAAAAAATATTTATGCTTAGTAATGACTTATCCAACCTTTAATCTAAGAAATCTAACCAAATGGTGAACTAACTGTAAGCTGACAATTATAGATATGGAGGCTTATTACAATGCGCTAGTGCTACTGACTGGACAATAACTATTTGCATAATTGTTTCAAAAAACTACAAATTTTGATGATGGTTTTAAAAAAATTTGATGATGGTTTAAAACTATAACTATTTGCATCATTGTTTCAGCAAAAAAATTTCCCAGGAAACTACAACTTTTGTGCACGGTCTCACCTGTCAGCCTAATGGTGACCCTTTCTCATATGTGAGGCTGACTGGTGGGGCCAACCACAGAAGTCGTAGTTTTCTGAAACAGAAGGTAAGAATAGTTGTAGTTCTCTGAAATTGCCCCAAAAAATTGTAGTTTTCTGAAACAACGATGATAGTTTTGTTAACTTTACTCAAAGAATCATTCTGAAAATTCTAAGTTCGAGCAGATCATGTTTGTGCTTGTTAGTATATCTGCTGTATCTCTATTCTGTATTTTTGCCTGATACTAGAAGAGATGAATTTGTTCAGGTAGTTCAGTATTGAAAGTTTTGATCTTTTAGCTTCTTATTCTATGCAAATTAATCATCAGTTTCCGTACAAAATGCCAACAGCTTATGATCAGTAAGGTTTTATGTTAATATGTTGTCATCTGTCACTGCCGGGTTTCCCTTGCAGTTTTGGTTCAAAAAAAAAATGTTGTCATCTGATGTGTGGCAGAGTATTTTTTTTTTGAAAACTAAATGGCAGGAGTGCTGCCTCTCATTAAGAAGAAAAAGGTTACAGCCTAGGTTACATGAGACTAACCCGAACGCGGGGGTCGGGGCGCTCCAGGGCATACCCTGTAAGCCCTCAATAGAGGATTAATCTAGTCCTACCTCTCTGATAAGGGCAAGGTTCAAGGAGTTAATATCTAAGAAGATTAGCTGCGCCACATGGATGTAGGAGCTGAAGATCTGGTCAAAAGTTCGCCTGTTCCTTTCTTTCCATACATTCCACCATAATGTGAAAATGTAGCCTGCAAGTTTGCTTCTGTATTGGTGTGGCCGTGTTGTTTGCAGCTGATTCAGGCACTGTTCTACACCTGAGGTGATCATTGGAGAGGACCTTGTCCTGTTGATCCTAAGTTTTCGGCACATTTCCTCCCAGACTTTCTGGGTGTAGCTGCAATTCCCCAAGAGATGGTCTATATTTTCCTGGTTGCCAAGGCAGAGCTGACATCTTGTGTCAGCAGGGATCCCTTTCTTGATCAAGTTGTCCGCTGTGGGTGCACGATTCTGCCATGCTAGCCAAGCAAAAAATCTTGATTTGGGAGATGTGTTAGCTTTCCAGATAACCTCGGTTATTGGTTGTACAATGGTGCCCACGAACTGAATCTCGTATGCTGATTTGACCGTGAAGGCTCCACTGCTCGTCCATCTCCATTTGATTGTATCCTTTTCTGCATTGAGCTGAACCTCGCTTAAAAGGGAGAAAAGGAGTACAAACTCATTCAACATTTCTTCAGTGTTACAATTTTTCAGGTTCTTGATCCAGCTGAAGTTATGGAGTTCTTTCTGAACTGTTCTTGACCTGCATCTTGCTTGGGAAAAAAGCGTTGGAGCTATGTGTCTTGGAGCTAACCCTCGTAGCCATCGAGCTTCCCAAAAAGGTGTGTCTGCGCCATTTCCTATTGTGATCTCCGTGGACATGAAGAACAGTTCCCGCTCCGTTGTGTCTTTGATTTTTAACAAGGATTTCCAAGGTCTGACCTGATCATCCCATTGGAGCCAAAGCCACCTTAGTCGGAGAGCTCTGTTAAATTTCTCTATGTCCTTGAAACCAAGTCCACCCCATTTTTTTGGCCTTGTGCATTTGCTCCATTGAACTAAACATCTGCATGCCGGCGTCTGTTGTGATTCCGGTCCTTTCCAAAGGAAATTCCTCCTGATGCGGTCTATGCTCTTAATTGCCCACTTAGGAAGTCTGACCACCGTCAAAAAGTATGTTGGAATTGCAGAGAGTACGACTTTGATCAGAGTTTCACGTCCTGCATAAGAGAGAAGGCTCTTTTTCCATCCAGGTATTCTGTTGTTCACTTTCTGTATGATAGCTTGAACCGAGTTTCTACTGAGTTTGTTAAGGTGGAGTGGAAGGCCCAAGTAGTTAGTTGGGAAGGATTCCGTATTCTGAGAGGGGCCTAGAATGTCTGCCATGCTGATGTTCTGACAGTGGATTGGGAATACTTTGGTTTTCTCCATATTGGTTATGAGGCCAGAAGCTCCTCCAAAAATTCCAAGAATGTGCTTGGCCATCACATAATCACTCCTTTGTGGCTTAATGAAGAGTGCTGCATCATCAGCATAAAGGGAGATCTGAAAGTTGCTATGTTTACTGTGTACTCTTTCTAGTAACCCAATCTGCTGTGCGTATCTGAACATTCGATGTAGTGGCTCTATTGCAAGTAAGAAAAGCATAGGTGACAAAGGGTCACCTTGTCTAACTCCCCTGGCATGTTGAACTCTTCTACCCGGTGTACCATTCAGCAGAAAGCAGGAGGTGGCATTATTCCAGAGATTAGAAATCCAATTCTTCCACCGTATACCAAAGCCAAGGTGTGTCATAATGTCCAGGAGGTAAGGCCAGCTGACTGTATCAAAAGCTTTGGAGATGTCTAGTTTTATGAAAAGGGAGGGGCATTTTTGCCTGTTGAGTTCCCGAATGAGTTCTTGGACATAGACAAAATTGTCGTGGATACTTCTCTTCTTTATAAATGCACTCTGATTGATGGAGATCAGTTTGCTTAGGAAAGGTTGTAGGCGACAAGCTAATATTTTGGAAATTAACTTCGAGAAGCTGTGCAGCAAGCTGATCGGTCGATAATCCGATATCTTCAGGGCTTCTTGATGTTTTGGAATGAGAACCACATATGCTTGGTTTAGAAGATGGAGGTGTTGTGCATTAGAATTGTAGAATTGTCTCACAGCAGCCATCAGGTCGTCCTTAATAATGTCCCAACACGTTAGGAAGAAGGAGCCGATATATCCATCAGGTCCTGGGGCCTTCTCTTTTGGGGTAGATTTTATTGCATCCAGGACTTCTTGTTCGGAGAAAGGGTTTTCCAGGGAGTCCATTCGAACAGGGTCCCATCCCAATTGTTGGAAGTTTAAGGAACATTCTCTCGGGATATTAGTACCCAGTTGATTGTTAAAATGATCGTAGATCAATTTGGCTTTTCCTTCCTGGCCATATTTCTGATCTGAGCCATTGTGGAGTACATGTATGAAGTTTGCTTTCCTGCGGCAGCTGGCCATGGTGTGAAAATACTTTGTGTTGACATCACCTTTTCTTAACCATGTTATTCTTGATTGTTGCCGAGCTCGTGACTTTTCAATTGCTGCCAGACCTAGTAGTCTCATTTTTAGTGTCTGCTTCATATCAGTTTCTGGAGGCGTTAGTCTTCTATTCTCCTGCGCCTGCTCCAGGCGTAAGATCACCTCACGACATATGCAGGCAGCGAGTTTCCCTTGTGGAGCAATGGTCTTTGCCCACCTCTTCAGAGCAATTGCAGTTCTACTGAGCTTTATATGGAGTTTAAGCATTGGAGTTGGGTTGTTTACCACCGGCTCCGACCAAGCTCTCTGAACGCAGTCAGTGAAGCCCTGTGATTGTATCCAGAAGGATTCGAATCTGAATAACGGTGGAAAATGATGACTCACTAGAGGTTGTAGCAATAATGGGCAGTGATCTGAGATTGCTGAAGACAACGGGAACATCACTGGGTTGCAGTAGGCGTTTTCCCATGCTAGAGAGTTGAAAGCCCGATCAATTCTGGTCATGGTTGGGGAGGTTTGTTCGTTTGACCATGTAAACTTTCTTCCAATGAGGGGGATTTCCTTTACTTCTAATTTGTCAAGTGTCCTTCTGAATCGTCTCATCATTCTTCTGTTGAGTCTTCCATTGTTTTTGTCCTCTTCTTGGTAGATGAGATTGAAGTCACCGATTATCATCCATTCATGTTTGACTGTCGCCTTTAGCTGCTCGAGCTCTCTTAGGAAGAGGCGTTTTTCTAAGTCTGCTTGTGGCCCGTACACTCCCGTCAGAGTCCAAGATGATAGCGATCTACTGTCCTCAAATGTGGCTGAAAGACAGTAGCTGGTGCAGTGGGCATTTGTCAACTTGTTAAATCTGTTCCTTGATGCAATGATGATGCCCCCCTCGTTCCGACTGATGGTAGGAAGCACATATGATCCTTGTACTCGCTTCCTAGTATGTGTGAGATGGTGTTCGAGGGAATGATGGAGAGTTTGGTCTCTTGAAGACAGACTATCTCAGGTTTGTGCAGTTGGATCACTTGCTTCACTTCCTGTTGTCGAGCTGGATTGTTTAGTCCCCTGACATTCCAGGAAAAGATACTGTAGTCATTAAGTGGCCTATCCATAGATAATAGTAGAAAGCCACTGACTGGAGAGATATAACACGTACACATGAAATTGCAACCAAAGCCGCCACAACATACATATTAAACCCGACCGGGCACAAAATACAAGTCTCCTCCGACCTGGTCTGGAGGTTAGGGTCTCGCGGCTAGTAAAACTAATACAAGTGGGAGTGCTCCCTCTCGACATAGCGACCGAGGGCCGGATAAAAAGCATTACAGCTGAGGCACACATAAGGAAACTTAATAGCTACTATTAGGCTGGAGAGGGCTCTTAGTCCAGCTTGTCCGCAACAGACGCCTGTGCGTCCTCCATCTTATCACTTCCAGTCTTCGTGTCCCTCTTCTTCATCTTGGTGGTCTTCTTCTTTTCCTTGACGAGTCCAACTTCTGTCAGCTTAGATATAGCATCCAAGGCCGGTTGCGAGAGCGGCTTGTTGTAAGTGTCCAAATACTGTTGTAATGTGCCCTCATCCAGCTTCTGTTCCTGTTCCAGAAGCCCCCATTTCTTTGCGAGCACCTCCTGTGCCATTTTGATCAGCGTCTTCTGCCCAGTAAGCTTGCTTTTGAGTCTGGGACTGGTCCGAGGGGCCTCACCAACTAAGGTTTTCTCACTCTTCCGTTTCAGTTTCTTGCGAACTGGGTTCTCTAGGATGGCTTTCTCCATTGGCTTAGTGATAGCAGCTGTCAGTTGTGCTAGTGCTGCGTCTAATTGTTTATCAAGATTCTGGTGGCCAGATGATGTGTCCTCCAACTGAGGGCGTGCCTCCGTCTGTGCTGGATTCAGATCATCCTGAGTACTCTGAATTGCTTGCTCCGGATTTTCCTGTTCTTCAGAGCCGGTGTCCATATTAATTGTGACCGTACGGTCCAACCCGCTGACTATTGGGGTTTCTAGAAAACCAGTACTTGCAGATGGGTTCAGCGGTGAAGGTGACTTTCTCTGTTGTATCTCCAGGCACTGGTTGAGGGGTGATGCGCTCCAGTATGGCTGTTCCTCCGAGATCAGCACAATTGCCTCAGAGCTACCTTCCTCCATGCCTCCAGAACCCACATGGGCGGCATCTTCTTCCCCCTGGCCCGAGGCTAGAGCCTTGCGACCAAACTTAGCGGGTATCAACGATTCTCCTACCATCACTTGAGATTTGACACGTTGCGGAGTAGAAGCTTTGCCTAGTTGTTCTCCCTTTGGGGCTCTGGTTTCCTGTGGCCCACCATCATGCTTTTCTGACCATAGTCGCCTCAGTTCACGACGAACATCCGCTGGGTCGTTGTGACGAGCAGGAGGTGGAGAGTAGCTTCTCATCCTTCCACGATACCTACTCGGGCCTCCAGTGTCGGACCTACCACCCCGCATCATCCTCTTCGGTTCTGTTTGACGTCCTCTTGTTCTATTATCAATCCATTTGGACATCCTCCCCATGAAGTTTCGAGGGCGAGGGTCCCTATCTCCTGCTGGATCATCCTCATCCTCTCTTGGTCTTCTCCTTGGTTCCACGAAGGGGCGACAATGCCTATCCAGAAGGCGGATGTCTTCTTCCTCAATGTCACTGTCCACTTTACCAGGTTGCCAGTGAAAAGCCCTCAATTGCACTCTGCCTTGGGCCTCTAACGTAGCTGTTGGGAAATGGTAGAACCGGAGATCTTCCACTGCATCTAGGTGAATCAGGACCCTGAAGGTGTGGCCTTTGAGAATGCCCCTTGGTCTGGTGAACTGGAGCTCTTCTCCATGCCTCGGGTTATCCTGTCGGTCAGCTAGCGATACATAAGCTAATTGAGGCAGTCTGCTTGGATCCTGGCAGAACGCCCAGCAGACATAGAATCGGTGGTCTTCCCGACGCCTAGTTGCAGTGTCCACGTGATGGATCACACAATGATCATTCAGGATCTTCTCTACCAGTTCTTGGTTCCACGCAAATTGTGGGAGACCCTCAATGCTCAGCTTGATGTGGTATGGAAAGCACATGCGCTCTCCGAACCTGTCACTGTGCCAAGAATGGAACTGCAGCTGGAAGGGACCGTCATTGATTCTTCCTTTGGTATAGACTCTATCTCTGATCGCTCTTTCAGTGAATATGAGTGTGAAAGGCTGGGGCGTGGAGCGATATACCTCAAATTCGTAGCGCCGAAGACCGAAGTGGTGGCAGATTGCTGCTGCAACTTCTTCCTTGGAGGTCCCTCCCATAGGTCCCTCCTCTGTCACCAACAGGGCATGCCTCTCAAGCATTTGTCGACGATGCATCATCTCGACGGAGTTCCACGCCGTGACTTCTGTCAGCCTTGGACGCAGGTGCGGGTTGCCTGGAATGTGCATTCCATTGTTGGCCTCGTGCTCCAGTTGTCGGTGGCGGCCAGGTTCCGCCGAGGTGCTCCCCAGCGACAGCCTCCGCATCATGGAGATTTTGGGTGTGGAGTGAGAAGGTTGTGGACAGTTGTGGGAGCGGTGTCCACTTCTATTACAACGCCAGCAAGTGGTAGGTTTCCTGCATTGATATTTGAAGTGACCTTTTGATAGACAATTGTAACATCGCCCTTTTAATTTCGCTTTGAAGTCCATCTGCCGAGTAGAGGTTTTTGCGCGGCGCCTGCAGTCGTTCTGTCTTTTCAATCTTCTCCACCAGTACCTCTGTTTGACTTCGTGCCACTCATCCGTTGCCGATTTATGGGCCGTAGCCAAAGCTTCAAACCGGTCTGGTTGGGTAATGGGCCGGCCCAGGATAGCTGCCGGAGGCTCAAGCTTGTCGAAGAAGATTTGTTCATCCTTCTCTTGGAATCGTACTCTTCGTCGATCTTCCGCTGGTGGGGGCGCTCTCCGCTTGCGGGTAGATCCAGCCTGCAAGGGGAGAAGGAGGGCTTCCGCATAAGACTTTGAGAGCGTACCTTGAGTACACCTGGCGTCGACGGTGTTTCCCGGCACTTGGTGGCTTGACGGCGATTTCGTCGCCTGGAACTGCTCTCCGACTTGAAATGCCTCTGTTGGTGTACTGGAGGCTGCCAGATCGTAGCTACGAACCCATTGGCGCCGGGTCTTCTTCTCTTTGGTTGAGAATTCGAACTCCTTCTCTATCAGACTCTCACTATTTTGGCCTCTCTTGGCTCTTGTGTTTGTGAGAAGGAGCTGGTGGATCTGCTGAGGGTTGTGAGGATCTTGGTTTGTACTGCTTGGTTCTGGGTTTTGGAGGTGGATTTGTGGTGGATTTCGGGAATCAGATGACTGGCTAAGCGTAGATCTAAGAATCGCCTTAGATTCGCCTGAGTCGCCACCGAGAGGACCGTTGCTATCCATCTCGTTGTCGAGTGATGCTGATTTTTTTGATGTGTGGCAGAGTATTATTATTTGCTAGTACCATGCTTAGCAATATCCTAGTTTTGGTTCAATCCTAGGTATGGCTGACCCCATCCCCCTGAAATGCAAGGTAATGTTGGAAAAGGAGCTGCCTACATGCCCCGTATTTGAGAATCTTGAATTTCTCCAAATTGGGGGCTGGTGTTTGACTGATAGCTTATACATCATACTTCGTTTCCTCCAGCTGTCACCAAGACTACACAAACTTATCCTAACACAGAGAAAGGTATGTTGCATGCTTAAACCATCACATTTTTTCTGAGCTGATAATTTCTTAAAAGTATCCTGTTTTCTTTATTTCTTGGACTGTCTCTTAGCTTCCCGAAGCAGAAAAAGGAGCAGGAAAAGATGCTACGGCGAGCAGTGAAATTACATTCCAGTGCCCACACCTTCAAACAGTCATAATACAGTGTTCCAAGGATGACGGTGAAATTAATACCATAGTGAACGCAATGGTAGATAATGGGGTCAGCTTGGAGAAGATACACGTTAGTTTCTATGAAGACATTATAAATAGGTGTGTGGGTGAGACGACAAGCAATTTACTGAATCAGAAGAGGAAATTTGTCACCTTTGAGGAGCAAAATCCAGGATGGCCACATGATAGTAGTTATGCAGGGCGTGGATCTGATAGCAACTATGACGACTGGTGAGAATGAAGATGGTGATGTCAAAATGGAGGATGAAGATGATGACTGGTGAGACGACGTTGAAGATGATGTCAATGACATGGTGGAGGTTGTCTTTGCAACATTGAACATGGGGATGATGAGCTCTAGAGCTAAGTAGGTTGCACTATTGCTTTTGCCAGCTGGTTAGACTGCATGAACCGTTACCCACTTTCTAGCATTATGTTCTGAGACTTAACCAAAAACTATCTAGTAGCAAAACTTAGTGGCATTAGGTTTAAATTGTCTACTTCGTTCTCGTGTGTGCTGGACCTCGGAGCAACTTGGTATATGTCATGCGTTTGCGTGTTCCATTCCGAGAGTGGCGGTGTAGTATCTTCTCAGACATTTGGTATTAAGCATCTGCTGCCTGCTTGGCACAGTTAAAATTTGTTATAAAAGCAGCTTAGTTGAAAAGCTTGTGGAAAGTAGCTTCTGTTTATGTTTTGCTTATATATCTTCAACTGTTGGTCTGTGATATCATTAGTTCATTTGAAGCGCTGAACAAGAACCATAGAAGCGGTTGATCCTTGCCAGAACCAAACATGCATTGTGAAATTATGTGATAAGTATTTCGTATGTCTTGTGTTGCCTGTGCTTGTTTATTTGGAGATCTTAGAATCCCGTAATGCCTCCTTGTTCTCCCAAAAGATTGCTCATTCACCGTATCCGCAAACTACAGCCACCATTGACACACAACCACTGTTGTTCTTGACTTCTTGTTCGCCCAAAAGAATGTTGCACCACTGTCGTGCTGCCTTCACCAATCCTGGACCTGCAATTTCTCGTACCCAAAAGACGCGGTCCGAGTCCGTTCTTTTTTTTTTAAGACGAGAACAATCAACTCCAATTGAATTGGGCCTGTGTGCCGTTGCTTCCGTCCGGCCCAGTAGCCCGTGGGTTATAAACAACATATCGTTCGGTTTCCGACCTTCTCCTCGACCTCCAAACCCTAGCACCCTTTCGTCCCCTTCGGCCCTTCCCCGCGTCCGCCGCAACCACAGGATGGAGGTGGACAGGGCCACGACTGCCGCCGCTGCGGGGGGATCCTCCTCCTCTGCCGCCGGCGCGATGGCGGTGGACCAGCCGGCCAGCGGCGTGGAGAAGCCGCGCTTCGATGCGCAGATGCCGAGCGAGATGAGCGGGGGCAGGCCCCAGTTCCGGACGGTAACCGTGCCGCAGCACCGCTTCGCGCCGCTCAAGCGCTGTTGGATGGACATCTACACCCCTGTCTACGAGCACATGAAGGTCGACATCCGCATGAACCTTAAGGTAAGCGATCAACCTATTAGCCTCGAGCTCGAGCTCAAACGTTTTTAGGATGGCTGTTCTCGCTTCTGAAGTGGCTGGAAGCCTTGAAATAGCGAGACATGTTATACTATGTTCCAATTCCCTGCTCGGAAGCCTTGAACATTTCTTGTATGCTTTGACGCTGTAAGACCATCCGCAGTGGCACACTGTAAAGCATACTGGATACACTGTTTCATAGTGTAATTTAGAGTACGCACTGTAAAAGCTGAAGGAGAATAGTGTATAGAGTATGCTTTAGAGTACGCTGGTTTAGATAGTCTAAGTGAAAGCAGTAAACGCTGCCTAGCCATTCAGTTGATCAAGTTTTATAAATTTTTGCTAAAGGTAGGATGATAGGTATGTTGAAATGATTTTTGGTGTGATTGTTAACTAACTGATTGAATCTTGTTAAACCCGTGTATTATTATTGCCTACTTCAATTTTGTATGATAGTTGAAGTGTTGAACTGCACCTAATCTGGCTCTATAAAATTAAGTACTGTGACTGCTGTAGTGACAAAAAATGGAATGATGAAAGCTCTTTATTCCTGGGGTGTCACGGGAATGATCATGACCCTCAAGATGACTTTTCAGCAATGCAGTTTTGTAGTATTGATTTTGATAGATATACAGGACTCGTTTGGTTGTCCCTTTATCTTGTGTGTTTTCAAGATGACTTTTCAGCAATGCAAGAAGTATTTTCAGTACCTTTGTCTTGCATTACGATGTTGAAAGCCTAAGATGCACCCTATCCAATCAGTCAAGCTCATTGATCTGTTTTCCCTATTCCAGGCTAGAAGAGTGGAGCTGAAAACAAGACAAGACACACCAGACGTGAGCAACCTTCAGAAATGTGCAGACTTTGTGCATGCTTTTATGCTAGGGTTTGACATTGCAGATGCTGTTGCCTTGCTTCGTCTCGATGACCTCTATGTGGAGTCCTTTGAGATCAAGGACGTGAAGACACTCCGAGGGGAGCATCTGTCGCGTGCCATTGGCCGCCTATCAGGAAAAGGGGGCAAGACCAAATTCGCCATTGAGAACTCAACCAGGACCCGCATAGTTATTGCTGATACAAAGATCCATATACTTGGATCCTTTGTTAATATCAAGGTCGCTCGGGATTCACTTTGTAGCCTCATCTTAGGTTCTCCTGCCGGCAAAGTCTATTCTAAGCTAAGGGCAGTATCTGCTAGGTTGGCAGAAAGGTACTAAGCGGGTTTTGGTTCTGTATTATGGTTGCAGTTTTGACCGCATGATGTGTTGTTACAGTTGCTGTGTTTGTGTGCCTGGGTTAAACTCTCTCCTTTCGAAGAACACAATTCATGATGCGAAAAGATCTGTAATGATACACACATTGTGTGCCTTTGTGCTTATTCCAGAAAAGCAGGGGATGCGTTGCACGTTATATTGATGGCACTCTGTGTTCATTATCAGTTGTTCATAGTCCTCGTTGTAGCCTGTGACTAAATGGGCAAGAACATGAAATTTTAGTTTCCATAAGGTTATTATTTTAATACTGGGTTAAAAAGCCTTAAAAAGTAAAAAAAAAACATCTGGAAGAGGCGATCGTCTCCCCAGATGAGGAAGGCAATACAGGGGAGCGAAGTGGCGGAGGACGGTGGGGAAGGGGCGAGCTTGTGCTCCACGAAGAGGCTTCGAGAAGGGGCGAGCTTGTGCTCCACGAAGAGGCTTCGAGAAGGCGAGGGGGCAAAGGGAAGGGGAGAGGGAAGGTGGCGAAGGCGATGAGGAGAAGGAGCGAGAGTGCGGAGCTGATGGTCAGGGGAAGTAGCAACCGGCGGTCGACGGCGGAGGGAGCGAGAGGCTTCATCTCCGGCAACGGCAGTAGAGCAGTATGACTGGTTTAGCAGCGGCGAATTTGTCGTGAGAGGAGGGTGGGCAGCGGGTCTTGGTGTGAGGAGTTGGTGGATTTCCACTCCTATCGGCGTGGATCGACAGTAGGGTCGATGGATCCACTCCCTATTCAAATGTAATTTTGGTCCACGACGAGTATTTTGAGTGGTTGTGTATTTCAACCTACAAGTGAAGTAGACTGAGCCTATGTCCACCCCGATCCACCTTTTCTCAAACAAAGCCTCACTGCATCGCGCATTCACGGGAATGCGCGATGAATTACCGGCCATTCTAGCTCTCTTGTTCTCCATCCTGGTCACGTTTCCACCCTGAGAGTCGAGCAGGGACTCGACTGGCCGGCCAGCACGGTTAGGACTGAATGTGTCCGCTCAGAGTTCAAGTGCTGCTCGCCTCGGATGCCCACCTCTTTCTTAAGATATAAGGTTGACTCTAAAAAAAGTTTCCACCTTTTCCAAGCGAAGCCTCACAGCATCGCACACCTGGAATGCGCGGTGGATTACCCGGCCATTCTAGCTCCCTTGTTCTCCATTCGGTCATGTAAATGCAATCGGAAGGTCTCTCGTGAACAAAACTTGTACCGGCCATCGAAAGTCCATATACTCTTGTACTCCCTCCTTCCCGTTTATTTGTCGTCGTAAGACCATCCGCACCAGCGTACTCTAAAACATATTCTATACACTATTCTCCTTCAGCTTTTACAGTACGTACTCTAAATTACACTGCAAAATAGTGTATCTAGTATGCTTTACAGTACGCCACTGCGGATGGTTTAAGTCAAGTGGAAAGATGTCAAAATATTTGTCGTCCGCTCCGGTTGAACGAGAGCCCCGAGAAAGCGTCGCAACGAGAGCTCCATTGCCAGGTCCAAGAACGTCGTCGCCGAGGCTCGGGTTAGGTCTGCAGCCCCTCCCCTCCCACCCACGGGGCGTCGCCCATGGCCACCTCCTCCCTAGGGATCAGTGCTGCCGTTGTGATCTCTCTGCCATCCGTCGCCTTGCGCTCCCTGGCACTCGCTTCGGCCATCTCTCGAGCCGGAACTTGAAGTGGCGGCGGCGATTCGAGTTAGGAAAGAGAAACCAGGAAACTCCTCGTCTTCGTACACACACTCAATCCTTCATCCTTGCCTGCATTGCTCGAGTCTCCTTTTTTTCTTCTTTTCCTTTCCCAGTTTTGTTGGTACTGGTGTGCCCTTGATGTTCGCCCACCCCCTCTGTTCCTCGCCTCCAGTCCACACTCTTCCTCCTTGCTCTGTCGGTTCCTCCTCGCTTCGAGTTCGGTGCGGGAGGCTCGGCGTCGAGGCGGAGGCCTGCTGGTCGGCGTCGAGCTGCTGCTGCCCAGGAGCAGCGGATTGAGTGCGTGGATGTGTGAGTAGCTGCGTGGAAGAGGCAGCCGACAAGTTGAAGCAGAGATGCGCGGGCACGAGCTCACGACCCAGATCTGAAACAGCACAGACGTTAAGGACGACGGAGAGACGAGGCGGAGGCATCAGGGATGGTAGAGACGTCGGGTGCCAGCGGAGGCGTCGAGCGGGGACAATGACGGAGGGGGCGTCGGGTGGGGGGACGACGGCATCGCGTGGAGGCGGGACGGCGGATGTGTCGATGTTGCGTGTGGAGATGAGGAAGCGGAGGGTGAAAAAGTAATTTCACCTCAACATTAATTTTCGGAAATCTGTCGGAAAGGACAATTAAAACGGAAAGGAGGGAGTATCCCTAACCTCGGCAAACGGTCGAACATCTTGACGGCGAAAACTCCCCGCCGATGCGCGCCTTCCTCCGCCTCCGGCGCTGGCTGCGTCTGCCCCTGACCCCAATGCACTTCTCCTCCTCCTCTGAGCTCCACGAGATCCCCATCATCTACTCCTTCCTCCAGCCGTCCATCTTCGCGCCGCGTCTCAAGCCCCAGCCGCCGCCACCAACCCCAGCCCCCGCTCATGACCCCGCCCCCAGAAAATCGCTCGCCGCCTCCGACGTCGCCGCGCTGGAGGACAGCCTCCTCGCCGCTGTCGCCGAGGAGCGCTCGGATGACGCCTGGCTCGCGTTCAAGTCCCTCGCAGCGGCATCCAGCTCGCTCTCACCCCCTGCCGCGGCAGCGCTCGTCTCCCACCTCGCCGGGGGCCAGCACCGGCTGGGCCTCAAGCGCGCCTTCGCCGCAGCTGTGTTCCTGCTGGAGAAGAGCCCCCACGCGGCGCCCGTGCCGGAGGCCGCCCTCGGGGCCCTCTTCTCCGCTCTCGCCACGGTGGGTTCAGTCGCCCCCGCGCTGGCGCTCGCGCGCACGATGCTCGGCTGCGGGCGCGGCCTCCCGGCGTTTGTTACGTGGGGACACCCTCTTATAGAGCTCACCACCACCGACGCGAGCGCCTTTGCGGCCTTCCTGGAGGTGTTCTACGAAGCCTGCAAGCTCCTAGCGGGGGAGAAATCCCCTGCCAAGGCGGCGGCGATGCGCCCTGACCTTGCTCCCTGCAATGCTGTTCTTGCTGGCTGCTGTCGTACTCTCGGTTCAGTGGTGGATGCGGATAGGGTCCTGGAGACTATGTCGGCCGTTGGGGTCTCGCCAGACGTGGAGAGCTTTGGATGCCTCGCCTTCTTGTATGCTTGGAGAGGCGTCCCAAGCCGGCTTGATGAGCTCGATAAACTGCTTGATGCTTTGGGCTTCAACAAGAAGAGATTTTTCAAGAATTCAGTCAGTGGCCACTTGAAAGCCGGCAGCTTTGAATCAGCTTCATTTGTAATTATCCGCGCATTGAAGGAAATAAGAGTTAAAGATGTCAACGTATTTGATGAGGAAAGCTATAGCGAGATTGCACAGTGCTTTATTGACAATGGGAGGGTTAAGGAACTAGCACAGTTGATCATCCAAGCACAAGAGATTGAGCTTAGTCAGCAGTCTCTCTCAGTTGAGGATTCTATTGGGTTTGGGATTATCAATGCTTGTGTTGAGCTTGGCCTGTTGAACAAAGCTCATACCATACTCGATGAAATGACTGCTCAAGGAGCCTCTGTGGGGCTTGGTGTGTACTCATCAATCTTGAAAGCCTATTGCAAGGAACAGAAGACTGCAGAGGCTGCACAGCTCGTGGCGGAAATTAGTTCAGCAGGGCTACAGCTTGATGTTGGCAGTTACGATGCTCTAATTGATGCGTCCATGACAGCCCATGATTTCCAGTCTGCGTTTGCACTTTTCAAGGAGATGAGGGGGGCAAGACTACCGGAACTTCGGACCAGTTATCTTACCATAATGATAGGTTTGACAGAGAATAACAAGCCTGGCCTCATGGCTTCGTTCTTGGATTTGGTGGTTGATGATTCAAGGATAGAGGTTGCTACGCATGATTGGAACTCAATAATTCATGCTTTCTGCAAGGTTGGTAGGTTAGAGGATGCTAAAAGAACATACCGAAGGATGGTATTCCTTATGTTTGAACCAAATAATCAGACATACCTTTCACTTATCAATGGATATATCTCAGCAGAGAAGTACTTCAACATTCTCTTACTATGGACAGAAGTGAGGAGGAAGGGGGCTGAATTCAACCACGAATTGATTGATGCTTTTCTATATGCTTTGGTGAAGGGAGGTTTCTTTGATATGGCAATGCAGGTGATTGAGAAGGCACAAGAGTGCAAAATATTTGTTGATAAATGGAGGCACAAACAAGCATTCATGGAGACCCACAAGAAACTGAAAGTGGCAAAGCTAAGAAAACGCAATTTCAGGAAAATGGAAGCCCTGATAGCTTTCAAGAATTGGGCTGGACTCAATACATAGCACTACACAACTTTTCTGAATCTGCCATGGGACAAGGTCAAGGTTGACATTTCCTGGAAGATGTATCTAGCACTATGAATTTTATATGTTGGAAAAGTGAAAACAGGAATGACCTTCACAGCTGATACAGCATCCTGCTTTAAAAGATTGGGAACTCTGAATTCTAGCATGGCAAATTGGCAACTATAAAGACTGGGTTATTGCTATGAACCTAATGCATCAAAACAATGACTCAAATCCAGTTACGATTTGGCTATTTCTAGCGGACGAGCAGTAGGTTATCACACAATACCAAATCAACAAGCAAATTAAGGTACTGAAATAGCATCCATTATTACACGACCGGTTGACATAACACAAGTTCAGTTCCGCAACCACTGATTATTACGAGCTCATGACACGAGAGCTTAAGGTTCCGCGAATTGTAAACTGGAATGATAGCAATAAAGGTTTATTGAATGGCATAATGCCTGGAGAAACGAAGGCGATCTAAAGCTGATGGATTCCCCGACTCTTGATTTTCCTTAGCATCCTCCAAAAGCATCGGACCTCCCGTTTCCCCTGTCGCAAACAGCAAGAGGCAAGGAACGTTAGTACCATGAGTCTTGCTGAACATGGTAATGGTCATCACTAATGAACAGTAGGACTGAGTACCTGCTGCAGTACATTCTAAATGGTGGCCGGGGTCTTCCTGTAGAAGACGGGGTGGCTGTTCATCAGCGTACTTTTGACATTCTCAACTTGTTCCGACAAGATCTTGATCGCCGACGACACTGAGCGAGGGGCCAGGCCAGTCCCCCGGGCCATCTTCATCGAGATCTGGAACGCTGCAGTCATCACAGTTCCCCCAGCCTCGCCAATGGCAGAGCCGGGTTGTGCTGGGTCGGCGGTAGGCACAAATGAGAAGCCGGTAGGGAACACGGGGACGCTGCTCATCTCTTGGCCATCGCCGGGGTTCATGATCATGTCCATGACCTGGTTGTCGAGGGAGGAGTAGACCAGGAACGAGCCAGATGCATCGTAGCTGCTGTTCTGGAGGATCATAATGGTCTCCTTGTTTCCCACGTTAGCGTTCTGACAAATTGCAGCAAGTTACCAGAGAAATCACGGTTATGGAAGACTGATCAAACTATATTTGTGTATTGTGTTACTGGTTGGTAAAGCTATGGTACCGTGATATGCAGAATGGAGACGGGATCTTCATTTCCGATGCCGTTGGCAACACGAACTTCCTCCTTTATACTGCCTCCGTTCATCAGGACATCCCACTGCCATCAACCAAAGATGCATGTTTCAAACAGGACTACTACACAGACAGATCGTATTGTTGCCATGCATGCATGTGATGGGAGAGACTTTAATTATATGGTTGGCATACCTTGACACGAAGCAGGTTGTTCTTGAGCAGGTCGAATGCCCTCCTCATGGGCACCGGCACCAGGAATGACGCGCTGGCACACACGATGGCAGTGTTAGAGCTGTTGTCGCTCCTCTTGTATGCGATCTTGATGTCTTCCTCCGTTCCCTGGCCGCACTGAACGGTCCAGGCCTCTGCAGGAATGGTGGCGACGCTGCTGGCGTAGTTCGCAAGCATGGTGTCCGCCATCTTCAGGAGGATCTTCCTCCCATTGGTACTGACTGAAACAGAGCAAGGGAAACAAAATTATTTCTCTGTTGTGGGAGTTTCAGATAGTATTTCAGACGGTTGGAGGTCGCCATTATATTACCGCTCATGGAACTGTTGGTGACATGGAGCACGTTCCTGATCCGCGCGCACTGCCGCGCCATGCTCATCACCCAGGGCCTAGCTCCGAAGAGGAGACTGCTCAGGCATGGCTTGAAGAGTTCATGAATACCAGTGTTGTCTGCTCGAACATGCTCAATCACAGTGACCTGCGAACAAGGTAATTAACAGAACAAATTAAACCTTGTACAGTACAGTATATAGCACAGTGAATCCCAATACAAGTTGATCCCTAGCTATCGGGCATGTCATACAGTAGTACCTTGCAGCTGTTGGGATTTATGGTCTCAATAAGTATTCCTGACGCCATCTTGCGGCACTTGATGAAGTTGCCTTCACCGACCTCCACAGAGATGTTAACGACAGCCGTGGCTCTTCCATCTCCCAGCTTCTTGCAATAGCGCAAGAACGTGCATTCCCTCGCTGGTACAAGGGGTGATGGGAACACCATCTCAACCTTCATCTGTGTATTTTCAAATTGAGAAGGGACAATAATTTAGCATAAAAAACATTCAGCTGAATGGCGTATAGTATCTTCACACTCATTTTGTTTTCTGACTGTGTTTTGCCAATAATAACAGAATCATACATACCAGCTCCATAGCCCCATCATAGCCTGTTTTAGGATCAGAAGGCCAATTGTAAACCTTGGTGGTTGTTGCAGCAGACACGATTCCAGGGAAGAAAGTTCCATACCTCTCCTGCAGAGTTATTTCACATTAAGATCATATTATTTTTATGTTGAAATGAAATATCATCGTCAACAAGGCTGTCGTCAAAGCTAATTAATAAGCGGTCTAGTAAGATTAACATGACACTCACAGCATCCATGAGAAATTCCACAAGCTCTTCAGGGTCCAGCATGACCACAGCGTTGGCACGAGTGGCCTCAATCTTCAGTCCCATGGCACTGCTTTGCCCAGGAAATGCCTGGAAGTGAGCCATCGGCCTATTCAGTGTTTCCAGTGCACCACCGGGAACAACCACCCACATAGTGCCACTGGAGTTGGCCAAAGTAACGAACTCTTGCACTGCATTCCTGGCCATCTCGCCTAGCATACGTTCGTCGCTTAGCACTACAGTTGCATTTTCAGACGAGGACCCAAGTTGCAAAGCACGGCTCGGTGCAGAATTCAATTGCAATCCAGCTTTCAGACGTGCAAGCTGCCAAACAAAACATGCTACATCAGTGGAACCCGAGGTACATGTTTAGTTGTAGTTGCAGTTTTCACTCTGAATAATGAAGAGAGATCTAATATGTAATCTCCACCCGTTCCCAAATACTTTCACTTGAACAAGTATTTGGGGACGGAAGGAGAATCATGCAAACAGGCAATCAAAATAGTGCTAAATTTACGGTCATATGATGTACCACTTGTTCCAGGAATTGATTTTCCGCTTTCAGACTTTGAAAGTTTTGAACCATCTGGATCTGTCTTGGATCAACAGTGCAACGGGGACAGAAGATAGCCCTCTTAAGCCGCTTAAGATTGATGTTTTCTTCCCTAAGAATTTGGTTCTCCACTTTCAACCTGTAGTTCTCTTCCTTTTCACTCAGATGCTATTTGTGTCATGAAAGAGTTAAAAGCATGATTAGTAATCAGAAATGGTGTATGACAGGGAAACTCAATATGTCAGATACTATTCATAGTGGGGGACACTCCTGATTTTATTTGTATAAGCAACAAACTCTCTCGTTGAAAAATATAAATCTATAAAACACAAGTCTAGTAAACTGTAGTATAACTGGTTGAATGAATAAATAATACTCCCTCCATCCCCAAACAAATTGACGTTTTTTGAACTAGAATTTGTTCATAAAACGTCATATATTTGAGGATGGAGAGTAACAATTATTAGCACTAAGTAGGATTTATGATGCATAAATAGTTTTCAATGTACTATGATTGAAACCTGCAATGGTATATATAGACCATACCTTGACATGTGTTCTTTTGTTCTGGAACCAAAATCTAACTTGATTCTCAGTAAGACCCGTTGTCTCACTCAGCTCCTTCCTTTGAGTTTCACCAGGGTGTGCACACACGCTGAAGAAGCTGCTTGTTCAATGGCAGTAAAGATAAGGGAAATATGATAATAGTTTTTAACCGTGATATGCACCAAGAAACGAGCATATATATGCATGTTGAAAACCATACTGCGATTAGTAGCATTGCTTGCATTTTCAACAAATATTAGAATATTTGGTCCCATTTTTATTTTTGCACAAAATCTGCGCAAAATTTATAAAACTCCAAGCATTAAACTAAATTTGTTTAGTTGATTGCATAAAAGTCATCTTAAAGATTTGTCCTCAGCATTATTTCACAATATTGAAGTGCATATAACTAAATGCATAGCAATCAAATATTGTTACTGAACAATGAAGACTGTGATGATATCCAACCACTACAACAAAAAGTAATATCAGGAAAGAAATATCACGGGACATATAAACTTATTGACGAACAATTAAATTCTAGTCATTGATTTATTCATTATGAATAATACCCCTCAAGTATTTGTGATTGGTGGCATGTGAGCCTATGCAGGTACTTCTTTGCAGGGGAATGATCGTGGTCTTCATCTGGGCCCTCTTCACGATCCTTTTTGTTGTTGATCGAATTGCTCGATTCAACCTCATTGATTCTCAAGGCTCCATCACCATTTCTTGGACATAGTATTTCAGGCTGATTGCTTGAGCTCTTTTCAGAAGTGTTGCTCTGGCAAAAGTAAGGATAATGCCAATCATAAGTTCTTCCATTTCAAAAGAAATAAGCCAAAATGTTTAATTGAAAACATAGAACTCATTTCCTAAAGTGTACTAAAGCACTGTTGCTTCTCTCTTCCTTGTCCCAGTATAGAGCAAAATGGAAAAATAAATAAATTATGACAAGTTTTACCTACCCCGGCACCAAAGTGACTTCTTTTGTGGTGCAACAGGGCTATGACCTACGAGACTAACATGAAGACTATACTACACTTTTGTATATTTGCATTTACTGGCATGTATGTATTATTGATATGTTTATGCATTCATGCATTATTTCACATTGTAAACTACTTTACCATATAACTAGTCATATACGTTATTTTTCAATGTGTATCGTTGAAATAATAGCGTTTCTATGGTGTTGGTGCTCGTGCATCAACACATGTAGGATTTTTTTAGAACGGACAAACATGCATGTAGGATTAACTTCTATAAAGAGTCAGGGGTCCTGGGACCACAATGAAAATGTAAAAAAAAATAGCACTATACTCCAAAAAATATGATTGACTAGCTTGATGTCAACTTAACATTTGCTTGCTACTTTAAAAGTGGGCATAACTGCATACATAACTATTTAGAGATTAATATTTAGTATGTGATCCAATATAATAACAATAGGATGCTATGGGGATATATATGAATGAAGAATAGCTTGAAAAATTAATGCATTTTTTACTCCAAGAGAAAAGTTCATTAAAATTTTATACAAATACATAATTATAGAAAAACACCGGATAAACTTTTGATTCACTATTCAATAATTATCAAAAGTAGATAGCTTTGAGATCTAGAATAAAATTATACAGTTAAAAAGTTAGGTAGATAAATTAGAAGAAAAAGGATGCACATTAATTAAATTCTAGCCTGCTTATAGAAATAAAGGAAAATCATTTTAGTAATATAAAAAAATAGTGTAGAACTTCAAAAAAATAAAAGAGTCGGGCCTATACGGAACACAGAAAAATGTGGGAATGAGATGAAGCAAAAAGTGGGAAATCACAAGGATTCCAATGAACGGGAATGAGGAATTTGAGGTGCCTGGGTGCACAAAATTTGAATTTTTAGAATCACAATACATGAACATGACACATATATATAAATATTAAGTTTTTAAATTATGATATAAGACATGTTAGTGAAAGTACACAATGACTACTTAGTTTCTAGGCAAAAATAGGTCACTCAATTTATAATATGTTGTAGTTAACTTTTTGGCCTAATACTTGGGTAATAAATAATAATTTATAAAAGGAAAAAAGAAGTTGCCAGTAGGTTGAGGGTGATGTCCGGAGTGTGCGGAGTGTAATCTCGTTAGTCATAGCATGTGGGGTGTAATTTTGTTGGCCATAGTGACTTCATCTCGTGTTGCGCATTAGTCATCCTAGTAGTGAGTCACGCCAAAGCCATGACAGAGAAAGTAGTTGAGGGAGGGAGACAACAAGCGAATATTCTTTCCCAAGCGAATATTCTTTCCCTTAGCTCCGACTGGATGTTTCGTTTCATCTAAAATGGCTATGGATGGTTTCCTTTCCTCAAGAATGAAACATGTCATTCTTTCATTTTGATCTGAACGATCCATGAAAAGATTTCTCTCCATAGGAAGCCTTTCCTTCAAATTTCCTCTGATCGAGATGAACCCTTAGGCCTGGAGCCCGGCATAGGCCCGTCATGCCAACTCAGAGCCCATCATAGGCCCATCGTATCAGCTTGGCATGACCCATGTAAGGGTCAACCGGTCAATCGAGTGCGTGCATAGCCCATGTTGGCTGGCCCGACATAGGCCCGACACGAGTGACCTACATAAGGAGTCGTGCTGCACCCCACCGCTGTAAACCCTAATCCTTCACGCCGCACCTCCCTCTTCTCAAATTCTCTCTTGCCCTATCCCGCCGCCGCGCTGCAACTTGTCTTGGTTCCTCCGCCCTCCACTCTAGCGCTCCCCCTTGCCACTCTGGCGCCCCCCGTCACCGCATCGATTGTATTCTGTTGTATTCTATATGCAATGAGGTGTTAATATGCCGACAGACTCAGGCTGACCTGGCACGATTGACTCAACTAGGGTCAGGCAGGACACGACCCTTGTAAAGTGTCTTGGGCCATGACCGTGCTGAGGTGTAGGCCTATCATGTTGACACCGCCTGACCTGATTTGTCCTCTGTGCCGTGTCGGCCCATCACGACCATTGGCCTCCTATACCACAAAGGGATCGACGCCACCACACGGGATGGACGAGATCAGATCTAGAGCCTATCGTGGCTCTTGTCCTTCGTGATCACGCGTTAGTATGCATCGATGCAGATGCGACGCACGGACGATGTCGTAGCCCCTCCGTCCATTTTGCCACCTCGGCACCTCACTATAGATGTGACGCCAGGTAGAAGGAGTATCGCCGATGCGGAGAAGAAGAACCGTGCGGCCATCCCTCCTCTTGTACATGCGGCGCGGGGCTAACTCGAGCACTGCAAGGCCATGCGTGAGAGCCAAGCGCTTGTTCGAATTTTCCACCTCCCTCACTAGATGTGTGTGGATCCGGCGAGAGCAAACAGAGGAAAAAGCTTGTACGAGTGGCTAGGCGGCAGAGACGGGGTTGCAGCGGTGGCGGGCCTAGCTGACGCGGCAGCCCCAACCACGCGCATGGAGGCGAGCCTGCAACCATGTTGGCGGTGGCGCCGCCACCAGCAAGACCGCCGCCCAATTTTAAGATCTTTTCTATTTTGTTTCTCTACGGGATTACCAATGTAAGCATAAAATTATGCTCTCATGTGCCCATCTTTTGATGAAATCTTAACTATGAGGAAAAAATATCTACAATTCTTTCAAACAACAACAAGCAAGAAAAAGTTGCATATGAACAATAACATAAGATAGCTTTATGTAAGGATGTACCGGTTCCGATGAATGAGCCTTGTCAATAGCATCACGGGATGCCATGAAGGATGGGTCACCTCTAGCACTCAGATCTAGTCTTCTCTTGAGATTGAGGTGTGCAATGTTGCTTGTTTTTCTTCTTGCCCTCCTCCCTCCCTCTTTTTATAGGCGCGAAGGGTGTTGCTATATGTGTACGAAACAAGTGAAGACATGAGACATCTGTACCATCTTTTGTTATCATTTAAGAAGTCTATAAATGGTAATACAAAAGATATACTTAATATGTATAATTAATTATAGCTCAACGGACTTGTGTGTCATGTACTGAAACATTTATTAAGTAAAACTAATGATGGTGTCATGTAGTAATCTTTAGTACAACTGTAAATGTGCTGCATATTTCGATTGGAGGGCGTCATGTGGTGAGGCTCTGCAGTGGTCTGTTGTTAATAAGGCATGTGACGTTGCTTTGGTGGATCAAAGTTTTGGTTCTGATTGCGGCGAATTGAGTTCGGAGGCAGTGACCGCTTGGGGAGACTGGTGTAGCTTGAAGGTCAAGGTTTAATCACACGGCTATTTTGCTAACCAGAACAATACTCCCTCTGATGAAATAGCTTAGATTTTGAGTAGCTGTACAGATGATTCATTGCTATTTAATCAAACACCTTCAGTGCATGGCACGCATTTCCCCCTCAGCGACATGCTGGAGTGAAATCTTAAGAACAAATGAGCTAAATTATGGTAAGTATCAGTCCTGCAGAAATTGTTGAAGCGGAGAAGGCCTCGGCCACGACAAGGTCCTCCGTGTCCGTGAGGGTCCGATGAGTGCAAGCGAGGAGGGCGTACATATCATATATATAGTGCTAACTATATATGGAGCGAGAACGCTTGTTACCGTGGAAACATGAAATTGGAGCGAAATCGAATTTGCAGCATCATTGAATAAATCAATAACCGTACATATATACATTATGCGAACATGTTATACATTATTAAGTACAGTAAAAACAATTAAGCTTGGCTCAAATCAATCGGTACACACAAAGGAGTCATGACATCCATCTTCCATACACTGAGTCCACGTTCCCGCGCACGGCCATTTTGAACAAAACGTAACGATCAGGCAAGTGCGTAGAACAGCACTCCGATGGCAAGCGCAGCCGTGGCAGCAACACCCGCCACCTTGTTGGGGGCCGCGGCATTATTCGGCGGCTGGTTAGCCGCGGGCGAGATCTCGACGCCAAAAGGCGGCGGTGGGGATGATGACGGCGAGAATAATGGTGGGCTGTTGACCGACGGCGCCAGTGCTGTTCCGTTGCCGGCAGCCGCCGAGCGCTGTGCCATCACCACGACGATCAGCTTCTCGTTGCGGTTGCAGCTGTCCTTGTTGCCGCTGATGAAGTGGTACGGGCCGGAACGCGTGAAGGTGAACACGGTGTTGCCGTCGGAGAACGTGTCGATGGGCGAGGTCGTGTCGCAGGCGTCGTAGGACGTCTTGTCCACGAGAAGCACGGAGTCGTTGCCGGCTTGGTAGGTGAAAGCTGCGTGCATTGCATTGCGTGTAGTAAAAAATTAATGTTAATCCACGTAAATCCGAGGGGCTAATCGAGAGGCAGGTAATCTGGGGACGGTGAAAAAAAGGGTATCGTCATTAGCGGAATTACAGTCAAATTACTAGCTAGCCTAATTAATGATACAGTTTGATGGTGGTTACGCTTGTTGGCCACCGCGTCACGCCACTGAAACGGCGGCGCGGCCAGACCCCAGTAAGGTGCATGCAGCTGGAGCGAACATCATTCCTAATGATACGGCCCCAGCTGGAAAGCTTCATGCACCGTCCCGATGCATGTACAGTGCCGGCCGTGCATGGCAACCACCCCGATGCATGTACAATACCCATGCATAGCAACCAGCGCAGATATACAGATGTATCAAGCAACTCGATAAATGGCATCCAAAAACGGAGGCGCCGTGGCAAGCCCATTGCCAGCACAATGAATTGTGCCAGCGTATCCGGCTCAGAGGGAAAGGGGAGAGGAACGGCCGCAGCACAATTAATAAGATTGCTGGTCAAAGCATATCTGAGCAGATTTGCTGTGTGAATCCACTGGATACACCAAATCATTAATTGCAGTGGATAGTACTAGTACTGTAATTAAGCAGTACATTGATGATGTGCCTGCACAAATACTCATGCAGATAGACTCTGTACTGAGTTGGATACCTACCCCTTCATACTTGTTGTGGATAGACAGTGCATTGATGTAGTGCTGCAAATACAAACAAAATAAAATACTTAACAAAATCAGCAGCAGTCCCTGGCACTGACTGTACTCACCGATTGCGTCGCCGACGCGGAACCGGTTGCGCTGCGCCCAGGCGTTGTAGGAGGCGCTGGACGACGCGGCGGGCACGCGCCACTCGCCCGTGCCGCCCGCCTTGAACACGAACCCGGACGCCGAGCACACGGACGACAGCGCTGCCGCCACCACCACTAGGAACGCCACGAACAGGCCGCGCGCCATCGAGCCCCGGACACGTAAAAAACTGTGCGCTAATAACGCTGCTAGCTAAGCGTCGTCGTTGGGTAAGGTGGATGATGCACCGGACGGACGGACGTTCGAGGTCGGTCGCGAGATGGTTATAAACGCGATCGAAGAATTATGTAAAGTAGAACGGTTCTTTCCGTAGAAGCTAGGGAACGTGAGTGCTGCGACCACGAATATTTCCGGGGACGCTTTATGCTCCGTGTATACGTGCCGCCGTTCATGGCTTTCAGCTCAACTCTTCGTTTCTTATTGTTGCTGGCGGTAGAGACTTTGGTTTTGGAAGCTATACTTTGCTTCCTACGCTCTGAGGAATAATCATGCCTTTACGAGCTATACTATTACTACCCATATAGAGCTGGGACTCCGGACATTTCGTGCCAGGTCGGTAGGCACGAAGCGGTAAAACCACGGTCCAGGCAAAGCAACGGGTTTTGTTCCGGACGTGCTTGCCCGAGCACGATCCATTAGCAATTGAATTGGTCCAGTATCAGTAAAACAATTGAATAAGGTTGATCTTTTCATAATACATAGGTAAAAAAATAAAACATAAAAAAATACTTCAAGTTAAGGGAATTGAATTACATGAGTGCTCATTGAATTTAACTTTGTAAAACCTCATAAATTGATGGGAACAAAAAAGCAAATGAAAGGGTTTTTGTATTTTTATATCTTGAACAACTTACTTATTTTGTGAGTGGACTTTTTGTGAAACTTTTGAATAATGATAACCAACCTCTATGAATTTTTGGACATTTTTTTATTTTTGTTTAAATGAATGTGCATTTGAATTTAATGAATGCCATATTTGATATGAGCTTTTGAGTGCTTGAAATTAAGTTATACAAAATTTTACTACATACACACCAAAATTCATCTAAAAGTTCCTTTTTTAAGAGATACAAAAAAAGTGAATAATATGTACATAGGAATTAATTGGTTGTTTACCAAAATATACCAAAGTTACCTATATAAGTTTGACGATAATGGTTCCAAGTGACACAAAATATTTTTCGAAGAACATAGAAAAATCATCAAATTTGGACCTAATTTGCAAAATTTATACAAGTTTGAATATTTAAATTAAAATCTAAATAAAAAAGAAAATACAAACTGAGAAACAACCGCGATGGCCCGCCTGTCAGTGAGCACTCGCTCGTGAGCTGTGGGCCGTCTGCAATTTCACCCCATGAAGCGGCCAAAGGTGCGCCAAGCAGCGCCTGCTTACGCTCCTAGTGCTTTTGTCCCACCTCAAGAATTCGAGGGCAGTACTCCCGATTTATAAACGGAGGCGCCGAATGGGTTGCAAACTCACTTGAACACCATTTTCCTACCAACAATTCTGAGTTTATTGTGCGACAGCTTGTCGAACATGATTTCATAGCGTGTGCGCATCAATTACGCTCTGGTCTTGACTGTCTACGGCGGTCCATTTATTTTTGTGCTGCTATCGGACCGTGCCGGTCCGAGTACGACCCAAAACCTCATGTTGTGTTGTGGTGGCCCGCACGACGAGCCCAAAAGTGAGGCATGACATGACCCCCGAAGCCTCATGTTGAGCCGGTATGGCCCGAAAAGCTTTCATACCAAATCAGACGGGCCAGAGGTCGTGCTGTCTTGTCATGCTTCAGACCGTCCGAATTTGGCCCCGCCCAATTGACGGGACTACTGCTCAGTTCGTGGGACTTGAAAAAATATCACTTGAAATTTGGGTCTCGGCCGGTCAAGACGAATGGGCCGAGTAATGGATTGGTGTGTAGTAAGTGTTAATGGGCCTACGAGTGACAGCCCAACTAAATCCACCCCGTCCGATCTCGAAAGTGATCCTACTATCCCTGACGGCTGTGTACAGGTGTATCAACTCAGTAAATGGCATGCAAAATGATATCGTAGCAGTTTGTTGTGTGGTTCACTGGATGCCCACTCATTCATTGCAGTGGATCAATTTTCAAGAAAGAAAATCATTACAGATAAGCAGTGCATTGATGTTCCGCACAAAAATAAAAAATAAAACGTAAAAACCAGTAGCAGTCCCAGACAAATACACGAATGTTTTTTTTTCAACTATTGGGCAAACAGCTTTTCCTGAATGGATCTGCCAGTTCAGCAGCAGCTAGTGGATACTAGTACGTCTGTAACTCCGAAGAGTGAGCCAGATCCAGCGAACATTGTTTACTGGCTGCACTTGGCAGTTGGCACCTCGTTAATGATCACACAGGACCAAATCTCATCACGTTCTTATTAATCCAGTGCACAAGGACCCAAGGCCTTAATAAACAACTCGCCGGGGAAGCTCACGGGATCGTGCTCGTGCCCAAGTCAAGTCGTCTCCTGAGGTCAGTCCGCTCGCTGGCCGCTGCACCTTCCTCGCACGATCCGCACACCAACGCAAAGTCCAGTCTCCGCGCGTCTCGTCTCAGCACGGCCGTCTTCCCCGTTGCCGGTGCGCGGTTCTTGATTTCTTCACTCTCTCTGTTTCGTCGCACCCCGGTTCGTGAGCTCATCGGAGACCTAGTACCTGTTTGTCCGCTTCCTGCAGCCTTCTCCACCAAAAATCCACCAGTCTCTTCCGAGCTCACTAGAATCCCCACTTGACGCCGCCGCCGCCCACCACTTGCAGCTTCCTGGGTTCCTTCGCTCTGCTGATCCGATTGCATCCACTAGCTCTTGGAACTAGTAAATAGTAGCAATTGCTTCATATCAGTTCCTCCTCTATCAGCCCTCAGATCCTCCAAAAACTCGCCCAATTTTGAGTTCTTGGCCCTGCGGGGTGTCAAAGATTAGAGCTTTCGTGGCCGAGATTGGGGATCTGGGCTCGCGGAGATGGAGTTCGTGGCGTCCATCGTGGACACGGTGTTCCGGCCACTCAAGGACTACTTCGCGCGGACCTTCGGCTACGTCATGTCCTGCGGCGAGTACATCGACGCGCTGGGCCAGGAGATGAACGAGCTCAAGAGCAAGCGCGACGACGTCAAGCGCATGGTGGACGCCGCCGAGCGCCAGGGCATGGAGCCCACCAGCCAGGTCAAGTGGTGGCTCGAGTGCGTCGCCGCGCTCGAGGACGCCGCCGCGCGGATCGTCGACGAGTACCAGGCGCGCCTGCAGCTCCCGCCGGACCAGGCCCCCGGCGTCAAGGCCACCTACCAGCTCAGCAAGAAGGCCGACGAGACGCTTGCCGAGGCCGCCAGCCTCAAGGAGAAGAGCGACTTCCACAAGGTCGCCGACGATCTCGTGCAGGTCCGCTTCGAGGAGATGCCCAGCGCGCCCGTCGTCGGCAGGGACGCGCTGCTCCAGGAGCTCTACGCGTGCGTCCGCGACGGCGACGTGGGCATTGTCGGCATCTACGGCATGGCCGGGGTCGGCAAGACCGCGCTGCTCAACAAGTTCAACAATGAGTTTCTCATCAACTCCCATGACATCAATGTCGCCATCTACATCGAAGTCGGCAAGGAGTACAACCTTGACGACATTCAGAGGATCATCGGCGACCGGCTCGGCGTATCGTGGGAGAATAGGACTCCCAAGGAGCGCGCCGGGGTTCTCTACAGGGTTCTCAGCAAGATGAATTTCGTCCTGCTGCTGGACGATGTCTGGGAGCCACTCAATCTTCGGATGCTCGGCATCCCAGTGCCGAAGCAGCATTCCATGAGCAAGATCGTCTTGACGACGAGGATTGAAGACGTGTGCAACCGCATGGACGTCCGCCGAAAGCTCAAGATGGAGTGCCTGCCATGGGCGCCGGCGTGGGAGCTCTTCCGTGACAAGGTTGGTGAGCACATCATGAGTGCTACCCCGGAGATTCTGCAGCAGGCGCAGGCGCTGGTCATGAGGTGTGGTGGGCTGCCCCTCGCGCTCATCACTGTAGGCCGGGCAATGGCCAGCAAGCGCACCGCAAAAGAGTGGAAGCACGCCATCACTGTGCTAAAGATTGCCCCATGGCAGCTTCTTGGCATGGAGATGGACGTCCTTGTGCCTCTCAAGAACAGTTACGACAACTTGCCCAGTGACAAGCTAAGGCTCTGCCTACTGTATTGCTCTCTGTTCCCAGAGGAATTCTCCATTTCCAAGGATTGGATCATTGGCTACATCATTGGTGAAGGTTTCATTGATGACCTGTATACTGAGATGGATGAGATATACAACAAGGGGCATGATCTTCTTGGTGATCTCAAGATTGCCTCTTTGCTGGAGGAAGGTGATGACGAGGATCATATCAAAATGCATCCCATGGTCCGTGCCATGGCCCTATGGATAGCGTCAGAGTTTGGCACGAAAGAGACCAAATGGCTTGTCCGTGCCGGAGTCATGCTGAAGGAGGCACCAGGTGCAGAGAAATGGTGTGATGCTGAGCGGATTTCCTTCATGCGGAACAACATTCTTGAGCTGTACGAGGCGCCTAATTGCCCTTCGCTTAAGACCTTGATGCTCCAAGGTAACCCTGCATTGGACAAGATATGTGACGGCTTCTTCCAATACATGCCATCTCTTAGAGTTTTGGATCTGTCCCATACATCTATAAGTGAATTACCTTCAGGGTTCAGTTCCTTGGTTCAGCTGCAGTACCTGGATCTGTACAACACAAACGTCAGGTCACTGCCAAGGGAGCTTGGAGCGCTGGTGACTCTGCGATTTCTGCTTCTCTCTTATATGCCACTGGAGTTAATCCCAGGTGGCGTTTTATGCAGTCTCACAAGGCTGCAAGTCTTGTACATGGATCTCAGCTATGGAGATTGGAAGGTTGGTGACAGTGGAAATGGTGTCGATTTTCAGGAGCTTGAGAGCCTGCGTCGTCTCAAGGCGCTAGACATCACTCTAAAGTCACTCGAGGCCCTGGAACGGTTGTCAAGGTCATTTCGCCTTGCAGGTTCCACAAGATACATGCTGATAAAGTTATGCTCCAGCCTAACAAAGATTGAGCTTCCTGGAAGCAACCTCTGGAAGAACATGACCGGACTGAAGAGAGTATGGATTGCGACCTGCAGCAACTTAGCAGAGGTGATCATTGATGGTGGCCAAGAAACAGTTCGGGGCAATGCTCTCCCCCATGCCATCTTGCAGGCTCGGGCTGGACTCGTTGATGACGAGCAGCCCATCCTTCCAAACCTGCATGATGTCATTCTTCAGAGCCTTCATAAGGTAAAGATCATCTACAAAGGCGGATGTGTTCAGAATCTTTCATCGCTGTTCATCTGGTATTGCCATGGACTTGAGGAGCTGGTTACTCTCAGTGATGAAGAACAAGAAATGGCGGCTAGCGGAGGCGAACCAGCTGCAGCATTCAAAATCATCACACCATTTCCCAACCTCAAGGTCCTACATCTCCAAGGCTTGGCAAAATTGAGGAGGATGAGCAGCAACACATGTACGGTGCGATTCCCTTCACTGGAGACCTTGAAGATTGTCGATTGCCCAAATCTGAAGAAGCTGGAACTATCTGCTGGAGCGCTGAACGTGATACAATGCACACGTGATTGGTGGGATGGGCTGGAATGGGACGATGAGGAAGTCAAAGCGTCTTACGAGCCACTATTCCGTCAATTTGCGCCGAATTCAGTTCTAGGTACTAGTTTCAGATAGATGCGTGCAGAGATTACCTGAATTCAGTTCGTCAGTTATTGCTTGCTGCAATCGGTAGCATTCCTTGCCTGATCATGCGTGTAGTTCAGGTCTTCAGGGCTGTGTTGTCGACCTTGTACGATAGTAGTACAAGTTAGGCGGTTTTAGTTTTTGCACAACCCGTGACCTTGTATACACATGTACCATGTATGGATGACACCAGGAAACTAGCAAAGGAACAATTATAAAACAAGCAAAGGAGCAATTAGCGATGCAGTTGGATCTTCTCGTAGTCCTACAAATTATCACGCTTGCTGAACATTATCTGATATACTCCCTCCGTATTTTTATGTTTGTCGTTCCGACCGTTTTCACCTGTTCACTCGTAAGTCATTTACTTGTCCGGAACGTCAAACATTTCGATAAGGAGGGAGTATATGCTTTCTTTCTGCCATTTCCCATTTCGGTCTCACTGGAATCAATCGATAATGTCCCCCGTTCTGTTTTATAATCAGCTATACTAATTCATGAAGGAACCGGAAATTCTGATTAGCAGCTCTGTATGAAGAGTGTTGAAGTAGGTTTTCACAACAATCGTACAGCAGTTACTGACAATAGTTGTCATTTTGAACAAGAATTTTAGTTTAAAATGAACTAAAATTTTGTCTAAAACGATAGTTCTTGTGAAAAAGAGAGAGTAATTAGGAAAAAACTATCCATATTCAGTAATAGCTCACTACTGCGGAAACAAAGAAATGAATCGTGCCCTAAATAACAAAGGAAGAAAAAAACATTCAGATATATAGTTGGGCATTCGAACCTCCCAGCCCGGCATGGAACGGGCCTGGTAAAACGACTGGAGTAGGCCCGGCAGTGTCATGTCGGCCGACAGGCAGCATCTATACCCAAGGCACGACCCACATATACTGTGTCACAACGGGTCGGCCCGACTGACCCGATCGACCCACCATAGTTTTTTTTTTGATTTTTTTTGAGCAGACGATTCATACGAATCTCCCTCACGAGACGAGAAATTGTTACAGTACAATAATGTGAACACTTGAAACAATGGCAGTTTCTCCCTTCCAATGGGTTGCGACTCCTCCTCCAAATGGATGCGTCTCTTCGTGTTATGCCTCCTCATCATGTATAAAAGGAAAAGTATGAATGAATAACAAAACAGTTGGAATCATTTGTTTGTCTCTCTCTAATCTAATTCTAACACGTCATCAGCACTTTGTTCTACAAACAAGAGAGAAGGAAAAACAACGGTAAGATGCCTAGAGAACTCACCGATTTCATTCTCATCATCTTCCTAGATGATTCTTCTCGTCCTGGCCGCCATCTTGGTGGATGGCACTGATTCAACCCTGCAACAACAAGGCAGAGGAGAAGTTTTTGCCGCTACACACGCCAAGATGGAAGGCGCTGTCGTCGGTGTCGATTCTGTCGCCATGAACGACGGCGCCGCCATCGAACGGTCGCTGTTCCAGTCGCTCCACCGCCAAGGAGCATCTTGCGACGCCGGGTTCAAGACCGGCCGCCGACTCCGTTCCCCGTCCAGCCCTCAGACCAAGAGGCCCATCCAACGGGTCCTCAAGGTGGCCCGAGCGCCGTCCACGGAGGGGGGACCCCGATCCGGGTTGCGCCGAATCCATTCCCTCATCACAGGGAGGACAGGGACAGGGGGAGGAAGGAAGGAGATTTGCAGAAGACGGCGGCCACGACATCATAGCAACCACCGAGGCTACCACAACGCCGGTGATTTGCCGCACGGCAAGGATTCGAGTCGGACCAAGGGGTCTTCCCCAAGGTCCTTTGGCCCCTCGATCCTCCTTACCGGCGGCACCTTCTAGCACCCCGACGGCAAATCCTCAAGGAGAAGGTGAAACTCCGACGGCGCTTGTGAGCCCGAGTGGCAACCGGATTCTTCGCCGATTCGCGCACCTTGCCACCCCGACCCGAACAGCAAGGAGGTCCGGATCCCGGACCGCGGCCGCCGTTTCCAACAACTAAGCAGTATGAGAAAGGAGGGTCAAGGGGGACCGGCACCGGAGAAGGGGAAGGAGAGGAGCGAACGGCGACGGGATCTAAAGCGGTGGCGGAGCGGTCGAAGTGAGGTGCGGCTAGGGTTTGCCTGGCGCGCCGAGCCGCCCTCCGCCCCCTTTTTATTCCTCGTGGTTGGGCTGCTCTACCCCCCGCGGGCCAGGCCGCCTGCCGATCGAACTACGCGGGCCAGGCCGCCTGCCGATCGTAGCACGCGGGCCAGGTCGTCTGCCCGGGCTGTCTCGCCTCACCCTCTAAACTGCGATATTGGGCTCGAGTCCTTATAACAGCCCAATTGTATATATTTCCAATTTACTGTTTTATTAATTTGCATTTTAATCTAGTTAATGTTAGATTAAAATTTAAATTTCTGTAAGTGTGTATGTGTATATATTGTAAATATTTGTGTAATGTAAATATTTATTATGACAATGTTATATTGAATTTAAATGATATTTATTTGCAATAAATTCAATATTTGGCTAATTTTCAAATTTTGGCCATATTGATAAAATTAAAACTTACATTGTCCAAAATTCAAATTTTAGGCCAATTCCAGAATTTGGCCTCAATCTTGAATTTTGTTTATTACATTCACAAATTTTACAAATTTTCATCATTTAAAGCTAATTTTCAAATTTTGGATTATGATGGAAATAAAACTACACATAAAATATAAAGTAAATTGACTCATTTTGATTAAGCCATTTTTCTATAATTTGGCTTAATGCATTATGAATCATACCTTAATACAATAAAATGTATAATTCATTTTAATTTGGCTATTTCTTTAATTGGCCATTTTAAACATGAAATGTACATACATTAGTTCTTTTTGTCAAGCCATTTTCCTATATTTGGCTAGATAAGAAAGAATAAATTTAATGTGTTTTTCATTATGATTAACACACATTACAACATCACCATGATGATTTTATTAATAAAATCTCTGGTTTCCTACATGTAGGAATCAATGTCTCGCGAGTTTGAAGAACTTGCACTTGATGGTCATAATTACCCCACATGGGCTCTTGATATCAAGATAAGTTTGGCTTTCAGAGGACTCATGGCTGCTCTTATTCCTCCTGAAGAAAGATCTGCAACATTTCTGGATACATTTAAGTATCAGACACTATACATCATCCGTAATCATCTACATCCTGATTTAAAATCAGAATCTGTGATGGAAGAAGAACCACATACTCTTTGGATGGCATTAAAAAGCCGTTATGAACAGCAAAATGCAATTCTATTGCCTGAGGCTAATCATGAACGGACTCAACTACGTCTTCAAGATTTTAAGTCTATAGAAGACTATAATCATGATGCTCATAAAGTATGTGCAAAATTAAGGTTTTGTGAGAAAGAACCATCAGAAGAGGACAAAATAGAGAAGACTCTTCAAACTATGCTCCCTTCTGATAGGGTCTTACAACATCGATACCAGGCTCGCAACTACCAACATTATGCTGACCTCATTAGAGATTTACTTCAGGCAGAGAAGCATGATGAACTTACTATTAAGAATCATCACCAACGTCGTGTTGGGGCTGCTCCTCTACCTGAAATTTGTCATAATAAGAAGAAAGCAAATGCTTCTAAGAATTTATATTCTAAGAAAAATGGTAGATCCGCTAGACGCCGCCGTAATAGGCAAAAGAATGAGAAATTCTCAAAGAAAATGAGAAAGGATGGTGTTCCCTTTAAGGGGAAAATAGTGCAGTGTAAGGCATGTGGCACTTATAAGCATACTGCTGATAAATATCGTACGCCTAAACACCTTGTGGCTTTATACCAGAAATCACTGGGAAAAGACAAGAAAGCTCAAGGATCTGAAAGTGAGTATGAAACTCATTTGAGTATTCAAACAAAGCCAACATTTGAAGTCGGTTATTCAAGCAAGGATATTGAAGATCCTAGAAACAACGATTCAACATTGAATGATGATGACCACATGGATTTGGACAATGCTATGGTGGAATACAATTCGAACGATGTATTCGATGATCTTTTATAGATCTTCTACTATAGAAATTTACATATGTTTAAGTCTATGTAAATTTAAGTGTATTGTAATGTAATATTAACTATATTGTATTAGGGTTATTCAACACTCTAATATTGTATATACATATTTATATTTCAATGCAACTTATTATTATTTTTATTTCATAGATTTTACGGGAAACTTCCAATGAAAGAAGAAATGTGCTTTGTGGATAGTTGCAGCACAAACTCTATACTTAGGGATACAAAATATTTTCAGACCCTAACTAGAAGGTCGGGAAATGTTTTGACCATCGCAGGACGCGATGAGACAATAGTTGGCTCTGGACAAGCCACTATTACTCTCCGTAATGGGACACAAGTGATGATTGAGAATGCTTTATTGTATTCCGATTCTACACGCACTCTCATAAGTTTTAGAGATATTCGGAAAAGAGGGTTACATATACATACCCATGAAGAAAATAAAGAAGAATTTCTTCTTATTTCTAAATCTTCCGAATATGGTCAAGAAGTTCTAGAAAGAATTCCTTCTACACCATCTGGACTGTACTTCACGTACATAAAACCCGTACCTCATGTTGCATACAAGGTGATTTTCCAGAATGTTGATACATTTAAGACCTGGCATTCACGCCTAGGCCACTTCGGAATAAGGATGATGCGGAACATTATTGGAAATTGCACCGGCCATGATTTAAAGAACACTAAATTTCCAAAATCTAATGATTTTATGTGTACTTCATGTGCTATGGGCAAATTGATCTTGCGGCCTTCACCGCTTAAGATCGATGCTGAACCTCTAAAATTCCTTGAAAGAATTCAAGGAGATATATGTGGATCCATACAACCAATGTGTGGTCCATTTAGATACTTCATGGTTTTAATTGACGCATCTACTAGATGGTCACATGTGTGTTTATTATCTACACGTAACCACACTTTTGCTAAATTTATGATACAAGTCATAAGGTTAAAAGCAAATTATCCTGAATATAGGATTAAAAGTATCCGTATGGACAATGCTGCTGAATTTTCATCTCGAGCCTTTAATGATTATTGTATGGCTCAAGGAATTGAAGTACAACATTCTGTTCCATATGTACATACACAAAATGGTTTTGCAGAATCCCTAATAAAGAGGGTTGAACTCATAGCTAGGCCATTATTACAAGGATGCAATTTACCAACATCTTGTTGGGGTCATGCAGTTTTACACGCTTCTGATCTTCTACAATTAAGACCAACTACATATCATACCACCTCCCATTTACAACTTGTACGTGGAGATCAACCCAATATTTCCCATTTGCGGAAATTTGGTTGTGCTGTATACACACCAATTTCACCACCTAAGCGAACTTCTATGGGCCCTCACAGGAAATTAGAAATATACGTAGGATATCAATCTCCGTCTATTATTAAATACCTGGAGCCTTTAACAGGAGATTTATTCAAGCCCGGTTCGCTGATTGTATTTTTAATGAGGATCATTTCCCGGCTTTAGGGGGAGATAATAAATTTATCAATGACTGCCGAGAAATAAATTGGGATGACAAGTCCATCCCAAATGTTGATCCACGTACAAAAGAAACTGAACTTCAAGTTCAGAAAATTATAGAGTTACAACAACTTGCTAGTAACCTGCCAGATGCATTTACTAACTATAATAATGTCATAAAGTCTTTGAATCCTGCAATAAATGCACCTTGCCGAGTGGAGGTACCATCTAAAACCACTCAACCTCCAAAAAGGGGGAGAGCAAGGAAGGAAAAAGATGCTTCAAGCAAGCGTCCGAAGACTAGACCTTCCTCGAGGAAAGTAAATGCGAGTCAACAAAATGTTGACTTAAATCAAAGGAATATTTTAAATCCTTTATCTAGCCCTCATGTGCGCACTATAGAGCAGGCTAGATAATCAGAAAACCCTGATTCTTCTATGTTGGGAAGTCATGAAGAATTACAGGGGATAACAGAAATTTCCATCAATCATACTAGTTCTGGAGAATTACTTGACCGTAATACAACGGTTATCAACTCATGTTTTTCAACCATGATAGTTGATCTTCTCCAAGATCCTGATCCTAAGATCATGACAGGGTGTAAACAACGCTCGGACTGGATCAAATGGAAAGAAGCAATCAAGGCAGAACTTGACTCACTTAAAAAGAGAGAGGTATTCGGAAATATAATACCTACTCCTCCTCGAACTTATCCTGTTGGGTTCAAATGGGTTTTCGTTTGAAAACGAAATGAAAACAATGAGGTTGTGAGATACAAGGCAAGGCTAGTTGCACAAGGGTTCACGCAGAGACCCGACATTGATTTTAATGAAACATATTCTCCTGTTATGAATGGAATAACTTTCCAATACTTGATATCTTTGGCAACACAAAAACATCTATTTTTGCAGTTGATGGATGTCGTGACTGCATATTTATATGGGTCATTAGATTCGGATATTTATATGAAGGTTCCCGATGGGATACCTATACCGAATGAAAGAATAGGTCGCAACATGTTTTGTGTTAAACTTAACAAGTCTTTATATGGCTTGAACCAGTCTGGGAGGATGTGGTATAACCGACTGAAGGAGTTCCTTTTAAACAAAGGCTACTCAACTAATGATGATTGCCCTTATGTCTTCATTAGAAGATCCTCAACTGGTTGTTGTATCATATCAGTATATGTTGATGATTTAAATATCATTGGCATTGAGAATGACATTAAAGAAGCACAAAATCATCTTAAAAAGGAGTTCAAGATGAAGGATTTAGGTAAAACTAAATTTTGCTTAGGTTTACAACTCGAGCACCTTCAAACGGGCATTCTCATACACCAATCTGCTTATGTTCAGAAAGTATTGGAGAAATTCGATATGAACAAAGCATATCCATCAAAAACTCCTATGGTAGTAAGAGGCTTGGAGAGGGATACAGATCTATTTCGGCCATGCCAAGAAGGAGAACAAGTGTTGGGTTCTGAATACCCATACCTTAGTGCCATTGGTGCACTTATGTATCTTGCAAATAATACAAGACCCGATATTATTTTCGCAGTTAATTTATTAGCAAAATATAGTAATGCTCCTACGATTCGACATTGGAATGAAGTAAAGAATGTCTTAAGATACCTTCAAGGTACACAAGATCTTGGACTTTTCTTTCCAAAGAAACAAGATCTAAACCTCATCGGCTATGCCGATGCAGGTTATTTAAGTGATACTCATAATGGTAGATCACAAACTGGTTTCGTATTCTTACACGAAAGTACGGCAATTTCTTGGAAGTCTTCTAAGCAGACCCTAATTGCTACGTCTTCAAATCACTCCGAAATCATAGCTTTATATGAGACTGCACGTGAATGTGCTTGGCTACGTAGAGTGATAAATCACATACAAGTCTCAAGTGGAATTGGATCCATTGAGTCACCTACCATTATCTATGAAGATAATGCAGCTTGCATTGCTCAGATGCAGTCAGGTTATGTGAAAACTAATGTTACTAAACACATAGCACCTAAACTATTTTATCCACATGAACTTCAGGTGAATGGATAAATTGATCTCCAACAAACTAAGTCATGTGATAATTTAGCTGATTTATTCACTAAGTCCCTATCATACTCCATATTTTCCAAATGTGTCGAGAAAATAGGTATGCGTAGACTTAGAGATTTATAAGGTTTAGGGGGAGCTTTGTTATAAGAGCTTCATGACTATTGCATCAAATTGTACTCTTTTTCTTATGTGAGTTTTTACTTTTAAGAGTTTTTCTCACAATAAGTTTTAATGAGGCAATGAGAATGCAAGATAATGTCTGTTTTCTTATTTTCCCCACAGGGGTTTTTATATGAAAACATATATGACATTTAAATGCTATGTTTTTCTTCTGTTTTAATAATATTTTCAGGAGTTTTTACACACAAGCATTCAATTATATACCTTCAATTTTTTTTCCCACTGGGTTTTTAGAAGATTATAAGCATACACAAAGAGTTCAAGCGTTCAAAGGGGAGTGTTACAGTACAATAATGTGAACACTTGAAACAGTGGCAGTTTCTCCCTTCCAATGGGTTGCGACTCCTCCTCCAAATGAATGCGTCTCTTCGTGTTATGCCTCCTCATCATGTATAAAAAGAAAAGTATGAATGAATAAGAAAACAGTTGGAATCATTTGTTTGTCTCTCTCTAATCTAATTCTAACAGAAATGACGTGACCGGGTCCGTAGGAGTGATAGTGATAAAACGCACGCAGGTACTACGTACCTCAGGCGAGCACATCTGGAAGAACTTTTCTCGTGTGATGCGTGGCCCGAACAAAATCGAGGTGGGGAGCTTGCCCTCCGCATCCTGGGCCATCATCTCCGTGTCCATCCATTCCAGCCAATTCCCTGCCGTCCACAAACTTTTGTTTAAGAAACCAATCACAAAAAATCAGGACGAAACGCCAGCAACTCGAGCAAGAAGCGGGCGTTGGACGTCGCATGCTTGGACCATGCCTCCAGCCCAAAAACAAAGGACGCGCAAGGTGGATCACGTTTGCACCTTTTCGATTTCGAGAACGTACGACGGCCGCGACGCGCAGTCCGGCATGGGGGCGCAAAGGAACACCTGCGGAGGCGAGGCGACCTTGTCCGGGAACAACTCAGCGGACAGCGCCACGCTCAGGCTGCCGAGCGCCACGCGCACCCCCAGCGGCGCGGTGTAGTCGCGGAACGTGGGCACGTCCCGCAGCGGCCTGGGGTCGACGTCCGACGCGACCAGGTCCGGCGTGTCAACCTGGTACACCCCGCGGCGCGCAGCCAATCTCCAGCCAGGTTTGCACGACCGCTCCACTATTAACCAACAGGATAGTAAGGCGATAAGTGTTGGTGTTTCCGGCCGGTGATCTGGCCGAGCAGAGTCTGCACATATGTTATGTATGATGCAACTTTGTTTCATTTAGAAAAAAAAACATTGAAGGAAACAATCACCACTTACACACTTATGGTCTGGGAAGAAATATCCATGGATTCACCAACTGGTGTTTGGGCATCTCGAATTAGCAAGTTATAAGATAAAACCTGTTCAACGCCGCTCAAGAGAACTCTTCCTAAAGGTTATATATACCACCATATGCAAACCAATCCTTGTCTATGTACAATCATATCAAATTATGGTGATATACGCCCTGACGCATGACGACTACATTATACTTTCTTCATCTTAAATTACCTGTCATTCTTTAATTCATTTTTAAACTAAATAATGACAAGTAATTTGAGATGAAAGAAGTAGCAGACATCCGCCTTCCTATACAAATACTACTATACTGCTGCGGGAAGCAAGACAAAGCAAGGCTATCACTCGCCAGCCGCTTGACCTCCTGTCACCTTCCCCATGCAGAGCGTGAAGTATAGCAGTATCAACGTGCCCACGATGGACCTATACATCAAATGATATATGCCAGTAAATGTAATTATTGCAATAAAAAGGATAAGTGCACCATACATGCAAACTAAGCATTATCAGCAACGTAAGGATTTACATTTGTATATGGCATAATAAGCTCAACCAGTCAATGATCTGCTTGGACCAGCTGTTTCATATACCATATGTAAATGGAGGTAACGAAATAATCTGCAGACCGTGGAGACGTGTACAATTTTATGTGACCTTTCAACGCTGAATTGTTTTCTTTATTGTAATTTGATTAATCATAGTTTTTGTGTGCCACGTACTCCATATTTAAGTTTACATTCTGACCATAAATGAGAATGTCAAGTTGGTGTCCACAAGTTATGCTTTGCACAACTCTGCTAATCCAAAGAAAATTAGAAACAGGACAGCTTCAGAGTATCAGTTCATTGACTGGTCTTTATCTTGCCAGGATTAACACCAGGCTGCTGTGACTGTGAGAATTAAGACTGCAAATGGAGAAAACTTGTAGCATGTATGGAACAGGACCACAAGGGTCAGTGGATGGCTACAGATCACTTACAACACTGCAAAGGTAAAAAGGATCTTCCGGGGATCACGCCACCCTGGAACACGTCGGCTGGCACGACGACGCTTCCCCCCTCCTGTTGTTGGCGTCGAAGGGTGGAACTGCTCCCACAGGCTGCCGTCGACGTGCACCGAGACATTCTGCTTCTCATACACGCCTGCCATACGTGTGCATTATTGAGTAGTGGGCACATACGTGAGGAAAGAATCAGATGATAACGTGTAGCATGACCAACCAGTACAGAACTATGAGGAACTCTCATGTAGTTATGTTTAACCTTGAATGCAATTTATAAATTCAACAGCAATAGTCCCTCGGACATGAAAAATAATGACGAAAATAGTTAATCCAATAGCAGATTCCACAGCTGCCACTGTTGGAACAAATGAAGCAGATGATTGACCCGTCAGCTTTGGTTCAGGCATTGAAGTCCCGCCAGTGCTACTTAGTGTTACCACACTGCTGTTGTACGCACTTGATTACTTTGAAAATTGACTTGATACACAATATGATAACTCTTTTTGTCATTCTACTGAACAAATATAAGTAGTAGGTTGGCCCTATAGCTAATATTGTATTATCTTGGATATCCCATTAACTTATTTTTCATTCACATATTTACGGATTATTATTTATATAATGATAGCATTAGGTAATTTATATGATGGTGATAGTCGGTAATTCAAAAACGTATATGGGAATTTTCAGTAAATTTTTCATATTGGCACTAGTGGTTAATTTTTTATTTCTTTTTTCTCTGATGAACATGGGATTTTTAAACGTGGTTGTTCCTTTTCTTGGCCATATATATATATATATATATATATATATAATGAATGGCAAGAGAATGTTCCTTTTTAATACTAAAGCACATTTCGTGTTACAAGCCTAAAAGATCTAATGAAAAAATGACAACTCAAAGTTTCCCACTATTTCTGAATGGAGATATAACAAAAAAATCAGAGTTTTCCACTTATTCTTGAACTACATATTTCTGAATGGAGGTTATTCTAATGACCACTTTGTCAACTTCTTTTGAGGAAATAAGTCACCCCTATTGGAAAAGTCGTTTTAGACCTGCTTAACTGACTGAATCAAAGCTTGAGCTAAAAATGTTGCTAGTAGCAATCTTCCTGTTGGTACACCTGTATGTTTGTAACGAAAAGAGCACGACAGACTGGAGGCAGGCCCCACGCTTGGTGATGCATCGAGTTGGTGGCGGGTAACGTCGGTTCCCAGGGATTGATGAGAGTGCAGCTATCCTACGCAAAGCATCTGACGCGACCCACGCATTAAGGCCTACTGCATTTGATAAGAAGTCCTGCCAAACTCGTGTGGAATACTCATCTGCATCCCGTGACGCAACCAGCAAATTCGGAGAACGAAACCAATACTGTTGGATGCATACTACCGAACTGAATTGAACCGAGAAAGAAATGGAGATTTGGTGTGATCACTGTTCCGAAATTCAGAGCAGAGGACAGAGCAATCAGGGGTGGTGGATCCATGAACGCACTGACCTGTGGAAGAGGAGTTGGTGTCCCCATTCCGATCCCGCTCGATAGCTTTCGCAGCGAACGCGGACTCCATCATCTTCTCAGCCGCAACCTGATTGCGATTAGAAATGTCTGTGAAATGAAGCGAACGCACCAAATTCTGCAGGAGTAACGAGTCTAACCAGGTCCGAGTTGGCCCCGGGCGACTCCGCCTCGCCCCGGATGTCGAGCGCCACGAACTCCGATGTGGCGGGCCCATCCCGCCGGACGAGGTCCACGGACGGCGTCGAGTCCACCACCTTTCTCTCTCTCTCTCTGCTGGCTCCCAACAAGAGCGCGCTTCAGCGACCAGAGAACGAGGCAGTGGTACTAAAAACACACGGGTGACGACTGGCACTGGCAGCAGGCACCGCGTGGAATGGAGGGTTGGGAGTCGAGTCGCCACCGAGACTTGGAACTGGTCGCAGGCCTTGCTGAGCGCCGACCCCGAGCCAGCAGTGTCGCGCGCCGAGGACGACGCGGTGTAACCGCAGCGTCGGCGACGAGATAGATGGCCGCGGGGCCCTGACGGGTGGCGGGTGCGCGAGGAGGGCGGCGAGCGATTTAATGGGCGACCGAACGTGGTGAAGGGCGAGGGCGGCCGCTCACCAGAAAGCGGCGCCGGGGCGGGAGACACGTCGCGGCGGGAGGTAGGCTTGGACTTTTCTCGGCAGAAATGATAAATGAATTAAATTAAATGAAACATGACGCCGAATAATCCTCCCGCCTAGTAGGAAAAGAAAGAGATAAACATGTGAACTGGCGCTTCCTTTTTTCTTAAGAAAAGTTCGAATAAGCATTAAAAACTGTATGGGCCGTTCGTGGGCTTTCGACCGTTGAAATCGCTGCGGCGCAATGACCGCTACCTCGTACTCCCTCCGTCGGGACTGTCACGCGTCCTGGGTTGCCGGCACGAGCTGTACTGTGCTACTGGCCCGACAAAACCTGGTCCCGCCGTTTCATGGACCAGATGCTTCACTTATGGACCCTAGGGTGGCTACGTTGAATCAGCCCGAACTGAGCCAGCCCGTTGTCAGGGGTCGTGGCCTGGCCCGTTTATCAACGTTTTGTGTAGAACCGCAAACGAATTTGTTGTTGAGTGGGTCGCTTGCTTCATGGCGCCGCCTAATGGTGTCGCTGATACGAACCAACCTGATGGGAAGGGGTGCATCTAGAGTTCTAGACCTTTCTACGAAATACCCTGTCCATCCAAAAAACTTGTCAATTTGTAATTCAAAAATGAAGTACAAAGCGACAAGCTTTTTGAGACAGAGGGAGTATGTAGTATCCAGCACAAAAAAGTGAAGGTTTCGTGGGACATTTGCTCCACAACATACTGAGTTTCTATTTCCGTTCAATTTTATTATTATTTCCTCATTTCTCAAAAATTTATCGCATTATTATTCATTTTTATTTAAAAAGTGATAAACTTTCGAAAAAAAAGGAAGTGTTTTTTTAGAATTGATCAAAACATTTTTTCTCTCCAGCTCTCAGATGCTGGACGGTCCTTGTGTCAATTCGTCGCTTTATTACTGATTTCAACGCTTTCGAAACCAAGTGTCTCGTCTCTCGATGCAATGCTACGGTCGCATATAAAAGCAGAACCACGGGCATCTCGACACACATCTCTGGAAGAACTGCAGCCAAACTCGCTCTAAAGATGACGAGAACTCCTCAGCTCGTCGCTCTCCTCGTTACCGCCATCTCCGCTTCCTTTTCCGCCGCGGCAGCTTTTAACTCCACCTCTTCACGGGCCGACCACCTCCCGAGCCTGCTCGCCGAGGCTTCGCGATGGCGGGAGCGCTCCATGGCCGACAACCAGCCCTCGCACTTATTAGGTGGCGGCGCGGCGGTTGGCGCCGGGCTGAACACCGTCGTCGTCGCCGCATGGGTCCTCTCCTTCCTGGCCGCGGCCGTGTCGAGCGCCGGCGGCGTGGGCGGCGGCTCGCTGTTCGTCCCGATCCTGAACCTCGTGGCGGGGCTGAGCCTGAAACGGGCGACCGCCTACTCGTCCTTCATGGTCACCGGCGGCGCCGCCTCCAACGTGCTCTACAACCTCCTCCTCCGCACGGGCGGCGGCGGGCGGCTGATCGACTACGACATCGCGCTGCGGTTCCAGCCGTGCCTGCTCCTGGGCGTCAGCATCGGGGTGGTGTGCAACGTCGCGTTCCCGGAGTGGCTCATCACCGCGCTCTTCGCCCCGTTCCTCGCCTTCTGCACGTTCAGGACGTGCCGCGCCGGGGTCAAGATCTGGAGGTCCGAGGGAGGCAATGCCGCCGCGCGCGGCGACGACGACAAGGAGCCCCTGCTGCTCACCAGGGACGGCAACGGCATCAGCCTGGTCGAAGGCAATGACGACGGCGGCGCTTGGTTCCCGTGCAAGGACGTGGCGCTGCTCGTGATGGTCTGACTCTGCTTCTTCGCGCTCCATGTCTTCATTGGAGATAAGCACGGAAAGGTACGCATGACTCAGCTCCGCGGCGACGGCGGCGTGTTCCCTCGGCCGGAAGCCTCTCCCGACGTGCCGTGACAGGATATCCGCCGCGCCATTACGGCATTGCCGAGCCACGCACAAAAGTGAGACGCACGTCACGCCAGTACTTTCATGATGAAACCGCAGTGAAGGCACTGGCGCCACTGGGCAGTATGACCATGAGCGCGCACACGTGTCACGTGACGTAGGTGCCAGCAACAGAAACGGATCGCAGAGTGCATTACGCCAAGCAAGAAAGCAGCGTGCCTTTCGTAATGTCTTCGCCTTTTCGGGTGTGACGTAATTGTGCTGCAGTACTATGCTCCTTTGGTCGTCTTTCTGGAAAGTAGGGTTGGGGATCGACGGATCACGGATGGCCCTCTCCCGTTGAATTTCGTCTGCTGCGCCAGTGTAAATTTGCTATCGCTATTACAGTACTTTTTTCATCCTCGAAAGGTTGTTGCTTGTTAGTTCAAAATAATCTATCAAACGACAACTTTTTAAAAATGAAGAAAGTACGTTTAGATTTTAGAATAAGTATAGAGTACACCAGTACGTATAGCTTTAGAACAAGGAAGTCGTTAATGACAAGTTGCCGACTCAACGGATACTCTTAAAATACATAATACAACATAGACAGCCATAGCAAATACATTTCCTCATTCAGATATTTCAACTTATAAATTTGATCTTTATCTGCACTGGGTGTGATCCAGATAAAACCCTGCGGCATCGCGTATTGGCTCATCACCTTGTCACAGCTTCCTTTCGCTGTGGCTTTCACATGGTACGTATACGCCAAGAGCAAGAAACAAGTTGTTCATGACCAAGAAGATGGCGCGGTAGGCCAGTTTGAACTGTCTTTCGTTATTACGAATATCGTTATTACTCCCTCCTTCCCATATTATTTGTCGTTTAGGACAAAGATTTTAGTTCATTTTGAACTAGAATTCTTGTCCTAAACGACAAATAATATGGAAAGGAGGGAGTATAAAGCAACTTGAGCTCTGACATTACATGCCATACAGGAAACTCTGGTGAACGCTGGAACGGGAACCCTGCCGTCACTTACGTTCCCGCTCGCGGCTTTTGTCACCGGGACGTTGAGTGGCCTCTTTGGCATTGGAGGAGGGCTGCTTCTGAATCCCGTTCTTCTTGAGATAGGAATCCCCCCGCAGGTACGTATATATACTGTCCCGTACTAGTTGCCAATGTTTTCTTGGTTGAAACATCAATACATGCTGCTTTACGATCTTATCAATTCGGCATCTTGCAGACTGCAGCAGCTACATCCACGTTTATGGTTCTGTTCTGTGCATCGATGTCCATGGTCCAGTTCATCCTGCTGGGTATGAAAGGGATCGGAGAGGCTTCCGTTTATGGGGGGGTATGTTTCGTTGCCTCAGCTGTCGGGTCCGTAGTGATTTATCGAGCAATCAGGAAGTCCGGGCGGGTCTCGCTCATCGTGTTCTTGGTTACTGGCATCATGGCACTCAGCACTGTGATTGTCACCTGCGTTGGAGCTCTAGGTATTTGGGTGCAGTACACCACCGGAGCATACATGGGCTTCAAGTTGCCATGTCAACATTGAACACAAAGGTGCTTGTGTTACTATCTTCTTCTGGCTTGGCCTTTTAGGCCCTTTTTTCTGAATGAAGGTGTTGTTATTATGCTGTAGTTTGGGCAGGTTGGAAGCAAGTTGGGAGTAAAGAATAGCTGGGAGAAAGAGCAGCGACAGGTTGGAGGAGCAAAACCAATACCGGGCTGATCCGTGTAGGGCGTAAGTGAACCACCAAATGAATCGGATAACAAGTACTCCTTCCGTCCCCATGAACTTGTCGCTTTGTAGTTCATTTTTGAACTACAAAGCGACAAGTTCATGGGGACGGAGGGAGTATAAAGTACAAAATATTTGCCAGTTTGTATGATACATTAAAAGGACATCATATCGTAATTACAGCATCACATTACGAAACTGACAAGGAGATCAACTGTCAGTAGAAGGTACGTACGGCGTTGGTAGTCTTGACAACCAAAATTAGCATGATAATGAAGTAAGGTGCCAACGTCGTGGTCACTTTTTGGTGAGAGTGGCGAGGATGGCTTCGAGGAGCTTGATGCGCGCGTCTCCGTCCCCGAGCTCCGCCTCCATCTCCCGCAGCCTCTCCTCGTGCGCCCGGCTCGTCCTCTCGACGAAGTGGAGCTCCGCCGCCGCCGCCTCCGCGCGCCTCTCGGCGTGCCGCGTCGCCACCTCGGCCGCCTCCGTCCGGTCCGTCGCCGCCTGGAGCTCCCGCTGCAGCGCGTCCGCGCGCTCCCTCAGCTGCCGGATGGTCTCGCGCCGCGACGTCGTCGCCTGGCCCTTGAGCAGCAACAGCCCCTCCTGCAGCGGAGGTTCCTCCGGCGGTAGCGCGGCGGGGGTGCTCGGCTTCGCCCACAGGGCCGCCGTGATCGCCGCCCAGCAGGATGATGTGGATGTCGACGACATCGATGTCACGTTTCCGCTCGAGTCCGGTAAGGTGTTGATGGACGACGACCTGGACGGTTCTCTCTCGCGTAGGTCGGCGTCTTGTGCATATAAAACATGGATCAAAGTTGAGTTGATCTTCTTGTATGTGTCGGAATCGGATGCGAGAAAGGCACCTGTTCTTTTGAATCGCGATCGGCTTTCGATACACACGGTGGCAATCGGGTGGGACACGTCGCTTGCTGCCAGCTGTACATCCAAGCCATGTCCTCCAAAACCAAACTACTGTGATGACCATACCACTTGCCGATCTGCAATCAGGGCGGGTTCCTGTTCAGCACTCGTAAACTCTTCACTCTTGCGACGAACTGAACTGCTAACCGACGGTCTCCTCGAGAAATAGAATCATTTTGAATAGCGTCATGCGGACAGGAGGTGCGTGTATACGTGGTCAACGGGCCGTGCCGGGCCGGCCCGTCCCGAGCCCGGCCAGACTCGGGCCTTAAAAGCCTCGGCCTGGTATGGCCCGAAAAAAGGTCGGGGTGTGCCGGACCGGCAAGCGGGCTGGGGGTTCAGGCTCGGGCACGACCGGCTCCATTTTAAGCGTGTCGGGTGGTGCCGGGCTTTAAATAGGCCGTGTCGGATCGGGCTGACCCGTGTCCTGCTTTAGTTAAAAACACAATAAAAACAGTAGAAAATTACCATTCAAATTTAAACGGGTCATGTCGGGTCAGACCAGCCCGACGGGCCGGCCGTGCCGCGTCTAGACGAGCCGTGCCGGCAAACCCGACGGGCCGAAAATAATAAGCCGAGCACCTCCTGTGTCATGCTTCGGACCGGTCTAGGTCCGGATTTTTCGGACCGGCCGTGCCGGGTCTAGACGAGCCGTGCCGGCAAACCCGACGGGCCGAAAATAATAAGCCGAGCACCTCCCGTGTCATGCTTCGGACCGGTCTAGGCTCGGATTTTTCGGGCCGGGCCGGGCCGTGCTCTTGTCAGGCTATTTTTAATCTTGCTTTGGACTGACTCGTTTGACCCGGTCTGCTTGCTAGTGGGCACGCGTTCAGACTTCAGAGTTAAAAGGCAAAACTGTCCAGCGCGGAGATTGGCCCAACGAAACAGCAACATCTGTCGCTAACTGCTAGCACGAACGCGGTTGCGCAGCTTTGTGGGTGGACCACGATTGTTTTACGACGGTGTGCACCTGTACTAGCATACAACTAGTACTGTTACATCAGAATGGCTCGCAGTCGCAGGTTTCTGTCGATCCTTTCGGTTTCGTTGTGGCTGGATCTTCGAATCGGCTTCGAGGTGATCTCTATGAAACGCGGCCCCCGGCTGTGCCATGGTTAAACCTAGACGAGGCATTGAGACTGCATTTATGTGGCTTGGCTATTGATAAGTGGACCTCTGCCGGAGCGTTACATGGCAGTGATCAAGTCACTTGTGGAGGTCCTCTTCCGTAGGGTTTGGCCGTTGATGTCTGATTGATGAGAGAAGCATAGGACATCGGTCTGCATTTTTTATGTACGCGCACGCACATGCTGACGAGTTAGTTTATTGCTCCTCCGATCAACATAATGATCGCAGTAATTAGCGCTAGTCAATACCGATAGTTTCGCAGGATCGTCTCCTCAGAAATTATCTGTTCAGAAAAAGAGCACCGGGATTGGCTACGGCACCGATTTGCACAGGCATACAACACTCCGTCCCGTGCCCTGCACCTGCGGTATGACGGTCTCGGCCGTTTCTTTTGGCTGCTCCTGCTGAGCGTGACCATCCCACCCCTCGCCGCGCAACACGCCAGGCCAACGACCAGTAGCAAGGCAGCTACTGCCGCCCAACCCGACCCCAGCGAGGACTTTTTAATTGCCTCCCCCTGCCGCGGCTGCTCCCGCTCGGCTCTCCTCGCTTCGCCTTCGTAAGTTCGAATGCGCGCTGCACGCTGACCGACCGACGCAGCTGCGCGCCACCGTCCCTTCACCTGCGGCAACATGGGCGAGAGGAGGAGGCGTGCGAGTGCAGCCGCGGGGGGCGGCGGTGGAGATCGTGCTGAGGTGGAGAAACCGCCTCCGACGGTGTGGTTCGCTCTCAAGAAGTCGCTGCACTGCCGGTCGCAGCCGTCGGAGGTGCACGTGCCGAGGCCCAAGGCCGCCGGCGGCGGGCACCTGTCCTCGATAGTGACGAAGCGGGCGGCGCGGTCGGGGTGCTCCCGTTCGATTGCCAACCTGCGGGACGTCATCCACGGTGGGAGCAAGCGCCACCCGGCGGGGCAGCCGCCCAGCTGCTGCAGCCCGCGGTCCATCGGCAGCAGCGACTTCCTCAACCCCATCGCCCACGAGGTCGTGCTCAGCGCCAACTCCCGCTGCGAGCTCAAGATCACCGGCTTCGGCGCGGTCGTGGGGGCCGCGCAGGACTCGGACGGTGACTCCTCCGGCGCCGGCGTGGTGTCGTCGTCGTCGTCGTTCGTGGGCACGCTCAGACCGGGCACGCCAGGCCCTGCGTGGGCCGCCGGAGGGCCCGGACACGGGCTGCTGCAGTACAGCGGCTCTTGCCGGGGCAGCGTCCGGTGCGCTCCTCCGAGGTCCCCGACGAACGTGCTGCTGGAGCGGAACGGCTCCGCCTCCGTGACCACGGCACGCCGCGCGTCCTGCGAGGAGACCACCAAGAGTGCTGGCGCCGGCAAGGGCTCCGGCGGTGGGCCGAGCTGCCACCGGTGCGGCGAGCAGTTCGGCAAGTGGGAGGCGCTGGAGGCGCACCACCTCTCCAGGCATGCAGGTACGCTGAGGCTGCTGCTGCTGACATGCATCTGCATCTCTCTCATCGTACACGGATTAACTTTCCGTGGTGGTGCATTCCATTCCAGTCCCCGTGGATCCTCACGGTTTCTTGGCGGTGGGCGGTGGCGCACTTTAGTCCTCTGTTTGCTCTAAAGTTTCACCGCTACATCACATTCATCCAAACATCTGCTTTTTGCTCCTTTTGCGAGCCCGTGCTTCCTACTTTTTCAATAACTGCAAGCATGTTGCTTCGATCCTGTTAGATTCTGCATTTCGTAGACTCTTGACTATCCTCGTGCTTTTCATTCGTGACCTCTGAGTTCTTGTCGTTTTGGCCCTGTTCTGGCTAGGCTATTCATAGGATTCATGCCGACTCTTCGCAACATACATAATTTCAGCGACTAAGTTTGTTGGAAGGCAACAACTCCATTTCTTTTTGTTATTGATGCAACTTCTACTCTAGAAACAGGGCGCGACCTAGTTGCAGTCTTGCAGAAGGCCATCCATGGTGCTGAATAACTGACTCGCTATGTTGTACGTATACTGCAGTGACGGAGCTGATGGAAGGGGACTCGTCGCGGAAGATCGTGGAGATCATCTGCCGGACGAGCCTGCTCAAGTCGTCGGAGAGCAGCTGCGTGCGGATCGAGCGGGTGTTCAAAGTTCACAACACGCAGCGCACGCTGTCCCGCTTCGAGGAGTACCGCGAGGCCGTGAAGCTCAAGGCGAGCAAGCTGCCCCATAAGAAGCACCCGCGCTGCCTCGCCGACGGCAACGAGCTGCTGCGCTTCTACGGCGCCACCATCTCGTGCGCCCTCGGCTCTTCCTCCTCCTCTAGCCTCTGCGCCTCGGACAGGTGCGCCGTCTGCCGCATCGTCCGCCACGGCTTCTCGTCGTCCAAGAAGGAGGGCGCCGGCGTGGGCGTCTTCACCACGTCCACCAGCGGCCGCGCGTTCGAGTCCATCGAGGCGCCGCCCGACGACGACGACAAAGATGACCCGGCCACGCGCAGGGCGCTGCTCGTGTGCAGGGTCATCGCCGGCAGGGTGCACAGGCCGCTCGACAACGTCAAGGAAATGGTCGGGCAGACGGGCTTCGACTCGCTCGCCGGGAAGGTCGGGCCGTACTCCAACATCGAAGAGCTGTACCTGCTGAACCCGAGAGCGCTGCTGCCGTGCTTCGTGGTCATATGCAAGCCGTAACCGAGAGACGGACACCGGAAAAAAAGAGATTGCCAAGCACTCCGTGTAGTAATTAGCCGCCATTCTTTCTCTTGTCGGTCTACCAGTTCGTATCTGCGGTTGCCGTTTGTTCGAGAGCTGTTACTACGACGTCACAACATTAGCACTCCCAATAATTGTCGTTTTATACAATCGAAAAATTAGAAATGAACTATAAAAATTATTTTAACTGCAAATAAATTGAAACTGAGGGATTATTTGCGAAGAGGTGCCTCGATCCCTTCTCGTGATCACGGTGCGATTGATTCGTCATTTTGTCGTGCTCTTCATAGCAGTGCCGTCGCTGAAGTATGCATACACTAAATTCAAGTTCCGTGTTTAAAATTTGTGCTGTAGTACCACTGTTCTCTCGGCGTCAGCCCAATCCCAGTGTTTGAAAAACTGTCCTGCCCTCTGAGTCTGAGGAGCAAATCTTATCGTTGCAGATGCAAGCAAAGCCCTGCCTCTGCCTGTGTACTTCTGCAGCGCACCACGGAGCAAAGTCGTTGCCATCACATCGATGGAGTCTACCGGCCGCCTGAACCGGACATTGAATGCGCCTTTTTGTCTCGGCGTCTGCGACATCAAGAAATGGTCCCGCTCTGCGCTTTCCCACGGCCGCGCCATGAACCTGTGACAAGATCGGCGCCGGCGCCGGCGCTGGTCACCCCCGTTTCTTGTCACGCCCCATGGTTCAGAAGGTTATAGGGTCGTGTCGCGTGATCTGATCCCCTCGGTCTTGCAATGGCCTGTGGCTGTTCTGGCGCAGCAAGCTGCGCGGTGCCCGCCTCGCCTTGGTCCCCAGGTACCATCAGTCGTGGCTATGTAGGAGTACCCCAGTTCTCTTCTCCCTCGCCCGACTGACACTTCTCCATCAGCGGACGGTCCGGAATCGACGGGCTCATCACGGAGTCCTGATGATTTACGTGGTTGGATTGGATACTCGCTTCTCCATTAGTATACTTTTTTCTTATGAGAGGAAGTAGTACAAGTTTTAATGACAATTTTAACCAAACGATCTGTCTGAGTGTCTGACCAGACGCCCGCCGTCTCACCATCACGTGTTCAGTTCTGGACGGGGCACAGAGTCCACGGCGCGCGGCATTAACCTCTGCTCCAGTTAACGAGGAAGGACCGGCACGCATCCGCATGCATGGAATTTGACCGCTCGGACACACGTGCAATTCCGTGTCCAGTTCGCTGCCGTGCCCTGAAGTTTCTTCCTTCTTCCCAGCGCAGCAGCAGCGGTCTCTAATCACGATGCCTCCGAAAGTCTCCACCTGCCAAACCTACTGATTGAACATCGGTTTCTGCAAGTTTGGAGCCTTCTGTTCTTCTTCCTGGGGGTCTCCGTCTGATGCTTAGATGTCTGCTCTGCCCAACTGCTTGACTGCTCTGCTGGATGCTTCAGCGGATTAGCGCACGATGTAACGACAAGTTAATCATGTATCGTTGGGTGTTGTCGCTGTCGGTGTCAGGTTGCCTGGCGCGTTTTCTTTCTCTCTCTGGATGGGCAATTTATGCACCGGTTTTGGGCCTTTCTGGGTGGGCAAGACATTCAAGTTGACGACCCACCATATTGGACTATCAGCAATTCGGGAGATAGCCCATGCTTATCCTCAACAGGCCCAAGAAGCCCCGTCCACCTACCAGAACAGAGCATTTGTCTCTTTCTTTTGAAGTCAGACCCGAGTAAGATGGGTTCTGTACAATTCTTTTAAAACAAAAATGGTTATGTAGCGAACTATGATGAATGAACATTGTAACTGTAGATGTGGATAATGTAGACTCGAGCAGTTATTTGTATGACTGCTCACTATTGGAAGCGTCTGCTACGTACGTGCTACAGACGCGCTACTCAACTACCCCATACGAACATACGCAAAATGAAAGAGTTCCATTAGCGTGTTCTATGTCCATTTCTCGCTACAATCAGCTCGGCCACTGTTGGCCCTCGTGCGCATGAAACAGTCGCAGATCTCGACTGTTCGACAGAGGGCGTGCGGAGTGTTGAGTCGCCCACAGTTACACAGACCAGTGCAGCAGCATCGCAGGTAGCCGTGTGCCTGCGGGCGACGACCATATGAAAAGGCCGAGCACGACGGCAGTCCCGCTCCGTCCCTATCCCACGGACGCAGCGTACTACAGTAGCTCAAAAGCCTTGCGCCACGCACGACGTGTCCTAATCTGCACACGGTGTCAAATTCTGTAGCTGGATAGAGCCTGACGACTCGAATGTTCTTCCGGCAGGCCCGGTGATGATCATTGGCTGGGTCGATCGACGGAGTAAGGCATCAACCGATTTTCCCCGCTGTTTATTGTCAGTCCAACTTCATCCCTCACCAACGCGTACCTTTTGGTCAGGGAATTTTAAAATACTGTAAGGCGAGAGTAGCAGCAGCAAACGTTAGCATACAAGGGTATTAGTCCTCACAAACCACTTAACTTAAGATCTACTAATTCGGATGTAGATCTCGCCCAAATAGGCCACTTACTACCCATGCTAACGAACATTTGATCTATCTTCTCCTTGACTTCCGAAGGTGAACTCTAGCGCACAGAGGACGGCGGTTGTTAATCACATTATGTTAACCCTCTTTCATAGGCGGGTGACTACCGGGAGTAAACCACTACTCCCTCCTGTAGCATATTGATTGTTCCCTAATTTCGGGAACCAATTGGATTAAAAATGAACTGCTTTACTCGGTCGGAACGACAACTAAATTGAATCTGGAGAAGGGAGTAATTTAGAACCAGACCCATCGATTACGGGTAAGTCTTGGCCAACGTGTTCCCTAATTTCAGGAGTGCGTGCATCAATCTAACAAAGGGGGATTCAATGGCGCTTGACTTCCCTGCTGGCTGCTGCCTCTTATTCATGGTCATGGGCCCGGTATTGCGTAACATGCCTTTGGTAGCCATGCCCGGCCATCAATGGCGCACAGAGTGGCATGGGGCCTCCCCTGTCGCTGTGCCGCGGTTACGAGGAGGCAGGCCAGGCCAGAACCGCGCCGCGTCCCTCCCTCCGATTCATCGGCTGGCGACGGACCGACGGTCTGCGGGGGCTGTGGTCGCGACGGAGTAATGGCCCGGCCGGCCGGCAGGGGCCGCGGAGCGAGCCACGTCTAGGTGGCTGGCCGGCCAGACAGCGACAAGACATGAGCTAATTCAGCACCGGTCCACGGCATTAACCAGTGACATGATGGGGGCGGGGGGTGTCCGTCCTGCTGCATCTGCATGTCCCCTCCAACACGTGTGCTCATCGGCTGCCTTTACCAGCCTGACGGCATAAATTTAGAACACGTACTTCCTCCGGTGTACGCATATTAAAGAAGCATTAAATACATTTCTTTCTTTTATAATATAACTCCCCTTAGTGGTCTGAGTGGTCTTCTTCACGTTTTTCCAGCCAATTTGATGCAGGTTCGATTCCTAGATACACGCTACCTCATTTTTTACACCATTTTTCATGGTATGCAGTATAAAACGATAATTTTTTGTGCATTCTTGGCTCTAGTGTAGAACGACAATATTTTGTACACCGGAGGGAGTACGTACGTTGCGCAGTCATGTAAGGCTAGTTATCAGTTCAGTGCCCGGCGTCATGCAAGACCGTATGGGTTTTGTCGGTACCCTAAAAACCATACACCCCCTGAGGTTACAAAGATCTCAAGGGGAGGACATCAACTCAAATTAAAGACCCTCGGGGGCCCACTCGCCAGACGTGACCGGACCCGCTTCTCCAACATGGTTAACCTCTAGGTTGCCACGTGTACTGTCAGCCCAGAGCTATTACCCGCAAGGGTGAAGCTCCGGGCCAAGTACTGAAACGGCACCTCCGGAGGTAGCCCCTGACCGAGAGAAGCTCCGGACATGACACGTGCCAGGTCACCCCGGAGCTTCCTGCTTCTCCCAAGCAAGCTCCGGAGCTGCCATGTGTCCACACGTCGGAGCTAGCTGCTTAAAGCCCCCGGGAGACGTTGTAACGGCTCCGGATCTCCAAAGGACAGCCGCAGACTTCAAGACCCGATTAATTACCATTAATTCCACGTTAATGATAATTAATCGGACAACCTTAACACCTGTAACGGCACTGTCGGAGCCGTTACAGGGTTATTAACAACAATTAATCTCGTGTATCAATACTAATAACCGCCAGGGCCACATGTCGGGCCAGGCTGACTTGTAACGGTTGGTCCTTGTACTATAAAAGGACAAACCGACGATACACAAGAGGGAACTCTGGAACACACTCAAGCTCACAAGTAAATACAACTCACACACACACCCGTGGAGTAGGGTATTACGCTCAGGCGGCCCGAACCACGTAAACTACTGTGTCACTCGTGTCCAAATCGCACTTCACTTTCTTAGATCTCCGCGCGCCCAAACCGAACCACAACTCCTTTAAACACTTTCATAGTGTCAGGGGATCTGCCGACTCCAACAGTCGACAGTTGGCGCGCCAGGTAGGTGGCGCCTGAGATCTTCAAGAATGGTGAATTCTGCAGCTGGATCATCCAACGGGCAACCTGCTGCTCAGGCTGTCGGAGGCAATCCCTCCAACATGCAACCACCGGCAGGAGCCTCAGTTCCAGCGGGAGTCACACTTCCACCACCACCATCTTCTCCGGTAAGACATGCCGAACGACATGATGGTGCACCGGCGTCACATTCTGCGCCGGCAAGTCGTGACAACCCAGAACACACGCTCCATGCAGCGCGTGCTCTCCTTCAGCGACCACCACCTCCGGATGCATCTCAAGGTGCCATGGAGCAATGGAGAGCTGATATTGAGCATTTGGTCGCAGCAGCGGCCGAACGCCTCAACAATCAGGGTCCACCTCCTTCAGGGCGGGCCCCGTCGCAGCGACGAACGTTGTCTGGAAGACTTGGTCCACATGTCTCCAACAACCGGAGAAGAGCTGCGTCACAGCAAGTGACGTCGTTGCCCTCTGGGGCACGACGTGCCCATACTGCATCTCGGCTTTCGACACACGACCTCCGGGCGGAGCTTGATCGCCGATACCGCCAACAGGATGGTCGTGTCCACATCGAGCGAGCTCGAGAAAGACGAGATGCTCAAGATCTTTCTACTCTGGAAGGAGTAGGAGGAGGCTGTTCCGCCCTAGCCATGCATCTGCGCATGGTTAGATGGCCACAGAAGTTCCGGCCACACTTGCCGGAAAAATTCGACGGGACTGTCAATCCCGTAGAATTTCTACAGATATACTCCACTGCGATCCTAGCAGCTGGAGGAAATGAGGCTGTAATGGCTAATTACTTTCCAGTGGCCTTAACTGGGACTGCTAGGTCCTGGTTTATGAGCCTTCCACCCAACTCTATCGACAGTTGGGAGGAGCTATGCCGCCAGTTCACCGCCAATTTCGGGAGTTCATACACCCGTCCGGGCACCGAATTGGACCTTTTTGCAGTCGTGCAAAAAGGAGGAGAATCTTTGCGGTCATTCATCCAGAGATTCTCTCAGGTACGTAACACAATCCCTTCTATCTCAAGCGCTTCTGTCATTGTAGCATTCAGACAGGGTGTACGAGACAAGAAGATGTTGGAGAAACTGGCGATCAAAGAGATCACCAGTGTCACGGAGCTCTTCAGCCTGGCAGACAAATGTGCCAGAGCTGCGGAGGGCCGTGAAATGCACTCCAAACCAGCTTTGGAGGATCATAAAAAATCCTCCAAAGAAGAAGCCGCTACCTCCGGGAGTGGCAAGAAGAAAAAGAAGACCAACGGCAAGAAGAAGCCGTCGGCTGGCACATCCAACGTTGCAGCCACTGCAACTCCTGGTGGTCGGGGGCCACGCCCCGAGAAGCGACCTCGACCGTCTTCCGAAGACGGTGGCAAATCCAATATGTGGTGCCCCATTCACAAAACGGGCAGCCACAGACTGGAGGACTGCCGGGAGGTCCAAAACCTTGCTGAGCGTTACCACAAGCGCCGGGAAGGGTCTCCCTTCCGTCAGAGGGAGGGAAAACAAAAGGTCGATGAAGCTCCGGCTGAAGAGGAGTTAGGGTTTCAAGACCCCAAAAAGGTCTTGAAAGCCGTCTACACCTCCGTCGACGATGATTCCGACGTCTCCGACAACGAGCGTCGAAAAACCATGAACACCATCTTTGGTGGATCATGGGACATCACTTCTCGTCGCGTCATTAAGACTATGCGACGGGATATGGCTGCTGTAGCTCCTACAGCTAGACCGGAGCCACATCGAAAGTGGATGGACACACCCATCACTTTTGATGCTTCGGACTGTCCTCAAAGCATGGTCGGAGCTGGTCAGCTACCTTTGATGGTATCTCCTACCATCAACAACATCCAGCTCCATCATGTCCTGGTAGACGGAGGTTCGGGGCTTAATCTCATCAGCTTCGAAGCTTTTACTAAGCTTCAGCTTCGACCTTCGGACCTCCAGCCCTCTCGACCTTTCTCCGGAGTAGGTCCGGGGGCCATAACCCCACTCGGAGCTATTACTCTCCCTGTTACCTTCGGGACCCGGGAGAAGTATCGCACCGAAAAGTTGGTCTTCGACGTCGCTCAGATCAACTTACCATTTAATGCCATTTTGGGTAGACCTGCCTTGTACAAATTCATGGCAGCTGCTCATTATGGATACCTGGTGTTGAAGATGCCAACACCAGTAGGCGTTCTCCGGATCCGTGGAGATCGCACTGCCGGAGTAACTGCTCTGGAAGAACTCCATGCACTAACCACAGCGCAAGAGGAGGATTCCAGGCAGAAGCAAGCTCCACAACCTCCGAGCATTCGTCAACGAGGCTCGACCTCTGCACCCCGTGTGCAGCCAAGCGGCGACACCGACATTCCCGTCAAAGTCGTCCAAATTGGTTCCGATGTCACTCAAACTACCCGCATATCGGGTGGCTTGAACGACAAATAGGAATTCGCGCTCATCACTTTCCTCCGGGCTAACGTTGACGTGTTTGCCTGGCAATCGTCACAAATGCCTGGGATCCCCAGGGAAGTGATTGAGCACAATCTGAAGATTTACCCCGACGCTCGGCCTGTACACCAGAAACCTCGGAAGCAATCTGTAGAGCGACAGAACTTCATCCGACAAGAAGTGAAGAAGTTGCTCGAAGCTGGATTCATCCGAGAAGTCTACCATCCAAAATGGCTGGCAAACCCAGTCGTTGTGCCAAAGGCCGGCGGGAAACTTCGGATGTGCATCGACTACACCACACTGAATAAGGCATGTCCAAAAGATCCATTCCCACTACCTAGAATAGACCAGATAGTGGATTCCACCTCCGGGTGTGAGTTGCTGTGTTTTCTAGACGCATATTCGGGATATCATCAAATCCGGATGTCTAGGGAAGATGAAGAACATACTTCATTCATCACAGTGGATGGGTTGTATTGTTACACAGCCATGCCTTTTGGTCTCAAGAATGCAGCTTCAACTTTTGTACGAGCAATGTACAAAACTTTCGAAGAACTCATCAGAGACATAGTGGAATTGTACGTTGATGACATCGTAGTCAAAGTCAAAAACAAGGAGTCCCTCTTGGACACCTTGCAGGCTGTTTTCGACAAGCTGCGGGCCACCCGCACGAAGCTAAACCCAGACAAGTGCGTCTTCGGGGTTAGTTCCGGAAAGCTTCTTGGTTTCCTGGTAAGTCACCGGGGTATAGAGGCTAATCCGGCGAAGATAAAAGCCATTGAAGATATGCGGCCACCAACCCGCATCAAAGATGTCCAAAAATTAACCGGATGTCTAGCGGCCCTCAGCCGGTTCATTTCAAGACTGGCGGAAAGGGCACTTCCCTTCTTCAAGTTACTGAGGAAATCCGGACCATTCCAATGGTCTGAAGAAGCAGAGAAGGCATTCCAGGAGCTGAAACAGTTCCTCACCACCCTACCAGTCTTGGTAGCTCCGAACCCTGGTGAGCCTTTATTGCTTTATATTTCAGCAGCTGACGAAGTCGTCAGTATGGTTCTGGTTGCGGAGAGACCGGAACTACCCAATACTCAGGAATCCAGATCCCTTCGGGAGGATCCGGGGGTTCCTGAAAGCGGGTCTGGGTCCCAGCTCCCAGACTTGAACCCTCAAGAAGCCACTTCAGAGGACCCGGATCCTTCTGATAGGATCCAGGTCATTCCTGAAGAAGCTTCGGGTTCCTCCACCCAGAATCCGGAGGTCCCCGAAGATAGTCTGGACCCCTCCGACAGGGTCCGGATCAATGGAGAGGAAGCTCCGGACCCCTCCGGGAAGGTCCGGACCATTCAACGCCCAGTATACTTCATCAGTGAAGTGTTACATGATGCCAAGACTCGATACCTAGAGGTACACAAGCTGCTCTATGCAGTTCTTATTGCCTCAAGGAAGCTTCGACACTATTTCCAAGCTCACAAAGTCTCGGTGGTGACCTCATACCCACTCCGAGCGGTTCTGCATAATCCCAATTCAACTGGGAATATAGCGAAGTGGGCAGCGGAACTGGCTGAATTCGACCTCGAATTCATTCCAAGACAAGCGATCAAGAGCCAAGCGTTGGCAGATTTCGTGGCAGAATGGACTCCCTCTCCATTAAACCCTGGGGGCCCCAGCGAGCAGAAGAAGGAACCACAAGTTCCGGCCTTCACTAAGCCTCACTGGACCCTTTACTTCGACGGCTCCATGCAGAAGCAGGGAGCCGGAGCTGGAATCCTTCTCCTCGCACCAACCGGGGAGAAGGTAAAATACATGGTGCACCTTGACTTCAAGGCAACCAACAACATGGCGGAGTACGAAGCACTCATATATGGATTGAAAGTGGCACTATCCTATGGTGTCAAGCAGTTGCTGGTCAAAGGAGATTCACAACTTGTCATCAAACAGGTGAAGGGAGAATGCTCCTGCAATAATCTCCAGCTGGCTGCTTATCTCCTTGAAGTCCAGAGGCTTCAGAAGGACTTCGAAGTCCTAGACCTTCACCATGTTCAGCGTGCTCACAACGCTGAAGCTGACGAACTCTCGACCAAGGCGTCAACCGGAGCTCCGGCTCCAGACGGAACCTTTGTCCGGAGGTTGTCAAAACCCACAGTTCAGCCTGCCGAACTGAACGAAGGGGGCGAGATCAGCATCCCGAAGCTGACGGTCCCGATGGCCCTGTTACCATGGCAGCCATCAAGGGTCGTAGGTGCTGCCGGAAGCTCCGAGCAACCCAGCACGCAAGACTCAAATGCTCAAGTCAGTTCCGATGCATGGATCTCGGAGATCCGGAACTACTTGAAAGACAACATCCTTCCTGACGATGATGTATCCGCTGACCGGGTAGTCAGATTGGCTAAAAGATACACGGTGGTAGAAGGGGATCTCTACCGGCGCGGTGCCAACGGCATCCTAATGCGGTGCATCACAAGGGAAGAAGGCTGCGAGCTCCTCGCAGAAATCCATGGAGGTGAGTGTGGGAACCACGCGTCTTCCCGCACGCTGGTCGGAAAAGCCTTTCGGCACGGCTTCTACTGGCCTACAGCGCTCCAGGATGCTACTGAGCTAGTGAAGAAATGCAAAGCATGCCAATTTCATGCAAAGCAAATTCATACACCTGCTCAGCCCTTACAAATGATACCTCCTACGTGGCCTTTCGCCGTGTGGGGGATGGACATCTTGGGACCCTTCCCAAGAGCCGTCGGAGGTTACAAGTTCCTGTATGTCGCCATCGACAAGTTCACCAAGTGGCCGGAAGCTACTCCTGTTGTGACGATCAACAAACAATCTGCAATCAATTTTCTACAATCTATCGTGAGCAGATTCGGAGTCCCAAACAAGATCATCACTGATAATGGGACTCAATTCACAAGCTCCGCATTTCAAGGATATTGCGAAGACCTCGGCATACAAGTTTGCTACGCTTCCGTAGCTCATCCTGCCAGCAATGGGCAAGCCGAGAGAGCAAACGCAGAGATCCTGAAAGGACTAAAAACGCGCACTTATGAGCGTTTGAAAAAGCACGGAGCTAATTGGATCGAAGAGCTTCCGCCCACTCTATGGGCTAACAGGACTTCTCCAAGTCGGGCAACCGGAGAAACACCCTTCTTCCTGGTGTACGGAGCAGAAGCGATCCTTCCTCCGGAAATCACCCTGGGTTCTCTCCGAGTCCGGACCTTCGACGAAGCCGCGCAGGACCAGCTCCGGCGTGAAGACCTAGACCTCCTCGAGGAGGGAAGGTGCCAAGCAGCTGTTCGGAACGCCCGATATCGCCAAGCTCTACGGCGCTATCATCAGCGGCATGTACACAACCGACAGCTCGAGGAAGGCGATCTGGTGCTACGGAGAATACTATCCAGAGAAGGGCAAAACAAACTCTCCCCCGGCTGGGAAGGACCCTTCCGAGTGATCAAAGTATCCCGTCCCGGAAGCGTTCGCTTGGCTGCCGAGGATGGGACACCTCTCCCAAATCCTTGGAATATCGAGCACCTCCGTAAGTTCTACACTTAATTCCACGGAGGTGAGTCTTAAGTAACTTGAAGTGTATGTTATAGAGTCATTGTACAGAGTCGGGTAGTTCCTCCGGGAGAGCAGCCGGACCTTTCCCGAAAGGTTTGAAAAGCTCATGCAACACTTGATACAGTCTCCGGACTAGAAGTGTAGCTAATTACCCTGGGTGAAACGAGAAACCGAACACACTTAGCCTGGTTCCGTACCCTAAGAGTGTACTTGTTTCCCCTGTACCCCGGACCTATAATGAAAGACATCTTCATGTGAAATAGACTCCACGTGCATTCATTTTTGCATAAGGCTCAACATTTTTATTTTTCTCTTTCTTGTCTATAACAGAAACGTGCAATTCTTAAGAAGTTCTAGTTTAACCGGTTTATGTACAATTTGAGTTGGATTGTCAGATTTTTTAGATTTAAATATCGTCTGTGATCAACTCGCCTGAAAGTCGCCAAGCCATTCTAGGGCCGGAGTGCGCTATCGACTTAGCCTGGTCAAGCACCCTAAGTACGCCACTCTACCTATATCCCGGCAGGCCAAAGTAAGGCGGGTCCATGGACAATTGGATCTAAAAGAAAAGATAATTCATCCAATTATACTAAAAATCGTGTTCAACTTGAAATTCTCTTGAGAACCGTAAGCCGCGACGAAGTTATAGATAAGGAACGAATTTTACTGTTTTTCTTGGCTTAAGTGTGCAGGAAAAATAAAAATGATATTGATGGAGAAAAACCGGAGTTAACCAAGCTTCGACTCCCACTGGCGTTAACTTAAAGATGGTGAGAAGACTCTATCACTAGAATCTGTTGCCAGCAAGCCAAGCGTGGCAAAGGTCATTGCCGGAGCTACTAAGCTCCGACACCTTGAAGTATTAACTATCGACACTCAACGTGTTGGTAGAAGCTATTGCCGGAGCTGCTAAGCTCCGACGATGGACAGTGCCGGAGCTTCTAAGCTCCGACGATTTCAAGGGACCTTCACTATCGAAAACTTCGGACCCAAACTATACGAGTTCGAAGCAAATCTGTCTTCAACAAAAATCAACATCCTTTTGGTACATGTCCACAATCAAATTGTGCACATCTACCAGGGGGCCAAGTGAAGACAAAGATGTTGAAGACAAGAAATGAAATTCACGAAAAATTGGGGATTTCATTTCATTTGAAGACCAGAGATTACATCTGGGGACAAAGGATTACAAAATTAAGGAAGAAGAGAAGATACAAATAAAGGCTAAGAAAGATAGTCCTAGACCCTATGGAAGAACTCAGCGACCTTCTGGGCGACCTCCGACACGCTGGCTCGGATAGCTTCGCCTTCTCCTTCAACGGGGCCTTCAAGCACCGGGTCCAGAGGGAATCGAGGGTTCCGGCTAGTGTAACACGTCAACACATACTCTGTGACGTTTCTAGCCAGGGATTGCCCCTCGACCTCCAACCGGTCCGCGATGACGTCGCCCACCTTGGAGAGCTTGCTGCCCGCAGCGCCCAACGCTTGCAGCGCAAGGTCTGGCTCCGGCTCCGGATCATCCGGAAGCACGGGGCTGAAACCCATCGGCGCTAGCGCATCGTCGGCCTTGCTTAGGAACTCCCAAATTTGCAGGGAGTCCGTCTTCCTCAGGCCCTTCATCTCTTCCAAGGACCTCCGGGCCGCCGTCAGCTCCGACTTCTCGCGGGAGAGGCGCTCAACTTCTTTGCCGTTTTGCTGAATCTTCGCAGCAACCCGCTTTTCGAGTCTTCCGAGCTCCTCCTCCCGGAGGTGGATCTTGTTCCGGCGGTCGACCAGGTCTTTCTCCCTAGCCTCTATTTTCTTCTCCCGGGCGACGAGGGCACACTCATACTCGTAGAGTTCCTGCCCTCGCACCCAGGTCTTCTCCTCCTCCTCGAGGCAGCGCTCTTCCAATTTTTTAGCGCGCTCCTCGAGGCCCTTGTCCGCCAGAGCTGTCTTCTCGGCGAGCTCTTCTTCACGTCGCAAGACGTCGTCCCGTAGTTCCAGGAGTTTTTGCTCCTCATCCTCGAGCCGCTTTTCCCTTCCCTCAAGTGCCTCTCGGCGCTTGATGAGTGCGGTACTGATGGCTTCGAGTTGATCGAACCGAGCGTTGGCTGCATCATTGGCAGCCTTAGCTTGGTCATGGTACTCCCGGGATTGGGCGTCGAGGTTGTGAGTCATGCTCTCCCTCTCGTCCAGCATCTCACCCCAAAGCTCCAGGCGGATCTTCTCCCGCCTGATCCATTCCTTGTCCTCAGCAATCCTCGACTGCGCCAGCTTGGTCTCGAATTGGAGTCTATTACGCCACCTCCTAAGGGTTTGGCGCTCCTCTTCAAGAACCTTGCTGTCGTGGAAGAAGGCTAGTTGGACTTGGCGCAGACTGGAGCAAGCGTTGTCGATGGACATCGACAGCGAGATGGGCTCCGGACCTTCTGGGGTCTCCTTCGCTGGCTCCAGCGGGTCTTCATCTACAAAAATTGGGTCCCACTCTACGAGAGCGGAACCCCGAGCTTCCAAGGCACTAGGGCCCTCCTCCGGGATGGCCTCAGTCGCCACCGAAGAAGGACCCGCCACCAAATCTTCATTCGCCCCCTCAGGCTGGGGGCCGGCGACTTCGTTCAGGCACTCTGGCTCCGCCACGGGTACCATCGATGTCGTCGCCTCCAATGGCTCCGGCCGTGACGCTCCTTCCGAGGGAGGCTCAAGCTCCCTCGCCTCTTCAACCACCGGCTCTACAGCCGGCGCCTCCACCACCACCGGCTCTGCAGCCGGCGCTCCAATAACCACTGGCTCTGCGACCGGAGCTTCAGAAGTAACCGGCTTAATTGCCGGAACCACTTCAACTTCCGGCTCGCACGCCGGGGCTTCAGCTACCTCCGGCTCAACCGCCGGGGCTTCAGCACTTTCCGGCTCTAAAGCCGGGACCGCTACTTCCTCCGGCTCAACAGCCGGAGCATCTACTTCTGCAGCACAGGGGCCCGGAGCTTCAACCTCCGGAGCGGGTGCCGCTGGCGCATCTTCAAACCCGTGGTCCGGCGCTACCACGGGAACTTCTGGAGACGAGTCAAGGTCCATGACCACGACAGCCGGCGCCGGAGCTGTCGCAGCCTCCGCCTGGGCTGGCACCGGAGCTGGAGCAGAAGCCCTTGTAGCCTCAGACACTGTGGCTGAGGGCGGAGCTTCACTCCCCTTCTTGGGAACGCTGCAGATGAAGAATGAAGAAATTGAGCAAACAGTTACTATAATTAAAGTTAATTGAGATAAGCAAGAAAAATTACCTTGGGAGGCTCACGCACCAGCTTGCGCGGAACCTCTTTCCTGGACGTTCCGGGCTGGCCACGGTCGGCATAGGAGCTCCGGGAGGACTCCCAAGACTTGCCGTAGCCACGGGCGTTTCCCGGGTCGGAGCTCTCCTTGACCGGGAGGAACTCCTAGACCTGGAGGCCCTCACCGCTTCTCGGACCGGAGTCGCCTGTCCGGAACTGGCACCTCCGGAGGGACCCATCACAGGGACAGCAGCACTCCGGGAGGATCCCACCGCCGGAACAGTAGCGCTCCGAAAAGATCCCACCACGGGGACAGACGCTACAGCAGCGGAGGATCTTCCTTCCTGAGGACGGGGAACTGGCGGGGAAGTAGCAAGCCCGACGGACCTTCCGTCAGCATGTCGCAGCTTCCTCTTCCGGCTCTCCGGCTCCTCCGCCAGCTCCTTGCCTTTGCCGGTGACTTCAGCTCTTGGCTGAGAGACAGGGGCGGAGCCGCCTTCCGACAACCCGGGGATCGCCAACCGGGCGGTCGATCTTCTCTCGACGACGCCAAGGTCGTCAAGCGCGGGCATCCTCCGCCGGAGCTCCCTGCTGAACTCAACTTCCACGTTCAGGGGGAGGAAAGCCGGTGGCGGAGTCAGGTACTCTCCGTCTACATCGATACCGTGCTGGAATTTCTTGAGGTGAAACTCCAAGGACTTCCCCACCATGTTGGACTTCAACCCGGTCTCAACCCGGTCTTCGTCCATCACGCTGTTGAGGGCCCAGGCGAGCTTTTCCCTCCTCTTCAGCGGCGCCCACCTGTTGGACAGGAAGTTGCAGAACACCGCCTGGGGAGTTAATCCTCCCTCCACACATTGGCGGATCCTGGACAGGACGGGGTCGAAGGCTGCCGCCAGCACCGGAACTTCGCTCCACACCGACGTGTCAATGCCGGGCAGACCGTCTGGCAGCTCCAACCGCTCGTGCTCCTCCACCCGGATGACTACCCAATCTTTCTTCCAGTCATCCCACTTCCCGGAAGGGAACGACCGGAGGTACTTGAACGGGCACTTCTTGCGCTTCACAAAGTAGTAGAAGCCAAGGTACTCGTCACTTCGGCCGGTGGTCTGGACGGTGAAGAAAGTGCGGAAGAGCTCGATGCAGGGAGGGATGCCCACCCACATCTCGCAGAAGTGGACAAAGATGGACACAAGGAGGAGGGAGTGAGGGCCAAGGTGGTATAGCTGCAGACCATAGAAGTCCAGCAGCATCAAAAAGAAGGAAGAAAATGGTGGGATCAGCCCCACCATGGCATACGATGAAAAGTATACCATTTCGCCGGAGTGCTCCTTTTTAAAGGGAAGCTCCCCGCCGGTGCGGATTGAACGGTTGAAGAAGTCCGACGACCACCCCATGAGGGCTCGGACCTTCTTCAGATCGCTCTCCGTCTTCAAACGACTCTCACGCAGACCCAACTCCATCGCAGCACAGCTAGGCGAGAGAAGGGAAGCAAAGCACGAGTTGGGAGTTTGAGCGCAAGAACAGATGGAAAGCGTAAAGAACTCCCGACGGTGCGCTTTCCTTCTTAAGTAAGCCCTCGCAACGCTTGGATGGAAACTGCAGGAGAGTCAAGCATACTATTCAAGAATGCAACCCAGCCGATGACAAGAGGGCCCGGGACCACCCCGACGATCAAGTCGAGGCTCTTACCCAGGCGAACAGTTGTCATCACGAGGCGGGAAACCCAAAGGCGGCGGACTGACAAGGCGCGCGGAACCGATACGGTTTTCGTATCGGGAACCGACGACCTTCAATTGTGAGAGATCCGCACGTCAAAGATCCTATCTGTCGCCTGAGGTGCGCCACGCGTCAGGACTTAACCGTAAAGCCCCGCCAAAGGCACCTCCGAAGACCCTTGAAGACCCAGTTCAAGAGTCGCAAGTGTGGACCCACCTCCGGCAGAATGACTTCATCCCGTTAGCCTTCCCCGGAGGCAGGTCCAGGGGGCCACTGTCGGTACCCTAAAAACCATACACCCCCTGAGGTTACAAAGATCTCAAGGGGAGGACATCAACTCAAATTAAAGACCCTCGGGGGCCCACTCGCCAGACGTGACCGGACCCGCTTCTCCAACATGGTTAACCTCTAGGTTGCCACGTGTACTGTCAGCCCAGAGCTATTACCCGCAAGGGTGAAGCTCCGGGCCAAGTACTGAAACGGCACCTCCGGAGGTAGCCCCTGACCGAGAGAAGCTCCGGACATGACACGTGCCAGGTCACCCCGGAACTTCCTGCTTCTCCCAAGCAAGCTCCGGAGCTGCCATGTGTCCACACGTCGGAGCTAGCTGCTTAAAGCCCCCGGGAGACGTTGTAACGGCTCCGGATCTCCAAAGGACAGCCGCAGACTTCAAGACCCGATTAATTACCATTAATTCCACGTTAATGATAATTAATCGGACAACCTTAACACCTGTAACGGCACTGTCGGAGCCGTTACAGGGTTATTAACAACAATTAATCTCGTGTATCAATACTAATAACCGCCAGGGCCACATGTCGGGCCAGGCTGACTTGTAACGGTTGGTCCTTGTACTATAAAAGAACAAACCGACGATACACAAGAGGGAACTCTGGAACACACTCAAGCTCACAAGTAAATACAACTCACACACACACCCGTGGAGTAGGGTATTACGCTCAGGCGGCCCGAACCACGTAAACTACTGTGTCACTCGTGTCCAAATCGCACTTCACTTTCTTAGATCTCCGCGCGCCCAAACCGAACCACAACTCCTTTAAACACTTTCATAGTGTCAGGGGATCTGCCGACTCCAACAGTCGACAGGTTTGATTGGCATGCATATGCATGTGTCGCTGCTGAGTGACTGGTTGGGTCATCGGCTCATCAGATTGTCGGGGACGTAGCCTGGGTACTCGGCCCAACAACTGGCAGTCGCACGTGCCGCGTACAACAGTGCTCCACGAGTATACTGCTGTTCTGTCCAGCCTCCAGCGATGCATCTGCACCGCACGCACACACGAGTAAATGAATCTCCGAGTCTGAATCTCAAGTTATTCAGTCGTTGCAGATCGTAATAGTAAGCCAGTGACCAAGTACGTTACGCAGTACGTACGTCCTCGCGCGCAAGCTTCACCCTCGAAGATTTGCTGACAAATGCCTAGTTGTAGTTGGCGAGTCGGTGTAACTGGCAAAGAAAACGATGCCGATGAGGAAATGATCCCATCAAAGTTTTGCAGGAAAATACACCGCCCTACTATTGGCTGTACCCACTTGATTGTTGTTCTTCTTCTACTTGCCTGAGATAGGTAGTCCGAGCTGGACCGAAAATTCCTCTTCATCCACAGGTCTGCTGCATGGTTTCGGGGTATCATTTTGTGGGGGCACCACGCCACCACTGCAGGAAAAGAGTGACTTGATTATGCTCGTGCCATGGGTAACCCTAGCTCCAGCTTAAATCAAAGTTCCTTATATACAACTTGGCTAAAGAGGAACACCACAGTGGCGTACTCTGTAATATGCAGCAAATAGATATATGGCCAACTTGCTTCCACGCATGTGATTTAATAAAGCGAGAAAATTCACCTTGCATAGCCACGTTTATGTTGGCCTTCACTATTATTTTATTCATGCGGAGGCGATACTCTTTTCATTCCAAATTACTTGTGACTCTCTAATTTATTTTTTTAATTACGGAGTGATAAGTAATTTAAGATGAAGAGAGTACTTCGTTCATGCTAATATAAGAACCGTTTAGGCAGAGAGTTCTAACGAAAACACGACCTGTAACTGTAACGAGCACGGTGAGTTTACAAAAGTCGAATTGAAAAGGTGAAACTTGTTTGTCGTAGACACCCTAAGTCATCATTATATTTCGTAGCTATTCCTTGCTGCCTCGGAAAATTCAGGTATTAGTAGCTAGCACATATGCATCTTGGAGCACAGGAGGAGCACCGCGACGCGGAAACACACAGCGCATGCGTTGCTTGTTCAAGCGTCTCCGCTGCCGATCACCTCCTTCCATTGCTTGTTCCCGGGGCTCCACTTGGGGCACTTTGGGCTGAAGTACCTGCCCTGCAACCTCGCGTCGAGCAGCTCCACGACCGGGCCGGGGCGCACGCACCGCGGCGCCTTGTACTGGTTGATGGACGCGCCGCGGCTGATCGCGTAGTCCATGAGCTTGTCGAAGGTACCCTCGGCGACGACCCGTATCTCGAGGGGGCCGATGGACTTGTCGCAGGCGCGGCACTGCCGGTACACGGTGTTCAGGGCCTCCTCGACCGACAGGCAGCAGTCCTCGAACACGGACGCCGGCACGGCCGTGCTGCCCGCGCGCAGCTCCCAGAACAGCACGTAGTGGCCCGGGATGGTGGCCGCGTCCGCGTAGCTCGTGTACTCCACCAGCGACGCGCCGAACGGCGCCAGGTGCTGCACCGCGCCGCTCACCGCCGCGTGCAGCTCCGTCTCGTCCGTCTTGTCGGAGTCGACGCTCAGCGCCACGTTCTGCCGCCTGATGAAGCTGAACATCGGCGCCTCGTTCTTGAAGCCCGTCACCCTCAGAACGTCGCCCACGCGATACCGATACAGACCTGTCACGGTTACAGAAAACGTTATTCTCTTAGTACTACTTATAAGCAATCTACTATACTGATCGATATATAGCGCTAGCTCGACTATATAGGTACGTGTCGACCCAAGATAGATGTCAGAGACGTACGTACCGGAGTAGGTGGTGACCACAAGCTCGTACTCGTGACCGAGCTTCACATCGACGAGGCCAACCAGGTCGCGGTGGCTCGGCTCGGCATGGCCCGTGCTGCAGTGGAGAGGAAGGAACTCGAAGTAGCACATGGTGGGGATGAGCGTGTACGCCACGTCGGTGGGCTTGCACATGGGGTTCAGGTTGAGCCCAAAGTAGCACTCCGAAGAGGCGTACATGGTGCACGTGAGCGGCAGGCCGCCGCCGTAGAACTCCAGCGTCGGTATGTACTGCGACATGGCGCCTGTCACGATCACGTCGATGTACTTGGTGCGGGGCCACAGGCGCCGGATGATGCCCTCCCACGACGGCCGGCCGCACTCGGCCTCGATCTCGTCGGCGAGCGCCGGGTCGGCGCGGAGCACCCTCCCGACGACGGCGTCGCGCACGGCGCGGTCGGTGATCTCGGGGTTGAGCATGCCCGTGCGGATGTCCCGGCACAGGAGCGGCCAGTGCTTCTCGAGGAAGCGGATGGCGCGGAGGAAGCCCGAGGCGAACACGGCGCCCACGCGCAGCACGTCAGCGCGGTGGACGAGGCCGCACAGCAGCTGCGCGTACATGCTCTGGTGCGAGTCCACGCACAGGATGGCCTCGTTGGGGCTCGTGTACGCGGTGTAGGGGTCGTGCGGCCGGTCAAGGAACTGCCGGCTCCGGTAGTAGCTCGTCAGCACCGGCCGCGCCGGGAGACCGCCCGGCGTGCGCGACTCCGCCTTCACGAAGAGCAGGTACATGGCCTTGCCCTTGTCGAGGCCGGGCACCGACAGGCTCATCACCGGCATCAGCAGGCTGTACAGCAGCGACCTCCTGTCTAGCTCGTCGGCGATGGTCGGCATGAGCTTCCTCTCTCCTCCGGACGTGCCCGAGCTGGTGAACATAAACCCAATTAAATGCATCATCGGCGTTAGTACCTGTTTGGAACCCTGACATCGATATCCGCGTGCACATGCATGTCGAAGTAAAGATGCACAAGTGTGCTCCATATACCTTGTGAGGAACTCGGAGACGGGTTTGCCTGAGAGGATCTGTGAGGTGTCGCCGTTGGCAATGCGGAGTATGTCGTGCTGGAGGTCCTCGTAGGTGACGAGCGGGACGAGACGGCGGAAGGTGTCGACGGCGTCGTCGGGAGATGCCGGGACGCCGTACCGGCGCAGGTACTCGGCGGGCGCATTCTGGGACAGTATCTCGGCAAGGACGCGGCGCTGCACCCTTCCGGCGTTCGCAGTGACGTGCTCGATGAACTCGAGCGCATCGCGGTGCGCCCCGGGGGCGAAGGCGCTTGCCGGCGGGGTTGGCTTGGCGGTCGGTGCTTCCGGCATGCTACTGCGTGCGCGCGCTACTGCTGCTCGAGCTCTGGGACTTCCTGGTTGTCAGTTGCCACGAGGCGTGTGTTGCTTCGTGGTTAACTACCGGGCAGTGTGGGCGTGTGTTTGTGAGCCACTGAAATGCCCTTGTGCGGGCTTATATAGAGAATCAATAGGGGAGTGTGCAGTGCAGTACTGTTACTGGTTTGTCTGCTGGGCCTACTCTGTACTGAGTACTGGTTCCTGATGCTGAACCTGAATCTTAATTTTGCAATTTTGTATTGTGAAAATGCCTATTATTTTCTACATAGTTATTGCCATGTGTCTTTTATACATACAGACTGTTTTTTCTTTAAAAAGATATACGTACTAGCTAAAGGAAAATCAACAGAGGGATCATTTACGATATATCTTAACGACACTACGGATGTGTTTGGTTCATGTCTGGATTCATAAAAATCTGATTTTAAATGTGACGTGTGAAAAAAGCTGTTGTGAGCTATGAGAACTAAAAGGAAAGGAAAATGTTAGGTTTAATCCCACATCGGATATTGATGATGGGGGAGCCCAATATATAAGTTGGAGATAACCTCACCTAAGAGGCTAGTCTTTTTGGTTGAGGTGGCTCAGGACCTTTGTTGGGGCTCCGGTTGGGCCTTTGCGTAGCAGACCCATTACGATCTGAACTGGCGACAGGGTCTGTCTGTGTGACGGATCGGGCCGCGTTCTAACAAGTGGTATCAGAGTCGGGTTGGAAACTTGTATTGTCTCCCGGGCCACACACGGATATCGGGCCATCGGAGAGATCTTTCGGACCACATGAAATCGGGTTGTCGGAGTAGTGTCCACCCGAGTGTGAAGGGAAGTAGGACCACCTGATGTGTGATGAAGGGGAAGATTGTTAGGTTTAATCCCACATCGGATATTGATGATGGAGGAGGTCAATATATAAGGTGGAGGGAACCTTAGCTATCAGGCTAGTCTTTTGGTTTGAGGTGACCCAGAACTTTGGTTAGGGGTCCGGTTGGGTCTGTTTGTGTAGCAGACCCACTGCGACCTGGGCTGACAGTAGGGGCCCATCTGCGTGACAGGCCGGACCGCATTCTAACAAAAACGATTTGATGTCTAACTAATGACATGTGGTTAATTTTTTTTCAATAGTTGGATATGAAACCTGCTCGGACAAACTATTTATGGACATTTCAGATTCTTACGATGAATTTATTTCATAAAGCTGAACCAAACATATCTCATAAAATTGTTGGCAGTAATTATCATCTTCCGTTGCAGTATCATTCACAGGAGGGAGTATTAACAGAGACATGTGGTTTCGGTCAAACATTTCCTTGATGTTACTTTGCCATGTGCATGCTTTAAAGAAAGCGCAAAGTACTTAAGCCTTCTTACTGGTAGTATTACTGATAAAGGAAAATCTGCCTTTCTTGCTTCCTTTGGCAGTAACAAAAAGTGCGCGATTTTTGTAGTATTGGATTCAGCGACAGTTCGTACGCCATCGGGATCTTCACATCTTCGCCCAAGAAATACTGTACTTGACCAACCAGAACTAAGCCCCACGGAAGCTGCTCGCGGCATGCATCCCATTAACAGCAAGCGACGAGCTTGCACAAGCAAGGGCGCCTCGAAGCGCGCCCCAACGCCGGCACCGCGCGGCCGGCACGGCGCGCGATCGAGTTGCTTCCATGGCTTACGTGCTGGCGGAACGGCCGGCAGTGGCATCGTTTCCCGGCGCGCAACCCCGTGTCCAACGCCCTGCCCCCGTGCTTGGTCGTCGCGGTGGATCTGGCCCCTTTTTGATTTTGCTCTCAGTCACTGGTCCTTGGCCATCTGTTGTCGATTGTTTTTGTTTCATGTCCTTTCCGTCTGGTCAAGCGGTGACGTGCAACTGCCAGTGTGTAATGGTAATCAATAATCATTGAGAAGATTGACCAGATTAACCAGCACATTATCTTACCCAGTTCCAGTTGTGCCCGGATCAGGAAACATGGGGATTGAACTCCTTGTTCGCTTCATCCCCATGGCTATTTTACTAATCCTACTGTTGATATGTAAGCAACCGACATCAGAGTTAGAACCTACAGTAATTCCCTTTGGGGTTTAGCCGGGGGCTGAACAATCAAGAGAGAGAATGTTGATCGGCATCGTACATGTGAAGTTTATATACAGTAAGTTCGAACCACCCGAAGGTGCACCAGAGCTCGAGCTCGTTCCGCCCCTTTTACAGGGCAAGAGGCACACCACAGGGACGACCAATAATTTTAAATCTGTCTAATGGGGTGACCTAGCAATGCCATAGTCCCTTGCACTGGTGGATCTAGAATTTTATCAAAAAAACTTTCATTCAATTTAAGAAAATTATTTATCAAATTTGTAAAACTTTCATGCGACTGGAGGCAGACAAATGCATGTCCTCGGGAAAGAAGTGCCGGACAAATGCACAACAACACACAAAGCGACGGAACATGCGCCTGTCCGCGGTCCCGAACTCCAGTAGTACCATGCACGGTCTTGGAAACTACTGTATACTACTACACGTAACCGAACACGTACGATCGAGCCCCGATCCCATGCCTCAACAGAAAAAGGCAGGATCCGTGACCTCCAAAAGCGACGGAGCACGGCGGCGTGAGACCTCTTTGGCCACACGGCGCCGCCATGTCGCGTCGCTGCGCGCTACCACTCCGAATTTCCGACGCAGGAAGGTCACATGGCCCTGCCGCACACGGGGACAGATCCAGAGGTACAGGTCGTTAGGCCGGCGTGCGTCATGGCCGCCATCCGACGGGGGTGGTTGCGCAGCGCTGCGCGCGCGCTGGAGTTTATATCATGGTGCTGGCCCCGAACGGAGAAAGAACGAGCCAAGAGGGACAGGCCCATGAACACTGTCGAGTTCCCAAGGTCGCCGTCCACCTACGGCTCCGCGTTGCTTGCGACGTGCATGCCGCGCGCGGTACTGGTACGCTGCTGATAGTGGTTGTCGATCGACGACGGGCACCAGCCAGGAGCTACTCCTAGCTTCGGCGAGAGTAGGGGCGGTCTCGCGAAACAAGTGTGCCGGCAGGGTTGGACAGTCCCGAAAGACCTCCTGCCGGTTGCCATGGTCGTAGCAAGCAAGCACATCGTCAGTACTAGCTTGTCACGACCGCCACGTCGTCCATCACAACGGAGAGCACTCTCAAGTTGACGGTTAGGCCGATTCGCGCCGTACACAAGTTGATGTACTTCGTTTCGGAAATGGTGAGACTGACGTCTGACCTGCAGATCTCAAATCCCGAAATGTGTATGAGAATCGTTTCCTTGTATGGTGACACTTCACGTCTATTTTTACTTAGTAACCACCGAACGAATGTGGTTCATGAAGTCACGCTTGCTCTCCACGCGTTTTTCTCATGATGAATTTACTGTAATAGCAGGAACAACTGGTTGATATGAAGTGAAAGAGCATCACGTTCATTATATATTAACCGCTAAAATCACGTAAAGCATCGCGTCATTCTTTCTGCACTCCATAGTCGAGAGCACAACAAGAACGGGATGGTTTCGGACCCATTATTGAAGGCAGCAGCTATAGGTACTAGCACTCCACTACTTTTCAGGGCAGGAAGCGCCACCTATTATTGGTCGGACCGTTTTCTTTCTTTTTTTTAAGACACGGGGTAGCTCCCGGATACTTTAAGAGAGGAGGATGAGCTACGGGGATCTCAGGGATCGAACCCGCACGGTCGGGGGTCACACCTGGACCTCCCAACCACCCGGCCTCTGGCCGGTTCTCTCGGACCGTTTTCTTTCTCTCAACCTGCAAAATTGATGTATCAGATGAACAGTTACGCTGCTATATATCATTGACAGATCCAGCTGAAGCACACGGATGCAGGGATGAGGGGGATTACGCTACCCAATCTGCGATGAACCTGGAATATATACAGCACAATTTTATGTGTGCATATACAGTTATTAATTCAAACATATAAGAAATTTGATTAACAGAGATTCTGTGCATATATATAGCGTTGGTCTTCTTCCAGAGCAATATGAGTACAGTGTTGCAATGCCATCATATATGAATGTTGAGACTACTGACCTTTACGAAAAAAATTTGTTGAGACTACTACAGTACTAAATAATGAATGTTACCTTGTCTTTACTGGATTAAGAGTTGTTCCTCTATGCTATAGTAGTACTGCCAAGTTCCGGTGCTTTGCGTAGCTTACTACTAGTGTTTCAAGTGCTTTGCTTAGTTCACTACTAGCTTAGTACTCCCTCCTTTCTCAAAAGATTGTCACCTTCTAGTACATTTTTGTACTAGAAGGTGACAATCTTTTGAGAAATGAGGGAGTATTTTTCTTAGGTTAGCTTAGTAAAGTATTCCTAGTGCTTTGTCATTGTCAACATACATATTTTATCTGCAGGCTCCAAGATATGGTACTGCGCTCTTTGATTGGTGTGGATCCAAAAGCCGCGCAAGCCGCAGGACCAAGACCACTTTGGAAGTCACTAAGCCGTACTATATATTGGAGTGTATTTTGGCTTAGTTTCGCGTCTCTCCTACATGATCTTACAGCTTTTTGTAAGTAATATAATGCGTGGTTCCCGAAAGAGGCAAGCTTTTCAGACACTGAAAGCACAGCTTGCGTTTGCTCTTTGGTGCTGACGAGAAGCTCCTCTCCTTCTTCACAACTTCTGGTTGCCATGTACACCGTTGGGTAAATTAATCAAACTTGGGGTCTCTGTAAGTACGCGTAATACCACCTCCTTGCAGCTGTAAGTACGCCTGTACATGACGTCGGGACAACCAACAATCGAAGTATAAGCTCATTATTTGGGTTGTCGGACATATACTCGCTCCGTTCTTAGTTTTTTATTATTATTAATATAGATTTCTTATATTGGCAGCATCAATTTAAGAATAAAAGTAGTATACCCGGCGTATGTAGCACATGTCTAAGGAAAGATAAAAAAAAAAGAGCTTTTCTAGAGTCTCATATACACAACTTTGTAGTACAGCAGGAAACAAGCTAAGCAACAATCAGACCTGCGTTGGACTGATCAGTGCCATGCTGCTCTGCCGTTTGAATGGAACGATAATTAAAGACACCTTCAGCTCGCCTTGCAACGTTTCTCATCAACGACTCCATAATAAGATTCCACCAGTCGCCAGCTAACGGCGCATCTGAATTATGGTGCCTATCTTGTTGTGGTGCTACATGTCAAATCTTACAAAAGTAACTTTATCGACATAGGAGTATATGATTGATGACAAGGAGCATTCTCGTGAGTATGTAGTAGGCTTGCTGTATGTGTTTCTCGCAGACGCGTGCGCAATATCGCGAGTGGCAGTATTTTAATTTGGTGTGTTGGCACTTATTAGTGTATGTACTAAGTCGGCATGCTCAGACATCTTCCCCGAGAAAAACAAGGAGTATTCAGAAAAGCGCGCAGACCAGAAATATCCAACGCTAAATTTATTGGTTTGGAGTGGTTAGTTGTTCCTGAAAGAAACGACGCGAGCTGAAGAAACGTTTTCTTCGGGATAATGGAATAAATTCCAGCCTTTGCCTGAGAGATGTTACAGCCACGAAGAAGGAGAAGAAAGTTTCTTAACAACGAACCGATAGACAAGGCACGCAGGGATCATCATCGTCGTCGGAGCCTTATTCCTCCTGTAAGGCTAAGGCCATCTGCACTGGCACGTTGTAAACGGTATTAAAAAATTGTACTGGAAAGCATAATAAAAATTTTACAGAGTGCACATACTACAAGTATAGAATATATAAAGTATGCTTTAGATAATAGAGTATTGGTGGCCAAATAAGCCTGGCCAAATGGGCCGGCCCGAAAGCCCGCAAAAAACATGGCCCAAACACGGCACGGCTCGAGAAAATCAGGCCTAGGCCGGCCCAAAGCCCAGCGATGGCCGTGCCTGGGCCTCGATCTCCGGCTCGTCGGGCTTGCCGACACGACCCGTTTAGGCCCGACACGGTTGGTCCGTCGAGATGGTCCGGCCTGTTTAGGCCCGAATAACGATTTTTTTAATGTATTTATAACTGAAACGGATCGCGGCCCGGCCCAACCCAGCCCGGCCTGACACGACCCGTTCATGGCCCGACACGTATAAAATGAAGTCGGGCCGTGCCCGAAACTTGACCTTCTGCCCGCGGGCCTGCCTGGCACGGCCCGCTTTTTTTTGGACCGGGCCGAGGCTTTTAAGACCTGAGCCCGGCCCGTTGGTCACCTATAGAATAGAGTATGTTTTAGAGTACGCTGATGCGGATAGTCTAACAGCCACACCCTTCCTGTATTATATTATACAACAACGCCTGCTGAATATTTCAGGATGGATCTTAATGGATTCCGGATCAGACACGTCACTCCAATATATATGGTCGTCCGGCCGTGTGGTGGTTCTGTTCATGATCAGTTGGCCACTGGACTGCTTATCCGCTCGTCTGTACATGCATGGGCACTGTGCAGCGTGCCGGTTGTTGGTGTGCTAGCTTGCCTGTCAAAACCGGGGCGCCACGGCTGTTTCGGAATGGCTCCATTAACGCTGCGCGACGGAGAGAAGCGATCGAACACGTGCGCCTTTATTTAGCGGAAGATGCCACTTCCTTTTTATCGCATAGGATTTCTTAAAGATCTTGTTCTTTCTCGTCGTGACCCCGACGGACAAGGACAACAGTACAGTGCTACAGTAATCGGATAAAGTTGCTCGAGTTAATGAGTGCAGCTGCTACCATACACATCGATCGTTGTCAGTACAAAGGCAAGGACGCCCAAGTTGATGGAGAGGCGGCAGCGGCTTCAATCATCTCGACCCCACGCTGCCTAGCTAATGTTCGTTAGCGAACTGACAGTGGCAAATAATGCAGAGCATGACAGGGCAAGCCCCCGCGCATTCCGCGCTAAAGTACACGGTCCGAGCGGAGCTGCCGATCGATCGATCGATCGGGGCGTTCGTGGTTCGTGTGGCGTCGCTTTCCCCGTCACTGAACGCAAGCGTGGGGAGGAGCGCTGGTGGCCTTGACGCGAGGACAATGCCCGCGACGGCGACGCCGCCGACCGGCCGGCTGACTGACGCGTCAGCGTCGCGGCTGCGTGGCCGTGCTCCGGCCGGGCTTGCCGGGGCCGGCAGCGTACAAGGTCGCCGTCGCGGCGCAGCGCCGCGCCGCGCCGCGTGCGGTCAGCCAGTTCCATCGTCTGACGGAGGACGTACTAGCGGACACTCTGGCGCGCGGCTCTCTATCGGGGATGTCTGCTGCGGACGTCGCGTTGTGAAGTTACGCTCCTCGTGTTCCGGGGGTTCCGGGCCATCTACCGCCGACAGTTGTTGCAGGGTGGACAGGCGGCAGATTGCGTTCATATGATGCTGCTGCAAGCTATGCTATACACGAGGCTGGTCCAAGGACAACCATTTTCGTGCATCGTTTCGGCGATTACCACGCGTATGTCGTGGCCGTCCGCTTCCACAGGGGCATCAAATCGAGCGAGCAGCAGCGGCCGTACGACGGTAGCGGAGCGATCGCGCGGCGTACGCATGCCACGGCGCCACAACGAGGGATCGACTGACGCTAACCGTTACTCCTCCAGTTCCGAAAACTTGTCGCTTTGTAATTTAAAAATGAATTATAAAACGACAAGTTTTTGAAAACAGAGGGAGTACATGATAACACGAGGAACGTACTGGAACTTCACAATTTCCCTTGGGCGACTTCACAATCTCGTGTAAATGTCTTACTTGGGAAAGGGCAGGTACAGTACAGACCGACTATACAGTGCTGCTGAAACACTGCAGAGCGTGCAAAAGACAAGACACGCCAATAAGCAGAGTCAACGCCACTACTCTGGGTACCGGGCGGCCGGCCGGCTGGGTTGACGCCGACGACGGATCAGAACAGTTGGAACATACAGCCCGTACGTAGATACTGTGCTCTGGTAAACACAGCCGCAATGAGGAACAGACACGACATCACAAACACACAGGAAGCTATATATAGTTTCTCTGTTGCTTAGGGCGTATCGTGAAAAGCCTGCTTTTGCCACATAAAACATACGGACCAATACGTGTTGCTAGCTAGCTAGTTACTTTTGGCAGCCTTTGTTGTTAATATTATTATCATCATCACACGGTACGTACGGTGTCCAAACCATATAAAAAAAAAAGTCGACTGGCCTTGTTACCCATTTCTAAGTTACATTGCGAAGTCGCGAAAGATACCTGCAGTGTCAGCGAGTTATCTTGGCAGATACGCACTCCTGATGAATACCTTTTGACCTTGCGTCGTCGAAAACTCGAAATAATGAAGCATGGCGCACGATGCCGAACAGGAACAGCAAGCACTTTGACTTTCGTTCGGCTGGCTACTGGTGGGTTTTGGAATGGAAGTCTTGGTCATAACGTGAACGCGCACAGGTAAAAAAGGGACGGGTACATAACAAAAGGCTTACTCACAACTGATCTGACTACTCAGAGTTATACAGTATATGCTTGCAAAGAAGAGTCAAATGGGAATGGGATTATGTGAAAGGCGGTTGAGAAAGTGAGAAGTGAAAACCGTGCAAAGCCGTGTGTTTGGGAACTTTTGCACATTTATTTTGAAGGGGAAAAAAATTCTATGCAACAATGTTGTAAACTGGATCCCATGCATCACCTCCCTGATTCTCCGTACGAGTCCTCACAAATCTTAAGCGCCCTGACCGAGCGCACGCCCAGGGGTAGGTGGTAAATAATACTCCCTCCGTTCCAAAAAGTTTGTCGCTTTGTGGTTCAAAAATGAAATACAAACAACAACGGAGGGAGTATGATTGAAGCAGCCAGTGCGTCGCTAACAAATATGCATGGCTGTATGTCGCCATCGAGAGAAAGGACGCACTATGTTTCACGCGCAAAAAGAACAGCGCCTTTTTTTTTTGAGGTCATCTTTCTGCATGACATGCGATGCTGGTCCGGCTCGTACGTGACTCCTGTACGAGCAGCACGCACCCAGCAGCTGAAAATGCGGTACGTGCTGTACGCCTGTACCTGTACGTAAGACCATCCGCACCAGCGTACTCTAAAGCATACTCTATACACTATTCTCCTTCAGCTTTTACAGTACGTACTCTAAATTACACTGCGAAACAGTGTATCCAGTATGCTTTACAGTACATCACTGCGGATGGTCTAACAAAGTTGTGGACGTGGCACTTTACGTTCACGTCGTGACGACGTGACCCGAAAGGCCGCACGCACAATATTGTGCGGATAAGCCTAATTGTTCCCCGATCGACGCGATCGTCCGGCAGATAATGCTACAAGAATAGGGTGCCGCACTAGCACGCAAACAGTTACCGTCACGTACCGTGTGTAATCTGCATAGTTCCTAACGGTGGACACGCGCGGGCGTATGGTGGTGGCAATTCGTGCGGTCCGATCCGTCAGTCATGGTTGGTTGGTACACACTGTAGAGTTTTTAATTAGTGATCCATATCATTGCGGCGTTTACGTGACAGTACATGTACATGCACGCATGTGTTGCGTTGCTCGGGACACGGAAGTAAACGAGGGTTATCGTGATTGATTTTCACCACTTGACCAGGTATCGTTCCAAAGTTCTAATCTTGTAGCAGTATACCCGAGCCATTGCGTGCCCCCGCCACAAAAAAAAAAAGTCCTTTGGGTAAAAAGTACTCCCTCCGTTCTAGAAAGTTTGTTGTTTTGTAGTTCAAAAATGAATTACAAAGCGACAAACTTTTTGAGACGGAGGGAGTACAAGAGAAATCAACGCAAAATAAACAATCGGCCCAAATATAAGCGAACGACGTAGGCCCATGTAACTCCTTCGAGTCAAGACTGATTAGGTTTCGGCCGGCCTGCACTGGGAAGTGGTTGGATGGGCCACCAACTCGATGGCATCAGGTTAAATGGCCCAATATCAGGCCTATACAGCAATCTTCCTTCGTCCGTTCGAGCCGGGTCAGTGGACTAAAAACAATAGCATAACTAAACACTGATTTTTTTTATCAGTAAGCGATTTTTATTAATTTTAAAAAATAACATGCAGATTTCAAAATCTGCAAAACTAACCCACCTATCGCCCTTTCGTTAAACAAAGACATGATCTTGTACTGAACCCTAATTAACCCTCTCAATAAATTGAATACACCAGCTTTTGAATGTTCTGATGATCTTTACAATTAGTTTCAGACTTGACCAACAAAATCCGGCCTTGGTGGCTGTACAACATAATATACACAGCGGCACATGCTACACCATCACAGAGCAGCACGAATTATCTATCCGTCGTCCAGAAATCTACCTAACATCTATGGCCGTTGCCGTTACATTGTTCGCCGTATACGTAAGGCCCAGGGAGGACGACTCCGTGTCCGACGTGTTGCTCTTCCAACCGAGGTTCACTCCGGGCTCGTTGGGCTCCGGAACCGTGGCGTTCTCGCTGGCCAGCATCATGACGACGGAGGACATCATCGGCCTGTTCTTGGGCTGCGCTTCCACGCACAGGAGGGCGACCTGCACGCATCGCAGCACCTCGCTGTAGCTGAAGCTGCCGTCCATCACGTCGTCCACTAAATCGACGGTCCTGCCTTCTTTCCACAGCATCCATGCCTGCAAAAAATAAAATAAAATAAACAGTGTCAAGACGCATTCAGCAAAATTTCAGCAACTGTACCAGCAGGTCTTTTGCTGCTGCTGCTGCTGCTTACGTATCCGAGGAGGTTGAGATCCAGCTCTTCATCGTAGAAGCCTCGGTTCCTCTTGCCGGCGAGGATCTCTAGAACCAACACGCCGAAGCTGTACACGTCGGATTTCATCGAGAACACGCCATCCATCGCGTACTCTGGGGACATGTAGCCGCTGAAATGACAAACCATGCATCTCACGTCGTGTCAGCATGAAGCGCGCAGGTTTATTCACAGAACACGCAGTACTTGGATCAGGACGACGAAATAGTACTCACTAGGTTCCGATGACCTTTACAGTGTATGCGGTGGTCTGGTCACCACCAAACATCCTCGCGATACCAAAGTCCGAAATTTTGGGCACCATGTTACAGTCCAGGAGCACGTTGCTAGCCTTCAGGTCCCTGTGGACGATCCTGAACCTCGAGTCTTCGTGCAGATACTGCAGCCCCCGTGCGATCCCCAAAATGATCTCGAACCGCTTCTGCCATCTTAGCAGCCTGCGTTTTCCTTCATCTGCGCGACGCAGTACGGAGCGATATAGAAAACATTAATTAATTAGTACGCGCATTTGAGCAAAACTCCTTAAGCAGATGTGTTATGTGAAACTAATAGACTGACCAAATACGAAGGTGTCGAGGCTCTGGTTGTGCATGTACTCGTACACCAGTATCCGCTCTTCCTCGGCGATGCAGCAACCCAGCAGCCTCACGAGGTTCCTGTGCTGAAGCTTGGCGATCAGTTTCACCTCGTTCTTGAACTCCCCGACCCCTTGCATCGATCTCCGGGACAACCTCTTCACAGCTACTTCTTGCCCATCCTCAAGCTTCCCCTGTCACCGATTAATTTGCAGGTCCGTTTTGTTAGGTATGACGAGACAGTACAATACTACTGTTATTTCTTGATGCTTAATTACCAGGTAAACTGGGCCAAATCCTCCCTCCCCGATCTTAGCGTGTGCAGCGAAGCTCTCGGTGCCGGCCTGGATCACCGCCAGATCAATCAACGGGAGGTCAACATCTTTCTCTGCACAGTTCCATTCCTCATAATCCAGCCCTTGATCTTTCCTGGCCCGGAACGGGAGCACGTCGTCGCCCGCGCGGCTCGGCGCCGCCGCCACCGCCGCCGCCTCGCTACTATGTCGTCGACGTTTCCTCCTCGTCCTCCATATGCAGCAGCATCCAACCGCTAGCAGAAGCAGGACGCCGCAAACGGTCGCGAGGACGGCGATCAGCACGCGCTTTTTGCTCGGGCGCCGGCGGTTAGCTGGAAAACAAAACAAGTAGCGGCAAAATGTTAGGTGAACCGGCCTCGATCACACGCTGACAACGAGTCAACGACCCCTGTGTATGTGTGTTCTACGGCCTCGTGCGTCTTTGAAAGCCTTACGATACTTGCAGCTAGTGGCCCTAGCTAGTTTATGATATCCAGACTACTTTTTTGGCTAATGGCTATTTTCTGTCACTGTCAAGTTCAGTGCTGTTGAACGTTTGCTCCTTGAGCGGTGTTTTACTCGTGGGCTGCAACGGCGCCTAATCCAGCGACTGCAATACTGGGTTCAGAAACTACTCATTGCTCAAAGACGGAGGTACTGTACTTCCTTAACATTCAAAGATGACCGTTGATTTTTAAATAAACATTAGAGGATTGGAAGCTTTGACAAGCGTGTGAACGTTTGCGCGAGAACAGCTTTTCAGAAGAAAGGGGCTGCCTGCCGATGACTGTTCCTAGCTAGGTGCAGTTATTACAGTCATATATACAGACGCATCTAATTTCTTGACCGAGGAAAATGGGCGCGCTATCATGTGATGTGATGGTTTCAGACGAGAAATTCAATGATCATGACATCTAGATGTTATTTCAACTATAAAATCTAAATCCAGTATTAACTAATCTGTATTTCTACGTCTCATATCAGCTACAACGAAGCGCAATCAATCCATGAGCAGTTTATATTGCCAAGTTTCTCTCTTAAATAAGGACAGGTCTACTTTCCTTTTTCAATGACACAATAGAATGGAGTAATAGTGTAGTCATGGAGTCGTGCAGTTAGCTACTTGCGTTGTTCTACAAATGTAAGGCTTTCTAGTTTTGTGCTATAAGTCAATTTTTGACCTTTCATCCATAATATATATGACAATAAATTATTTTAGATTAAAAGATGGTAGTCGATTTCGTGAATAATCTACTAATGTTATTTTTGTGTTGCCAATCCTTATGAAAATTTTATTATCGATCGATAATAGACAAAGCTAAAAAAATGACTAGTATATTTATGGATAATAAAGGGGGTTTGATCATGAACAGTTTACTGATATGGAAACAATTATGGACGACAATGATGAAACGTGCTCGAGAATCGAAAGCTAAAAGAAATTGTTGGAGTCAGAGTCAGAACCTGCGGCGTTGAGGGCGTCAATCTCAGACTGCGCAAGGCGTATGTACACATCCTGCACGACCGTGGGCGCCGAGTACTGCCGCATGTCCAGCAGATCGACGGCCCAGATGACGCAGCCGCGGTTGACTCCCCCACTGACGTTGGCGGCGGCGTACGCCCGGCAGCTGCACTTGCTCAGGCAAACCTGCTTGCACTGATCCAGATTCATGCCGGCGTACACCGTCGCGTTCGTGGCCTCCGGCAGCTTCATCCGGTTCACGACCCAGAACCCGTCGCCGCCGCCGCCGCCGCAGCTCAGTTGGGATGTCCTGACGCAGCCGCCCATCCCGTCCCGGAGGTTCCACTGCTGCGGCGACCGCGGCTGGAACCCCGGCAGGCAGGTGCACAGCAGCGCGTTGCCGGTGTCGCAGTACCCGAAGGCCCCGCATCTGGCGTAGCTGTCGCACGGGTCGGTCGGGTAGTACCAGTAGCTGGTCCAGGCGCCGTTCTGCCACACGAACCGCTGCACCTGCTCGCCCGTACCGTTGACGACGAACCGCGAGAGCAGCGACGAGGTGCCGACGGAGTAGCTGTAGTACGTCTCGTCGAGCGTCGACACGACCTTGAACTTGAAATTGAAGTCCGCCGACTTGAGGGACGGCACGCCGGTGAGCATCTCGCCGTTGAACGGGCCGCTCGCGTAGATGGTCGTCGTGCCCCGGACGAGGAAGAACTCCGGCAGCCCGCCCAGGACCAGCTTGAACGTGTAGTCGCCCGGCGACGGGTCGCTCGGGCTCCTCCACGACGTGATGTTCCGGGTGATGCCGGCCCGGACGTCCACCCCGAGCTTCATGCCCGGGAGCAGCGTGTCCGTCGGGTAGTCGAAGCTCTGCCACGCCACGCTCTGATCGGAGCCGCTCCCGTCCGAGCTCAGGACGAAGTTGCCGTCGTCCCGGAGCTGCGCGGTGGCGCCGGCGGTCACGTTCCTCGTCGGTGCCGGCGAGGACCAGACGGTGGCGTTCTGGCTGTCGAGGATGACGAGGCGGCCGTCGGCGGAGAGCTGGAGGACGCCCGGGGGGTCGACGAGCGGGCTCCGTCGGTTGGCCACCCACACGACGGTCGGGCCCGGGATCTTGGCGTACCAGATGCCGAGGTACGTACCGCCATCGGCGCTGCCCGGCGGGATGAAGAAGCCAAGCTGGAAGACGCCGCCGGCCGAGACGAGCGTCTGGTTGCCGGAGATGGACGCGGCCTGGCCGATGGAGTCGGTGGATGCGGATGGACCGGGAAATGTGGCGGCGCCGACAACGACAAGGAGGAGGAGAGAGCGCGCACGCGCCCTCATGCTCTCCACTGATCTAGCTGCAAGCCGACCTGTGATCTTAGGCTGTCAGAACATGGCCTCTGCACTGCCGATCGAGCTGTGGTTACGTGTTCGCTTCGAATTGGCGGGGGAAAACGGCCGCTCTGCTTTTGGACTCTTTTGCCGGAAATGATGGGATGATCGGGGCGAAGGCTGCGCGCGCGTTTCTTATTAGCGTCTCACATCACATATGGGCACGTTTGCCTGCGCTGGCTCCATCTGGAGCCGCAGCAACCAGCAGGCAGCACCGCAGCAGCCAGCAGCGAAACCGGGTCAAAGCGTCTGCGCCTTCAAGAGTGGAATGGGCTGGTTTGGTTTTGACGCGCAGTTGGCGGTCAGATGCTCCACCAAAAGTCGGAACCTCGACTTTTTTATCTTAATATAAACATTATATTGTAGCTCAAAATTAATATTTACTCTATCCATCTTTAAATATTTGTTGTCTTCTTATTTATTTTTGTACTTAGAAAATAACAAGTATTTAGAAACGAAAAGAGTAATTTATAGAGCAAACTATGCAAATAATCGAAAGAAAAAATCCATAAAAATGTACGCTGATCGAGAATGGAATAATGCATCTGTGTGTTAAAGTTTAAGTTATATTTTTTCCATCCTAAATTACTTGCCACTCTCTAGTTCAAAAATAAACTAGACTACTAGAGAGTGACAAGTAATGTGGGATAGAGAGAGTATTGTTTTATACATTGAGATAAGAAAATTTGAAAACACCAGTTTGGTCATATACAATACGCTTTGTAGTTCAAAAATGAACTACAAAACGACAAGTTCATAGAGACGGAGGAAGTAGAATCATAAATTTGCAGCGTGTTAGAGATGAATTCACATTTTTTTAATGTATTTCAGAAAAAAAATCACCGTACAGTTACACAAAGAAAAAACACATGATGTCACAGGTTAATTTCTACGTGAGCGAGACTTGGAATAGATTGGTTCCCTAAACAGCCCTTCAGATGATGATTAGACAAGATAAGACTGCATTCACATCTGCCCTGATTGCCTGAATTAGAAACGGGCCTCGGACCTCGGTTGGTTGGTGGAACACAGACTGTTGACCTGGCTCTTCCAACCACCGCAAAGTAGAATGGTTTGACTCATTAATTTTTTAAGTAATCGACTCGATAAATTCTGAATGGTCTGGTCTATGCAAATCGTCACTTTGTACATTCTGAACGATTATAACAGGAGTGGAATGGTCATAACCTCTTTGGGAGAAGGCTGTATTTTTATTCCATTATCTAGAAAAAATAACAAGAATGGAAATCTCATCACCGTCATCGTGTAATCATCCTATCATCACAGCGGCCTCATCAGACAACGGCCAATGGGCCTAGCAAAAAGCGACAACCGGGCCGAACTCTGTGACAAGGGTGCGTGTGCCAGAACTTCCTGTAATGGGCGCACGCCCATCTAGGGCCCACGTATAACTGATAGCGTTGCGCTTGGATTCGGCGACTTCGGCGCCATTGCTAAACAGTCTCATCAGTTGCAGATAGAACCATACAATCTTTTTTTTTTCAAAATTCCAAGTATGAATACTTAAATAAAATATATTAGTCTACGGAGTAGGGAACAACTACTGTGCAATCTGCTATTTTATGCAAGCATGCAATCTCCACATCCTAACCGTTCGCTACAGATCCAAGGGTGGTTGCACACAGGGTTCTTTTTGCATATTGTCAGCAGCACCAGGTGGAAGGATTTAAGTGCTAAAAGTGCAACACCTTTGGATCGGTAGGGAACGTTTGAGATGTGAAGATTGCACGCTTGCACAAAACAGCAGATTGCATAGCAGTTGTTCCCTACGGAGTATTACTGAACACCAATTATTTGATGCAGAAACGAAAATCTCCATCACCCCGTTGCATCATTTGCCACCAAAGCTACAGTCATTCTCAACCGTTTCTTCTCCATGCATGGCCGGCGCTGGACCAACCAACCGGAGCTCCGGCGGAGACCCGTCCATGACCAGCCTCGACCTCGGCACGGTGGGCGCGTCGGTGGGGAATATAGTTCTCCAAATGGGCTGGGCCTATTGGGCGGCCCGAGGCCCGGCACGAAAAAGCAAGGCCCGAGCACGAGCCCGACCCGAGCCGAATAGTGCCGGGCCGGCCCGGGCACGATAGTTGGGCCGTGCTTGGGCCGAACTCCCAGCACGTTGGGCCAGCCCGAACCCGGCACGATTTTTGAGTCGGCCCGTCGTGGCCCGATATTTTTACAAGTCCATTTCTAATCATTGAATCTAATAATAGATGGACATATAAATACAGCTTCTTTCTCAAACCCTAGCAGCCTCTCACTCCCCCAATCCCAACCGTAGCCGCCAGCCACCGACACCGAGCCTCGCTCGGTCGCCCCAGCCAGCCACCCGACCTCTCCCCCGACGGCCTCGTGCCCCCGCCGGCCTCGCGCCCTCGCCGGCCGCGCGCCCCCGCCGACCGCGCGCCCGCCGGCCGCGTGCCCCCACCGGCCGCGCGCCCCCGCCGGCCGCACGCCCGCCGGCCGCACTGCCGCCGGCCTCGCGCGTCGCGCCTTCTTCCGGCGGCGCGCCCCCGCCGATCCCGCGCCCGCCCGCCTCGCGCCCCCGCCGGCCGCGCGCCCGCCGGCCTCGCGCCTCCCGGCCTCGCGCCCCGCCGGCCGCGCGCCCGCCGGCCCTGCACCCGACGGCCTCGCCCCCGCCTCCGTCGGCCGCCGCCCGCCGGCTTGCTTCCGTCCGCTCGGGCCACCGTGCCGCCGTGCCCGTCGTGCCGCCGTGCTGGCACGGCACGAAAAAACGGCCTCCGTGCCGTGCCTGGGCCGCATGGTGAGCACGGCGACACGGCCCGGCACGGCACGGAAGACAAACCGGGCCAGGTCGTGCTGGGCCCTATCGTGCCGGGCCATATCGGGCCCGTGCCGGGCCCGTGCCGGGCGGCCCATTTGGGGAACTATAGTGGGGAAGCTCCAGCTTCCCTACGACGACGTTGTGCCGCTCTCGGTGCAGAACTTGTCCTTCACCTGCGGCGGCGGCTTCTCCGTTCCGTGGCGCGTTCGAGCCACCTGGTCAAGCTAAAGCGGTCGGACGTTCTAGATGGTCGCCGGCATGTGGTCGAGTTCTGAACCACAAATGTACCGCGTTCTGACCTCGCTTGCTGCGTTCCCAATGGTCAGCTAGCCGGCAATGGTCACGGGAGAGGATGACAGAGTATTATCGGTCAATGCAATGGAATGGCTTGAGACTGCGAGGCCGTTCGCGAATTTGTTGTTCCATAATAGGACCACCGTTAGTTTCTTGGCTGTAATATGGACCGGAGTAGGTAGCAGCAGAAAAACTTTGTCAACGGCTAGACGTTGGTGTTAGACATCAATAGGGAGCCCAAAGATCAAATAGCCACTAAATCATCTCGAATTACATAGAGAAATCTGATTACAACATGAACACCAAGTGCTATCTCTCAAATAGCACAAGAACATCAATAATACCTTCTCCTCCATCTTTGTTGTTGCTTGACGATGCGGCCATCTAGCCAACAAGGCGAGGCTGCAAGAAGAACGACGACGAGAGGCGTTTCCCTTTGTTCTTCTCTTGGTATCTTGATCGGATTCTGAGTGGATTAGGGTGTTCAAGTGTGTATGAGTGTATGCCCTTAAGCCTTCTTTGATCACACACTTGACCCTCTTCTTATAGTTGACCAAGAGACACAAGAGGGGGTCTCCCACCCTTAGGAATTATTGAGTCTCCCGATCAGACTCAAAATTCAGTGGGTTGTGTCCTTTCAATTAGAACACATGTCAATTTCGAGTTCAAACTGACAGTTACTGAAAAATCGGACTAGTCCGTATAGGGTCCGGACTAGTCCGGTTACCCTTACTGGACAATATCGAACTAGTCCTCTGAGTGTTCGGACTAGTCCGATCACCCTTACTGGACAAAACCGGACTAGTCCGGTCTTTACCGGACAAGTCCGGTACTTCTCAACATTCTCCCTCTTGAACTCGAATCTGAAACTTACCAACTTACTTAATACTAAACTTAGTGTCCATTTTCTCATGCTTGACATATAGGGCACGACGCATTACAACAACCATTTACGTATTGTTGGACTCGAAGACCACAATATATCTCACACTTGAAAATGAACCTTACTCTTACTTGGCCCCTAAATATCCAGTGATCATAGGCTCTCCCTTAAACCCATGCCGGCTACGTGTTCACTGAACACGCTGGGTGGAAGATCTTTTGTTAGCGGATCCGCAAGCATACGCTTGGTACTTATATGCTCAAGACTTATGGTATGATCCTGGATTCGATCTTTCACAACATAAAACTTAATGTCGATGTGTTTGGCAGCACCACTCGACTTATTGTTGTGAGAGTAAAATATTGCGGGCTCATTATCGCAGTATAACTTAAGTGGTTTTTCAATGCTGTCGACCACTCTAAGACCAGGTAAAAATTTCTTAAGCCAAACAGCCTGCCCGGTGGCCTCATAACATGCAACAAACTCGTCATGCATTGTGGACGATGCAGTGACGGTTGGTTTGGAGCTTTTCCACGAAATGGCTCCATTCGCGAGGGTGAATATATAACCTGACGTGGATTTCTTAGTATCCACACAACCCGCGAAATCTGAATCTGAATATCCCACTACTTCAAGTGGGTCTGACTTACTATACGTTAACATGAGGCCTTTTGTGCCTTGCACATATCTTAATGCTTTCTTAACTGCCTTCCAGTGATCAATCCCTGGATTGGCCTGATATCTGCCAAGCATTCCGGTCACATAAGCTAAGTCAGGGCGAGTACAAACTTGAACATACATAAGGCTTCCGACAGCAGAAGCATATGGAACCGACTTTATTTGATCGATCTCATATTGGTTCCTGGGACACTGAAAGTTCCCAAACTTATCGCCCTTGACAATCGGAGCAGACGAAGGCTTACTCTTATGCATACTGTACTTTCTCAGTACATTATCTAAGTATGCCTTTTGTGATAAGCCTAATACCCCCTTATTTCTATCTCGGTGAATTTCTATACCCAATACATAGGATGCTTCACCAAGATCTTTCATATCAAAATTAGAGGACAAAAACTTCTTAGTTTCTGATAGTAGATTGACATCACTACTTGCAAGTAGTATATCATCTACGTAAAGCACGAGGAAAATAAATTTCCCGCTCTTAAACTTAGCATGAATGCAATTGTCCTCCTCATTTTCTTTAAACCCAAACTTTCTTACTGTTTCATCGAACTTGAGATACCACTGTCTTGATGCTTGTTTAAGTCCATAAATGGACTTCCTTAAGTGGCATCCCATATGTTCCTTACCCTTAATAACAAAACCTTTCGGTTGTGTCATATAGACGTTCTCATATAGATCACCATTGAGAAACGCCGTCTTTACATCCATATGATGTAATTCTAAATTATAATGTGCAACTAATGCCATAATGATTCTGAACGAATCCTTACTTGAGACAGGTGAAAATGTCTCATTATAATCAATCCCTTCTCTTTGAGTGAAGTCTTTTGCAACAAGTCTGGCCTTAAACTTATCAATATTCCCTTTGGAGTCACGTTTAATTTTGTAGACCCATTTACAGCCTACTGTTTTGGCTCCATTAGGAATCTCAACTAAATCCCAGACTTTGTTTGTTTCCATAGACCTCATTTCATCCTCCATGGCTTTACGCCATTCAGATGATTGAGGACTTCTCATAGCTTCTTCAAATGTGGTGGGATCACCCTCCATTTGAATTGCCTCACTCAAATAGATCTCATAATCGTCCGGAATGGCCGATTTTCTTTCTCGTTGAGATCTTCTTAATTGCACATTATCCTTATTTTGAGGCTGTTGTTGCTCTTCATTATTAGTGACAACGGGCTGAAAATGCTCAACCTCTCTTAATAATTCCATTGTCAATGGAGAACTAACAACAGGTGTTGAATCATTACCAATAGGCACTGATGATTCAACAGCAGTAGGTAATGAGAAATATGGTTCTTGAATCATAGGAGTGGGTACATAAATCCGCTTCTCTTCAAAATTAATTTCTCGTCTTACCATACTCACCCTGATCATGGCATCCTCTAAAAAGACGACATGCCTTGTTTCTATTAACTTAGTATATCGTTCTGGACAATAGAAACGATATCCCTTACTCTTTTCTGCATAGCCAATAAAATGGCAACTTACTGTCTTAGAATCCAACTTACCAATGTTTGGGTTAAACAATTTTGCCTCAGCGGGACAGCCCCATATATGCATATAACTTAATGAGGGCTTACGTCCTGTCCACAACTCATACGGTGTTTTGGGCACCGACTTAGTAGGAACCCAATTTAGCACATGAATGACGGTTTTTAATGCCTCCATCCATAAGCTAACCGGCAAATCTGATTGACTTAACATGGATCTAACCATATCCATTAGCGTACGGTTGCGCCGTTCCGCTACTCCATTTTGCTGAGGCTCGCCCGGTGTGGAATACTGGGCGACTATGCCATTTTCCTGTAGGAACCGAGCAAACGGTCCAGGAACTTGGCCATACGGGGTATAACGACCGTAGTACTCACCACCACGATCGGATCTTACCACTTTAATCTTAATATTGTGCTGATTTTCAACTTCAGCCTTAAATATCTTAAATTTATCCAACGCTTCAGAGCGTTCTTTAATTGGATAAATATAGACATAGCGAGAATAGTCATCCGTGAAGGTTATGAATGAATCAAAACCATCAACAGATACTACGGGGAATGGATCACAAATGTCCGTATGGATTAATTCCAAAATTCCCGCACTGCGTATGGCATTTTTCTTAATTTTCTTAACAAACTTTCCCTTAATGCAGTCTATGCATTCTTATGAATCCGAAAAATCCAAATGGGGAAGAATCGATTGTGAAATCAATTGTTCAATTCTCCCCCTCGAAATATGGCCCAAGCGACAATGCCATAATTTCGAAGACATTTCGGAATCGATTCTCTTACGCTTACCCTGATGTGAGGAAAACTGATTGTCGCTTACAACATTAACATCATCATGCATATATAATAAGTATAGCATGCCTTATCTTATGGCAACACCAACCATCTTATTATTATACTTAATTACACATCTATCTTTGCCAAACTGGCAAACATAACCATCATCATCTAAGCATGACACTGAGATGAGATTTCTACTTAAAGAGGGTACATATAACACATCCTGAAGTGTAAGTACAAAGCCATTTCTTAATACTAATAGATAATCTTCAATGGCTTTCACTTCAGCTTCATGGCCATCAGCAACTTTAATGGCACTTTCCCCTCTTTCTAGGGTCCTCCTCATATTTAACCCCTGCAACGAATTGCAAACGTGCACAGTGGCACCTGAGTCAATCCACCAAGAAGATGGTGTATAATCTAAAAGCAGTGATTCATCAACAAAGGTCACAAAGTCATTACCATTTTTGCAACACCATTTAAGGAAGCCAATACAATCTGTCGGTACCCTAAAAACCATACACCCCCTGAGGTTACAAAGATCTCAAGGGAAGGACATCAACTCAAATTGAAGACCCTTGGGGGCCCACTCGCCAGACGTGACCGGACCCGCTTCTCCAACATGGTTAACCTCTAGGTTGCCACGTGTACTGTCAGCCCAGAGCTATTACCCGCAAGGGTGAAGCTCCGGGCCAAGTACTGAAACGGCACCTCCGGAGGTAGCCCCCGACCGAGAGAAGCTCCGGACATGACACGTACCAGGTCACCCCGGAGCTTCCCGCTTCTCCCAAGCAAGCTCCGGAGCTGCCACGTGTCCATACGTCGGAGCTAAACCGCTTCAAATCCCCGGGAGACGTTGTAACGGCTCCGGATCTCCAAAGGACAGCTGCAGACTTCAAGACCCGATTAATTATCATTAATTCCACATTAATGACACTTAATCGGATGATATTAACACCTGTAACGGCACTGTCGGAGCCGTTACAGGGTTATTAGCAACAATTAATCTCGCGTATCAATACTAGTAACCGCCAGGGCCACATGTCGGGCCAGGCTGACTTGTAACGGTTTGTCCTTGTGCTATAAAAGGACAAACCGACGATACACGGGGAGAGAACTCTCGAACACTCTGAAGCTCACAAGTTAATACAACAAACACACACCCGTGGAGTAGGGTATTACGCTCAGGCGGCCCGAACCACGTAAACCACCGTGTCACTCGTGTCCAAATCGCATTTCACTTTCTTAGATCTCCGCGCGCCCATACCGAACCACAAACTCCTTCAAACACTTCTCATAGTGTTAGGGGATCTGCCGACTCCAACAGTCGACAGTTGGCGCGCCAGGTAGGGGCGCCTGAGATCTTCAAGAATGGTGAATTCAGCAGCTGGATCATCCAACGGGCAACCTGCTGCTCAGACTGTCGGAGGCAATCCCTCCAACATGCAACCACCGGCAGGAGCCTCAGTTCCAGCGGGAGTCACACTCCCACCACCACCATCTTCTCCGGCAAGACATGCCGAACGACATGATGGTGCACCGGCGTCACATTCTGCGCCGGCAAGTCGTGACAACCCAGAACACGCGCTCCATGCAGCGCGTGCTCTCCTTCAGCGACCACCACCTCCGGATGCATCTCAAGGTGCCATGGAGCAATGGAGAGCTGATATTGAGCATTTGGTCGCAGCAGCGGCCGAACGCCTCAACAATCAGGGTCCACCTCCTTCAGGGCGGGCCCCGTCGCAGCGACGAACGTTGTCTGGAAGACTTGGTCCACATGTCTCCAACAACCGAAGAAGAGCTGCGTCACAGCAAGTGACGTCGTTGCCCTCTGGGGCACGACGTGCCCATACTGCATCTCGGCTTTCGACACACGACCTCTGCACCCCGTGTGCAGCCAAGCGGCGACACCGACATTCCCGTCAAAGTCGTCCAAATTGGTTCCGAAGTCACTCAAACTACCCGCATATCGGGTGGCTTGAACGACAAATAGGAACTCGCGCTCATCACTTTCCTCCGGGCTAATGTTGACGTGTTTGCCTGGCAACCGTCACAAATGCCTGGGATCCCCAGGGAAGTGATTGAGCACAATCTGAAGATTTACCCCGACGCTCGGCCTGTACACCAGAAACCTCGGAAGCAATCTGTAGAGCGACAGAACTTCATCCGACAAGAAGTGAAGAAGTTGCTCGAAGCCGGATTCATCCGAGAAGTCTACCATCCAAAATGGCTGGCAAACCCAGTCGTTGTGCCTAAGGCCGGCGGGAAACTTCGGATGTGCATCGACTACACCACACTGAATAAGGCATGTCCAAAAGATCCATTCCCACTACCTAGAATAGACCAGATAGTGGATTCCACCTCTGGGTGTGAGTTGCTGTGTTTTCTAGACGCATATTCGGGATATCATCAAATCCGGATGTCTAGGGAAGATGAAGAACATACTTCATTCATCACAGTGGATGGATTGTATTGTTACACAGCCATGCCTTTTGGTCTCAAGAATGCAGCTTCAACTTTTGTACGAGCAATGTACAAAACTTTCGAAGAACTCATCAGAGACATAGTGGAGGTGTACGTTGATGACATTGTGGTCAAAGTCAAAAACAAGGAGTCCCTCTTGGATACCTTGCAGGCTGTCTTCGACAAGCTGCGGGCCACCCGCACGAAGCTAAACCCAGACAAGTGCGTCTTCGGGGTTAGTTCCGGAAAGCTTCTTGGTTTCCTGGTAAGTCACCGGGGTATAGAGGCTAATCCGGCGAAGATAAAAGCCATCGAAGACATGCGGCCACCAACCCGCATCAAAGACGTCCAAAAATTAACTGGATGTCTAGCAGCCCTCAGTCGATTCATTTCAAGACTGGCGGAAAGGGCACTTCCCTTCTTCAAGTTACTGAGGAAGTCCGGACCATTCCAATGGTCTGAAGAGGCAGAGAAGGCATTCCAGGAGCTGAAACAGTTCCTCACCACTCTACCAGTCTTGGTAGCTCCGAACCCTGGTGAGCCTTTATTGCTTTATATTTCAGCAGCTGACGAAGTCGTCAGTATGGTTCTGGTTGCGGAGAGACCGGAACTGCCCAATACTCAGGAATCCAGATCCCTTCGGGAGGATCCGGAGGTTCCCGAAAGCAGGTCTGGGTCCCAGCTCCCAGACTTGAATCCTCAAGAAGTCACTTCAGAGGACCCAGATCCTTCCGATAGGATCCAGGTCATTCCTGAAGAAGCTCCGAGTTCCTCCACCCAGAACCCGGAGGTCCTCGAATATAGTTTGGACCCCTCCGACAGGGTCCGGATCAATGGAGAGGAAGCTCCGGACCCCTCCGGGAGGGTCCGGACCGTTCAACGCCCAGTATACTTCATCAGTGAAGTGTTACATGATGCCAAGACTCGATACCTAGAGGTACATAAGATGCTCTACGCAGTTCTTATTGCCTCAAGGAAGCTTCGACACTATTTCCAAGCTCACAAAGTCTCGGTGGTAACCTCATATCCACTTCGAGCGATTCTGCATAATCCCAATTCAACTGGGAATATTGCAAAGTGGGCAGCGGAACTGGCTGAATTCGACCTCGAATTCATTCCAAGACAAGCAATCAAGAGTCAAGCGTTGGCAGATTTCGTAGCAGAATGGACTCCCTCTCCATCAAACTCTGGGGGCCCCAGCGAGCAGAAGAAGGAACCACAAGTTCCGGCCTTCACTAAGCCTCACTGGACCCTTTACTTCGACGGCTCCATGCAAAAGCAGGGAGCCGGAGCTGGAGTCCTTCTCCTCACACCAACCGGGGAGAAGGTAAGATACATGGTGCACCTTGATTTCAAGGCAACCAACAACATGGCGGAGTACGAAGCACTCATATATGGATTAAAGGTGGCACTATCCTTTGGTGTCAAGCAGTTGCTGGTCAAAGGAGATTCACAACTTGTTATCAAACAGGTGAAGGGTGAATGCTCCTGCAATAATCTCCAGCTGGCTGCTTATCTTCTTGAAGTCCAGAGGCTTCAGAAGGACTTCGAAGTCCTAGACCTTCACCATGTTCAGCGTGCTCACAACGCTGAAGCTGACGAACTCTCGACCAAGGCGTCAACCGGAGCTCCGGCTCCTGACGGAACCTTTGTCCGGAGGATGTCAAAACCCACAGTTCAGCCTGCCGAGCTGAACGAAGGGGGCGAGATCAGCATCCCGAAGCTGACGGTCCCGATGGCCCTGTTACCATGGCAGCCATCAAGGGTCGTAGGTGCTGCCGGAAGCTCCGAGCAACCCAGCACGCAAGACTCAAATGCTCAAGTCAGTTCCGATGCATGGATCTCGGAGATCCGGAACTACTTGAAAGACAACATCCTTCCTGACGATGATGTATCCGCTGACCGGGTAGTCAGATTGGCTAAAAGATACACGTTGGTAGAAGGGGATCTCTACCGGCGCGGTGCCAACGGCATCCTAATGCGGTGCATCACAAGGGAAGAAGGCTGCGAGCTCCTCGCAGAAATCCATGGAGGCGAGTGTGGGAACCACGCGTCTTCCCGCACGCTGGTCGGAAAAGCCTTTCGGCACGGCTTCTACTGGCCAACAGCGCTCCAGGATGCTACTGAGCTAGTGAAGAAATGCAAAGCATGCCAATTTCATGCAAAGCAAATTCATACACCTGCTCAGCCCTTACAAATGATACCTCCTACGTGGCCTTTCGCCGTGTGGGGGATGGACATCTTGGGACCCTTCCCAAGAGCCGTCGGAGGTTACAAGTTCCTGTATGTCGCCATCGACAAGTTCACCAAGTGGCCGGAAGCTACTCCTGTTGTGACGATCAACAAACAATCTGCAATCAATTTTCTACAATCTATCGTGAGCAGATTCGGAGTCCCAAATAAGATCATCACTGATAATGGGACTCAGTTCACAAGCTCCTCATTTCAAGGATATTGCGAAGACCTCGGCATACAAGTTTGCTACGCCTCCGTAGCTCATCCTGCCAGCAATGGGCAAGCCGAGAGAGCAAACGCAGAAATCCTTAAAGGACTAAAAACGCGCACTTATGAGCGTTTGAAAAAGCACGGAGCTAATTGGATCGAGGAGCTTCCGCCCACTCTATGGGCTAACAGGACTTCTCCAAGTCGGGCAACCGGAGAAACACCCTTCTTCCTGGTGTACGGAGCAGAAGCGATCCTTCCTCCGGAGATCACCCTGGGTTCCCTCCGAGTCCGGACCTTCGACGAAGCCGCGCAGGACCAGCTCCGGCGTGAAGACCTAGACCTCCTCGAGGAGGGAAGGTGCCAAGCAGCTGTTCGGAATGCCCGATACCGCCAAGCTCTACGGCGCTATCATCAGCGGCATGTACATAACCGACAGCTCGAGGAAGGCGATCTGGTGCTACGGAGAATACTATCCAGAGAAGGGCAAAACAAACTCTCCCCCGGCTGGGAAGGACCCTTCCGAGTGATCAAAGTATCCCGTCCCGGAAGCGTTCGCTTGGCTACCGAGGATGGGACACCTCTCCCAAATCCTTGGAACATCGAGCACCTCCGTAAGTTCTACACTTAATTCCACGGAGGTGAGTCTTAAGTAACTTGAAGTGTATGTTATAGAGTCATTGTACAGAGTCGGGTAATTCCTCCGGGAGAGCAGCCGGACCTTTCCTGAAAGGTTTGAAAAGCTCATGCAACACTTGATACAGTCTCCGGACTAGAAGTGTAGCTAATTACCCTGGGTTAAACGAGAAACCAAACACACTTAGCCTGGTTCCGTACCCTAAGAGTGTACTCGTTTCCCATGTACCCCGGACCTATAATGAAAGACATCTTCATGTGAAATAGACTCCACGTGCATTCATTTTTGCATAGGCTCGACATTTTTATTTTTCTCTTTCTTGTCTATAACAGAAACGTGCAATTCTTAAGAAGTTCTAGTTTAACCGATTTATGTACGATTTGAGTTGAATTGTCGGATTTTTTAGATTTAAATGTCGTCTGTGGCCAACTCGCCTGAAAGCCGCCAAGCCATTCTAGGGCCGGAGTGCGCTATCGACTTAGCCTGGTCAAGCACCCTAAGTACGCCACTCTACCTACACCCCGGCAGGCCAAAGTAAGGTGGGTCCATGGACAATTAGATCTAAAAGAAAAGACAATTCACCCAATCATACTAAAAATCGTGTTCAACTTGAAATTCTCTTGAGAACCGTAAGCCGCAACGAAGTTATAGATAAGGAACGAATTTTACTGTTTTTCTTGGCCTAAGTGTGCAGGAAGAATAAACCCAACATTGATGGAGAAAAATCGGAGTTAACCAAGCTCCGACTCCCACCGGCGTTAACTTGAAGATGGTGAGAAGACTCTATCACTAGAGTCTGTTGCCAGCAAGCCAGGCGTGGCAAGGGTCATTGCCGGAGCTACTAAGCTCCGACACCTTGAAGTATTAACTATCGACACTCAACGTGTTGGTAGAGGCTATTGCCGGAGCTACTAAGCTCCGACAATGGGCAACGCCGGAGCTTCTAAGCTCCGACGACTTCAAGGGACCTTCACTATCGAAAACTTCGGACCTAAACTATACGAGTTCGAAGCAAATCTGTCTTCAACAAAAATCAACATCCTTTTGGTACATGTCCACAATCAAATTGTGCACATCTACCAGGGGGCCAAGTGAAGACAAAGATGTTGAAGACAAAAAAATGAAATTCACGAAAAATTGGGGATTTCATTTCATCAGAAGACCGGAGATTACATCTGGAGACAAAGGATTACAAAATTGAGGAAGAAGAGAAGATACAAATAAAGGCTAAGAAAGATAGTCCTAGACCCTATGGAAGAACTCAGCGACCTTCTGGGCGACCTCCGACACGCTGGCTCGGGTAGCTTCGCCTTCTCCTTCAACTGGGCCTTCAAGCACCGGGTCCAGAGGGAATCGGGGGTTCCGGCTAGTGTAGCACGTCAACACATATTCTGTGACGTTCCTAGCCAGGGATTGCCCCTCGACCTCCAACTGGTCCGCAATGACGTCGCCCACCTTGGAGAGCTTGCTGCCCGCAGCGCCCAACGCTTGCAGCGCAAGGTCCGGCTCCGGCTCCGGATCATCCGGAAGCACGGGGCTGAAACCCATCGGCGCTAGCGCGTCGTCGGCCTTGCTCAGGAACTCCCAAATTTGCAGGGAGTCCGTCTTCCTCAGGCCCTTCATCTCTTCCAAGGACCTCCGGGCCGCCGCCAGCTCCGAATTCTCGCGGGAGAGGCGCTCAACTTCTTTGGCGTTTTGCTGAATCTTCGCAGCAACCCGCTTTTCGAGTCTTCCGAGCTCCTCCTCCCGGAGGTGGATCTTGTTCCGGCGGTCGACCAGGTCTTTCTCCCTAGCCTCTATTTTCTTCTCCCGGGCGATGAGGGCACACTCATACTCGTAGAGTTCCTGCCCTCGCACCCAGGTCTTCTCCTCCTCTTCGAGGCAGCGCTCTTCCAATTTTTTAGCGCGCTCCTCGAGGCCCTTGTCCGCCAGAGCTGTCTTCTCGGCGAGCTCTTCTTCACGTCGCAAGACGTCATCCCGTAGCTCCAGGAGTTTTTGCTCCTCATCCTCGAGCCGCTTTTCCCTTCCCTCAAGCGCCTCTCGGCGCTTGATGAGTGCGGTACTGATGGCTTCGAGTTGATCGTACCGGGCGTTGGCCGCATCATTGGCAGCTTTAGCTTGGTCGTGGTACTCCCGGGATTGGGCGTCGAGGTTGTGAGTCATGCTCTCCCTCTCGTCCAGCATCTCACCCCAGAGCTCCAAGCGGACCTTCTCCCGCTTGATCCATTCCTTGTCCGCAGCAATCCTCGACTGCGCCAGCTTGGTCTCGAATTGGAGTCTATTACGCCACCTCCTCAGGGTTTGGCGCTCCTCTTCAAGAACCTTGCTGTCGTGGAAGAAGGCTAGTTGGACTTGGCGCAGACTGGAGCAAGCGTTGTCGATGGACATCGACAGCGAGATGGGCTCCGGACCTTCTGGGGTCTCCTCCGCTGGTTCCAGCGGGTCTTCATTTACAAAAATTGGGTCCCACTCTGCGAGAGCGGAACCCCGAGCTTCCAAGGCACTAGGGCCCTCCTCCGGGATGGCCTCAGTCGCCACTGAAGAAGGTCCCGCCACCAAATCTTCATTCGCCCCCTCAGGCTGGGGGCCGGCGACTTCGTTCAGGCACTCTGGCTCCGCCACGGGTACCATCGACGTCGTCGCCTCCAATGGCTCCGGCCGGGACGCTTCTTCTGAGGGGAGCTCAAGCTCCCCTGCCTCCACCACCACCGGCTCTGCAGCCGGCGCTCCAATAACTACCGGCCTTGCGACCGGAGCTTCAGAAGTAACCGGCTCAATTGCCGGAACCACTTCAACTTCCGGCTCGCACGCCGGGGCTTCAGCTGCCTCCGGCTCGACCGCCGAAGCTCCAGCATTTTCCGGCTCTGAAGCCGGGACCGCTACTTCCTCCGGCTCGACAGCCGGAGCATCTACTTCTGCAGCACCAGGGCCCGGAGCTTCAACCTCCGGAGCGGGTGCCGCTGGCGCATCTTCAATCCTGTGGTCCGGCGCTACCATGGGAACTTCTGGAGACGACTCGAGGTCCATGACCACGACAGCCGGCGCCGGAGCTGTCGCAGCCTCCGCCTGAGGCGGCACCGGGGCTGGAGCAGAAGCCCTCGCAGCCTCAGACACTGTGGCTGAGGGCGGAGCTTCACTCCCCTTCTTGGGAACGCTGCAGATGAAGAATGAAGAAATTGAGCAAACAGATGCTATAATTAAAAGTTAATTGAGGTAAGCAAGAAAAATTACCTTGGGAGGTTCACGCACCAGCTTGCGCGAAACCTCTTTCCCGGACGTTCCGGGCTGGCCACGGTCGGCGTAGGAGCTCCGGGAGGACTCCCAGGACTTGCCGTAGCCGCGGGCGTTTCCCGGGTCGGAGCTCTCCTTGACCGGGAGGAACTCCTAGACCTGGAGGCCCTCACCGCTTCTCGAACCGGAGTCGCCTGTCCGGAGCTGGCACCTCCGGAGGGACCCATCACGGGGACAGCCGTACTCCGGGAGGATCCCACCGCCGGAACAGTAGCGCTCCGAAAAGACCCCACCACGGGGACAGACGCTACAGCAGCGGAGGACCCTCCTTCCTGAGGACGGGGAACTGGCGGGGAAGTAGCAAGCCCGACGGACCTCCCGTCAGCATGACGCAACTTCCTCTTCCGGCTCTCTGGCTCCTCCGCCAGCTCCTTGCCCTTGCCGGTGACCTCAGCTCTTGGCTGAGAGACAGGGGCGGAGCCGCCTTCCGACAACCCGGGGATCGCCAACGAGGCGGTCGATCTTCTCTCAACGACGCCAAGGTCGTCAAGCGCGGGCATCTTCCGCCGGAGCTCCCTGCAGAACTCAACTTCCTCGTTCAGGGGGAGGAAAGCCGGTGGCGGAGTCAAGTACGCTCCGTCTACATCGATGCCGTGCTGGAATTTCTTGAGGTGAAACTCCAAGGACTTCCCCACCATGCTGGACTTCAACCCGGTTTCAACCCGGTCTTCGTCCATCACGCTGTTGAGGGCCCAGGCGAGCTTCTCCCTCCTCTTCAGCGGTGCCCACCTGTTGAACAGGAAGTTGCAGAACACCGCCTGGGGAGTCAATCCTCCCTCCACACATTGGCGGATCCTTGATAGGACGGGATCGAAGGCTGCCGCCAGCACCGGAACTTCGCTCCACACTGACGTGTCAATGCGAGGCAGACCTTCTGGCAGCTCCAACCGCTCGTGCTCCTCCACCCGGACAACTACCCAATCTTTCTTCCAGTCATCCCACTTCCCGGAAGGGAACGACCGGAGGTACTTGAACGGGCACTTCTTGCGCTTCACAAAGTAGTAGAAGCCAAGGTACTCGTCACTTCGGCCGGTGGTTTGGACGGTGAAGAAAGTGCGGAAGAGCTCGATGCAGGGAGGAATGCCCACCCACATCTCGCAGAAGTGGACAAAGATGGACACAAGGAGAAGGGAGTGAGGGCCAAGGTGGTATAGCTGTAGACCGTAGAAGTCCAGCAGCATCAAAAAGAAGGAAGAAAATGGTGGGATCAACCCCACCATGGCATACGATGAAAAGTATACCATTTCGCCGGAGTGCTCCTTTTTAAAGGGAAGCTCTCCTCCGGTGCGGATTGAACGGTTGAAGAAGTCCGACGACCACCCCATGAGGGTTCGGACCTTCTTCAGATCGCTCTCCGTCTTCAAACGACTCTCACGCAGACCCAACTCCATCGCAGCACAGCTAGGCGAGAGAAGAAAAGCAAAGCACGAGTTGGGAGTTTGAGCGCAAGAACAGATGGAAAGCGTAAAGAACTCCCGACGGTGCGCTTTCCTTCTTAAGTAAGCCCTCGCAACGCTTGGATGGAAACTGCAGGGGAGTTAAGCATACTACTCAAGAATTCGACCCAGCCGATGACAAGAGGGCCCGGGACCACCCTGACGATCAAGTCGAGGCTCTTACCCAGGCGAACAGTCGTCATCACGAGGCGGGAAACCCAAAGGCGGCGGACTGACAAGGCGCGCGGAACCGATACGGTTTCCGTATCGGGAACCGACGACCTTCAATTGCGAGAGATCCGCACGTCAAAGATCTTATCTGCCGCCTGAGGTGCGCCACGCGTCGGGACTCAACCATAAAGCCCCGCCAAAGGCACCTCCGAAGACTCTTGAAGACCCAGTTCAAGAGTCACAAGTATGGACCCACCTCCGGCGGAACGACTCCATCCCGTTGGCCTTCCCCGGAGGTAGGTCCAGGGGGCCACTGTCGGTACCCTAAAAACCATACACCCCCTGAGGTTACAAAGATCTCAAGGGAAGGACATCAACTCAAATTGAAGACCCTTGGGGGCCCACTCGCCAGACGTGACCGGACCCGCTTCTCCAACATGGTTAACCTCTAGGTTGCCACGTGTACTGTCAGCCCAGAGCTATTACCCGCAAGGGTGAAGCTCCGGGCCAAGTACTGAAACGGCACCTCCGGAGGTAGCCCCCGACCGAGAGAAGCTCCGGACATGACACGTACCAGGTCACCCCGGAGCTTCCCGCTTCTCCCAAGCAAGCTCCGGAGCTGCCACGTGTCCATACGTCGGAGCTAAACCGCTTCAAATCCCCGGGAGACGTTGTAACGGCTCCGGATCTCCAAAGGACAGCTGCAGACTTCAAGACCCGATTAATTATCATTAATTCCACATTAATGACACTTAATCGGATGATATTAACACCTGTAACGGCACTGTCGGAGCCGTTACAGGGTTATTAGCAACAATTAATCTCGCGTATCAATACTAGTAACCGCCAGGGCCACATGTCGGGCCAGGCTGACTTGTAACGGTTTGTCCTTGTGCTATAAAAGGACAAACCGACGATACACGGGGAGAGAACTCTCGAACACTCTGAAGCTCACAAGTTAATACAACAAACACACACCCGTGGAGTAGGGTATTACGCTCAGGCGGCCCGAACCACGTAAACCACCGTGTCACTCGTGTCCAAATCGCATTTCACTTTCTTAGATCTCCGCGCGCCCATACCGAACCACAAACTCCTTCAAACACTTCTCATAGTGTTAGGGGATCTGCCGACTCCAACAGTCGACACAATCCTTCTGATGGCGACCTTTGTCTAAACAAAAACGGCACTGATCTTTATCCACTTTCACATCCTTATTGTAAGGATGGCTTTGTGGAAACTTACCCTTATCTTTATCATGGTGAGATGAACCATGATACTTAAAAGATTGCTTAGAAGAATAATTCTTCTTAGCCTTACCTTTTCCCTTCACGTAATTAATAGCATCATAACCGTGAAGGAATTTAATCCTCTCTTCCTCCTGAACACACATAGCCATGAGTTTTTCTATGTTCCATAGTTCAGGTTGAGAGTTGTAGTTGATGACAAAAGTCTCAAATTCGTTAGGAAGTGAGGCAATAATGAGATGCACAATGAACTCATCTTTAATCCCCAAATCCATAGGCTTAAGCTTTGCAGCCATATTTGTCATCCTTAAGATGTGCTCACGCACACCACCTCCATGATATTTTTCAGTAACAAGCCTCTTGATAAGAGTGCTTGCAGTGGCCTTAGAAGAACCAGTAAACTGATTCTCTATCCTTTGGAGGTACTCAACAGCAGTTTCACATTCAGGGATTGCTCCCCGAATGGCCTCAGTGATAGTGCCCTTAATTACCATCAAACATTTCCTGTTTGATTTCTTCCACTTATAACAATCAATGTCATAAGCCAATAAGTCAGTAGTATATTCCTTTGTCCTCACAGCAAAGGCTTCCTGAGTTTCATCATCATTTCTTACTGGTTCAACCGGTGCAACCGAATATGGAGTAGTGAGAGCCAAGTCTATCTCAGAGACTGCCAAAGTAATCTCCAACTTCTCTCGCCATCTCCCATAATTGCTTCCATTGAGTGGATCAATAGAAGCGATGAAACTCAGTGCTGAATTAGCATTGGAGGAACCTTCATAATCAAAAAACCAAAATCAAGAAGAATGCATAGATGTTAACCACAAGAAAATGATGAGTTTTATCTTTCACTTTTGTTATTCGACCAAAACTCAGCATTTGAGAATAACTGAAAATCAACATAGTAATTTATCTTTCGCTTTGGTTACTTGACCAAATTACTATATTCTTACAAAAAGAATGTCATTAATGCCTTTCGCTTTGGTTACTCAGCCAATAATGACATTGAAACTGAATATTGAAGAACAACTGAAATACATAGTAATTTATCTTTCGCTTTGGTTACTCGACCAAATTACTATGTACTTAGAAAGGATAATGTCATTAATGTCTTTCGCTTTGGTTACTCGGCCAATAATGACATTAATAAAACTTAAAATCATGATAATTCTATTTTTCACTTTGGTTACTCAATAGAATTTCATGCAACTTAAATTGACATAGCAATTTATCTTTCGCTTTGGTTACTCGACCAAATTGCTATGATAATAAACTTAATTCACAGCGGAAGCTTAACTTAATAAGCAAACTTAATTGTATAGCACGGACTAGTCCGCACATGGCCGGACTAGTCCGAACTCTTACAGTACGGTTTTCAGACTAGTCCGGTCCATACGCCGGACAAGTCCGGTCCCATCAAAACATTTGATCCGTTCTTTATTGAACTTTTCGAGTTTGGTCCGTACTATTCCGGACTAGTACGACCAACCCCGGAAAAGTTTCATATAAAAAACTGGAAAAAATGTCAAAATACCCAAAAAGGAATCTTAATCTTACCATCTTACCAAAACAACTTAATTTTCACAATGGATTTCAATCCAAAGTGCTTAATTGATTTTCAATCAGATGAACGCGTCAAAACGCCCTGATCCGAAAACCTAACCACTTAACAGTGGCACACCGGACTAGTCCGGCCCTTAGACCGGACAAGTCCGGACTTTCAAAACTTTCAGCGAAAAACTTCGATCAAAACTCAATTCGAAGTGATTAGTGGTCTAAACGGCTCTGATACCATTGTTAGACATCAAGAGGGAGCCCAAAGATCAAATAGCCACTAAATCATCTCGAATTACATGGAGAAATCTGATTACAACATGAACACCAAGTGCTATCTTTCAAATAGCACAAGAACATCAATAATATCTTCTCCTCCATCTTTGTTGTTGCTTGACGATGCGGCCATCTAGCCAACAAGGCGAGGCCGCAAGAAGAACGACGACGAGAGACGTTTCCCCTTGTTCTTCTCTTGGTATCTTGATCGGATTCTGAGTGGATTAGGGTGTTCAAGTGTGTATGAGTGTATGCTCTTAAGCCTTCTTTGATCACACACTTGACCCTCTTCTTATAGTTGACCAAGAGACACAAGAGGGGGCCTCACACCCTTAAGAATTATTGAGTCTCCCGATCAGAGACTCAAAATTCGGTGGGTTGTGTCCTTTCAATTAGAACACATGTCAATTTCGAGTTCAAACTGACAGTTACTGAAAAATCGGACTAGTCCGTATAGAGTCCGGACTAGTCCGGTTACCCTTACTGGACAATATCGGACTAGTCCTCTAAGGATCCGGACTAGTCCGGTCACCCTTACTGGACAAAACCGGACTAATCCGTACTTTACCGGACAAGTCCGGTACTTCCCAACATTTGGCACCGCCCGGGGCTGCCGTTTTTCAGGAAAGAAGCTTAGAAGTGAGCTCGATCGACGGCACCAAGTTTAGCTGGCCTTGCGCGGGTATGCACCGCGTTGGAGGCCGTTCGAAGAACGAACACCTAGCTGGAGCTCTCCGCATCCCTGATGGCATCAACCACGCACCAGTTTCAGATGAATCCAATATATCATTTCTCAAGTTTTTAGAGCTTATTCCATGGATAACATCATATAAAACCCCGCCATATTCCAGTTTGCGTGACGGAGCACGAACAATATACGACCAATCCACCATGATAATAGTGTCAATAAACTGAACGCGCTCACTTCTGAGGGTAATATTTACCAATCGTGTATACTTATTTACAATGGTCCAGAAAGGGGAAACAAATGCAAGCCTTTTAGAAATTCAACAACAATCTTCGTTGTACGAGAAATGTACAAATTGATACCAACGTCTACCTCGCGTCTAATGTAGTTACCGTCAAAGTGTTTGTGTTGGTCGCGCTTCTGGTTCGTGAAGACCCCGTGTCCGACATGCTCATTCCGACGTTCACGCCGGGCTCAATCGGTGCAGGAAGCACGGTGTTCTCGCTGCCCAGCATCATCACAACTGAAGACATGAGGGGCCTGTTCCTTGGCTGCGCTTCGACGCACAGGAGAGCAACCTGTATGCAGCGCATCACCTTGCTGTGGTGAAAGCCGCTGCTGCCCATCGCCTCGTCGTCTAGTAGCTCTATGCTCCTTCCTTCCTTCCACAGCATCCATGCCTAGAAAATTTCCTTAACAGGTCATCGCTAGAGAAATTATCATCAAGAAATGGATAATTATCGGTGCTACTACTTACATAGCCCAGTAGATTGACGTCAAGCTCGGGTTCGTAGGAGCCTCGATTCCTCTTTCCGGTGACAATCTCTAGCACCAGCACCCCGAAGCTAAAGACATCAGATTTTATCGAAATGATGCCATCCATTGCATATTCTGGAGCCATGTAGCCGCTGGAAAACACAGTCTCGTAATTAGTATACGAACGAACGGTCCATTCTCAGACAGAATACGAATACACACTAGTATTAATTAATTTCGAGAGGATACTCACTATGTTCCAATGACCTTTGCAGTGTATGCAGTGGTTTGATCACCTCCAAACATCCTCGCGATACCAAAATCCGAAATTTTCGGGACCATGTTCCTGTCTAGTAACACGTTGCTAGCCTTCAAATCCCTGTGGATGATCCTGAACCTTGAATCTTCGTGTAGGTACTGCAGCCCCCGCGCGACCCCTAAAATTATGTCGTACCGCTTCTGCCATTTTAGAAACCTGCTCTTCCCTTCATCTGCATTATGTACAAAATTAAAACTCACTAACTACTCATTAACAACATACGACAAAATTCGTCGCGAACACGTCTGTGTAGAAATAAACTAACCAAATATGAATACGTCCAAGCTCTGGTTGTGCATGTACTCGTACACAAGGATTCTCTCGTCATCGTCGATGCAGCAGCCGAGTAACCTCACAAGGTTTCTGTGCTGCAGCTTTGCAATCAGCTTCACCTCGTTCATGAACTCCTTGATTCCTTGCATTGATCCCCGGCTCAACCTCTTGAAGGCCACTTGCTGCCCGTCCTCAAGATTTCCCTGTCATGAATTAGTTTGCAGGTCCATTAGGAATTCCAAGAAAAATCGAGCTATTATTTCCCAAGTTATCAAGTATAGCATGCATTTTCTTATTACCACATAAACAGGGCCAAATCCACCTGCTCCGATCTTGTTGTGCTCAGCGAAGTTGTCCGTGGCGTCCAGAATAACGTCTAGATCAAACAATGGGAGGTCAACGTCTTTCCCGGAATAGCTCGCGTTCTCATAGAGATCACCCACTTGTTCATCCCGTACTGGCGGTGGGCTTAGCGTAGGATGGCTCCTGCTGACCCTGTACGGGAGTCCATGATCTACAGTGCTTGGCGGCAACGACGACATGTCACTTTGACCTGTCCTCCTCTCCTTCCTCTTCATCCAGAAACAACAGCAAGCCACCGCTGCCAGCAGGAAAAGTACACCGGCAACAGTCGCGACGATGATGATGATGAGCTTGCTCTTGCGTGGCTGCCGGCGGCTAGCTGGAATCAAGAATTGGTTAGGCCTTATTACCACTATCCATGTGTCATGTGTATGGTTTACTGATTACTTCTATGCATGGGAAGAAGATAGATCATAAAAATGGTAAATTTCTGAACTACAGCATCGTGAAAAAATGTCAGAACCTGTGGCCTTGAGTGCGTCTATCTCGGACTGTGGGAGCCGTATGTACACATCCTGCACGACAATCGGGTACTGCCTCATGTCCAGCAGATCGACAGTCCAGAGGACGCAGCCAACGCCAGCTCCGCCGCTCATATTCGCGGCGGCGTACGCCCCGCAGCTGCAGTTGCTGAGGCAAGCCTGCCTGCACTGGTCCAGATTCATGCCCATGTACACCGCCGCGTCCGTGGCCTGCGGCAGCTTCATCCGGTTGACGACCCAGAAGCCGTCGCCGCCGCCGTCGCAGGTCAGGTTGGCGTTCCTGACACACCCGCCCGCCCAGTCCTTGTTGAGGCTCCACTGCTCCGGCGACCGCGGCACGAAGCCCGGCAGGCAGCTGCACGGCGGGTTCTGGTCCGTGTTGCAGTACCCGAACGGCCCGCACTTGGCGTAGAAGTCGCACTGGTCGGTCGGGTAGTACCAGAAGTTGCTCCAGGCGCCGTTGTTCAAGGAGAACCGCCTCAGCTGCCCGTGCCCGTCCTTGCTGTCGACGACGAGCAACCGGGAGAACAGCGACGGGTCGCGGATGACGTAGCTGTAGTACGTCTCGTCGGGGCTGTGCACCACCTTGAAAGTGAAGTCCTTGGACTTGAGGTACGGCACGCCGGTGAGTATGTCGCCGTTCCACGGCCCGCTGGTGTAGACCCTCTTCGTGCCCCCCTGGACGAGGAAGAACTGCGGCAGCCCGCCGCTGACCAGCTTGAACGTGTAGTCGCCCGGCGACGGGTCGCTGGGGCTCCTCCACGACGTGATGTTCCTGGTGATGCCGGCCCTGCTGTCCTCCCCGAGCTTCATGCCCGGCAGCAGCGTGTCCGTCGGGTAGTCGAAGCTCTGCCACGCCGCGCTCTGATCGGAGCCGCTGCCGTCGGAGCTGAGGACGAAGTTGCCGTTGTCCAGAAGCCGAGCGGCGGCGGCGCGCCCGGTTATGTTCCTGGTGGGCGGCGGGGAGGACCATACGGTGTCGTTGTTGCCGTCGAGGATGAGGAGTCGGCCGCCGACGGAGAGCTGCAGGACGGCCGGGGACGTGAGCACCGGGTCCTGGCGGTTGGCGACCCACACGACGGTCGTCGGTCCCGGGATGCTGGCGTACCAAATGCCGAGGTACGTCCTGCCGTCTTCGGCGCCGGGCGGGCTGAAGAAGCCGAGCGCATAGAGGCCACCGGTCGAGGTGAGCTTCTCGTCGCCGGTGATGGACGTGTTCCTGGGAATGGTGTCAGTCGACGTGACAAGGGTGAAGGAGGCGGCGATGAGGAGGAGGAGGTAGAGCGCACGAACCCCCATGCTCCCGCCCCGAACCGGAGCGCCAATGCAGCCGGCGACTTCCCTCTCCTCTCAGGACATTGGCCTCTTACGGCATGCCGGCTGGTGGCTGTCGTGTGGGGATTGATTTGAGTGCTCCTTCACCGGGAAACGGTCGTGGGACAGAACAGAGTATTCTATGACAGTGCGACGGCTGGAGACTGCGAGGATGTGCGCGCGCGCGCATTTTTTGTTTCTCCCACAGGGCCACGTTCGTGTCGTCATCTGCATATGATCGGAGTAGCTGCAAGGAAAGAAAAAATTGTCAACCACTTGGTGTTGGCGCTCCCGGACTTATGGTTCCCACGCTAGCTGGTGACTATCAGACGCTGAGTTGAGTTCACGCCACCAGCTAAGCTTACGCCGTAGCAGACTGTTCCTGTTCGAACGAGCCTCAAAGGGAGCTCTCGTCTCGTTGATGGCATCAACAGTCTTATCGGGTATCAAAAGATATGCAAAGTGTACCAGATACAGAAACGGTAGTCACCGACGGCGAATTCTCTTCTTGTTTACAGTGTTACAAGCCATGCCACACGGCTTCCATCTGAATGAGACAGGGCATAGTTTATTTCCACTTGCAAACGTCAAGATAAAAGTATTAGGTGTTGAACGTTTGAATCTAGCTGGAATGCAAGATGCTCAATATCATATGCCCGGCTACTTCAAGGGGGCAAGGGTTGACTCCTGAACGGCCAAACGACCCTATCTACACCAACGTCATACCGCAAAATTATAATGCACCGTATTCAAGTCAAACAAGTAACCAACTCATTACCCTTGTCATGTACTCTCTCTATCTCTAAAAAGATGTCGTTTTTTGAACTAAATTTAGTGCTAAAAATGACATCTTTTTAGAGATGAAGAGAGTACCTAACAAGACGCAAGCGACGAGTATTTGGAAACAGAGAGTACAATGGCTAGAGGATGAAAGCTGTGTAGGTGTCTCAGTGTATGGCGAGAGGATGCAAGCAGAAAGTATAGGACGTAGCAGCCCCTCAGCTAAAAACAGACATCTGATTCCAGATACAGATTTAAGAGAGTTCTGGGACGTACATTACGGCCGGGTGCACGAGTTGAAATGAGCAAGTAATTATGCAAAGTGCGAATTGCCGACATACATTCCTCTAAACCCTCCATCTAGCAGCCATTGTTGGCCAACAGAAAGGAAGTGAACAAGGCTTAGATGATCAGATTAATCATTTTATGAGTTGTGCTAAATTTTTAGTTCACCTGATATTACTTTGTGCAATAAACATGCGAGTTGTTGCACAGTAGCAGCCAATTGAGATAGTACTATCTACCGTCCAGGTTGGTAGTAATTGAAAGACCATTCAGGGAGCAGGTTTCTTTAGGAACATCAGTTTCATTTGAAAGCAGCATGGAGAGGAAACCAGGTTGCTTTGGATCTGGTAAGGTAGTATTCTCATTCGTAATCATTGATATGACTTCAGTCATGGATGGTCGGTCTGCTGCATTTTCTTGAACACACAACAAGCTTACATGAATGCATCTTAGTGCCATATTCTCAGGATACGCACCATGTAATAATTTATCAATGAGCTCACAGCATCTCCCTTCTTTCCACAGTTCCCATGCCTGCCAAATTCAGTTGCAGCTACCAAGTTAGAAGTACTCGCAAGAAATTAATAACATTTTACACTTGTTAGTACTTTGTCTTACATAGCCAAGGAGGATAAGAGAGTTGCCACGTGGTTTAGATCCTGAATTTCTTATTCCACTGACAATCTCCAGAAGCAAGACTCCATAGCTAAATACATCGGATTTAACAGAGAAAATGCCAGCCATGGCATATTCAGGCGCCATGTAGCCACTGAAAGAACAGTAATCTATTCAATTCAATATGTCAAATATTAAAATCCAACTTTCAATCCAGAAAACATAAGCTTCATAAGTTAAAATGCAAATGGAAGGCTAGAAACACAGAACCAAGTACTCCCCCCCTTCCCTAAATACTTGTCGCTTTGTAGTTTATTTTTGAACTACAAAGCGACAAGTATTTAGGGACGGAGGGGGTACTTACTATGTTCCCACAACTCTTTTTGTGTTAGCTTGTGTTCCTTGAGGATCAAATATTCTTGCCATCCCAAAGTCTGAGATCTTAGGGTTCATATCAATGTCCAACAAGATGTTGCTTGCTTTCAGGTCCCTGTGAATAATTGTAAGCCGATAATGCTTGTGGAGATACGTAAGACCTTGTGCAACCCCTTCAATTATGTTAATCCGCATAGCCCAGTTCAACAGAGCCCTTCTCGATTGTTCTCCAGAACGAAAATAAAAAATACAGTTACCAGTCAAGAAGACAGCTGAGAGAAGAAAAAGGTAGTAAACAACAAGACCTAAAAGGAAAATCAACATACCAAATAAGAACAAATCCAAGCTTTTGTTTGGCAAATATTCGTTAACTAGTAGCATTTCTTCCCCTTGAATGCAGCAACCAAAAAGCCCAACTAAATTTCTATGCTGAAGCTTAGCAATCAACACAATTTCGTTCTTAAATTCTGGTAACCCTTGCCCTGAATTTGCAGCTAGCCTCTTAACAGCAATCTCCTTTCCATCTGGTAAATTCCCCTATTACATGGTTTCAACATAGTTAGACATTAGATAATACAGTTATTACATACAACATATGACTAATAATGCTGGCTAATAATTTTTTCCTTTTTATAATAAGGAAAGGTGTACCACGATTCTATAATACGCCTTTTTTTTCAAGATCGTGCATTGCACAATTTGCATTAAGAAAGAAGTAGAGAGTACAACACTACCGTCAAGATTTCCGAACCAGCACCAACTTAGATCAACCCCAAGTGACACAGCGAGACCCAAGGCTACTACCTGCGCCATCGATGACGACCTACTACCGATAACCAAAACATGGCTAAGCTACGACCCATAACAAGACATGAACCATAACCATCAACACAAAGAAACAATGTAACAACCATGTGTACACAAAAAGTTCTATCTTCATTATTAGAGGGTAATTAGTGGATTGATTAACATGATAGGGGTAGGGTACACATATATAGCCCCATAGGGGGCTGGTACATGGGCCTAGCCCAATACACACACGCACACAGTCTAACACCCCCGGGGGCTGGTACATGGGCCTAGCCCAATACACACACGCACATAGTCTAACACCCCGCCACAGTCCCAACATCTAGACACGGCAGATGTTGAGACTGGACCGAAACTCAGAGAACAGCAACGACGGGAGCCCCTTCGTGAACATATCGGCGAACTGTGACGTCGTCAGGACGTGGAGAACTCGAAACTCGCAACGTGCAACCCACTCACGAACAAAATGGAAGTAGATCTCCACATGCTTCGTGCGATGATGTTGGACGGAGTTGGTGGAGAGGTAGACGGCACTGACGTTGTCGCAATAGACCAACATGCTCCGCATGACGAGAAGTGGAGCTCCTGAAGCAGCTGATGAAGCCAGGAAGCCTCAACCACAACGCGGTACTCCGCCTCAGCACTCGAGCACGACACCACGGGCTGCCGCTTCGAGGACCAAGAGATGAGGTTGCCGCTCAGGAAGACGTCATAGCAAGAGGTGGGCCGACAAGTGTCCGAGCAGCCTGTCCAGTCAGCGTTGGTGTCACGCCGAACAAGGAGGCTGTAGTTGAGGGTGTCGCGTAGGTACCGAAGGATCTGCTTCACAGCGGTGAGGTGCGCCTCCCGTGGGTCATGTATGTGAAGGCACACCTGCTGAAACGCGTAGGAGATATCCGGCCTGGTAAAGGTGAGGTACTGAAGGACACCTGCAAGACTCCTGTAAGCAGTCGGGTCATTGACGGGTGTCCCGTTGGCAGAGGAAACCTTCGCCTGTGTATCTACCGGAGTGGAGCACGGCTTGCACTCAGCCATGTCTGCTCGCTCGAGGATGTCCAGGCAGTACTATCACTGGTGAAAGAACATGCCACCTAGTCGGTCCTCGACCGCAATACCCAAGAAGTGGTGAAGTTGGCCTAAGTCCTTCATAGCGAACTCCTGCTGTAAGGCGGAGACAATGCGCTGAAATAGAGACGGACTGGACACCGTCAGTATAATGTCATCGAAGTACAGAAGAAGGTAGGCAGTGTCACCCTCCCGTCGATAGAACAACGGCGAAATGTCCGACTTGGCCTCAACGAAGCTCGAGACCAGAAAAGAGGCGAACCGGTTGTACCAGGCTCAACCAGGCTCGGGGTGCCTGCTTCGGACCGTACAGAGACTTGCTCAGCTTGCAGACCATGTCTGGATGAGCTGAATCAACGAACTCGTTGGTTGACTGTAGTACACCGTCTCTATCAGAGTGTCATGGAGGAAGCCGTTCTTGACGTCCAGCTGGTGGACGGGCCAAGAACGCGAGAGAGCCAACGACATAACGGTATGAACCGTCGCCGGCTTCACCACCGAACTGAAGGTCTCGTCGTAGTCAACCCAGGGCGCTAAGTGAAGCCCTTGTATCTCTCCAAAGAACCATCCGTCTTCTTATGCGTGAACACCCACTTGCCCGTGATAATATTGCCACGACTGGGACGGGGGACCAGGTCCCAGGTCTGGTTGGCAAGCACGGCCTCATACTCTTCCTCCATAGCGCGACATAGTGAGGATCGACGAGGGCGCTACGGACATAAGACGGTATAGGCCAGATCGAAGAGGAGGCAGACGGGGGAGACGTCGTCGACGAGAGGACGACCCCGGAGAAATGCTCAACCGGTCGGAGAACCCCAGCAACACATTGAGTCACCAAAGGGTGGACGGGACTTGGGTTCCGGTGGAGCAGAGGAGGGTGGTACACCGGGGGCTCGGAGCCAACAGGGGTCTAATCACCAACGCGCTCACGTTGCTGATAGACAAGAGCGGGTTCGGCAAAACCGTGGTACCGTGGTCGCGCATGGAGCAGCGAGTGACGTCAGAGACGTCGGGGCCGCGCGTGGCGCGACTGTGGAGGTTGGAGACGTCGGGGCCGCGCGTGGCGCAACTGTAGAGGTCGGAGACGCCGGAGCTGCTAGAGCCTGAGCACCAACCCGCGCTCGTCGCTGATAGACGAGAGCGGGGTTGGTGAAATGAGAAGTCGGGGTTGCGGGAGGCGCAACCGGTAGCGTCTAAGGCGCTGGTACTGCGCACGGTGCAGTAGTCAACCTCGGAGACGCCAAGGCCGCACAAGGCGTGACTGGTGATGTCAGGGACGCGCATGATGCAGCGGGTGACGTCGGGGACGCGCGTGGCGCAGCGGGTCGTCCTATCCGCCTAGCGCGAGACGGCCTTCGACGTGTGCGATCTCTGATCCGTCAATGTTGCCTTCTGTTGCGGATGCGTAGTGGGGAGTGAGACACGGAGCTGCCCCTGCGAATCGCCCCTGCATCTCTTGCATAAATGGGGCTAGGATGTAATGTCCCATCTTTGTCTTGTCTGCCTTCTGTCCCATGGTCCAGGCGGCGCAACCTGACACCCTTCTCAGACTTTCCAATGCCTTCCTTGGGACCATGCGTAAGGTCCAACCAGTCGTGTCAGATGGGCGACTGGTCGATGTGTACCCGACCCGCCTTGGTCAGACAGGCGCCCGACATGCCCAAGTCGAGGGGTTGATTTCTTGGTGGACTCTGCGACACTACCTTCTTATAGGTTGGAGGAGCGGCCACTAGAGTCCAACCCACCCGACCTGTCCTAGGTTGGGTTGGTTGAGCCCCCAAAGGGACCCAGACGGGACCCAGACGAGAGTCGAGACAAAGTCGAGTTGGTGTGCGACTCTGACCTGGTCTTAGCCTGCCGAGGTGGCAACACTTCGTCTGGTGGGCCACTTCTTGACACGACCTGACAGATCATACCTTCGACTGGTTTTTCACGACGGCGGATGCCTACGAAGCTTCTCTTCTCAAACGACAGTTATTGAGAACCCGTTCTTATTACACTGACAAATATTAAATCAGATTGCAAAAGACATCACAAGAAGGTGCCATCATTGTGTAATCCCCCAGCCATTAAACTCCAGTCGTGAAACGCACTAATAAAAGCAACAAAAAAGGTAAAATCTTGAACTTGCTACGGAACACAAATCAATAGATCCTAATACAATCTATAACCAATAAATTTCTAGAAACAAGAAAACCAAATTATATTTATATTCATTCTCAATTAATATGCTCAGTTGAGGTGGCTACAATGTTAGATTTCAGAATTTTCCCCGGTCATTGTTGAATGATAACATAAAATACTCGGACTGAATCACTATTAAATATGTATAGAAATACCATAACAGCGAATAGGGTTAATCCAAGTTAGATACTATAACAGCCTACAAAATTTTGTATTTTGACAGTATAATTAATACGTTCTGGGAAAAAAAGTACTAGAATAACCCTACAGTTAGTCCAGATGCCATTCAATTAAAGATAAATAAATTCCGTAGTTCAACATGGGCACACGCGGATGTGAAAAATAAAATGGTGCATCCATCTCCTCATCAAGTTCCCTCATGTGTCTAATATACTATCTTCAATATCCCTTTTCCATGTAGATATTTGATATCAATCACAGGATAGGGGCATTCACTAGAATTATTTGCGCAAAAACATGCAGGTATGATGTTTGACCATGAGCATCAGAATTAGGCACTCTTCCTTTTTCTTAAAAGAAGAAATGCTCATCATAAACATGTGACCAGAAGAGATTCAAGAACATGTGGTACCTTGTACACAGGGCCAAACCCCCCTTCTCCAAGCTTATTTTCCGTTGCAAAATTATCAGTGGCATTCTTTATTTGTGAAAAGGCAAACATCGTAAAATGAGAGCCTGTCTCTTCACTCTCCCAAAAGTTGATCATATCTGAAGTCACTAAGGAGGATTGATCATGGTTTTTTTGTTTGCCTGATCCATGGAAGAGAATTTTTGTCATGTTTTCACCTACAATTCACAAGAAAAATTACACTTTCTTTAGCTATATATGACTACCAGTGTTTACCTTTATTTTTTGATCTCCTTATCAGAAGAAAAAGGATGAGACAAAAGATAATAAATGCAATCGAAGGAAGTACACCAGCTATCCAAAGCATTTTGCGACCTGAATAGGAAGAAAAGGGAGTTAATAATAATTTTTTGCAGGTCCTTTCGTGGTCATATATTCCAAACTGGATTATTACTTTTCTTTTGTGTAGCCAATTATCTAGTACCACCCTAAGTACCACTGATAACTTATGGTATATATTCATACCTGACGTACTGGTTGATTCTAACTCTGATGCAGCCATGCGAAGATGCAGAGTTCCTACTCCACTTCCATTATATCCGTACTGAATATTTGATAGATTACCATACCATAGGGTACAACCGTCCGATATAGAATATGCAGTACAAGAGCAACATTTCATGCATGCCGATTGGCATTCATTGTATCCCGTAACAGGCAACTTCTCTTTGTTGTCAGGAAGTCGCATACCAGGCATAGAAATAAACTTATCACCATCACATTGCAACGGGATTTTCCTATTACATCCATTCCTTGTATTTCCTTGGTCTTGTAGCTCGAAGCCTTTTGGACATTGACAAAGGGATGCCGATATGTCATTGGATGTTGATAATATAGTGTTGTTGCAAATACCAAATACTCCACATAACTTATAAACATCACAACTAGTGGGTTGCCTCCATAAAAGAATCCATGATTTAACTTCAGGATCAAAATGTGATATGATCAATGAACCATCTGGATGCAACACAATCTTTGTCATTATGTTCATAGGATTGGAAGCGTATCTGCATGTAAGGTTGTCACATTGGAATAAAACAGGGATGGTACTGATGGATTTTAGCTCTGGGATAAGATAGTTAGTATCACCGTTCCAGTGTCCAATGGTCCGAAATGGAATCTCATTCCACCAGATAATCAGTTGTAATGCATTAGCTACACTAGCTCCAAAAGTGTAATCCCCTTTTGATGGGTCATCATAACTCTTCCATGAATTCAGCAATTTATATCTAAAAGTAATATTCATTCCAGGGAACCATGTATCAGTGGGAAAGTCAAAGCTCTGCCATATGATCTTGCTTTGGTCAGAGATGCTCCTTAAGACAAAGTTACCATCATCCTGTATTGCAGCCTCCACGTCTTGCACTCCTGTCCCGTTTGCCACAGTAAATGATTTGCCCCTGCCATCTAGAATTACCAAATTGCTACTATTGTCAAACCTAAGTATGCCCAAATTATCTTGTAATGGATTGTTCCTATTAGCAACCCATACAACTTTCCTTTCTGGATCACTGGTGTACCATATACCAACATATCGGTAGGCCGAAGCACCAGGGCTAAAGAAACTGAGCACAAAGTTTTTGTTCAAGGACATTATGGTCTGTCCATCTGAAATTGATTGGTTTTGAAAGATGATGTCTGATCTTGCAGCGAGGGTTGATACACATCTTGTTGCTAATGCAGAGAGAATCAGCAGATCAGCAACACCGCAGATCCTCCAAAAGTTATTTTTTCCAAACATGGTAACTTCCAGGCATCAATCTAGGATAACAAAAAAAAAAACTGAAATAGTCAATTTGAGAGAGGGAGAAAGAGAGAGAGAGAGGGAGAGAGAGAGAGAGAGAGAGAGAGAGAGAGAGAGAGTTTACATACCTCTCTGAACTTTTCTGAATAGAGGAAATTCTTCTTGCAATTGCTTTGGGGATGGAGGGTAAACAATTGTCCAAGCAGATATCTCCAGCATCGTGAACAGTCAGAGCTGCCAGTTTTGAACTTTCCATGGTGAAACAATGAGGCCGCCAACTTTCCCGCAGTGAGTCTAGTATGGCAGTAGTCAATGCTTGAAAGCGACTAAAATGTCTGTAGTAGAGACCTGTTGTATTACAGTCAAACACGAATAATTGGTCAAACAGTCATTATTCAATGTGAAGAGGACCTTTCTACTCCCCCAATCATAGGTGCACCTCTCCATTTATTCAATTTGAACCGGAAATAAGCACAGCCTATGACATTCCAGAAACAATCACGAAGGGGATGACAAAATGGAACGGAAAACAGGCAATTCCAAATCAGCTCTGAAAGAAGAGTATGCCTTGCAGACAAAACATAAGGAGAAATATCAGCAGTGCAATCAAAAGAGTTAATCTGTCAGTATTTCCTGGTAAGTGTAATGCATCTCATGGCGTCCCTCTATGCTACCAGTGCGTACTGATGTATATGATTTTTTTATCGGATTCATATGAATTGTTGTGGCGCTGAAAAACCCAATTGAAACCAGAAACGAATTGAATACCGGCTTCCAACAGTACGGGCCGCGGGAAGAGGGGTCATAAGCTAATGCTAATGTCGATGGTACCATCCACTTGATCTCGTTTCTCTCCCACCAACCAACAGAACGCCTCTCAATTATCGCACGAGCCGACATCTCCTTCCTTCCATCCCCTTCAGCCATTTAAGGCCAGTGATTGCAAGAATGACCTACCATTGAGAAGCCCAGAAGATTTCAGTTGCAGCAGGTAAACACACGGGGAGCGATCGGATGAGCTGGCCGCAACAGCCAGCATCCAAGTAACGAGCTGCTGCAACTGCAGCGAGCTCCTCCGATCGCTCCCATGGATTAAACACCGTAAACGATTCTAACTGCAGAGAGGGCGTGCCACGGTTCGAACTGTAAGATCGACGTTGCAAACAGAAAAGACGACAAGACGAGGAGAATCACCTGCTTTCGCGGTTCCCGTTGCCTTTGGCCTCCGGGCGCCGCCACCGCTGTGGTCAAGGTGGAGTCGACGCCTGTACGGCTGCACATGTGAGGCAGGCGAGGAGGGCCCCTCGTCAACTCCCCACCACGGCTACGAGTGGTCCGTCCGCAAGCCACGGCCCACGAGGACGGTCCCGAGATGGGCTGTGGTTGTGAATTATGACCAAAGTACAAACATGAGAACCGGGCCGAGCAAAACAAACAAAATACGTTGGGCCTTCTAACTGCCCCCGACCACGATTGCATTAATATGGCCACGAGCAAGACTCGGGACTCTTTCTGGTTGCAGTTTTCAGCTTGTTTAGCTTCTTGAGAAAGAAAACACGCAAGTTGGTAACAATAGATTCTTTTGATTTCAATTGATAACAACGCGCCCTCGGGCCTTGGAACGAAATTTCCTGAGCATTACGTTCAGGTTCAAATCAATGTAACACTGTAACAGGGTATTATCTATACATAATCCTAGAAACGAAGAGCCAGCAATGCGTAACAGGGTCAAAACAAAATCAAGTGCCTAGCCTAGCAGCAGAACTGATAAGTCGGGCGGACCCACTCGTCACCGTCCCCGTCCAAGATCCATCGTCAAACAGAACAAAAAAAAACGGGGAAGCCAGCCGCCAGGCTCCCGGATTGACCTAAGCTTCCGTTCATACACGAACTTCCGATCACCACCCTAACCCATTTTCTTATTACGTGGCCGTGCCGCTGATGCACAAATGTACTGTAAAAAGAAACATGACCCGTTCAAGCAAACCCTTCGTTGAGACCTAGCAGAAGCAGAGACTCGGGTGTAATTTCGCAGAAACCAAGCGAAAACCGCCGGGCACAGCAACCGCTTCTTAAAGATAGGCAGGATATATGGAGGATGCTTGCAATTACCTGTACTTTGGCTGGCACGCATGGATAGACTGCTGTCTGCTTCCCAGAACCTCACGGACTCCTCAACCTCCATCCAGAGCCACCCCTTCATATAAACACCATTCTCATCCTCAATCATCCTGTGTGCCACTCATAAATTGGCCAAGAACTTTCAGTTCTCCAATCGTCATATAAACACCATACGCCGACTGATTCCGGTATGGGTGTAGACACGTGCTCCTCCGTGCACTTTGAGGACTTCCTGCCATCGATGGCGCGGAAGCTCGGGGTGGAAGGTCTGATGCAAGAGCTCTGCAAGGGGTTCCAGCTGCTGATGGACCCAAGGACAGGTAAGATCACCTTCCAGAGCCTGAAGAAGAATGCCGCCAGGCTTGGGCTTGGCGAGCTCCGGGACGACGAGCTCTCAGAGATGATGAGGGAGGGGGACCTTGACGGTGATGGGGTGCTGGATGAGATGGAGTTCTGCATTCTCATGGTCAGATTGAGCCCTGAGCTTATGGAAGAAGAGTCACATATAATGTTTTAGTATTATTAATATATTAATATTTTACTTGTTACTTAAATACGGAAGAATACAGGCGATTGTTGTCAATTTATTAATGCGATGATTCTACATTACAAAAGTAGTCTGACACTGCTCAAGTTACCATACTACTCCCTCCGGTATCAAAATATTTGTCGTTTCAAACAAACAAAATGAACTAAAAATGAACTGACCAAGGCTGTCCTAACGACAAAAATATATTTTGATACCGGAGGGAGTAACAAGGCGACAACTGGCTGCCATGAGTATCCACTATCCAGTTTACAGTCACGACATCGTCAGATCCTTTCATATCTGTGTTTTATAGATACAAAAGACATACGCCTGAGGGTTGATACCAAGGGAAGATGTTTATTCAAAATAGCATTCAAATGTGCAGAAAAACAAAAAGCTTATGAGTTATGACAAACCGTATTACAGGAGTGTTAACTCATTCATACCTCACCTCAACTACCTTAACTCCATCCAACTGTACTGTTATGAAAGTTCTACTGGAGTGCCACAGAGCTCGCTGATCTCCTTCTCCAGGAGTTGCACAAGCTTCACTCCAGTCCGCTTGTATATCCAACTGCTTGTTTCTGCATCCCAATCAAATCTTGAAGGCCCACTGCATTCAGATACAGGTAACAAAATGTATAACATGGCGTATGAATTAAGCAATGAACATTCAGGTATGATACCTTGAGATATACCCAGCCAAAGAAGTATACAGTGGCATTTTTGGATTGAGAATAAAGTATGAGTAGATGTTTAAATTCTGATACATACAGGAAACATGAAGGCCAATCAAACCTCAAATCATAATGGCCACGCTCTATTTTGTTCATTAAGGGACGCTACTTATTACTAATACAGGTGAAAAACAAATACAATAACAATACCTTACAGGTGAAGATAACCATATTTGTCTGTTTGGTGTTTGCTTGTTTACGACATATGTTCCCAAATCCCCAAGCCTCAGTGTTAAGACCTGATTCTGGAAAGTTCAGAGGAAAAGAAGGACGCATCAATAACTGAAGGCCTGCAAAAAATGCATATTAGCACGAATTTAACATGATTCTCCGTTGAAGTTGCAACTAACCCCATAGTCTATGTCAAAGCCATCCATCTGAATGGAGTCCCCATACTCCTAAACCATATAGAAATTTTTATTCTCACCCCTAAATACCATCAAACCTTTTCGCGATAGACGACAGCGTATGTTTGCAGATTCCTATCAGATATGGGTCACGGATAGGTGCTGCAGATTCCCAAACCGCGGCAGCAAGTCTGTGTGCACGACGGATGCTTGGTTTCCTTGCGTTGCATTGCATCGTGTTTCGACACGCTGCACGAATGGCCTTCTGATCAAAAGGAAATACTACCTCCGTTACGTATTACTCCCTCCTTATTATTTTAATTGACGTTTCAGACAACAATATCACTACTACAAAAAACATTTTTACAGGCGCATCTATATTTTTTTTACAGACGGTCCATTAAAAGTGCCGCCTGTGATGTGAGATGAGTTAATAACCGTCTGTGATAATAGAATATCACAGGTGGTCCGTAACAAACAACCGCCTGTGAAAATGTATTGATTTTCACAGGCGGCCCGTAACAAAAACCGCCTGTGATAATAGTCATTATCACAGGCGGTCCATAACAAACAACCGTCTGTGAAAATATAATGATTTTCACAGGCGGTCTGTAACATAAAAACCGCCTGTGATAATGATGGCTCCTCATTGGTCCGCTGCTTCATCCCACGGATCACTCTTGGACTTCGTATCTCCGCTGTCCGCTGCTTATCGATCCAACGACTCAGTTTAGAAGCCGCACGATAGATGTGTCTATAACAGCAGCAGCCACAGTTCAGTCTGTGATCCTCCGTCAGCCTTTCAAGGTACGGCTTCCGGCGGCATCTCCCAAGGCGCGGCTGCCGGCGGCCTCTCTCAAGGCGCGACTAAGGCGCGACTTCGGTTGCTCCAGACCTCGGCGGCTCCGGCGCGGCCTCCCGACGAGTGCGAGCCCTGCCGACGCGAGCACGGGCGCGGATCTGGCACAGTCCACCTCGGGCTCCCGGCGGCGCGGCTGCCGGCGGCCTCTCTCAAGGCGCGATTAAGGCGCGACTTCGGTTGCTCCGGACCTCGACGGCTCTAGCGCGGCCTCCCGACGAGCGCGAGCCCTGCCGACGCGAGCACGGACACAGATCTGGCACAGTCTACCTCAGGCTCCCGGCGGCGCGACTCCGGCGCGCCTCCCGGCGAGCGAGCGCCCTGCCGGCGTGGGCGCGGGCACAGATCCGGCGCGGTCTACCTCGGGCTCTCGACGACGCGGCTCCTCCGGCTCCAAGCGGCACGACCTCGTCGGGCTTCGGGCGGCACGGCTCTTGGCGGTGCGACCTCCTTCGTCACTTGGCGGCGCTCTTCCAGCTCCCGGCAACGCGGCGACCTCCAGGCGGCGCGGCCTCTTCTGACTCCCGGCGGCACATGTGAATTTTTTTTTGTTTCACTAGCCATTTTCACAGGCGGTTTTTAATTAAAAACCGCCTGTGAAAATCTATTTTCACAGGCGGTTCTTAATTAAAAACCGCCTGTGAAAATCTATTTTCACAGGCGGTTCTTAATTAAAAACCGCCTGTGAAAATAGATTTTCACAGGCGGTTTTTAATTAAAAACCGCCTGTGAAAATGCATTTTTACAGGCGGTTTTTTATTAAAAACCGTCTGTGAAAATGTAGTTTCACAGGCGGATTATGCAACCGCCTGTGTTAATCGATCATTTTTACAGGCTCTTCGTTACAGGCGGTTTTTAAAACCGTATGCGATAATATGTTTAGAACCGCCTGCGATGAACCATTTTGTAGTAGTGTATGAACTAGAAATGAGTTAGCAACCGCTGTCCGTACGTCAAACAAAAAGATAAAGAGGGAGTATATGTCGTTTCCGACAAAAGAAATAGCATGCAAAAGTTGGTATTTGTTTCATTGTCGGCTTTTTGCCATGGAAGGCATTCCCATTCAAGTTAATTCTGTTTGGAAGGTTTTGAGTAGGAATATGACTAATTAAGATCAACAAGACACTGCGGATGTAGAGTAAATTTTATCCAGAGTGTCTTCTGATCTAATCCTTGTGTGTCTGATGGAGTCACGTGACACTTATGCGTGTATCAGTTATATCTCCTTTTTTTTTATACAAATGCCTCGTATGGAGTTCTCCTTTATTTCATTCGCTAAAGGATAACTGTTACTTTGATTCATATCTCATGCCAATACCACTTTCTTACTTTCATTTGATTCTGTATTCCACATTGTTTTTCGAAAAAAAGATTCTGTATTCCGCATTGTCACATGATTCCAACTTGTGTGCCAGGGTAATTTGCCTGTGGACTTACGAATTACCTCGAATATCGATTTATGTACAGTCGTACAGATACTATGTGACTTTCGAGCTACACACTTGTGTAGGAAATCCCTCTCTCTCTCTCTCTTCCCAGTTCCCAGTAGCCGCCAAATGTCCAGCCTTTGAGCATGTTCGTGGATCGTGGCCACGGCAACAGAAGGTACAGTATGACGAACGCTACTCGATCCACCGAGAACACGGCGCACAAGTGATCTGGCCATCTAGGAGCCTCCAGGAGCATGAAAATTGAAGGTTTCCACCCCGTACACCGTGCCTGCAGCTACAAACTACTCCCTCCTTTCCATATTATTTGTCGTTTAGGACAAGAATTCTAGTTCAAAATGAACTAAAATCTTTGTCCTAAACGACAAATAATATGGGAAAGAGGTAGTACTGCAAGCACGTTGGGGTCTCGTGGGTCCTATTCCTTAGCTTAGCCGACATGCTACTGTGCTGGGCCAAGCACAACTAAAGCAACGGCCAGGGCCACCTAAAACAACCTATTCAGCTGGGCCCTTCCAAACAAACGAACAAAAATATAGGCCCAACAAAAAGGTCCTGGCTGTACAGCGCGACCAACCCAGCGCGACAGCTTCCGCCACCCAACTCTGACAGCGCCGTGGCAACCGAAGAAAATCCAGGCAGAATTGACCGGCACCGGTGGGCGCGCGGGCGGAGTGGACCACGACGAACGCTTCCTACACGGCCACCTACGGTCCACACGCCCCCATCCCCAGCCAGCCAGCGTCACGACCACGGCCCCCCTGCAGCGCGGCGCTGGTGATGACTGGACTGATGATGATTGCACAGCAGCGCGTGCGCCGGTATAAAAGCTCGAGCTCACCTCTTCCCCTGTCTGCGGCGCGGCCAAACTAGTTCCCGTAATCCATCCCATCGCGTGGTGCGACCCGGGATCCCCTCGTGCTCCTCCACTGCTCCCCGGCCCCTCTCCTCCCTCCCCCTACTACTGCTCCACGAGGGAGACAGACAGACGGACAGATCGACAGGACAGGACCGAGGACCCCGCAGATCCCATCGAAATTCCCGACCGCGTCGTCCAGGCCCCGCCTTCCGCCGCCTGCGACGACCGCTCTCTCTCCTCTCCTCTCCTCGGTATGGCGTCCCTGCAACCCGTCGCTTGATTCCATTCCGTTCCTTCTTTCGAACTTACCCCGCGCTCGCAACGGCGGCGGCGCGGCGGTCTCGTTACGCTCGAGGTTCGAATTGCGCCGCCTTGGCGCGCAATTCGCCGGTGCTGGTGGGATCCGGATCGAGTTCGTGTCGCTAGGATCATCGTTTAGTAACTTCGTGGTAGGTGTATGTTCGGTAAAGCGATTGTGTCCCCCCTCCATGAGCTCGCTAATAAGCATGGTGACTGTTGAGATGGCTTGGTGTCTCGCGTTGAGTTGCTTGATCACTCGCTACTCTGAATCGAACATGGAGGGGCAATTGCTCTCGTGTATTGCCGTCTTGACCATGGATGGCCACATGATGGAGCACACCGAGCATTGCAAACACAAAATTGTTGTTGCTGGTCGTAAGTAGAAATGGAAGACACATGTAGAACAACCGATCAGGCAACAGTGGTTCTTATTAAATGTTTGAATTGGGGAGGGTGATTATGTTATCATGTACTCTTCATGGCACTTTGCAGAATTGGATTGGTTTTCTGGTGCCACTTTATGGTTCATAGCACAGTGGAGTCATAGAGAACCACCGATTATTTTTTTAATGCATTAGATAGAGCCACTCTACATCTATTCCTTGTTGGAAAAAAAAAACATGAATTTTTTTGCCTGTTCTTGTAGGTGCGGATAGTTAGATGCTTGCGCAATACAGCATACTAGGTAGTGCGGCATATTTGGAATATCTTGGTCTGGTTAGTAGAAATAAATTGGCTTCAAGGCTACTTGTGCCATAATGCTACTTTCTAATGGAGTGTCGTGGCCCATATATATGGATGCTTAAAGTCCTGATTTGTAATCGTGTTTGTGAGCTTACTGTGTGATAGCAGAGTGGGTGGTCGTTGCTTGATGACCATTGATTGGAAGATTTTTATTAGCTGCGAGGAGTTGCACCTTTGCAATAATTGGTGTGTCTGATTGAGTGTTGCAACTTGCATGGGCGTCTTACTAATCATTTTGTGAACTGGGAGTTCGATGGTGTGGCGAATTTTTGCCACTGTTTGATAGATACCCATCCCATAAATGCATATGTGTGTGGTGTGATTCTTCATATTGACATTTTTTAACAATTGATGCTGTAGCAAAAGTTTGTCACCATTTGATAGATACTTTTTCCTGTACATCTAGGTATGTACTTAGTGGGAACAGCATAGAAATTGATGTCTTTTCATGCTCGTATAGAGGCCCACCGAAGATGAATAGTGGCAAACTCTGGGTTTTCTTGTCTGAATACATATGTTGCCCAGCTTATTTTGAGTTGTGGGATTAGTTGTCACCTTCCAATATTGTTCTTCTCCTGACGGAGCAAAATCAAAGTCGTAGCATTTCTTTCAACTATGGTAACTCTCAAGTCTTATATACAAGCAGTATGCTTGCATCTGATCCATATTGTTGATTGTTATTGCAGTTTTCATTCCTCCTACCCCACATGATGCTTAGATAACCTGAGAAGTTCTGGGTTTTATCCTTGCTTTGAACTTTCAAATTGCCTAAGATTCAGTTCTATTTATTGAAGATGAATGGTTCAAGTGATTCCCAAGGATACCATGTCAGTGGAGAGAAGGAAGTATGTCATGTTAGCCGTCCCATTCTGAACAATGGACCAAAGCACCGTCCATTGACCCCTATGAGACGTTGCCGTGGTATAGCATGTGTCGCGATAATACTGTCAACAGCATTCCTACTGATAGTTTACATAGCCCCTATAACTACTTTCGCCATACGGCTTTTCAGCATTCATTATAGTCGAAAGATGACTTCCTTTCTGTTTGGAATGTGGTTATCTTTATGGCCATTCTTGTTTGAGAAGATCAACAGAACGAAGGTGGTTTTCTCTGGTGACAATTTGCCTCAAAAAAGGCGTGTGTTGTTATTTGCCAACCACAGGACCGAGGTTGACTGGATGTACTTGTGGGATCTTGCATTGAGGAAAGGACATTTAGGATATATCAAGTACATCCTTAAGAGCAGCTTGATGAAACTGCCTATTTTTAGTTGGGCATTTCACATTTTTGAGTTTATCCCAGTAGAAAGGAACTGGGAGATTGATGAAGCAATTATTCAGAACAAACTATCAAAATTTAAGAATCCCAGGGATCCTATCTGGCTGGCGGTGTTCCCTGAAGGAACGGATTATACGTAAGGCATATTTATCTTTAAATTTATTATTATATATCCATAAATCATCATTCATGAATGAAATATATAGTAGCAATGCAAATTCCAATCTTATGTATTTCCAGTTATGGTTAGCAAACAAATTTCTACTTGTGTGCTGCCGTTTTGACATTGCTTTTATGTATTGCTTCAGAAATTGTTTGTCATCCCATCTGCATGGTTTTCCTATTTTCCTTTCTTTATGATTGTTGTTGGTGATTTTATCTTAGGGAGAAAAAATGCATCAAGAGTCAAGAGTATGCTTCAGAGCATGGTTTGCCTAAGCTAGAAAATGTCCTTCTTCCAAAGACAAAGGGATTCATTTGTTCTTTGCAAGAGTTGAGAGGTTCATTAGATGCAGGTGAATGCCCCACCCCCATCTTATATTTGCATGCTAAATATGTTGCCATGACTTCATGTTTTACTGTTGGTTTAGAATCTTCCTCTTCTTCTAGCAGCAGCGTCTTTATGAACAAATAACTGTTAACATACTAGGTATAACCAATCCTTGAGTATTAGGACTTTTGTTCATCACACATACACATAATGTTAGTTCAAGAGATCGGTTGTTACTGAAAATTGTTATCCATTTGTCTTTATTAGGTTATAAAATCAGAACAGTAGTTCTTAGGACATATAGTTTTAAAATTGATGGTATTGATCAAGGACATGAATTATCCATTGCTTGCATAGAATCTTCATGTTTAATCATCCAACTTTAAATCTGATATACTGAAAGGGGGACATATTTTGCATTCAAAATGAACCAAAACAAAACAGAATTGATGTTGTGCGCTGTGCACTCAGTATGTCTCTTTTTTTGGTTGGAGCCGGACTTGCATGTACTAGCATTAATATTTTTTCACGGTTAATGACCAAAAACAACTAATGCATGAATTCTGGTGGTTAGCGCCACATATGCTGGAATTAATGAATTCCCTGAAAACATGAAATATTTGGCCTGCCGAACTGCTTTGTACTGTTGAAGCTTATTTCCTGTTGCTTATGTGCTGACAGCATGTTTTGGTTTCTAATCTTCAAACATTTTGAAATTTTAGCTCCTGACTTGATCTGATTCATGCAGTTTATGATGTGACAATTGCATACAAGCATCGACTTCCAGATTTTCTGGACAATGTATACGGTGTGGATCCTTCTGAAGTCCATGTCCACATCAGAACTGTTGAGCTCCATGAAATCCCCTCATCAGAAGACGAAGTAACCGAATGGTTGATAGAGAGGTTCAGGCAGAAGGACCAACTCCTGTCTGATTTCTTTGCAAAGGGCCACTTTCCTGACGAAGGAACTGAAGGGGATTTATCCACACCAAAGTGCCTGGCAAACTTTTTCGTGATAGTCGGCTTGACAGGCATCTGCTTGTACCTAACTCTTTTCTCGTCCGCGTGGTTCAAGGTCTACGTTGTGGCAAGCTGCGCCTACCTCTCATTTGTTACCTATTTCTCCATACAACCACCGCAACTGATAGGTTCACCGGAGGCTGATGATGTCCATGCCAAAAAGGCTTTGTAGCAGATGTTGTAACTTGCGACTGGAAACCGTATACCTGTAAAAAGATTTTTACTGCTGCAATTTTGACGTGTGTCAGTTTAATATTCCCCTGTGAGCTATGTTCTGCGAATGGACAGACAAACAAGCCACGGCGGTAAACTGTACAATAAGATGGAGAGTAAACATTTGCAAGTTCTGCTTCATCTGCAGTCGTAAATGAATTACATATTGCAGTGGAATTTCGCTAAGCAATCCTTTTCAGTGTCTAATGAAAGCAGTGTACTCCTGACGGGATTGTTGCAGGTACAGAGTTCTAGTACGATTAAGTATAGATAGATTTTAAATGGATCAACAAGTCGTTGTAGTATAGTGGTGAGTATTCCCGCCTGTCACGCGGGTGACCCGGGTTCGATCCCCGGCAACGGCGTTATAATTTTTTATTTCGGAACCTCCTCGGCGCTGTTTTTCCACGCGCGCATAGACAATTACGTAGCCAGAAGGTGTCCCCATCTCGATTCAAAACACGGAATCAATTATGAACGCTACATGCCAGGCAAATTTTCCCTTTTGAAAATTGCTTGTGAGGCGCACGAAATTTGACGGAAAATAAGGAAAGGGACGCACGTTTCTTCTAGAAAGTCCTCGCAATACCGAGTTACCCAGACTTCCTTGTAATGATAATGAAACGAATCACACTAGGCAAATCGTTGGTCTTAAAGGCGTAAAACATCTCTCTGACCAGCGGCAGTGTTCCCGATCTCGAAGCTGACTGCGGTCCTCCTAGTTTATAATTATAGGTGGCCAACGGGCCGGCCCGGCCCGATCCCGACCGGCTCGTGCCTCAAAAGTCTCGGCCCGTAAAAAAAACCATGCCGGGTCGGCCCGCGGGCCGGAGGTCTAGGCCCGGGCACGATCCGAACTCAATTTAGGCATGTTAGGCCGTCAATGGGCCGTGTCGGGCCAGCTCGTGGCCTGTTTCAGTTAAAAAGACACTAAAAATGGCAAAAAACATTACTCGAGTCTAAACAGGTCGTGACTGCAAGCCCAACTGGTCGGATGTCCAGGCTCGAGCACGGACCGGGCTTTGGGCCGGCCCGGGCCCTTTTTCGGGCCGTGCTTTTTGCGGGCCTTCGTGCCGGCCCATGTGGCCCGGCCCATTTGGCCACCTATATTTATAATTCACCGGCGTTTATATTTAGAACACTAGACAATCCCCCGCACGCTTCAACCTGTGATTAAACCAAGTCACTGCTAATGATAATTCAGTTCATAACAAAATTAACAAGTACAGTTTTGCCAAGCCATATAGCACAATAAAAAAAATATGAGCATGTTCACAGCATTGTAGTAATGATGAGAGTCCAACTCAACAGGGAAATAAAAGCAGAAAGAACAAACGAATAGAAACCAAGATGATCTTTAAGGGGAAATCAAGTAACCATTTTATCCATGTGAACAAGATATTGATTTTGCTGTTATGTGACAGAAATTAAAATGATGTTTCAGTTTAAACCAAATGGTCAAACTAGCCACCACAACAGCAAGGTAGGCATATCTTCAATTATTTCGTTCAAGGCCCAATTAGGACCTACCACAGGAGATGTTCATCAGCAGGAAATGATTGCAACAAACCATGGGGGTGACATCTGAACATAAGTGTTACTCAAATGAACCTAGCTACTTTGATAAGCATAGCGCCTACTTCATGATAACAGTATCATAAATTCCAAATTTAGTAGCAAACTATTTTAACTAGCTCAATTGCACGTTGCCTTACAAATGTATTTGTCAAGGTGGTAGGGTTTAGAACAAGTATACAACATTTGCAAATATGCAAATCCATATTGCAACACGTAAAAACTTGTGTGTAGACAATGAAGAAACATGTGCGCAATATTTATGAACGATTAATTCCTAAATTGAACATGCTACATGCTAATGAAGTATAATCAACAAATTCCGAACCACAACATTCTAATGAACTACTTACCGAGCATCTCGAGTTGTCATCTCAGTACTAGAAAAAGTTGGATCATAGCAACCATATGCCCTCTCTCTCGCTGTTTTTCTTCATTCAGATTATTTGGAATCCCAAGGAAGAATTAAACAGAAAAAATAGCGCATGTACACAATTTCAACTGGAATGTTCATGGCTGTGAGAGCAACAGCAACAAAAGAAAATACATAATATCAATCAGGCTATAATATAACAATACCATTTCTGGTTATAGCTTCATATAATCCACATGAAAAAAGATACCCGATGAACAGAGCATATGCAAGCATTCTACGCATTTGTGTGGATGAGTATAGTGCAGGGAGCATATAATGCTGTAACCAGTGTAGCACGAATGAGTTACATATATTTATAGCACTACGGTTGAGATGCACAATCAAATGCATATATAATAACAAAATACAATGAACAAACCGACTAGGAAGCAAAGAAAGCCTTGCTCACAGGCCCGCAGAGGGCAGGGCAGCCATGAATGCAGCGTACGCGGAGTCCAGATCGAAATTGAGCTGCCTGGCCTGTTGCTCGGTGAGCTCATCCGCGGCCCCCATCTTATGCAGCTTGGCGAGCCACTCGTTGACCTTGACCTTGCCCTCAAAGTCCGGCGGCAGCATGGGTCCGAGCCTAGCCATGGAGGTGGAGAGCTCCTGCAGCAGCGGGCGGACCTGGTCGTTGGCGAGCATGTTGAGCTTGACGGCGTCCATGGCGGTGATGAAGCTCTGGACGCACTGGGCGATGGAGGTGGCGGAGGCGGCGGTGGAGGCCGGACCGGACGCGGACGCGGCGGCGCGGAGCTCGACGGTGGCGGGGACGCCCGACTGGAGGAGGCGGTTGAGCGCGGCGGGGCAGTCGATGCGGTAGGCCTGGACGAAGCGCGGGACGGTGACGACGCCGGCGAGCGAGGAGGAGAGGGAGTTGAACTGGGATATGAGCTTGAGGCACTCGGCCTCGTAGTCGGCGGCGGAGACGAGGTCGCGGACGTAGGCGCGCTCCAGCTTCTCCGTGGCCCTGATGATGGCGTACAGGTCCGCGTAGCTCTCCAGGAGCTCCCGCTCCCGCTTGTCGTTCCACAGCTTCACCTCCATCGGCGCTGGCGATCCGACCCTACCTCGCTCCCTCCCCTCTCTCCGGCGGGCCGGTCGCGGGGTGCTAGGGTTCCGTGGCGCGCGAGATCGGGGGAAGGCGAAGGTGGGGGATCGGAGTTGGAGGGGTTTGGAAGGAATAGCAAGTGCGAAGGGGTTCCGTGTAAATTGCAGATGTTTTTCTTTTTCGACACGAAATTGCACGAAAAGCTGCAAGGAAGCTTCCACTCCGCGCGATCAAACTCAACTCAATTCAAATCACACGCCAGATATCAGAGATGCGAATTACATACACGCAAGCTGCTCCGCTTGACCGAACGCGGCGCAATTGTCAACGGCAATTTCAATAAAGTTGTTGGACCGTGAGCTCAGTTTCAGGAGGGCACCGGCCCAACCCAAGTACCCCCAACCCAACCTAGCAGCGACGAAGGCCCAAACGCTCAAAACCCCCCAACCCCTACACGTGACACCACCGCCTGGTTCGCCACGCGCTTGCCATCTCTCGCCCACGCCGCCCGCGCCGCCACCGCCGGCTGCCCGCCCACGGAACCCTAGCGTTCGGTGGCAAAACATCTTCTACCTCGGTGGTGTTACCCCGCTTCCGGTGAGACGAGACGAGACTGCGCTATGGCGTGCAGGGCCGTCCCGCCTCAGCTCTTCGCGTCCTCCTCCCCCTCGCAACCGATCCACCCCGCGCGCCCCGTCGCCGCGGTTACTACTCGGTCCAATGCCGCGCCGCAGGCGATCAGGTGATGAACGCTTGGGGTTTGGGGTAGGGGCTGGTGCTGGTGGATTGATTGCCTGTACGGTCTCGATTTCTGTACTTTCATTTCCCAACAGACAATGTCAAGCTTGGCTTGTTTCAAGTGTGTCTGCACTTCTCGAGCTAGTTATGTCTAAACTTGCGAACGCTTGCCTTGGGTTTTAGTTCACTTAATCCGCCTAGACCTACCTGCTTCTAATTCCGGACGTAACAAGCCAACACACGTTGTTCTTGTGCAGGACTGGCAGAGGAAAATTTGTACCCGCAGCTGTCACTCTAGATGATTATCTTCCCATGCGTAGTACTGAAGTGAAAAATCGGTAAGTTGTGTAGTTCGCAAAGAATGATGCAAACTATTTGTTCTTCTTTTACTTGATTGATCATATAGATCTTTAAGGTTGGTGCCACTGATTGAACTTATAATTTGGAACAGTTTTGCCAGAAACATCTATCTAATGACCATAGTCGTTTTTTATCCTGAGATTGCACTGATTCTTTTTCTGTACGATTTTTCCTCTTCTTCTATGCTTGGGTGAACGATGATGAGCTTGAGTCCTGGACACATAGAACCATTTTTCTATTGAGAAATGGGATGTTCCTTTTCTTCTGTTATTAAGTCAATTCTGTAATACTAACCTAACTATGGGGAATCTCTCCATATAGGTACTTTATGTAGATGAAAGAATTATTACTTGGTCAGAATATTGGATGTGAACTGCCTTTTCTGGACAATATATAAATAGGTCTGTGCTGGTTAGCTGGTACTTATAATGCAAGTTGAGATTGGTGCTTAGTAAAATGGTCCTTCACAATTTTTTGTGGCTAAGGTTGCTAACTTTCAGTTTTTCATGATTTTGAGGCCAATTGTGTCATGATTTTTACCGTACACACCCAAATATTTGATAGATGTTATCTGCTGCTGATGTATGACCTTCCTTTTTCTGGGAAGCAGGACATCAACAAGCGACATCACAGGTCTCAGGCTAATCACAGCCGTTAAAACCCCGTATTTGCCAGATGGACGATTCGATCTTGAAGCATATGATTCTTTGATAAATATGCAGATAGAGGGTGGGGTTGAAGGTGTAATAGTTGGAGGAACAACAGGAGAAGGCCACCTGATGAGCTGGGACGAACATATCATGCTCATTGGTCATACTGTTAACTGCTTTGGCACTAGGATTAAAGTGATAGGCAACACAGGAAGCAACTCAACCCGGGAGGCTGTTCACGCGACGGAGCAGGGATTTGCTGTTGGCATGCATGCAGCTCTCCACATCAATCCTTACTATGGGAAGACCTCAACTGAAGGATTGATCTCTCATTTCGAGGCTGTCCTCCCGATGGGTCCAACCATCATTTACAACGTGCCATCTAGGAGCGGCCAGGATATTATACCTGAAGTCATCGAGGCAGTTTCAGGCTCTCCGAACATGGCAGGTGTGAAAGAATGTGTCGGACATGAGAGGGTTAAGTGCTACACTGACAAAGGCATAACAATTTGGAGCGGTAACGATGATGAGTGCCATGATTCTAGGTGGAAGTACGGTGCTACTGGAGTCATTTCTGTGGCTAGCAACCTTGTTCCTGGTCTCATGCACAGCATCATGTACAAAGGAGAAAATGTGGCGCTGAACGAGAAGCTGTTACCTCTGATGAAGTGGTTGTTTTGTCAGCCGAACCCCATTGCTCTAAACACTGCCCTGGCTCAGCTTGGAGTGGCAAGGCCTGTTTTCAGGTTACCATATGTCCCCCTTCCTCTTGAAAAAAGAATCGAGTTTGTCCGGATCGTGGAGGCTATTGGGCGTGAAAACTTCGTGGGGCAGAAAGAGGCACGGGTTCTTGATGACGAGGACTTCGTGTTGATCAGTAGGTACTAGCGAGTTCTATGTATCCTGATGAATAAGAGTAGCGTCTTTAGTACTAGTGAGTTCCATCTGCACTTTGCCGTTTAAGACTTACTTTCATCGGTTCTTGATTGTATCCGTTGTTATGTCAGGAAAAAATGCAAGTCTTGCACTGTTTTCATGCTCTTGTTCCGTGGTGCTCGAAATTCGGATCATCTGGTCCAGAAGTTTTAAGTACAAGAGCGCGATGGTAGAACCATGGTTACTCTTCTAGTCTTAATCAGCATCTGGTGCGCACAATTTAAAATAAAGAAGGCAACTGGTCCACAGATTCCACAGTTCAGGCCTAAAAGGCCCAAGATTGCAGGCCCGCAGCGCGTACTGTCAGCATAGTTTTCTTTCTTTTCTTCAAACGGAACATGAGCATTGCTACTGCCGGCACCTCTCGACTGGTCTAGACATTACCCCTGCACTAGGGTAGGGTGCCCGTGTGCCAACGTTCTGCCAGTTATCAATCAGTGCAGAGGAAAAAGGAGGGCTGGATATGGACAAGAGAACATGACAGTCTGTATACTTAGCTGACAGAAGGCGGAAAAATACTGACACAACCTATTTCTCTGAACTCGTACAGAGTGTGTAACAAGGGACTGACGTAGGTCCAGCAAAGCAAAGCCAGAGCTAGACAGAGCAGAGAGCAAACTGTGACTGTGAGGAATGTGAAGCCCAGAGTCCACGAACTGGGGAGCGAAACATCATGACTGGTTAATTTGTTCACATTTTGAGCTTTGGAAAAAAAAATATTGGCATTTTTCTTCTTGGGCACCGATGGATCCATGGCATCTAGGCCGGTTAGTTTATGTAGGGGACAGCAAAATGGCTTGCTAGTCATGGACTTCATTCCAGCAAAACAAGTCTCGACGGCATGTCAAATCTGCCGAAGCCTGAAGCGGACGTGCATTTTCACGCTCGGAGACGCAGCAGGCCGCAGGCGAATGCTCGTTTCTCGCACACGGCCGTCGTCGCCTGCCGTGCCGAGTACGAGTTGGCTCGGGCACCACGATCGGCGCGCCGCGGGCGGGAGCTTGTGGTCGTGAGGCGAGCCAGACGCGCACGTCCAAATCGTCGGGTGTATTTGGTGTCCCGCCGCGTCGCTTTTCCTCCGTCATCATCCTGGCCTTGGAGCGTAGTAGTAGCTTTCCTCGCTCTCCGTCGTCCTGGTCTCGATCGGAGCGTAGTAGTAGCAAAACAGAAGTCGTGACCGATCGGTTTTTTACGTATGCAGTGGCCGCGGGCTCGTGATGTCACCGGGGCCATGCTGCACGCGCACGACGGGACGGGCATGCCACCCACCCAAGTACTGTACCCAACGAACCGTTCCCCTGGAACTCCGCGCCGCGGGCCCGCCGTCTACTCCTCGCTTTTCCTGGAACCGGACTGCCCCTCGCCGCGCCACCCGTATCAGCGCCTGAGGCCGGGACCCACGGCCGTCGCGGCAGCACGAGGACCAACGGGGGAGGGGGAGGCCGTCTCGCTGGTCCGGTGGGGGTACAACAGAGGATGTGTGGAGCCCGCCAGGCAGAGGCTCGTTACGGACATTGTGTCCAGCCGGTACGATAGCACGGGTTCGAACTTTGGAAGCCATGCGGCGACGGGACGACGGTGAGAGCTGCCGATGCTGGGGTTTCTCCCTGCTATTTCTATTTGTGCCATTATTACACATGACGGCGAACTGCAATTACTAGTTTTAAACTTAAAAAAGCTAATGATTTCCTCATTCAAAAATATTATACATTTATCAGATAAGTATTTAAAATTTTGAATATAATATCTTATTTTTTATAAAAATAAGTTGTGGTACTAGAATTTCCATGTTGTGATGTACTTTATCATCTACACTTGTTGCCACATATAACTGTTCTACCAAGATAACACCATTTTTTTTAGCAAATTTAATTATACCGACAGTAATAAAGATCGACAATCTTTTACCGCCACTACCATATCTAAGAATTTATTACGATGTATAATTATTTTAGGAGATAATGCCTTCTTTTAATTAGCAACAACTAATATATATAATTATATGAATAAAAATCAGGTGTCTCTGGTCGTCGCTACCGTTTCGATTTGTTGCGAGAGGATGACGTCTTATTTTGGCGCCGCCGTTTCCGTTTGTTGCTAAAATCGAGAAGATGACGTATTATTTTGGCACTTCATATAACGCTGCCAATAAACCGCCCTGTTTTTACGCCGCATTGTCGCGACTTTGAACATTTTGTCATCTTACTAGATTTCTCGAGAGCATTCTAGTATTTGAAACGGTTGCGCGGAGTAGGATAAAAAGGTGGAGGGGTGGTAGAGAAGAAGCACATACCACCATCATCAACATCCTTCCATTCATCTCAAAGCCCAACACCAAAGCTTCTCATCGCCGAACACCTCCGTCTCCCGTCCGCCTTCGTCTCTGGCTCTCCAAACCCCGTCTTCCCCGCCGCTTTGGTTCCTGTTTCCCCACAGCCCCCACAGCTCTGTATATCTCAATCTTTTGTTCAACAACTTGCCCTTTCTTTCACTTCGATCCACCGGTTTTAGGCATTCCCCCGTCTCTGCATATATTAGATCGTTTCCTGATCTGACGCAAGCCAGATCGCACTCTGACTCCTGTGTTTCCTTGATAAGTTGTTGTGCTTGTTCCTGTTATATATTGGTCGGAGACATGGCGGCGGCGAAGAATGGAGGTGCTAGCGCGGCCGCGGCGTTGTTCAGCGAGGAGGAGCTGCGGGGGATCAGCGGGGTGCGCCGGGGGGAGGACTTCGTGGAGATGCCGTGCGGGTGCACCAGCCGCCGCTACGGTGATGCCGTCGGCCGCCTCCGCGTTTACGCCTCCGGCGAACTGGAGATCGAGTGCGAGTGCACGCCTGCCTGCTGCGAAGGTTCGTACGTGCCGGTCAAGCCACCTATTGTTCCTGTTCTCACTTCATTCGCCTCGATTTCATGTTCGTTCCTCTCGATCGATGCGCGTATGGTGTTTGATGTTTGGGTCATGCATGGATTCTTACCCGCCACCAGTGAACCTGCATGCAATGCCGGCATATTGCGCCTCATAGCTAGCTTCGCATCGCCTGCTTCTAGTACCATGCTGTAGCCCATGCATATATTGTTTGCTCTCTGGCTTGTGTGTCGTCTGTTGCCAATCGGTTCTTGCCAATAAATCATTGCCTTTTCTGCAATCTGAATGTTAGGACATCTATCCCGAACTAGTTTGGTTGGTGGTCATGCAACCTTGTAGCAATTGATATCGCTCGTATCATCAATCCGAAACAGTTGACCTTTCATTTATCTCTGCAGGCATGAATGATATCTTATACTCTCTTCTTCACAAAAAGTTTGTTGCTTTATAGTCAATTTTTTATTCATTCTGCCTGTAGTCTTTGCATGCTGGTGCTGATTAGATTGTCGCCTCTGTTCACTCGCGGTGTTCATCACATCAGTACTCACTAGAGAACACTGTCACGTCTCTGTTTATTTTCAGCCGAAACCTTTCTTTTGCATGGATTAGCACACTCTATTCTTGCTTGGAGTTGCATGCTGCTTTCTTCTGTATACAAACTAAACTGAACCTTGGATCTTCTATCATAGCCTTTATGTCTTGAAATTTCAGGTAAGCTGACACCATCCGACTTTGAGAAGCACTCTAGAGGGGACACTCCACCGGGGAAGTGGAAGAACACTGTGTGGGTTACAGTCGGGGAGAAAAAGGTTTCGCTGTCAAAGACGGCTCTGCTCAAGTACTACAACGCGACGCACAAATCCACCAGCGGACGTCCGTCGCACCGCGACGAGTTCATCCGCTGTACAAGCTGCGGCAAAGACAGGAGGTTTCGGCTCGGCCGGTCCAAAGATGAATGCCGCGTTTACCATGACGCTCTCGCCAAAGTTAACTGGACGTGTGCAGATTTGAGAACGACTAATAACAGGTACTCCCTCCTTTTCAATTTATTTGTCGTTGGAACAACTTTTATTAGTTAATTTCTAGTTCTTTTAATTGTCTGAAATGACAAATATTTCAAAACAGAGGTAGTATTAATTTGCACTGCTCTCACTACTGTAGTGTACTGTTTCTGAATCTATAAGTAGTGTGTCCAGTTAGAAAAGTGTTCATGTACGATACTTTGATCCCACCAGGGTCGTCACCTGCGACGACGACGAGGAGAGGGCGACCCGGAAGGTGCTGAGGGGCTGCCCTCGCGCCCCGACCTGCCCCGGCTGCCTGAAGTGCGTCTGCTTCGGGTGCGAGACCTGCCGCTTCAAGGACTGCAGCTGCCGGACCTGCGTAGACTTCTACCGCAACTCCGAGGAGTAGATGGGACTCAAATCCTCCTCCGCAGTAACTGTACTACTGCAGGGATGGGTGGACCCAGCAGGGATGATGACGCCCCAACAAGCTAAGGGCAGGATGTTCCTGCTGCTACTCTGAACATTCCTTTTCCATGGCTGGCTGCTGGATATAGACTTGTACTAGTAGTAGGGATTGCCAACCCTTTTCTGTTTACAGTTTAGTTATTTGGGAACAGTTCCGTTCAAAAGTGGTGTCGTTTAGCGTCATATATATGCGTCAGCGTCTCTGTTCTTGCCCTCGGTTTCTACTGCACGCGACTACGCGAGCGGCCTCGGCTCCGGCTGCGCCGGCCCTCCCGTGTCGGCTCAACTGCTAATGGAGATGGACAGCCGAGGGAGAAGGCGTCGATCTGACAGACGATGGTGTTGCTTTGTCCCGCGGTGGAGCGGCACGGGTGGACCAAGCCGGATTTTTTTTTTACTGGTTGGTTTCGTTGCGTTAGACCATCCGTAATGCTCTAACGCGACGTCGAAACGTTGGTGGATTTTGCTGTCTCCCTCCCTGCCACGAGCACGAACGACTGCAAAGACGCGACAGTACTAGAGCGCGGTGGATCCGTGAACAAGATACCCCCTCCTTATCTTTTTAATTGACGTTTCTTATAAGAAAATGAAATAAAAATAAACTAACTACTCATGTCCGAACGTCAAACAAAAAGATAAAGAGGGAGTATTCGCTTGGGGCTTTTGGCGGCGAAGCTGACAACAGACAGAAAACTGCCTGCCGGGGACGAAGAGATCGGACGTCATCGGAGTCCGATAAGGCCAGGCTGACGTGGACTGACGGACTATTATTTGCAGATCAGCGATCGAGAGCTTGCTGTATAGTATCAGCAAGCTCCGCATCCAAAACGGCTATGTTAAGGAGTAGTCAATCCCTGCTCCTTTGGACTCGGGCTAAGCTTTGAACCCTCGCTCCACTCCGTGGTCTCCTCGCGCCCCAGCCACCCATTACCGTTCCTTCTACACGCAGATGCAAGACGAGCGCGCGTTGATGAGCGCTCCCATATCTTCCTCCATCTTCGCGGTTGATGGTTCTTGGTGTCCGACAACGCGGCAGCAGATGGTGGCGCGCGCCCGCACCCCATCGTTCCCAAGGGCAGCGCCGCCGCACTGGCCGAGACCGATGCCGACCCTGATTTCGACGACGCGCCGGTGGGGAAGGAGGAGGATGGCATCACCGACGTGAAAGTACGTGTGTCGGAGCTGGAGAAGGAGTGCAGGAGCATGAAGCAGGAGATCCGGCGGCTGGGGAAGCCCCGGAGGTCGTGGAGCCTCCTCGCCGGGAAGTGCGGCTTCGCGGCCGAGGTGCAGCAGCAACAACCGCAGCCCGCCACGAGCGGCAAATGGACTCCTTTCATTAGTTTAAGCGATAGCCTTGGTTTTTCATTCCCACGTTTTTCTTTAATTTGCTATAATTTTTTAGCTCTGGTTATACGTACCGAGTTAGCTTGACCTAGTGTTGATACAACAATGACGTGCTTATGCTTTGCGCAGGACTACAATAAAGAAGTTTTAGAACAGTTCAGCAGTGTCACGATGTTTTCTATTGCTTCTGATGCAGCCCCAGCAACTTTGTTCTTTTGTCTTTACTAGCACTATATCTGAACCATGACAGCGGGAGTTGAGTTTCAGCAAGAATTTGACAAGGTCTGTATCAAGTGATTTGATGTGGTGCAAAGAAACACTCAAGATCAAAAGAACAATGGTCTCGCAGTTGTTAACAGTACATATCTGATAGCAGATGTATTCTTCGAAAGAAAACTAGTTACCTATAAGCACATATGAAGTAGGTAAGAAATCTATGGTAGGCGGTATATATATTACAGGAGCGCACGAAGATCTTTAGCTATAAGCTACAAGTAATCATCAGAGTTGCAACGAACATGTATAGGGATGTACAGGACGCCTTACTGATTGCCCTTTTCTCTTCCACTCGCAGGGCCGCTGTATCAAAAGGCATTTCTCATTGCGCCACGGGCTGTCTCACGTCTCATTTCTACAGCCATCTCTGCAGCCTTTCCACTTCCACGGAAGTACATGTATACTTGCTGCAATTCCACGAATTCAGAATAATTAATCTTTCAGAACATATTTTTTAGGATGATCAAGATTCAAAAGAAATATTATGAGACTTGGGAGTGCTATGCCAAAAGACAACCACATGGTTTTGACAATTTTTCCTATTCACTAGTCCTGGGATAGGAAGAAGTTTAAATCCAGCATATAAATTCACCTGAATAACAACAATGCTGAGCAGTGATTCAAGGCAGAACAAACCGAATCCAATGAAGTAAAATATCTGCCAAAGAAAAATGTGAAAATAGAGTCAATGACTAATCAGTTACCAAAAATTTGGAGTATACAAGTCTCAGCCTGAGGACGGATGCGAGATTCAAGAGGTACATCACAAAAGGCATGATGGATCACCCCTAGATAGGGGGGGGGGGGGGGGGGGGTTCCTAAATATCTCAATGTTTTGCAGGGTATCAAATAGAGTACTCCCTTCGTCACCAAATATATGACGTTTTGAAAACTAATTTTAGTTCAAAACATCATATATTTAAGGACGGAGGGAGTACAACAACAATAGAAGTTTTGTCCCAAGCATGTTGGGTAAGCTAGATATGAAACCCAATAGAAACATATGAAAGTAAAAGAGAGAGAAGAGTAAACAATGCTACCAAATACTGTATAATCAAGTAATAGAGATGAAACTTGAATTGGACCCATCATAACTTAAGCATTGAAGACTTTCGGTTCAAAAAAAAAAACTTAAGCATTGAAGACTTACCCCCACAATAGCACTGCTGCCTATGACATCAATAGCTGCCAAAATCCCACTGCAAAAACAAAAAATAAAAGATATAATCACATTATGTGACTTGGTCTTGGACACAAGTGGAAGAGCTATATATAAATTGGAAGAAAGAAAATGAACTCTGAAAGACAGTTGCGACAGCTTTACAGGGTTGTATACGGCCAAATTTTGGTAGCAACTGTAGTATTACCTCATGATTATTTATCTAAATTTAATATAAAAGCATTGGTTGCGGTTGGGGACAGAGACCAAACAAGTTGATACATCAAAAGAGCAGTATCTCAGAGCAGATATGAGCAGTACAGTTAGTGAAGAATATGCAAAGTTCACATCAGCAGCAAATTAGGTCCTAGTGCAAAATGATACCAACAATCTTAAAATTCTTTCAGGGTCTCAACAATACTCTCTCATCCTCAACTATCAGATTTTGGCATGATCTATAAATTAATAATTGCACTGATATATTTCATGCCACACTTACGTCAAAGATTTTCCCTTGAAAGGAAACGGTGGAGCCACAGCTGACCAGACGCAGAATAGTATATGGAGCTGGAGGGGGTAAAGTTCATTAGCAAAGGAGTGAAACATCAATTGATTCAATAATCCAACCAGTTTTAGACACTTGACGTTATGACATTTCCTGCCCTCCAATTTGAAGAAGTCCCAACATCAAGTATCTAAAATCGTTGGGGGCATGTGAGGTGGTGACAATCTTACCATGTAAAACAAGAAAAACCATCCAAACTTCAAAGCACTTTCAGTCCTGTTATACACATTTAATAAAACATGTGAAACATATGGAGATATTGTGCAATGGATAGACAAAGGCAGAAGCATATATACAACCTCATCGCGTTATAAAGTGGGCGATACCATAGCACATAGGCCCCAGGGACACCAGAGATGAAATAGATAATGGCTAGCAACCAGATCATAACACCTATTCAAGAGAGCAACCAGATTAGTTTCAAGCTGATAACCATTGATTTACAAGATGTAAACAAGAAGGTACTCAGATATACCTCCTCCTTTAATCCATGCTGCTGCAGTTGCAATGACGTTCCAGAAAAGACAGGCTGTCAATCCTGCAGGACATCAAAGTTTGCATAAATAAACCTTACTGAAGCAATTGTATGCAAATGCATGATGGTTCCAAGATCTTGTCTTCCATTAAACTTCATCTTCTTAGCGTACAACTAAATGACAACCCTGCTACCAAGGTACTATGTACTGTGAGAATTCAGGTGAGTGTTTGATGATGGTCAGATTACCGACCCTCAAAAAAATTAATTATCATAGATGTTAATCAAGGGACGTAGAAAGGTTTAACATCTAAAGAACTACAGTTTGGAAACAAGGCCAACACTTGAACTTGTTTGAGGTTCACTATGGAAACAGGTATAAGTAGCAGAAATCAAATTCCGTCAGATATGCTTCAGTTTCCTGATGACATTTCTCAGGTGACAAAAACTATTTCACATATAAAGAGATAATACGATGAGGCATTTTTTAGGAGGACATCTATTACTAGAAGATTGACAAATAGGATATATAAAAAAGTTGGCTTAGCTAAGTAATCTACTTCTTTTGTCAGGCTGGTTCCGAAATTGAAGGGCAACGAATAACCTACTTACCCAATAGTGAACAAAATGCCAGGTACTGCATCCTTTGTAAGTGGATTGGTATCTCATTTGAAATGTCATGATGAATAATGGGCATGAAGGGTGGCCAGTTTTTCTCTTCGATGACAATACCAGCTGCCAAAAGAAAAGAAAAGGGTAAAAAACTGAAGTGCAAGCTTAACAAGAGAAATGACTACCATAGGGGAACCAATACGCATTAAATCAGTTTAAGCAGTATTAAAAAAAAAAGGAGTGTAACATGCCATACAAAGGAGCCTTTTCAAATCATAGGCAACAAAAAAGAAAGCTGAAGTTACAATCTTAAATCCTTGATACACTCCATTTGCTAATCTTCTCTATGAACATGTATCACGTGAACTTAAATATACCACTCGAAAAAGAAAATACTATAGTAAATTTCTCATGATAAAATGTTCTTATTAGAAATATTGAAAAGCTAATTACAACTACCTATACAGGAAAAAATGGTATACCTCTGGCCGCAGCTTCTTCTCTTCTTTTCAGTTCCTAAGTGTAGAATAAAGAAAATCAAAATCAAGTAGAGCACTTAAAAAGAGATAAATATTAGTGAATGGTCTTAGGCCGGCTAAGACATGAAACGTTGCCAAAGTTATTGTTTTGTTCGAGTAAAACCTGTTTATATAGGTCAAAGTTGGTCAATACAAAATCCGTTATGTCACTAATTCACAACACAACAAATTTTCTACGAAATATAACGGGTCAACAGATTAGAACTTTTGAAACAATGCCCAGTTTCCACAAATATTACCCTCACCTAACAACACTGTAGGTGGCTGCACAGGGATCCCATGTTCTCCAAGTTTTGACATTATTTCAAACAAATGCTCGAGTGGTCCATCACAAATTCATGCTGGTCATAGCCGACCAGCTTCCATACGTATCATGTTTACTGTTTTAAAAACTCTGGAATAAGGTGATGTAAATACTTTGCTGGCTGCCTGGCTGTTTCCTCTTGTCTGTGACGTGAATGCAATGCTACAAACAAAAAATAGTGGTGTTGTGTATTTATATTTCATCCCATTTCCCTCTTCTTAATGCAAAATAAGAAAGGGAAGGCTGCTTAGAAATTCACTTCCTCCCAGACCCCACGATGTGTAGGAGCTTTCAGCATTGGATACACCCTTCCATTTTTTTCCCTCCACTTGAAGGCACAAAAGTACTTTTCTCGCTGTTTACTTCTAAATGTTTAAGCATGAAAACATCACAACACCCAGGAGCCTTGCAAGATACAGCATGGAGGTAATTGAGCATTGAGTCACTTCATGAATTCACAAACACTTGGTTTAATCAGATATTACCAAACGTAGCTACTGTAGTAAAAACTCAATCAAGTAGCATACAGATAACATGCAAGTTTATAGTTGCCGTTTCAAGTTTCGTTGCAAGGCACATACCCTTTCCCGTTTGTTTAGCTCAGCCTCCTTTGCTTGCAGTTCTTTCTCCTTTTTACTTAGGTCCTACATTGACATACAAAAACATGCACAGCATAATCAACATACCATAAACACATGAACAAAAAATATCTGGAATCAAATATATTGAGAAAATAGCTAGACCACCACTAGTTGATCGATAAGATTCCACATGGTCTTTCAATAAAATTAGTAGGAAAGGGAACACATCTAACGCAGCTGATATTTCTTAGGCAATAGATCATATTAAATACAGGATTCCACAATGGTAGCAGAATGGAAGTACATGTACCTTAGTGGATTCGAGAGGTATGTCCACCGTGGCAGAATGATCATTATAGAAGCCCGCTGGTTCATGAGGAAGAGGCGGCATCCGAGAATTAGACGCAGGTGGTACACTTCCTCCCTGCAGAACAGGATGCATTTGGACCATCAACTAAACAGTACTTAAAATTGGTCGAAGATTATCTGGAATATCAGTTTGCACTATTTACGAGATGTCAACAAAAAAAAATGAAGTCCTAAATCTCTGATCTGGCAGTATTCCAAGTGCCCAGATTGAACACGATTAGAAAAGAAAATTCCCCCATTCCATGAGCTTCCACACATCCATGACAACGAACAGGTCTGATTCTAGCATAAAGTAACCACGGAAATTCGAAAGGTAACCACAAACTAAACCCAAGTCTAAGAGGCGATTTCCGTATTCAGTACTATTTCCACAATTGAAACCCTATATACACATACATCCACGCCGTATATACCTGACACAGTTTGCAATCAGCAAACACCACGCAAGCGCCAAGCGCAGACCGAAACCTAATGCTATCCTAAACCAACAAACACCCAAAAAGGGGGCCAGATCGGAGCACCCAGCACAGACGACCCTGAACCGTCGCGTCCAGAAGCCAGCGCCGCCTGCCTCAAACCCGGACACCCGACCATCCTGATTCCTGAGACCCACCATGCGAGCTGCGGGAACAAGCTTCCGGGAGGCTAGATGAAGCGCGGGGTGGAAGGAGGGGTTTCAGGAGTTCGCGAACCAGCTAGAGTTAGAACGAGCGCTCACCGCGAAGGGGTTGACCTCGTCCTCGTCGAACGGGTTGCGGTCGTACCTCCCCGCCATGGCCTTCCGCTGCTGCGCGGCGGCGGGGTCACCGGTGAGGGAGGAGACGGGTGGGTGGGACTTGGGGTAGAGAAGCAGCACGGGGACGGGGGCAGAGTCTGGAGTCCAATTCCAAAGCTCCCAACGCGGCGACGGTGGCGACCAGATCAACTGCACCCCGTTATCAGTTTATCACGAGCGCTGCCGCTTTTCTTTACTTGAGCCGGCGTAGCTTACGTGACCAAGTGGGTTTGGAATTTGTGACAGTACTTGTATAACCGGGGCGTAATTTTATACTCGTGCTACGTGGTTGCTTCCCGGTGGCGCCAAGTTGACCGCTGCGATTTCTGCGCGTACGAGCAGCGCGGCCGACGAAGGTGCGGTCAGGTTTGGCGCCGAGGATCGCACGGCGACGTTGAACAAAACGGTGGTGGCTCCCTGCCGGACAAGAGAAGTGTCAGCGTTCGATCAAATAGTACTTGCAGGTTTAATTGCTCTTTGACGAAAGAAGCTTCCAAGGTTTTACAAATGCATGCGAGATTTGAGCTATTAAACTCGTAAGGTTTGTCGCTAAGCAGCCGGCAAAGCTGGATCACCAGCTAAACAAATTGAAATCCTCAGATTGACCACTACTCTACCGTGGACGGACGGAAAGTACCGTTAGATTAGCATCCTGGGATACGGCAGAACCAATGGGAGCTGACCGCGAAATGTCACCAGCACAAGACTTAACCCCAAAGGAAACGCAAGTACAGATCAACTTACGGGAAAAAAATTATAGGAAGGTACGTGACATACTCACAAGGTGAGCCATTAGTAACCAGCTGGTGATCAAATCAAAACTGAGCACCGGACAACGTCCAAACTGCACCGAAAATGTGATTTGGTAATGAATGAACAATCACCGCATGATACAGGCTCCGGCCCACCAGGCCACCACATGTGTGTGTAACCAAAGTTGAAAGGCCGCAACGGAACCAGTATGTGACCGTTCCCTCTCGGCTCTTTGTCGTTCAGGGCTGCCCATGCAGTAAAAAATTGTCTAATTATAGACTCTGATGCGCAGCTACGCTCACATTTACAACAGGGACCAGTGCTGATTCCCAGACCCCGGGTATTTAAAAAAAAGACACACAACTGCAAGCAGGAAACGCTTGCGAACCTATGAAAAAAAAATACAAGCACAACTATGTGGCATTTTTTTTTGGCAAAAAAGAATGGTACCTACTCTGCTGTATGGATGAACCTCCCGATTTGTTTCAGATCACCACCAGGTCTTGTAAAGAAAGACTTAATTCTTGGGCGAGTTGTGCTTGTTGACCACCCCGCCTGTACCAACAACAGAACACAAAATGTTCCAGAGCGTCATGAAACCTTGTTTGTTCCTCTTAGAAATGGGTATGCAATTGAGAAACGGGTGGCAGAAAGATAAATCATCTGAGGGAAGAAAAAAGTTACATAATAAGTGGGTGTAGAACTTGCTGAATCTTTTGCAAATGGTTAAAGCACCGCGTGCAGTGCTGCAACCTGCATTAGATAAGAGGTTGGAAACTTCTGAGGTTTCATTCAGTAAAGTTTCTTGTTGAGGATAGTAGTAGTGACAAGCCCCACCTCACAGCCTATACTTTCTCAATACATAAGTTTTTACATTCCCCTACGGAATTTCCCCTATTCGGATTACAATTAGTATGCTTACCTTTGCTCAGCTTGAAGATTGACTCCAACGCCTGAATTTGTTGATAATGTTGACTGAATAACTGGACTGAAAATCTTTAACAGATCCAACGACATTTCCAAAGAAAGAGTAGCGTGCCTGCAAATTTGACATAAGTAATCCTTTTACTGTTGGGTCATATTGGCATGCTTCAGACATTGCAACAACTTAAATGTCGTTTTCTCTTCCAATTGAGGAGGGACTTGAAAAGTGTTAGAGAAGTGGCGTGTCATCCTTCCAGATGTGCAGCTTGCCAGCTTCACAGGTATTTATCATCTACTACTGTACCACCCAGTCCAGTAAGGATCGGCAATCAATGAAATAACACATCTAATGCATTACCTTTCAGTCTTGCTACTCAGTAACCCCGCAAGAACAGGCAGAAAGCTGGAGAAAATCTCCAAGTTGAAAAGATCAAGCTTCCCTTTGAGAGCACTAACAACATCAGCTTGAACCTGTACAGTTTCAACCATAAGTAAATAAATAAGGAATATGAAGTGCAGCCACATATATATCTCAGAGAAACTTACAGCATTGTCGGGCAACTTTATCACTGCAGCAATCACGCTTTTGATACCGCTTTGCTCAAAGACATGGCACATCATCTGAATACACTTAAGAGTCAATGTGCAATTCAGGAAAATCATGGAAAAGTATATTTTAATGTTTTGGGGAGTTCATCGATGCTACTTTAGTATATTACGTACACTAGTCGAAGTGAAAGATAATAGACTATGTTCATCCGCATTTTGGAAACATATATTTACTTAGTTGTCAACTTGTCTTAGATAATACCAGAATGATTGATGAAGAGCTTCAACACAAACAATACTAAATGAAACAAACCAATTTTCCCATATCTCCAAATAATTTAAAAGTATTTGGTAGCTTCTTTAAAAATACAATACCAAGTAGTTTAATCATTCACGTTGCACCAACAGATAAAGTATGAAGGTTTACAAGATTATTTGTTCAATGTAAGCTCAAATGTGAAAAAAAGACAATGCATACAAACTGATAAAGTGATAATGTACATTAAGTCCACACGGATGTAGCAGAAGGGGTCACCTCTAGTTTTGTGAGCCGACGTTTCAAATTATTTATGAATTCGTCATGGTTGTGTGTCAAATTGATAGGAGTCATCACCTCATCCACTGTCAACAAGTCCTTTTCATATGTCTGATTTGGCTCTGCCTGTCCATTGAATGGCTAGATAACATTAAAATTTTGAACAGATAACAGAATTCTAGAACACTAACATGAACAAGAAAAAAAAAGTGAAGCAAAGTTAAGCTGATTTTTTCCCTGGCTTGTATTACATGCATAGTCTGTAAATGATTCAATTTTATTTCAATAGCCAACAACATATTTCTGGTGTCATTCTTTGTTTAAATACAGACAGTCTTATAACTTTCTCTAATACTTCTAGCTTCGTGATCAAAAGATTTGGAGTGAACATTAATTAAACTTTAAAAGATACAAGTGAACCAGGGAAGAATAATAAGGTAAAAAAGTTAAATGCACATTAACATAACTTTAAAGATACAAGTGTACCAGGGAGCAATAATAAGATAAAACAAGTTGAAGTTAACGATACTCAAACTTTTCAAGTACATACTGAATGGGGCGAAGGGCCGTCAGGTTGCACTGCACGATCACCACAAGAACCAGTTTGTGGGGAACAGTCAATGCTAGATGTTTCCCTTTTTTCAAATCTCTCGACGAGAGACTTTGTTTTCCCAAGTGGCACAGCAACTGGAAATAAAAGTTAAACAATACTGTCAGAGAACTAAACTTAGGCCACGTAAACACTTGTATAGAGTGGATACAGATCTATCCCTCTTGACAGACAGAATCAGTTAAAATGAGCACATACCTCCTCTAACATATTTAACCCTGGCAGTTTCTGTCGTTGAGCATGACGATTCAGATGCTGCATGGAAATAGAGTTCTACTGTTATACAGCCAAATAGGAAAAAAACTGCATTGTTCCAATGTTTACAACAAAGAAGAGGAGTCATACACTTATCATCACTTGACTGAACAGGATGCTCCGACGACATCGCTTTGTCCATATGTTCTGCCATTTGTGTGATGTGTCCTTTATCCAAAAAGTCATATTCTTCTTTCTTGTAATATGGAGTTGATCTATAGGAGAATTTTAAGCCAGGCAAACCCTCTGAGCACACATCAGATTTAGTTAGCATGGATCTTACTGAGGCATCACTATCAGCAGCATCAGCACTAAGTGAGAACTTTCTTGTGTGAGCAGGATCTCGAAAATCATCTGGGACTGCAGCTGTTCCTCTACAAGCACTGCCTATTGTTTTGTCCTCTAAAATGTCCCTGGGCACAACAGTAGGTGTAGAAATGGCCTGTGATGTAGTGTAAATATCTTTCACTGGTGCTGACTCAGTTAAATGAGCTTTTTTAGTGGTTAAAGAATTGTTAGGTATTCCTGTACGAGATGTTAACGAGACATTCCTCTGCCCTGAATTACGTTCCACTGTCCTTGGATTGGTCGAAGAACTATCAGCAAGCTTCATCCGCCTCATTGGAGTAGCACTATGAACAGATGACTTGAAAGATGAATCAGGTCTTCTTGGAATGGTACTGCTCCTATCTTTCTTGATCTTGTCTGTACTTGATGGTGTCAAATGTGAGCCCTGAACTCTGCTTTCCGCTATTAACATGGAACAAAGAATAAAGGCAGGAAATCATTATGTGCAGCAAAAGCAGACATGTATTGTTCCAGAATAAAATGAGAGGGAAGTATATAAATGGATTGAAGCCATACCAAGTCCTAACTCCTCGACTTTGAATGAACTTTTTGGTGATGCTGCTAAAGCTGGACCAGAATTTGCAGTGCAAACAATAGGTTTTACTGGAGGGTCATCTATGGAATGTACAAGATCGGCAAAAAAGTTCGGTTTTGGCAAAACACCAAGTGCATAGGGTCCAATGAGCTGGTTAAAAGATAAAAGTTAGAGCATGAAAGAAGATAACATATTCTATGTAAAAAGCTGACACTCACAGATATATCAGCAACCCAAAGGCCAACACGGCATTCATGATAGGAGCATCCTAAGAGTTTTCCTTCATAGATGCTAAGACCAGCCATATTGGTCCACCCCATATCCACAACATCATGACATCTTACTGGTTCCCAAGAGAATACCTGAAAATGTGCATATAGATCAGCAGGTACCCAGGGGACAAACAATATATCACGTTTAAAAGTCAGGCCTACCTTTAAGCTTTGGTCTAATCCACAAAAAATGGTTTTTCCATCTGGGTGAAAGACCATAGAACATACACCACTATCCTGGGAGAGAAGTCAGAAGAGGAACATAACTTACACCAGAAGAATAAGATGCATGTGCACATGGGCAATTTAGGTGAAGAATAAAAAGTAAGGGCACCATAAGAAACCAAACTCAGTAATCAGTATCCACCAAAAGAAAACTAGACGAATCAAATGTGCAGTGTGAAAAGGTAGATCATCAACGATCTCTTTCAATAATTTCAAATCCTGATAACAAATCTTATTGGGGTGCTAATTTGAAAGAGAGAAAAAAAAAAGAAAATTATTTTTTTCTTCAAGGGTAGTGGCAGTAACATAGCCTCTTATTTTCATAAATAAAATGTAGATTTTTTTACTTTCATCTTATTTTCTATCACTTTTTTTCAAAATTGTTGGGTTTCATTTCTAGCCGACCCCAACTTGTTTGGGACAAAGGCTTGGTTGTTGTTGTTGTAAGGGTAGTGGCAGTAACATAGCCTTATTTAAGAAAAAGAAAAAAAAACTTGCAAGTACCTCGGGTCCAGCAGAACCTATCAATTCAAAAGTTTCAAGGTCCCAAAATTTTACTGTTCGATCAGCTGAGCCTGAAAAATGTCAGTAGATTTACTGAGAATACATTTGAGCGTATTAAGAATTTATTTACTGCAGATTTATGCAACGTATCTTTCCCATAATCCAAAATGAGGTTTTGAACTATACTGTAATCATCTTACCCTTATGTCATACTACTCTTTTTGGAAATATCCTAGGTCATACTTTGATACTTATAATGCATTAAAGCAGACAATGCTGAAAAGAATATCCAAGTATTGGTGCATAAGAAAGATAAAGTAGTTACCTGTGGCGAGCAAAAATTCTTGAGGATGAAAATCAATACAATGAATTTGTCCGCTGTGAAACTTGAAATCATGTAGGAGCTTTCCAGCTGTCAGATCCCACACCTTCACAATGTTGTCTTCGCCACCGGTGACAACCCATCGTCCATCTGGTGTAAACCTGATTGTTTTAATTGCTCCTGTGTGACCTTTATATGTGTGAATGCATCCCTTTTTCTTTATATCCCATATCTTAAGATCTGCGTCTGAAGAACCAGATGCGAAAAACTCGCCGAATGGATGAAATTCAACACCAGTGCAACTTGACCTATGCCCAGTGAGAGACCGCACAACTACATCAACAATTTTAAAACATGGATCAGATATCAATTTGCCCCGTTCTCTATGTTACATGAAGTTTGAAGACCAATGTATGGTCAAATTCGATGTTTTTGGCTCTTGCTTAAACCATGATTTTAATATAATCACCTCAGAACTTTTAAAAAGATTTGAAAGCTTCTGGAACCTACAACCTTGATTTTTCATCAGCCAATAACATAAAAAAATGTATCTAAGTTTCAATGAAAACCTAAAAGGAAGATTTACACAGACACCATAGAATGGTCATGTTTAATATTTCTCGAACAATGGACGGGTAAATTGAATTGAAGCAAGAAACAAAATATTAGTGGCTAACCCACTATTGGGGCATGTAAGTGTCAAGTGCCAACCACACCTTTAGCTTCTTCTAAGTCCCAAAGCTTGATGGATCCATTTGATGAGCCAGCAAGCACGTGCACCTCTGCTGAATCAAACTGTACAGCCTCCACCGAGGCTGTGTGGCCTGACAAGCTCTTTGCACACAAATAAGACACATTCAGAAATACAACATGATTCAAATTTCAAAATAGACAAAAGAGCAGTATCAATGCCATAGGGAATATACCAGAAGCGGTGTTTGCTTGCCAATAGCCCACAGGTTGACCTTGCGATCACTGCCACCTGTGACGAACACACGGCTCGACTTCTTGCCCATGGCCAGCGACCTCACTTCAGCATCGTGTGCTACAAACTCCTCTATTTTCGGGTACACAAGTCAAGGAGACATCAAATTTGGGTAATGTGCACTTCCAGATTGTTAAAACCGTAACGGTCCTAAGAGAAACTTTGCTTTGCATCCGGCTAAGGTGAATGAAGAATTAGAAGAAGAAAAAATAGTGCCGAGAATGGCTGCCCCTTGCGACCAACCAGCATAAAACATTTAGTTATAGTAAAACAGATTAGGGGATTTGGGACTGCTAACCTAAATTTGGGGCAAAAGGGTAAATGTTTCCCGAATCAGTTGCAAACTTGCAACCGGTTAAGGCTTAGCTTGGTTGCTTCAAGAATGATTGCCATCTTAGCGTAGATCGCCAAGAGAGTAGAAACGCGGTGGGAAATTTCAAGGTACGGCTTCCTTCACCGCGAGAAATAGCACAGAGGAATAAAAACACACAAAATTTTGGGAAAACACTGCTCCTACCGTACTGCTTGAGCAAATGCCTGGCATGATTACTTCACAGCACAGCACGGCGGGGTCTTCCTCTCGCGAGCCGAAGCGGGTCGGGAAACTGAAATGCAACCGGAAGCCGAAGCAGAAGGATACGGAGCTTGTAGCCGCGCTTCTCGGGGTCCATCCCCCGCGGCTCCCCTCCCCTTCCCCACCCAGTCCACCAAGGTAGTACCCAGCTGGCTCGCCACACCGAGCGTTCGTGCCGTGGGGGTCGTCGCGGCGGTCTCCGTTGGATGGCGATGAGACGGACGGAGCCGGAGCCGGATCCGAGTGGAATGTGGAGGGAGGAGCAGGGGAGTTGGCGAGTGGAATCCGGATTCGCGTCTTCTTTTTTCCCTCTAGCCGCGGCAAGTGTGGTGAAAACGAAAGGTGTGGAGCGGCGTGGGTGGGTGAGTGGGGAGTGGAGCTCTTGTCATCTACTCGTCTCGTCTCCCCATCCTCTCTCTCTCCTACGCGTCAATCCGCTTTCGCCCCCGTTCCTTTTCTTTTGTACCAAAGTGGAATTAAAAAATGGAATTAAAGCAAGGTTCTCTCTTCTCCCGTACCTTGAGGCTGAAAAGAACGAACGCTCACATGAATCAGGGTAGGAATTCAACCGTGGACTCGTCCTCATAATTAACCCCACATAAGTGGTACCTGGGCGAAGGGGTGAGCTGGGTGTGGACATGCTTCACAAGTGCAACACGGTGCACCGCCACAACTTCAGTCCAGCTTGGCCTACCAGTCGCCCCGCGCCCGTATGGACAAGGCATACACCAACCACGATCGATTTTGTCCCATTTGTCTGGTGAGACGTCGCTCGGGGGCAGGAGGCGGCGAAAAAGGTCATTTCCCGCTTTTCCCCTCCCATCCGACGGCAAACGAGGCAGCCGAACAAGAAAAACACGGCAGCAGGTGCGGGTTCGTATAACGCGCGGCGGGGCCGACGACTCGCCTGGGAGCACGAGCTCCATCACCCGTCGACGGACGAGACGACGACTTCGGTCTCTTTCTTTCATTCAATGCTACCACGTCGGATGCGCGGCGGGACGTGGTCGGTGTATCGTGCGCGAGGGCGGCGGGCGGCGTGAGGGCCCCGGACCACCAGTGCGGGTGGGATTCCTCGCCGGGGCCGATTCCAGGACGACAAGCAACTGGTGACGCGACACGAAGGATCGGCACTAATCACAATCATTCTGCTAATAGTCATAGACCATTTCTTAATGACACCTGCATGACCATGGCCGCTTTAAAAATCGAACGCCTTGGCGTGACTCTTGTCTGTCAGGGCCTTCGGGAGATATTCGCGCCTCCATCCGGAGATTAGTGCGGTGGGTTCCAACTTCTTTGCCAAGCATATACACTGGCATTAGCAACTGTGGGCCGTAGGCGTGATTGGTTTCGTAGATATACCCGTGGCCAGGCCCAACCGTTGCAGCACCCGTGTCTGGTCCCCTGACTAAGGCCCTTGTGGGTAGGGGCCGATGGATGCAAGATTCTCTCGAGGGCCTGGTCTGGTAGAAACATGAGGGGGGGGGGGGGGGGGGGGGGGGGGGGGGGGAGGGGCGAGATTCACTGCTCGCTCTGGTCGCATTGCTGCAGCCCGCAGCCCTGTAGAGTTGCTGAGAATTGCCACCGGCGGCTGCTGCCATTGCCATTGTGGGTGTTCAGTCGCGGCGGAGTGCACGCGTGCATCATTACGTCGATCCGGTCCCTGCCACCAGAGTCGTCGTGCCTGAGGCTGCGCTGCGACACAGGAATCGAACCGCCGTCTCACAGTGCGGAACCGCGGGCTACCGTGGCGCAACTGCGTGACGGGACAAGACGACGACGAGCACGAAGCAGCCAAAACCTCCTGGATCCAGGGCCAGGGGGGACCCCCACCAGCCACCACACTGCTAAATGCACATGTGAGCCCCCACGGGCAGAGGCATAGGACACGGACACGCACATCCTAGGAATAGGTCAGGCCGAGCCGATGATGGTGTGCTGTCGTGCTGAGCCTAGACTAAGACCGCTCGCACTCTATATCGGACCTCTATACTATCATATCTAAAAGATTCTTGGTTTCGTTCTTCGCACTCCTTCACCTCTAAATCAGACCTCTATATCTTTTTCTCTATCTTCTTCCTTTACTTTATTATTTTTTCTCTCTCTTTTTCTTACCTTTCCCCGTTGTTTGCAGGCGACGCTACCTGTGGCGACGCCCTGTTCATATCGCTATTTTACCGGTTGTATAACGTCTACCGCTGTGGGGCACTGCCGGCCGCTAAAATGTTGTGGCGAGGCTATAACTGTTACCGGTGTGGACAGCCAAGACCATCCCGCAGTGGCGTACTGTAAAGCATACTGGATACACTGTTTCACAGTGTAATTTAGAGTACGTACTGTAAAAGCTGAAGGAGAATAGTGTATAGAGTATGTTTTAGAGTACGCTGGTGCGGATGGTCTAAGCGCTGCGGACGTTCAGACCGAGCAGCAGCTGCCGTGCTCCAGCAGGTTTCAAACGTGAACAGGTGGTACTTTCTCGACCGTTACCTTCTTTTATTAGACACCGCTATTTCAAGCAGCATGGGCGGCCTAAAAAGAGAACTTGGTGCATCGTCATGCATTCTTGCGGGATAAAAGTCTCTGTTTTGCGTCGAATTTAGAAGTTTACTCTTATTGTAGAGGAATTTAGAAGCTACAACTGTATAATAGCAAAAATTAGATAGCCTGCCACTGCCAGAAGGGTGTGGAGTAAAAATCTACAAGCGCAGGTGCGTACAGTATACGGTTGCTGCTGTTCCAAGGAAAGTTGGCAGTACTACAACACAAGTCGTCATAAAATAGCTGGCCACTTCCCCGGCGTCCTCGCTGAACCTACTTGACCACCAGTCCCCCACACCACGCTCCCATCCCCATCACCTCCTCCTACACCCAAATCGAAGCACCTCGTGGAAGGCCGACCCAGTTACCAACGCCACCTCGTTTGCTGCCCGGAGATGGCCGCCTAGTGCGCGTCAGCTGCATTGTGGGAAAAAATGGGCTGCTGCTTCAGCAAGAACAGTGCTGCCGGAGCTGGCGCGTCCGCCCGCCGTTGCCAGCCGGAGGACCGCAGCCCGCCGTCGCCGGTGGAGGAAACGGTCAAGGAGGTGCTCTCCTCGGAGACGCCGAGCGCCAAGCTGAGGCCCCAGCCCGTGGCTAATGTGGCGGCGGCCGCGAAGGAGCGGGACGTGCACAAGGCGAAGAAGCAGGACAGAGCCGTCGACGCCGCGGCGAGCGATCTCGGGAGCTGCGTGTCGCTCTCGCTCGCAACCGACGAGGTCGCCTCCGAGGCGGCGTCCGAGTCGTCGGTCGCGACGAGCTCGGTAGCGGGGCCGGAGCGCTCGCCGGCGAGGAGGCGCCGGGTCTCCGCCGATCTGGGTCCTCCACGCCGCGACCGCGCCGTCGCGGCCTCCTACTACGGCGTCCGCTCACGAGGCTCGCCGTCCCCTCCGCCGCGGCGGTCGCCGTCGCCGGTGGCAAAGCGACCGTCGGAGCGTCGTCGCGCCGCCGCCAGCCCGGTCGCGTCCGCGCAGCGGAAGCCGCCGCCTGTCCCGGTGAGGGCGTCGTCCGGCCGCGTCTCCCCGCGGCGTGCGCAGGCCGAGGCGCGGGCGCCTCCTCCCGCCGTCTCACCGCCGTCGCCCTCGCAGCCGGAAGACGACGACGCCGTGACCGTGTCAAGTGAGGTCAGCGTCCCGAACGCCAGCGCCGGCGGCGGCGATGTGAACCAAGACGACCGCGGCGTCGACGGGAAAGAGTCGTTGGAGGACCCACTCGTGTCAATGGAATGCTTCATCTTTCTCTAGAGTCTAGACACGTTATCACCGTGCTGATCTCGTCGCCCGCTGTTCCGCTTCAAAAATCTTGTTGACTAATACTTACGGTTCGGTTGTTGCTAAGCTGAGTAGCGATTAGCAGGTAGGGTATGGCGGCTCAGTGCTACCGCAGTGTCACGGCCACTTTCCGTTAACTTTTGTCGGGGAATGCAAGTACAGCAGTTTTGACTTCGGCATTAGTCCAATCGGAGTTGAATCCTTGTATTTGTAGAAGCTGTTTTCACTAATTCCATGTCTTGTTGTTGATCCCACGGTCTATTATCACATACCTGTATCTCGCCTAAAAGCACCTTTACGAACACTAAGGCCACATGCAAAATTCTTGCGAAAGTGCCCCAGGCAATAACGTGCCTGATGACTGATGATCAGTGATAATGCCCTCCGATTGGTTCGCGCGCTTCCGAGCGACATCGGATGCTTTCCCCCGTCATCCCACGTTGCGACCGGCCAATTCTTTCTGTGAGCTAGCCTTGCCGATCGCGTCAGCAGATTCGGCGAGAATCCGATCCGCGTCGGCAACGCAACGAGCTCACCAATCTAGTCAGTAGATCTTCACTGGATCTTCGCATTCCCGCCTTGGTCCCGCATCCGAGGGGGGATGTGCCGCGATAAAAAAGCTCTCCAGAGTGGCGCAACGCGAGGAGAGCAGGAGCAGGCGAAAGCGGGATCACGAGGCCGCGCTCCGTTCGCTTGCGATGTGTTGGTCTGCCAGATCGTGTGCCTCTGTCCCCTCCCTCGCTCGCCGTTCGCCGTCTTTTGCCATGTGCCCATGCCTCTTGCCTACTCCCACAGGCGCCGCAAGGCTAGGTTCACGTTTCTACATCACCTGCAGTCGATGGCTTTGCAGCAGCTTTGCTGATACCTGGCGGCACATGCACATAGCGGCTGCCCACAAGAATTCCTACTCAACTGTCAAAAGAGTTCCCTGGCGCAGCGTGGACAGATTATTCATCCGTTTGCTGTTATCATGATACGTACCAGAAACCAGAACGAAAGTCCCGCGCGGTTCCAAGCACCAAGAGCCAAGTCAGAGACTGGTAGCCGATGGACGGCGGCCTAGTCTGGGTTTCATTTTTAGCCTTTTCTTGGCCTAGACTAGGTTTTCAGCCCGCGTATAGATGGACGAAAGCCCAATAAGCTTGGACTCGTCATTGGATAATTTACCGTTTCCCATGCACCGGAGCTAATATTGAATCGTAAAAACGACCCAGGATCAGGTCGAGTCAAGGATTTACGAAAGCAAGAAAACGTTATCGGTTTCAAACCCTGCAGAGGAACGCAAGAATTTACCACGAAATATCACATCCTGTCGCACCGGCGCTATCTTCCTCGACACATCAAATGGAAGATCTCTTATCGAGTATTCCTTTGTCCCTGGCCTCGCCTCGGTACGGCGTAAACCGTAAGGAACTGAATCAGAAGACTCCACGCAGAGCACGTCGGGGATGCTTGACTTGACCAGAGTCTAGTCTTTCTTGATACCAATCGGACGCATCGTGACGTGAGCATATGCGTCGGTGCAGGCGCGCATGCCGGCTGCAGGATTCATTTCCTTCTTCGAGAGGGTGCCGGCTTGCGTTGACTCATCGTATTGGTTATTACCGGCATAAACATCTCGAGCTCGTCGAGAAACTGTGCGACAATTGAGCTGGTTGGTCACTTGCGCGAGCCGACGACGGCGACGTTACCTGTTTCTTAACCTGCTGCTGGTGGTGGCCTTCTAAAGAAAGCAGAAGTGAAGTGTCGGAATTCGACTTCTTCTTCTTGCCCCAATGCCTCTTCCGGTCAGGTCCACCAAATAAAAAAAAACTCAACTCAAAGGGAACGGATGAGGTGATCCCTCGGTTTATCTGCCCGCGAAACTATACAAGGCTCTTCATGGACGTTTTGCTTTCTCACCTACCGAAGTTTCGACGTCGCGCCGCTGGAAAAACAGGAGTAGAGTACGATACGCTGCTGGAAACGCGCTGCTCCTCACTGGTCTCTTGACGCAGTAGGTCCTGTCGTTTCCACTCCGTCGACCTCTGACGCGATCTGTGTCGCCGAAAGGGAGGCGCCCGAGCACAGCGCCAGGACACCGAACGGACATGGAAGCGCCAAGTGGGAACATGGCGCGTCGCTCGTGGACTTTGCTCCCGCGCTCGGTGCTGCCGTGTGGCTCGTTCCTTCCCCAAATTTCCGTACCGGACCCCTGATCGCGGTGACCCGGAGCGAAACGCGTACGTCACGGAGACCAACTCCCACCAAACCCGAACCTTCCCCAACTGCCGCTGCCGTCACGCACGAATCAGCAACCGGGGCCGGGCGCGCGCCTGGTCAGATCGCACCGCTCCCGCGCCCGCGCCCGCGCCCGCGCCGACAGGAGCGAAGCGGATTCCCTTCTCTCTTTTCAGCACGGCTCCCTGACGGTTCGGTCACCGTGCAGTTCGATCCCTGGACTCCAGGATGCCTCCAGACGCTGTCGCTAGCTGCGTGGTCACCTGGGATCCACCGTCCACCGAGCCGGCGGTGCAAATCACGCAGCCTGAATGGAATTCTCATGCAAAACTATACTACTATTGTGTTTCCTAGTGCTGCAACGTTGACTAGACCGTCGGAGCATCATGCCTTTGTTAGGCCTCGGATCTTTCTTCAGTCGTCCTTGTTCTGCTTGAAACGCCGTTTGTTCTCATCAATATTTTTATTTTCTTAAAATTTACTGTGGACAATCAGCTTCACTTTAGCACTTTCCCACGTATATCGTCGTTTCATTGTGTATGCATTTCAAATCTTTTTTTTTTCCATTTTATGCAGTCGCATCGGTAACACAAGATATCGGGGATGGCTATGGCCTCACTTTTCATCATTAAAAAAACTATTGCCTTACCACCTAAGGACTTGTTTAGGTATAGTGAATCCACTCACATTGGAGTGGAAGTGGAAAATGAATTAATTTTTATCTCAATTCATGTCAATCCACATCAAATGATAAGTATTACACTCTATCCAAACAAGATCTAAGTTTGACATACCTTCATCGCAATACTTAAAACTAAAAGTCGAAATAAATGAACGAACGGTCATAAGATAAGCGCAACATTAATTCCGGGTACAGTAGGAATCGGACGACCGGCACAAGTGTGAAACGAGCAGACTTCCGGGAGTTTCCTACAAAAGTTAGTTCCCGCACGGGTACGCGTGGCAAACGCGCCGGTTCCACGGGCTCGAACTTCGGACGGATCCGCTCGGCACTCCACCGGCCGCCGGTCGTGACCGAGCCAAGCCAGCCAACCGTGGCGTGAGCACATGCCGCCCGCCCTGCTGCGCCTTTGACATCACCGCCACGGCCCACGAACGAAACTGTCCCTCCCGATTCCAGCTCGTGATTCCGTTCCGAACGCCAGCCAGACCAACGCCGCCAGCCCCGTGCCTTTTTAATAAATTCCCCTTCGACCACTTCGTCTCGGATGGCATCTTCTCCCTGGTCGTCTTAGCCGACCCTTTCTCTTTCCCCCGCCCGCCCGCCCGCCACCGCAGCAGATTGGAGTGGACCGAGGAAGAAGATTTCGCGCGTGCGGTGCGGAGAAGGCAAGGCGCGCGCCGCCACGCCCCGGCGAATCGTATGGTCGGATTGTAGCGACGCGGACGACGATGGCGGAGGAAACGGCGGTTGATTTCGACGGCTTCGGCGCCACCGCCGGCCCCGGGGAGGACAACCTGTCCATGCCCCTCGGCGATTTCATGGCCTTCCTCGAGACCGAGCCCACGACGCCCGAGGAGGGCGGGGATGGGGAGGAGGAGGAGCCGCAGCAGCCTGAGGTGAGTTCCTCTCGCCGCTAGCCCTAATTCGCCACCTCTCGAATTTTGCGATGCTCCGATCGGACTTGGCGGACGCGGTTGTTTGGAGGCGGGGATGCGTTTAGATAGGGTTTTGGATCGTGCGAGGTCCTCCGCCATGGCTTTCGCAGTACCTCCTGTCGCGTAGAGCTATCGATGAATCACAGTCATGATCGAGCTTTGAGATTAGTTAGGACTTCTTGGTTCAACGGGTGTTTTTGTTGTTCAGCACTAAATGGGTTTGCGTGCTTGCTCATACTATTATGTGCTTCTAGTAATTGTTGTTTGTGAAATGCTAACCACTTAAAAGACAATTTGCTTGGGAATTGGTAACCATGACAATACAGTTGCTTCGGCAGCTATTGGACACCGGTGTTGCTCTGGTCGTTCAACATGAAATGTTTATCTCAACCCACACCTGGTTCATTTGACCCATCCATGGATTCACTAGGCTCACATGTGGCAGTTAACTGTAGCTGCCTGCGAGGGTCTTGGGGCGGAGATGCATCACACTGGTACTGGTATCAGTAGGAAATGTATGGTGACAGTACGATAAACTGTGTGATATAGGTGTGGAATATATGGGAGGGTGGGAAAGAGACGAGTGGAGACCCCACATTACAAGTCGCCCCAAGTTTGGGGTATGACGTATGAGGCAGGCACTGGAATCAAGCTTAAAATTAGCATTATTTAAAGTTTGCAGTACTTCATACCTTGATTTAAGTGACTATACGAAGATACAAATGACTTATTAATTGCTAGTAATTTGGACTTTAAAACAAAACGAATCGTCTTGAGATGTGTTTAATTGCTACATTCTTGCTGGACTGCTAAACCTTTGATCATTGTAATGTGATGCAAAATTATTGTCAGTCTTGACCTGTTACAGTAATCAGGCCTGCTACGTAGAACATGTTATGGTGCCTATAGTTGATCGTCACTACGGGTCTTGTCGGTCGCAAAGTCACAGGTGATCGAAGTGGTGGGCATTAGGAAGAGGCAGGTCGCCAGTTGATTTCTTTCAGCAACATTTCCTCAGTCCTGACATTGTTTTTTGCTGCACATGGATGCACAATATCTCTCCCCCACTTCAGAATATCATTAGATTTGTGAAAAAAGGGCTCTGTTTGGCACAACTTATCCGACTTGGCAGCATTAGTTATTATGCTTGTTGATGGCACATGTCTTCCCATTCATTCATTCATTCATTGTTCGATGGTATGATATTACTAACGAGCAAGTTAATAGCATTTGTAATTCATGTCTAGCTATAACTGTTTTGCATAGAAGGAGTTCAACTGAATTGATTTGATTGGGTGCGACTTTGGAATTGAATATTTAACCTTGGAACTGTGTGAAAACCGTGGGAAACTGGGAGTAATCTGTTCATGGTTTGTAGGTTTCTGGCAGATAATGCTACAACTGGATTGGTGGATCCTCAATTTTCTGGTTATTTTAGTTTAGCTCGTGGTCTTTGTATCATTAACCTTTAGAATAAATAGCAGGATGCTTGTTTGAAAAATATTAAGTTTTTGGATTCTTGATTCAACTTGATATAGTGAAATTAAGCCTTATTTTTCTATCAGGGACATGTGGTTTCCGTACAAGAGTGTTTGCTTATTTAGTGCTGTTAGAAAGATAATAATCATTTTTTGTTGTGTTTCTTCTAATTCCAGCCTCTTGTCTTTCATATGCTAATTAAAACAGGTGAATCAAGGTTATTTAGAGATGCCTGCCGAGACCAGCGGTTCTGAAAATGCTTTCCAAAGCCATGATGGTATATTGACCTCTACCCTTATGGTTTTATAGGATGCCCAAATGTTCTCTCCATATTGGTTGATTCGTCATTTACTCTGCAGAAATGCTTGAGAATGCAGAATTTTGGTCGAACTACTCTCATGTGGACCCTTCACAGTGCCAGATGGAAGTTAACATGGAACTAGACCAAGGACAAGGACCTGTTGATCGCTCAGAGGCTACTCATGAATTGTTTAGCAATGGTGAGAAACACTGTGGTGGCTTTAGATAAATTGAATAATTATTTATCTGTATTGTCTTCTGTTGCCATTGCACAGCTAATATTATTGATCAGGGATTTACAAACTTCTTTTGGTTACTGCTCAGCAGATCTATACAATCAATCAAGAACTTATGACATGGATGGTCAACATTTTGCAAGCGATGCATCAAACCATGATACCTTTCAAGATGCCATTGGCCCTCCATATGAAGCTATATCAAATGGTTCATACCTTGGACTGGAAACTATGTACCCTGATCAAAGACAACTCCAAGTAGAGAACATGAAAACCATGGATACAGGAATGAATACATGTATGTTCTTGTTTTTGGATATGTATCTTTTACTTTATCATTATGTAAGGTATCCATCAATCATTATTCAATATCTACCTCAGATTTTTCAGGTGATATATCAGCAGAGCAATCAGGTTTGAGTGAAATTAAATGGGAGGATACCTATTCAATGCTTGGTAATTCTGTTCAGGATGGTAACCATTTAATTTCAACAGACATGTTTTCCCTTGCTCAGAATGCAGCTACACATGACATTTCGTGCACTGAGTTGAACATGGGTGAGGCAACTGAAAGCATTCGCAATGCCAACAGCAGTTGCCTAACTTTGCAGGAAGAACATCTGCAGGCGGATTGTGGGGATTATCCCCATCCAGATTATATTTCTGTTGATATGGTTGCTGAGAGATCACTGCATGATTTGCCACAGGTTTTTTCACAAAACAATGAGCAATATGAAATGGAACAGTTTCCAGAGAATATATGTGAAAGTGGTTCAATGCAGATGGGATCTACGGATGAATATTGTGATGATACATCTTTATCAGATCGCTACATGGATGTATCCTCACCAGAGTCAGTATCCTGTGAGCAGAACTTGACTGAAGATATATGTTTCAAGAGTGAGTCTAGCACTGACTCTTCTCCTGTCCCCTCAAGCAGAAACTCCACCACAGAGGATGCTGATAAATTATTTGGTCACACATCAAAACAGTTGCTGGACTCCAAGTTTTGCCCTATCAGCACCAAACAGCCATTTAAGAACTTGGAATATCAGAAACCTTTAGCATTACATAAACAGTATGATTATAGAATTGGATCTTCTACCCAAGCCAATTCATCAGGAGGTTGTTTCACTATGAATGGCAACAGGGTTTCTGATTTATGCTTGCTTGAGGGTGGTCGGAATCCTGCTCCTGATTGTCGACTGACACTGAAGGGAGCAATCCATCATAACTTTCAGCAACCTATATATTCTAGACCCATTGTTCCTACATTTAGTGAAATGAGATACAAACCACATGATGAAAGAACGACATTACAGCTTGCCTTACAGGTCATATATCCCTCTGCGACATTTTTTCGCTTATTTACTGTGTTTTGCATTCTCCCAGCTATCAGCCTGCTACTAATATTTTCTTAACTCCGGTTGCATGATGGATATGAATTGTTATTACTTAAATAGCATGTAGAACAACAAAATGTAAACTCTCAGTAATGCGTTTTGTTGTTTGTTGCTTTGGCCTTTCCAGTCCTAGAACTATCTATAACTTGTGATATTTATTTTTTGATGTATTACATGAATGCATACTTTTGAAGTATGCTATTCTAAGAGAGGTGATCTCTTAAAAATTTGTTATCTATAATTCTATATGGAATAGGGTTGAATTATAGAATAGTTCTGTATTAAATCTATTTAATAGGAGGCACATGGACATACCAATTTTCTATTGCTAACCGTGGATGCTTATGTTTCCAACAATTCCTGATTCTCTATTGCCTTATTGTTAATCATTCAAACTACTGGTCGCTATCTTTTTGTGCTTTTTCATTAAACTTGACATATTTGGTGATTGGCAGGATATTTCACAGCCAAAGTCTGAGGCTAATCCTCCTAATGGGGTTTTGGCAGTTCCTTTATTGAGGCATCAGGTTGGTGTTGCAGATAATGTTGTATTCCCTAAAAACAATTTTACCAGCTTCTAATTAATTATTATTTCTCCGGACAGAAAATTGCCTTGTCATGGATGGTGCAAAAGGAGACGAGTAGTTCACATTGTTCTGGTGGAATTCTTGCTGATGATCAGGTGCACCACCGGTTAACCCTCATTTGCTAAGCAAAATTTTTAGTTATGTAAATTGATGTCATATAATACTTTTCAGGGTCTGGGTAAGACTGTATCAGCCATATCACTGATTTTGACAGAACGACCACCAGTACCACAGTCATCTACTGTTAAGCAAGAACCATGTGAAGCTGTAACTCTAGATGATGACGATGACGATTGTGCTGAACCTCAATCGAAAAAACTAACACACACATGCAGCCCTGAAGTGGCAAATGACACAGTTAAGAAAGAAAATCCCATCGTAGTGGTTAAGACGAGGCCAGCTGCTGGGACTTTGGTTGTTTGCCCTACAAGTGTTCTGCGGCAGTGGGCAGGAGAACTGAAGAATAAAGTTACGAATAAAGCTAAATTGTCTTTTTTAATATATCATGGTAGCAATCGTACGAAGGATCCTAATGATCTCACCAAGTATGATGTTGTGCTAACTACATATTCTATAGTAAGCATGGAAGTACCAAAGCAATCAAATCCTGATAGTGATGATGAAGAGAAAGGGAAGCCTGACCGATATGGTGCTCCAGTGGCAGCTTCAGGCAGCAAAAAGAGGAAGGCATCTTCCTCTAAGAAAACGAAAAAAGGGAGTGCAGCAGAGAGTAACTTGCCTGAGAGGCCTCTTGCAAAAGTTGCTTGGTTCAGGGTTATTCTTGATGAGGCACAAAGTATTAAAAATTACAGAACTCAGGTTGCCAGGGCTTGCTGGGGCTTGCGAGCCAAAAGAAGATGGTGTTTGTCTGGGACACCAATACAGAATGCAGTTGAAGATCTCTATAGCTATTTTCGATTTCTCAGATACGACCCATATGCTGTATACAAGCAATTTTGCACCATGATAAAATTGCCAATTAGTAGGAACCCAACTAATGGTTACAAAAAGCTTCAAGTTGTTTTGAAGACAGTTATGCTACGTCGGACTAAAGGTCAGTATATAAGTATTATCTCACATTACTTGTATTTTGTCCATATCTTGAATCCAACTATCCAGGTTAGGTTGCACATCAAAAACTGTTACTGTTTGTGCTTAACCACATGTGATCTCTTAGTTGATATTCATTTTTCCTAAAAATTAGTGCAATAGCTGTCATGTGAAATTTGATTTATTAGTTGTCACGCCAAATCTTTATGAAGATGCTGTTTAGATGAAAACCTTAACAGCAAACAATCTTATCATTTCGTATGTGTTTATAACGTCTTTTACAGATCAATTTTATGGCGAACACATTGGTGGCCTTTGTATGCACCAGGCACCAGCTGGTTCTGCAGGAAGATTTCCTGTGGATAGCCTCAATAAATGATCCTGTTACAATTATTTATGATTTTAGCTAAAAATCCTTGGCTCAACTTAGCACCCATTAGATAGATATATTAACATGAAGGCTAGTTAGACATCTTTTATTGTATGAACAGGCTGAATTAAAAAAATCATAAAATGGGCCAAACAAAATAATTATTATGGAATGGTTTATTATACAAATTAATAGCTTGGGATTTGAATTTAAATTTATGCATTTAACCTGTGTTACACAGTATAGAATAGGCTTACTGTGCTGCTATACTGATTGCATGTAAAACGAAGTCCTTGTTCCTTTGAACCTCTATAACTTTTACTGAACATGCATTAAATTTGCTTTTTACTGAACGTGTAATGTATCATCACAATATTCATCCTTGGAAAAATTAACTTTTAACTGAGGATTGTAGGATGATTTGTTTGAGGAATTCTATTAACTCAGTAATAGATACACAGTCATGTTTATGTGCTAGCAGGCTATTTGTCTTTGAGTGCTCTAGATTCTAGAATCTAGGGCTATATTATAAAACCTGTTTTCATTTTTCTCATTATATTTGTAAATGGTAGTGGAAGTTACATTTTTGTGTTATAATTTGTTCATCCCTTAGTTATGGTTTTTGACATGTTGTCTTGCAGCAACAATGCTTGATGGAAAACCAATCATTTCCTTGCCGCCAAAGACTGTTTCTCTCAAAACAGTGGACTTCACTAGTGAGGAGCGTGCTTTTTATAACACTTTAGAAGCTGAATCCCGTGAACAGTTCAAGGTTAGTTCACAATGTTTATTAATAATCTTTTTGTGATATATATTATTTCATTTTGTCTGTCAGCTTGATCTTTTTTTAGATCTTATAATTGTCTAGCTAGGTACATGTATCTTTTCTGCGATTAAATATTGTTATAAATAAACCAGTTTTTGATATTTGTTCTCTATATCTTGTTGAATCATGATAAAATAATACTCTAGATCCTTTTGCACCAATCATTAGCAAGTACAATATTTGGAATTTAGAGATGACATAACGTGCTTTACTAAAAATGTGTGTATATTAAGGATGCTGCCATCCCTCATTAGAAGGGATCAAGGGAATATATCTAGGCTATGAGATGTGAAAGATGATATATCCTAACACGTTTCTTTTGCAATTTAGGAGACATTTTTCTCACACAACTCCTTCGCAGGAATATGCAGCCGCAGGTACCGTGAAGCAAAATTATGTCAACATACTACTGATGCTTTTACGGCTCAGACAGGCTTGCGATCACCCTCACCTAGTTAGAGGCCATGAATCTACTTCTAGCTGGAGGTCTTCATTGGAGACGGCGAAGAAACTTCCAATTGAAAGGCAGCAAGAATTGCTTGTTTGCTTGCAATCTTGTTCTGCAATATGTGCTCTCTGCAATGTAAGTGAATTCCTCTCTTTGTATCTGCACCTTAAGTGCACCTCTTTTATCTATATTTTTTTATCTTATCTTGCTATTTGTCTTCATACTTAACCGTTCTGTGTAAAGGAGGGGTTTGTGATAGACTTGGCGAGCCAACAACTATACTTAGCCATTCTCATGGAAATGAAATCCATTAGATATTGTTGGGTTTCATTTCTAGCCGACCCCAACTTGTTTGGGACAAAGGCTTGGTTGTTGTTGTTGTTGCTGCTATTTGTCTTCATGCTCTTGTTTTTATTGACCTCTGTCTGAGAAAGTTTTTGCCATCAGATGGACCCTGAGCACTATTATCACCACGGTTCTAGCTAGCTGTATACATATCAATGTGGTCTTGCAGTTAATCTTCATCTTAATATTGATGTTTTCCAATGGGGGTGAGTTTTTGAATTGCCAAAAAGCTTGAGTTGAGCTAGAGAGTTCACATAAAAATGACACAAATGTTGGCCAACTAAAAGGCAACATGTCCAATAAATGAGTGTTACGGAGATGCGCATGCTACGGTGGATGTGCGGTCACACAAGAAGAGACAAAATTAGGAACGAGGTGATACGTGATAGGGTAGGGGGTGACACCGATTGAGGAGAAGCTAGTCCAACATCGCCTACGGTGGTTTGGGCATATCCAGCGGAGACCTCCAGAAGCATCGGTGAACAGTGGGATTATAGAGTAGAGAAAATTTTAGGAGGGGTAGAGGTCGACCAAGGATCAGCCTTAAGTCCTTACATCTTTTCCTTAGTGATGGATGAGGTGTCGAAAGATATACAAGGGGATATCCCTTGGTGTATGCTCTTTGCTGATGATGTAGTGTTGGTAGATGAAACTAGAGATGGTGTTGATAGAAAATTGGAGCTATGGAGGCAGACTTTAGAGTCTAAGGGGTTTAGACTTAGTAGAACCAAGATCGAGTATATGAGATGCGACTTTAGTGATGTCGGGTGCGATGATGGTAATGTTAGTTTACAAGAACAAGTTGTACCTAGGAGTGACACATTTCGATATTGACGAAGATGTTTGCCACATGATCAATTGGGTGGATGAAGTGGCGACAAGCATCTGACATCTTATGTGATAAGAAAGTTCCACAAAAATTGAAAGGAAAATTCTATAGGACGGTGATCAGACCAGTGATGCTGTATGGAGCAGAATGTTAGTCAACTAAAAGGCAACATGTCCAACAAATGAGTGTTGCGGAGATGTGCATGCTACGGTGGATGTGCGGTCACACAAGAAGAGACAAAATTAGGAACGAGGTGATACGTGATAGGATAGAGATGGCACCAGTTGAGGAGAAGCTAGTCCAACATCGCCTACGGTGGTTTGGACATATCCAGCGGAGACCTCTAAAAACACCGGTTAACAGTGGGATTATAAAGAGTAGAGAATTTTAGGAGGGGTAGAGGTCGACCAAGGTTGACATGGTCGGAGGCGGTGAAACAAGACTTAAAGGAGTGAGACATACCTAGAGATTTGGCTCATGATAGGACTGCATGGAAATTAGCAATTCATGTGCCAGAATCTTAGTTTATTCGTAATTTGTTACTCTTATCTTCTTTTTTATTAACCCATTTCTAAAATAAATAAAATGTAGAATCTTATTTTATTTGTATTTTGTTATTTTTTAACTTTCATATTATTTTCTATTACTTTTCTTCAAAGTTGTTGGGTTTCATTTCTAGCCGACCCCAACTTGTTTGTGACAAAGGCTTGTTGTTGTTGTTGTTGTAAAGATCGACCAAGGTTGACATGGCAGGAGGTGGTGAAACGAGACTTAAAGAAGTGAGACATACATAGAGATTTGGCTCATGATAGGACTGCATGGAAATTAGCAATTCATGTGTCAGAATCTTAGTTTATTCGTATTTTATTACTCTTATCTTCTTTCTTATTAACTCATTTCTAAAATAAATAAAATGTAGAATCTTATTTTATTTGTATTTATTATTATAATAATATTTTTTTATTATTATTTTTACTTTCATCTTATTTTCTATTACTTTGCTTCAAAATTGTTGAGTTTCATTTCTAGCCTACCCCAACTTGTTTGTGACAAAGGCTTGGTTGTTGTTGTTGTTAGTTCTTGATCTCAGCCTGATGCTGGGCCATGTACCTGTTAGTTCTTATTATTCTCCGGACTTTTTTCTGATGCTTAACAAACATGGTTTGTGCAGGATGCCCCGGAAGATGCTGTTGTCACACTTTGCGGCCATGTTTTTTGCAACCAGTGCATACTGGAGCAACTCACTGGCGATGACAGCATGTGCCCAGTGTCGAATTGCAGAGTTCGACTAAATGCGACCTCATTATTGTCCAGAGGCACTCTTGAATGCTCTCTGAGAACATTAACATGTGATTTCAAGCCTAATGATTCATCTATGGAGATGATACATGCTGAAAAGCGGTCTGGGATTGATACATCATATGCATCTTCTAAAGTGAGAGCTGCACTGGATATCATTCTCTCATTACCCAAACTAGAAGACACCCAAACGAGTGATAGTGATAGCAAAAAATCAATTGGGCTTACCTCTGAAAAAATTGACGGAAAGAGCCCTTCAGAACATATTGATACCAAAATGACAGAGAAGGCCATTGTTTTCTCTCAATGGACTGGAATGCTCGATTTGCTAGAGGTTCATTTGAAAACCTATCATGTGACCTACCGAAGGCTCGATGGAACGATGTCTGTTAATGCTCGAGATAAAGCTGTGAATGACTTCAATACTAACCCAGAGGTTTGCGCAATCCCTGTCATATCCATATATATGTAACCTTTTCAAGTATGTGAAGTATTTTTTGACTACTACTTTTGGCAGGTTTCTGTTATGATCATGTCACTTAAAGCTGCAAGTCTTGGTTTGAATATGGTTGCCGCCTGCCATGTACTTATGCTTGATCTTTGGTGGAACCCGACCACAGAAGATCAAGCCGTGGATAGAGCACACCGAATTGGCCAAACAAGACCTGTCACGGTATCACGGTTAACTATAAAAGATACTGTTGAAGATCGTATTCTGGCGCTCCAGGTAAGTCTGAAGTTTTTTCTTGACTTTCGCTAGCAAATTTATTTGTGAACAGGTATTAAGGTTCTATTTGGCTTCTGGTAAGAACCTCATCCAGATTCCTACCACAACTAGCCATGGGGAGGCAAGATACCATACTTGTCTGGGCTCAATTTGTTAGTGATAGACCCTGTCAATAGTTTCACCTGACAACAATTTATCGGGAGCAAGCTTCGCTAAGCCTTCCTGAAAACATTAATTCAGGGTATAGAAAAGTGTAGGCACCAGGGATCACCTGAAATAGTCAAATACTGCAACAACATCCTTGAAAACCTTCAACCAGTACGCTACTTTTTTATGAAAAAAAGTCGCTCAACTATCAGCGTTGTTCATATAACTCCCTAAACAAAATTTTAGTTAGTTTAACCCCCAAATTATTTTGATTGGATCAATTCACCCCTAATTAATTTTTTCTTTTTTTGATTCTTTTTGTACCAGTTATGTTTGAAGTTAAAATTTTATACGATGGTAGATGACGTCATACACTATGCTAGAAAAAATATTTAAAGTTTTTCTCGCATTATTCCATCTCTCATGCGAGACCTATATACATGCTTTAAAAGTACCAAAAAATACATAATAAATCTAAAAATAATTTTCTAATATATTATATGTTATAACATATAATTTCACTAAATTTTACCTTCAGACATGATGTTTACAAAGAGAAAAGAAAAAGAAAAAAATCACTATTGAATTGAATCAATCTATATAGTTTGAGAGAGTAAATTGAACTAAATTTTTGTTTAGGAGGTTAATCGAACGAAGCTGATACTTGACTACTTGATGGTAGTAAAATAAACTTCTCCACTTTTGTATTAAATACCACTTTTTTGACTGCCTGTCGACTGTCGTGTGGTCCTGGTATCGGCAGAATCTGATGTATTCTAGTTTATTTCTTTGTTATACAAATTTTGAACTATTGATTACTTTATTTGATTAAGCAGTAAATTGTATACAATATAACGCCTCTTGAAGCTCAAGTAATCTGTAATTGTGTCAGGAAAAAAAGCGGGAGATGGTTGCTTCTGCATTTGGGGAAGACCGATCTGGTTCGTGCCAGACTCGATTGACCGTGGATGACCTGAACTATCTGTTTATGGTTTAGAATGGCTCCGGATGATTAAACAGTTTTGCTCATTGGGTGGACGTAGGCAGTGATAGATCAAGTATATCTCAAACGAATAACAAATAGCACATTTCTTTAGGGGCTATTAGTGTTTGTACAGATGCAAATATTTTGTAGTCGGTCTTAAAGATGGCGTTACGGTGGTTAGATCCAATTCTTTTTGCAGATAGCTGACATGATATTTGTACATACCAGCATCTCTGACATCTGGACTGGCGCAGTTGTATGTGTCAAACTATGTAAAATATCGTGCTGAGCTTGTCGTATTGAACTGGTATCACTTAATTCTACTAGAAGCTGGTGCGCCACCTTATCCGATTCTTTTCCGATACTATAGACCGAATCCCGTGTCTTGATAACAAGCCGCTGGTTGATTCCTTAATCTTGTAGAATGTTCTTGGAGCTACGACACCACGTTAAACTCAGAAAAAATGAGTTCGATTATTTGTGTGTGCTGCGCGTTTCTACGGCAGACAGAAATATTTAACAGGACAATAGTAATTTAGGTGAACAATTCATTCACCGAATTAGGAACATGAAGCGTGTTGTTGTTGGAGAGGGAAGTCCGCAAGAGAATGTTGGATTGATATCCAGCAGTCCATGCTTTCTTCCATTTGAGAAGTACTCGGAGGAACTGTCATGTGTTTTCCTCTAACAACTCCTATGTTTTAGTTCCCGTAGGAATAAAGAAGCATGGCATCTTAATTCATGTGTTTTTTCTATTTAGTATTTTCTCCTATCCTACGTTCCAAAGGAGCCTTTATCTAACAGTATGCAATATGAGGTTACCTATATATGAAATAATTTGCTGCCACAATGTTCAAATTACAGTGAAATTGATATAATTTTTTTTAAAAAAAAAAGAAATGTTGCCAAAACACTATAAAATATGTATAAGTTGTTGTTGAAATTTTGCTATAATTGTATGGACAGTGCTGAATTTTAGTATATAAAACAGAGTAATTTGTGCATATTACATCAGAAAAGCCGAGTCAATGGTGAAGGGCAAAAATGTTTTTTTTTACCAGACGTAACACGGTTAATGGTGCAGAGTAGGGTCAATTAAAATGTTCATTTTTTTAAAAAAGATCATATATACAACCCTAAAAAATATGTCGATACTGCAATTAACAGTAAAATAGAATTAGCTGTGCCATTGGCCCTTCTTCTGTTGAGGAGAAACGAACATGCTTTTGAACGAGCAGATATATTGTTAACACAAAATAGATAGAGCGCATTAACAAGGCGGATGCTGACGACACTGGCACTACATGTGCTTAGCTACAAAGTCCTACTTCACAAACATCGTGGTAAGTACTAAAAACACTCTAGCTATTTATCTATACGTGCACTACTTTCATCACACGCTGGAATGTTTGCTTGGTTGCAGCAGCAGATCAAACGATGTGAGGGAGTATGGGCTCACGGACACGCCCATCTGCTGCTTTGCATTTGCAATCGGACTCGACACCGGCGCCACCTGCACAATTCCAACCAGTAAGTAAACGTTACTAATTACACTACTACCTCCAAACAGGCCGGACAGCTGGAATAATCATAAACGCATTCTTTCTTTTCTCTTGCAGGATCAGTTCACCTTCTCTGGCTGCTGGAAGGAGTTCTCATCAAGAGGCCCACTGGATGTAAGGACCGTCTTTTTCGATCCGGAGTTCTTGACATCATCTGCCAGTCCCTCAACAGATATGTTCAGATCCACAGCTTTGTTACCAAAATTGACCACCTGCAAACAGGTTGTCATGCTTGGTCATTTTACTAACTCGAGCTGGTACCTGAAACTTGTAAAGAGAGAAAATTATTGCCTTTATCTTGAGGTAAGTGCTTTTGTCTTTAGCGTTCTGCCAAGTGATGGTGGATGCAACGAGCTGGTCATAGTTGGAGATCTGAATGGTTGTAGGATGAAGGGTGGCACCGCTTGAGTCCTTGAAGAAATGTAACATCCAATAGTTTGGACATCCATAGTGCTGCCACGAGTTGAAGACGATGGCATCTGGGTTCCACCTTTTCACACGTTTTTTATATCATGAGGATTATTAATTACATTGCAGGAATAAATCATTCAGAACTTAAAATTAATCAGATAAAAGTTTGAACAGATGGGGTTCTTTCTCCAAAACCAGTGGAAGAAGAAATGGTGACTCAAGTTATCACGTGTTGCTTAGGCACTTATTCTTAAGATGTTGAGTCCTTACCTTCGATCATTATCATTTACAAAAAGTGGTGCACAGCTTGCCATCTCAACCACATCGCTGCAGTAGAAAAAGCAGATGAACAGTAAAGCTTACAATGCAATTTTTTAACTTCTTTTGGCAATGTAAAACCGGCAAAGTAATGCATATTGCATAGGCTATGCACCAAATTTAGTAGTCATATTCCATATGAGAAAAACGACTATGAGGAAGAGCTACAATTGTACCCTGCAATCAAGTAGAAAGAGTACAGGCAAACCTGTTTTTCTCCAATCCAATGAGAAATGCAGCTTCTGCTAGTGCTGCTATCAGTGTCCCTTTGCCAGCATCATTCCCCGTCACAGCATACTCACTAACAATTGCCTAAAAGATCACAGTGCCTTCCCATCATTTCTAAGCATAAGTTTTGGCATAGAACATTGCGGATGTATAGAATGCTTCAGATCAAACCTTTGGTGCACCACGTGGTGTGTTGTCAAACATACTAATTCTAGAAAACATATTAGTAGAAGAGGCGTAGACCTGCCACAGTGATGATGTTATTCTTTTTTTTTCATTGTCAATAATGAAGTATGGACACAATTTTGGTGAAGCGAGCAAAAAATATATCATAGACATTACATGAACATCATAGAGATCAGCGGGGTTGGATGGTGAAATAGTTGACCTATCACAACTCGATATAACGTTGATGGTTGGGTAGGCAGCTTTGATCGCAGAATAAAATTTTTGGTAATTGCCTGTAAAATAAAAAATCAAAGAACATAACCTTTCTTTTTTGCTTTATGCACAACTGAAGGGGAAAATGATAAAGTGGAGCTTATACTATTCATAAATGATATGCAGGAACATGCCAAATCATGTGAGTTCGTGATTAATGTAAGTGCAACCATCAGATTAACTTGCTACCATTTAACTATAGGAATGTAAGGAACACAATTTGTACTTATCTACTTCCTTTTGGACAATTTTTTTTATAAAATCCGATTCACTTTAAGTTTATTTGTGGTATGAAACTAGGAAGAAAAAGTATACAGCTAAATTACAAACCTCTATAGTAGAGCATCCAACATTCCTGGTTTCCTATTGAGATATAATCTAGATTAAAGGGTTCTGGGTGTCCCATTGCTGCACGAACCGAACCCCATGGTGTTGTGGGCCCACCCCTTGCAAACTCGATGCCATTAACAACATCCTGAAATGGTACATGCATAACAAAATGCTGGAGATGGCAACACCGTGGTTACAAAAGGAAACAACAAATTTTAATCGACTTGAAGAGGCATGTAGAGAACAAATCAGACATTGGGGGAAATCGGGTGTGTTGGACTGTATTTGGGCCTAGCCTGTATGGCCCATCTATGTATCTATAAATATGTACCGAGACCCTATGATTAATCAAGCAATCAATCAATTCTATCAGGGTGTCACCAGCATCAATTTTGGTGAATTAGGAAAGTGCAAGTGAAGTTTATAAAAACGCCTAGTCCCCACCAGAACGTAATGATGTTCTGGTGAGTTAAAGAAAATATCTCAACCATTTAGATGGAAAACAGATTTAACAGAAAATTGTGTGGTTCACTTATTAAAACTTGGGAGTTGCAAACTGTATTTTTGTGAAACAACCATCTTTAAAAATATTACTGTCTTGTGGTCACAGGCCAATAGTAACTTATTAAACAAGACCATGTCACCCCTCTGCAGAAGGGATTGGACATGTTCATATCTACTTGTAGCCCATTTCCTAGAGGAGAAGTGTATTTGCAATGCTTTCATGATCTGTTGAATATAATAAAAGAGTATGAATGCCACCCGATTTATAATGTCAACTCATCTAATGAAAACTATGTAAAAGAAGGTGAACCGAAGAAGTTGAAGCCATTAATGTTCTTGTGTGCACTAGGTTACCTGTAAAATGTTCTTTTATCTGACGAAAATTTACCAAATTGCAAGAAATGAAGAAAATACCTTAACCCATGATGCAACTGTTGCAGTAGAAACTTCTTCATTGAGGCTTGCCCCTGGATAATTATAAATATTTTTTAGGATAAATTAAGCGATAGGAGACCTCAGATATCCACAGAGACTGAAATTACCATCATTGACCACCCAAACTGGGGACGCACCAAGGTCTTCAGCCAACTATAGTAGAGATATGTTAATATGAAGTATTTTGGTTTGAAAATATTAGGTTCAAGTCAAATAACACGTCTAATGACCTGCAGAAACTCGAAAAATCCAAGCCCATCATCAGTCCAGTACCCCCAGGCATCATTAAAGTGACCAGGTCTTTCCTCCCATGGTCCTACGGTTTCACTCCACCGAAATGAATTTCTTAGATAATTTCCCATGACATAATTACCTCCTGAACATGTTAGACATAAATACTAAAATAAGCAGTGTCTTCAAGTTGACTTTTGATGAAGTCTAAGGAAAACAAAAATGGTAAACCTGGGAATTTAAGAAACTGAGGCTTGAGATTGACCAACATAGAAGCAAGATCTTTCCGAGAACCATGCCCCTAAGGTAAAATCATCATGAATTAAAGGTCAGGCATCAATGGAGAACTTTGTAAAATCAGTAGTACCTATATAACTGGACTAGCTGTGGCCGGTTAATAAATATTTTACTCCCAGTGGTGAAAAGTAAGTATGTACTAGAAAATAGATAACATAAAAGTAGAAATGAGCAATATTAGAATACCATGTAGGTGTCCAATGGCATAACGGATACTTGATCAAGCCAAATTACCCCTCTTTTGTTGGTGGTAAGTTGAAGCCTTGAGTTGGTGTTATTTCGGCTGGATTTCAAATGGAATTCTATTTTTGTCCAGTTTACAAAGGCTTTTTTGCTACCTCTGAACACATAATAAAAATCATGTAAATATTAGACGAAAATTAAAAGTGTATGTATGTATGTATGCTAATCTGAAGCAAGAAAACATTACGTGATTGTATGAGCGGCAAGTTTTTGTTGACCATCAGAGCTTGTCATCGAAACAGTTAAGGACACTGCATCTGATGACCTAATATGTAAGCTCACCTTATAAACCTTCCTCCGTTCAATATTCTGGAAAACAGAGGGCATTGCAGAACTTTTTAGGGAAAATGGAGAGCAATGCATGAAACGGGGAGAAAGTCCCGATATTTCATAGAATAGATAGATTTCAAACCAAGCATAAATTCTCACATTGTATACGCAAGATTATAGAATCTTCATGCTGCATTTTTCACAAAAAATAAAATCATGAACAAACGAATAAGAGAATTATCATAATTCATACCATGCCCCAGTAACCAGGATTATAAACTCCAACACCTCCAGATGGGCAGGCATTAGTTCCTTTAGAATCACAGAGAACTTCCATTCGAAGTGCAATCGGGTTACGTTCAAAGCATGATGTCCGATCAGTTCCGACAATGATACTTGATTCATTCCCAATTATCAGCCATGGATCAATATTTGAAGGTGTATTAGGCCCACCGGCCTCAAAACCTGGAAGTATTTTTGTGAGCTTAGACATATTTAGCAAATCAATAAAGAAAGCGGAGATTGCACAGCTCTTGTCAAGGTGACCTTTCCTGTATTTTTTTTTATATAAGTTTACATTAGCGCTTCCCTTACTCTATTTTTTCTGTCCAAAAAATAGAAAGAAAGTCGATAATAGACTCTTAAGGTATTGATGCAGTCTTTTTCTTTGTACAAATTTGACAGGTACAAGTGTATTAACTATAATACCTCCTATATATATCATCTCAACTAAATTATGCTACCGCCAGTCAACTTGACGTAAGACAAGAAAAGTAGTAAGAAAACAAGCTATATTCCTTGTCAGTTGTCCCAACTCCCAACGTCAAATAAACTTGAGTGGGGGGAGTATGTGCTTTCCATTACCTCTGTTGCTGACGAGCTCTGCCCATAGTCCACCCGCCCCAGCATGGTTAATCTCCTGGAACAGGGGCCAGAATTGTTTTTTCTTATCACCAACTGTTATCAAGATAACATCTCAGCAGAAAAAGGCAGAGTTTTATTCGCTACTGTAGTTTCAAACTTCGAATTAAAGATGTGCCACTGCGATAAAATTCAGTTTTCATCAGTTTTACTAGCAATTGTTGCAGTTAACAGACACATTACCCACCTCGAAAAAGATACCGAACATCTTATCAGGGATCTTCCTCCCATTCTGCGGCGAGGCATCCACGCTCAGCTGCCCAGTTTGCGTTTGACCCTCCACAGACCGAACAGACAGTGCCCAGCAGATGGCACACGCAGCAACCAGAGCACGGAGCAAGGAACCAGAGCGCCCTCTCTGCACGCCCATTCTTCTCATTTGGGACACAGCTAAGCTCAAACTCAAACGGCTACTCTATATATACACACGCTGCTATGTCAAGAAACTAACATCTGTGCAAAAGGAGTTGCACGAGTGCAAGCAAAGATAGCCTGGCACGCAAGCAAGCAAGAAGATGAGAGAGGAGGATAGGAACGGACAGGGACGTCAGCATTCTGTTTGAAGCTTACTTCTCCACTCAATCCTGGTAACTACAGTACATTGCGGGGAAGCAACGAGGCGACACCGTCCACTAAATTTCATCGACGAATTCATGAATAGAGAAAAAACAACTAGGATCACCACTGTTGCTGGGAAGGCAAGCATGGAATATTTCCTCAAGTGTTGCGGCGGCTCACCTATGTCGGGCCGGAAGGGGGTTGCGCCAGTGGGGAACGGCCACGAGGTATCTAGGGCTCCGCCGTCCGCGCGTGGAGGTTGCTGTCGAGCGGGTAGCCGGCCGCCGGGGCGGAGACGGCCGCCGCCTCGGGCGGGAGTTCGCCGGTTGGTGAAGTGCTACCGCAACTGGCAGGTTGCTTCGCTTCTAATTTCTGAAGCCTGCTGCTGCTGCTGCTGCTGTCTCGTTTCTTTGTGCTTGGTGCATGCCGCCATGATCGCGGCAGTTCGTTTGCGGTGTTTGTGCTTGGTGCATGCCGTGATCGCCCTCATCATTAATGTATTACCGTTGAACGTATTATCCTCGGATTTTAAGCTTCTCAGTATTATATATACGGTGTTGCCTAAAATTTTAGAAGCTCAAGCCTGATGTCGAGGCTCTGTTCTTTTCTGTTAAACTCTGCTTACTGTAGATTAATCATTACTGACGTGGGTTATAATTACAATAGAATCTGGAAAGCTAAAATTCCCCCAAAGATAAAAGTCTTCTTGTGGTTAGTCGAATATAATGCAATTGTTACTCGTGATAATCTGTTAAAAAGGAATCGGTCGTGATCAATTAGAAACAGTTAATCATTTGCTCTTTGAATGTGAGGTGCTGAAAGTAGTATGAGATATTCTAGCTATGTGCTATGAGTCCAAGACTAGACCGACAAATGTGCAGCAATACTGGGCTTGGATCAATCAAGTTTTACCAGGGGGAGTGATGTGCATACTTTTGGTCTAGCAGCGATTTGCTAGGCAACTTGGAAAGTTAGAAATAAAGAGACATTTGAAACAAGTGTCTTCATCATCCCTGTGATATAATTTTTAATGTTGTATCATTAATGAATTACTGGGCAAGTTTATATCAAATGAGTATGGTCCACATCATCAAGGATGGTGCAGAGTTCTTGCTAAAAGCAGTTGTCAATGTGATGAAAAAATAGAACATGCACTCTCTCCTACCTGCCACAGGCAATGTGGCGATGGTGACCGATGAAGTTGAGGAGCTGGAACCGGAAGAGGATACGGGGGGACCCTGTTGAAGTGATTATCTGATGTGGAAGATCATGCAGGGGGAAAACAGTGGGAAGGCTGGAAAAAAGAAAGACTTTGTATCAGTATAACTAGCTTTAAGTTGCATTGTAGTTTCTTTTAGCTTCTGTTGGAACTTTATAAAAGTTATGTGGCCATTTAGCTCTTGTGTGGTGATCTGGTAGGTTGGTGAAACAATTTAAGGGTGAGTTCTTTTGGATGCACCGTAGAAAACTATCTGTTAGCCTAGAAGGTGAGGTGCTGATCAGATTGGGTTCTGTAACAAACTGTAATCTCCGTTTCGGAATGAAATGGAAATAGAAGGCTTTTCCGTGTCAAAAAAAAAATGTATATCGGAAATATTAAAAAGCGGGTGCCTAACGGAGGCTAAATTTCAGGCGACTGCTTTCGTTCCACGGGGGTCAACAATGGCCGGACAGATGATTAACTGTTTTTTTTTTGTTAATTGTTAATATGTAATTCATGAGAGCTATGTTAATTGTAAAATAGTTAAATAAAATAATATTGTAATTGATTAATATATAAACTAAGGATTAATGATTAATCACAAAAATTAGTGGTTAATGGTAATGATTAGCTACTAACTATCTGGTGACTGAAATTTTTCCAAATTTCAGCCACCTAAAATCTCTAGACAGCCCCAATGTATATTATTCACACAAGAATAAAACTGCAAATCCCGCAAACGAATAAGTACATTCCACTGCCAGAACCACACAATCCCAAGCTCATCACGACGGCAGAGCCCCACGCGATTTTTTTGTTGTTCAGAACGATCAATGGATCGGTTCTGTCGCGTCAGGATCCTGTGAGCAGGAGCACAGCGGAGGCTGAGGACGGCGGCTCCTGGGAGCAGTGGCCGTCGTGCTTGCTCGTGTATTCGGCGGACCCAGCGGCGGAGTAGCTGTTGCTGTTGCGGCTGCTGTCGACGCTGGCTCGTGAGCCGGTGTTGTTGTTGCTTCTCATCCGCTCCTTGAACCCCCTGCACGACTGCATGTGCGAGTGCAGGTCCTGCGGCTTGAACTCCTTCCCGCACTGCCTGCACGTTGTAAATAAAAATATATATAAGTGTGTTCGTGTTAGATGCTAAGTATGTTTTTTTTTAATTTCTTTAAAAAATCACTCATACAAAAATGCAAAAACTTCACGGGACCCAGTATAGTAAGAGAACTAAGGTCAATCATGGCAGCGCAGCCGAGACGGGCCTCTCCAACTACCATTCACACCGACTAGGCCCAAATACAAAGCCCGTAACGGGTTTAGCACCATTTCGTCGCCTTCATGGGCTAAGGGCCCAATCAAAAGCCCTCCGCGCCAGAACCGGACGTGGCTACGTGATCGATGACAGCGAGACCGAGCACAGTGCATGTCCGGGGGACCGGGGAGCGGGGATCCAAATCGAATGCGAGGGATAACAAACAATAGCTTACGAGCAACGCGGCAGAGCAACCGGCTTGTGCGCATCGCGCCCGTCTCGCTTCCCTCCATCTCGTTTGCCCTGCTGCTGCTGCTCATTCCCGCCCCTCCGCGACGACCTCGTCTTCCGGCCCCCGCTGCGTCACGCACAAAAAAGTAACATGAATTCATGCGGAAGAAAAATAACGTATTTGTCACATCGAAAAAATCGTAAGCTCGATCGAATCTTATGTACGTGCGTGTTTGTCTGAACTCACCGGAGGCCACAGCCGTCCATGCCGGGGCACGTCGGCGGCGTCGTCCAGTCATCGCCGCCGCCGGCCTCCGCGGCGCTACGCCGCTGCCGCCGCGCCACGGGGCGGAGCGCGGCGTCGTCCGCGTCCGCCGCCGCCGCGCCGCACGTCAGGATGTTGTGGAGCGCCCGCGCCACGCGCATCCTCCGCGCCTTGGCGGCGGCCACCGCTCCCTGCAGCAGGTCCTGCTGCTCCTCGGGCGCCGGCGGCTGCCACTCCGCCAACACGGCCCTGGCGACCACCGCCGCCTTCACCACGGGTCCTTGCGGCCGCCGACGACTTTGTTGACCCCGACGACGACGAAGGTCCTGTGACCGTGACACGTCTTCGACGTTGAACAGGACCTCGCTGCTTCCGGGCGAGTCCTGGTCGTCGTCGTCGGCCGGCTGCGGCGGCGGCGGCTTCGGGGAGCTCTCGTCGTCGTCTGGCGTCGTCAGCACCACCACCTCGTCCACGGATCGATCGATCAGATCGCCGCACCCCGTCGTCTTCTCGTCCCTGTCGTCGTGCCGCTTCCTCTCGTCAGCTGGTACGAACAGCACGTCACGTTGTTAACCTCAAGTCCCCAACGACGTCGTACGCCGGAACGAGTTGTAGTACGTGACATAAGAAAACCAGGCCGCAAGCAAAAAATAAAAAAATAAAAATAAACGTTCTGCTGGTGCGGAGTCACCTAATAAAGAATGCGTCTTTGTTGGCGGTTGGACGCAGCGGGGAGGTGTGCCACGGACGTCGTCGCAGCCCTTGAGCACGTACTCGTTGTCGGAGACGGGCGTGATGAGGTCGTCGTCGTCCTTCAGGTCCTGCCACACGTACCCGGCCTTGTACTTCCTGATGGATCGATCAACAACACGGAAGGAAGGATCACGCGCAAGAAAAACAGAGGTGTCGTAAGAATCTGTGTGTATGGATCGATCTATCATCCGGCCGAAGGTTATCAACAGGCAATCAATGTAATTATTAATTTCAAGAAATCAACAAACAAGTACTCCTGGATCATCGACGAAACGACGGCAAGAAGTAACTGCATGCAAATCACAATCGAACTGTACATACCTTTTGTAGGACCAGGAGAAGTTGTCCGGCATGTCCCTGCCGCGAATCTCCGAGAGCCACCTCTTGACATCTGCATCATCGATCCGAAGAAAGCGGCATGAGAAGATGTACGTGCGAGTCGCATCGCATACACCATGCAAAAACTGAATCGGCCACGAAGGAAGGAAGTCGAGGGATAGATGGAAGGCACGTAAGTGTTACCGCGGAGGCGGACGCCGCCGCCGGCGCGGCCGCTGTGGTGGTTGACGCGGAAGAGGTGCGGGTGGTCGGTCCGCCCGCCCCGGCTCAAGAAATAGACCACGTCGATCCGCCTCCTCCTCACCTCGCCCGCGCCTCCTCCTCCTCCTGCTGCTGCTGCGGCCTCCTTGTACGAGTCCATGCCCCTTTCTGTCTGTCTCCTTGGTATCGCCGCCAAGCCGTCGACGGCGACAACGACAAGGACAATCCAATCCAATCCGAGAGAACAAGAGGCCGACGACGAACACCAGCTGCGACGCCCGGGCTATTTAAATCGCCCGCTAGAGCGATGATGATGCGAACGAGGCCGCCGTCCGTTTTTTTCTTTCTTTCCAGTTCGTCGCTGTGTCTGATGTGCAGGACGGCAAGGCTCGGCCGCTCGGTCTGCCGGCCGGCGTCGCGCGCTCCAACCAACACAAAAAGATTCACTCGCCGAGAGCAGAGCAGTAGAGCACCGCGCGTGGCGTGGGCTCAAAATGTTGGGGTGGCTGGGATTGGAGGAGGGAGACGCGTGGCGTGGTGGAACTAGAATAACACTACGAGCTAGAGCCTCTCTGCCTCCCCAGAGTATGTAGGAACCTAATGAGGATTAGATTATACTAGTAGTAGTAATTAAACGATGATGATGGCCGCCTGCCCTGTATATATGGTCGTTCGTGTTTGGATGGGCGTAATCACTGTTTATATGGCGCGGTTTTGGTGACCGATGGCGATGGCCCACCTCGTAGAGATGGAATGGAAAGAATCATCGCCGATCGAGACCTGGTTTTGCGTTAATTTCCTTCTGTTTTTGTCTCTGCCTGGCACTGGATTTCCGCCAGTACATATATGTAATCTCAGCTCATTTATTTTCTGAAAGGAATATATACGTATAATCCCTTATCATTCGCGTTAAATGTCAACAAAATCAAAACTGTCCTTGGACGGTGACGCTGAGCGAGGAAAATTACGGCACGATGCTGAGGGCGCTCCGGTCAGAGCGGAGCAAAGGAAGGGCGTACGTGTAGTATGGTGGAGGGGGGTGGCCTGCATTCTGAACAAGCAAGCATATTTCGGATCTGCGGCAGTCCACGAGAACGGGGATCGATCGCAAGCAACTGCCTGCGACCGCGCAGGGGAGGGGGACAGGACAGCACAGGTGAAGGAGCCCTTGCCTTGTGACGCTGCGCAATCTCTTATGAAGGGCGGTGGCGGACGGGCCTGCCTTCGTTTGAGTGTTACTATTCGTGAATGATGCCGCAGGAAGGAAAGTTGATCGCTGCTAGCTGGTCTGGTGGCGGCCGGCGCAGGAGTTGTACGCAATATGAGAAATGCTTTTCCAAGCTGCAACCTCGATCGGCCATCTATCATTCCTCAAATCGCAAGAAAGTAAGAAAGAAACAACAGGAAAAGGATTTGCAGTGTGTACGCAATTCTCTCTGTAACAGCGCCAAGTTCAACGAACGATTTTCTATAAATGTTCGTTCCGGCAACTAAAGTTAAAAAAAACCGAGGCGGCCGTTATCTAGCTGTTCCCTGCAACTGTCGTTCGTTGATTGAAGCAGTCCAACCTCGAGAACTCCGGCAACAACAGTGACCACCTTACGGCCTGTAAATAAACTACGTACTGTGGTCAAAAATTTGAGCAACGGTGCAAGCTCCCAGTTAAAAATGCTTACTAGGTTCCAAGAACGCCATCACGCTCAGTCACCAACCTACCATAGCGCCATTTGCTTTTCAGAGCGTGGCCACACGCGGGGCCAAAGAAAAACCGCATCCGGTCGCTCGTCGCCGGACAACGTCCTGTAATATTTGTTTTTTCAAGTCCTCGCATGCTTGCGACGGTACGCACCCCCAGGATACGAACGAACAAATCAAATCGGGTGGTTTTACTGTAATTGTTAATGGTCGCCCGACTTGACGTGCTGGTTCTCGGACGGCGATACTGACGGTTGCAACAGCTTCAAGGCGCCCGTGCCGTGCAGCGTCGCTTTCCAGTTCCAGGTTTTGTTTACTTGGAACACCAATGTTTCCCTTCCCCAGTGCGAGATTAATGACAAAGTAATGGTTCTCGAACTGATTAAGGTTTCCTAGAATACTCTGCGTGAAGAGAAAATGGTAATCTGAAATCCTGAATATCGACAGCTTGAATTGAAAACATCATGCCGCCATAGTAAGAATCGCGACAGATGTGAAAAGCTGGAGGAATATGTTTTGTGCAGTGTGCTGTGGATAGCATTTTGTTTTCAGGTTTCACAGTCAGGATTAAACACATTCCTTGCAATTGTTGTTTTTTATTGCCCAAATTCAAGATGTATAAATAGTACAAGAAAGACTCTGCTAGTTTACATGATATATTTTGAAGGCATTTAGATTGGTGTGTTATTTTTTTCAAGGCACGTTGATTTCTCCTCTTGTAGATCTGTAAATCAGCTTACCTGGGATTCATGCCTTCCATCTTGTTTACACAGCAATCGATGGAACTTTCTGTCACACGTTTATAACACCTTCTCATATTACCATCTTTTCCATGTTCAATAACATGCCTACAGACACATAAAAACTCACAAAGTTTCCATGAAAGCTCCTGCACGATGAAGATGAAACCTAGCCTAAGCTTACATAGGTGCAGCAGCATAGGTAAGCAGCTAAAGTTCCTACATTTACAATAACAACTTGGTTCATCCTTCCCTATAAAAAGGGCACTTACTACTCACTAGAACAGATCATCGTAGACGACCATTTCACGTGCTTTGTAGGCCACTTCTGGAGCTGCTTTGGAGGTCAGTAGTGCTTCGCTGGCTTGTAAAACTAAAACCTGTATTTCACATGAAGAAGACAGACTCTGAGACTGAGTACCAAAGGGCAGGATTACCATAAAGACACCTATACGTGTGTATAGTTTGGAGAACTTGACATGATTGAACTTGTGTCATAAAATTTTCTTTCGTGACTGAAGGCTGGAAATGTTACTGATGAGCAACAAATATGTTTTTTGAACACTTTAGGATTCAGGTCAGCAAATATATCATATATGGTCTGATTTCTTTTGATGTTTGTTTGCTAGACTTAAAGAGTAAAATTGCAAGCATCTGAAACACGACCGCGTGCTTGACATGAATTGGGGCAGTAAAGTTAGCTACAATCCTTTCCGCTGTACCAATTCATTGCAACAACAGATAAACAATGCTCGAGAAGTCCGGCTTCCCTAGGCCACAAGCCTGAATTTCAGGTTGCAGGTGCTAGTTGCTGCGTAGGGCACTGGCTAATTCCTCGAACATAGCACGTGCTTTAACATCGACGAACCGAGGAGAAAGGGAGCTGAACGGAATGAACTGTGCATCGCAATTAATGAAATCTAGCTGATCTGCAAGAGGCACCTTCTTGCCATCGTCTCCTTAGTTATCATTACCTTCTTGGATCCGATGGCGACGCCGCCGTCGGGGTCGAGGGACGCGGCGATGGCGGCCGCCGCAGCCGCGCCGGACCTGAAGGTGACGTACCCGGTGGCCGTGGCGGCGTCCACCCGGGCCCGAGCGATGGGGCCGTACGCCTGCAGCCGCGATTTGAGCGCCATCACGCCGCACCCGGGCGGCAGCCCCGCGACCATCACAAGCGCCGAGTGCGGAGCCCCGGCACCCGCAGGCGCCGGCATCGGAACAGGAACGGGATCCGGCAGGCCTCCACCTCCTCGGAAGCGCTTCGTCGGCGGGGTCGGGCTCGTGCGGCCGCGCTTGCCCCTGCGCCGTCGGGTCATGGCCGGCGTCAGTCAGCCAGCACACTCTCCTTGGCTTGTCCGTACCGTACTCCGTAGAGATAGCGCCGCCGGGTCTCGGGAGATTAGCAAGTGCCGGTGAGGTGAGGTCATGGACTCACGGTGACCTGTGGGCCTCTCTACTGCCCTAAGATTCGTGCGACGTATCCATTACTGTACTGCGTTCCAATGCGGTGGATCTATAGATAACAAAATATGCAGATGCACAAATTATCGGTGAAATCCCTTGATTTTTCCCTGGATTCTTTCAGAAGACAGACATAACAAGTTAAAAATGGACGGAGTAGCAACCTCATCAAAAAAAAAAAACATTATCCAAATTAGATGTTTGTAGATGTGCATCTATCTGCAGGTATGATCACACTGCCAACAAGAGACAACAGGGAAGAAAGGCTCTGGTATTTGAGAAAAAGGAGGCCGTGCTATACATATTCATGAACACTGAAACCACTTCCCCTGTATGTACAGTAAGAATGTTCATGTCAAGGCAACTCTTCGCCTGTGGGACTAGCCCTCAGCTCTGAATACATCAACAATAAAGAATGGAATCACAGTGTCAGTTAAAACCCCGTGCTATCTACTTGAGGGGCCAAAAATGAGCATCTGCACAAGAATGACAGCAACTCCGGTAAGTATCAAGCTCCAGTATGATGAGCGCCGCAGCGAGCCGTTAACGTCGAACTGTCCGGTGTTCACGTACTGGTTCTTCCCTGATGACATGGTGACATTCACCGACATCGAACCTGGTAAGAACTCATGTTACTCGCAAATAAGATGAAAAAGAGGGAGACAAAGAATTTGAGAAACTGGTGCTAAGAATGATCTGAAAGAATTTGTACTTACAATCGTAATCAGCCCAGCCCATGCGCATGTTTGCCAAGTCATACACGAATATCTTATCCTTTAAAACAAGATCTACAGCAAGAGGAATCAGATAGTTAGCACCAAAAAGAAAACAATCAGCTTTCAGAGAGAGCTATGGTTCAGTATCTATGCAGATCAGCATATGGCAATTCCTATAAAGCTAGCACATAAATAGCCATGGCTAGCCAGTCAATGTTTGCAATAAGAGTTGCACCCAAAAAGGAAGGCTAAAGAACAATGAAGTTAGAAGTTAAATCTTTTATGTGTTATCTTTCATGCAAATGCTGAGCATATCATTGAACAGCTTAACTTATTTCACATAACCACTACGTAAAAGAGCCTAAAATGTAGCTAGATGTGCAATCTATATCAGATATTTGTGTCCAGAGTTAAACGAACTAACCTCCGAGTATAGTTATTTCTTGGCCCTGATTCCTTTGCCAGCCAATGCACCACAACACATTATTGTCCTGCAATAATGACAAAGTATTATATCATTTCAGACAGTCTCCAGAAAGAAATTAACCATATATGTAACAACTTACAACAGAAGCCTGCTGCAAAAGATAGTTCTCCGGCTTCACCGTCATTGCAACATTACCCATAAAATATAGGGTCACGGTTGGAAATGAAGAGTCAACACTGGCCAACGGTAAGGAATTTTAAGAAATTCAGCACATCAAATAACACCACCTTATCATTTTTGTTCCAAAAAAGAAGACCAAACCTGCTTGAAGTAATAAAACATTGGTTCCCTTTGCTGACAAAAGAGCGTACGGATGGAGAGACTGCAGCAGCTATCTGTAGGGTGCAGGTGCAATAATGACAAATAAGAATTGCGTAATAAAATTTGTCAACACTTTAAAAGAGTACCGCATGAAACTTACCGCACTAACAAATGGATCATATGCTCCATCTGCAAGGTATGCCAACGTTGTTCCTGAATCCACAATAGTGCCTTGTGTGTTTGATGTTGTGAACAAGGAGGCATCGATGGACAACTTTTGACCATTGACAGCAATTCTCTCCAAATTCAAGTTATAATGAGGCCTGTATTTCATTCAAAGTACTGGCATAATCAATTGCTTGTGTCAATAAAACGGGATATTCCCGAATTTCTCATTATAACAGTAATTCAGAGCAAAATTGTTGTCTATCAGCACTTATCCATGCATTGAAGTCACAATTGTCATCCTGATCTTCTCAAGAAAAACTATTGTTACTACATTTACAGCCAATATTGCTAAATTAGTGACTTATATAACAAAATGATATCTTAAAGTGAACTGTGTCTCTTCAAATTCAGATGGAAAGCATTTCAGAATATTAAAAAAATGAGTAAAGGCCAATTCTGTTACTACAGTTGCAGCCGTTATTGCTAAGTTCACCTTCCCAGAAAATCACCCATTTGCACCACAAAGATCACAGAACAATATCTACTGAAACATCAGATAGCAACACAGATTTCTAAAGTAATTTCAGAGAAAAGATACTTACTGTGATGGAACAAGTGGAGTATAGACTAATCCTGGTTCCACGATTTCCCCAAGCACAAGAATTCCACCACCATTATCTGAACCTTTCAGGCAATGAGAGAACACCTTAGGGGACACCCCAAGAGTGTTCAGTTGTGAAATGACAGACAATTGGTGCTGCCCAAACCCAAATATCCCATCAACTGCCCTGTCTGCCTTTGTAAGGTCTCCTGACTGAGAGTTGCTACATCTGATTGGAAAGAATTGGAACATTCATAATTTAAACTAAAAACGAGTAACTTGCAATGAAGAAGTACAGCAAGGCTTGAAAATGGCACACACCAAAATTAGTCTAAGAAGATAAGAATGTAACGGTTATGTAGACCTATCACTAAAGGATTTTGATGACAACACCGAGGCTAAACTTCTGGAGACACGATATCAAGGTCATTCCAACACAGACAATATACATGCAGACATCTGAAAATAGTCATCTAATCAGTTGGCAGCAAAGGATGCAACGAGCAATGACAATTCTAGTAACATGCCAGCCTATTTATGCCCCGGAATGGAAAAGAAATTGCAATATGTACAGACCAATCATCACAGAATCGATATTTTTCTAGCGACAACTGTTGTCCTAGGTGACAATAAGAAAAGAAAGCATGCTTGCAAAAATGACAAGCAACCTGCTGGTTTCAGGACTTTGTTGGCATTCAATCTGTCTTGTGTATCAACCCAATTAACAAAGATCTAACCTTATCCGCACCTGTAACACAAAGTGCCAACATGTAAATGTTCCACATTACAGGTTACTACTCCAGCACTTGACCTCTCTAGACTCTAATAATGTTTTAGTGGCATTTTATTAAAATTATTATCAGCTACAAACTGAATGTTCCAATTATCTGATGTTTAATTTAAAACTGAAACATAACTCCAAAGGAACTTTACCCAAAAACAATGGACGCAGAAGAGTTGGCAGTCTGCTCATTTCCCATGACCGTGTCAAAATACATTGTGTCGGACACATAGTACCCTGATGTGCCACTCCCATCACCATAGGTGAAGGTGTACCCACAAGGGCTGCTAGGGGAATCTGAGGATTGGCAGACTGCTTCCCCTGTTTGGAGAGCAGCTGTACATCTATCATCTGAGCATGTTATTCTGGAGGATGTTGATGAAGTGTCAGGGTTGAAGGACTCCAACTGGATCTGGGAACCAACATAGAAATTATTTGCTCAGAAAGGGCTCCATAGGTAGTACCAACTTGGCTGAAAATATATGCATCTGTTATAGTCAAAGATAAGAACTTTGTCTTACGTTGAGTCCACTTGATGTGGGGCAGCCAATGCACGGACTGCAAGTTACCCACAAGATATCGCTGCCAGTGTCAATCTGGACAAAGAATTCCTTAGCGGGGTTTCCCAACTTCACGCGGGTAAAATAAAGCCTGCAAGCTCATAACCTCATCATACAATGCTAAAAAAGCATACCAGGGATGTAGCTAATTATAGATAATAGATTAATGTTGACATATTGAAAAATCATGCCAAAAATAGGTCAATTGATCATAACACAGCCATATGTGGCGCAAGCTTATGTGATATATCACCAGAGTCAATGGCAGACACGGAATGTTCTACTAACCATTTCTACAGCTCGAGACATTACCCCTCCACATACCTTTTTTTACACCTCTGCCAACCTATAAGAAACATAGACTAGAAAAGTGGCAGAGAGGATAATACCCCAACCAACCCCCATTTTGAGCCTAAAAGAATAATATCTTTTCTTAGCCAAGTTATGGAATTGACCTTAAGCTAAAGCAACTGCCGAGAATGAAACAAAGCAATGAAAGGAATCTTATCTGGAACCAACTATACAAGCCCACGATCCAATAGAAGCGAAGCATAATGAATTAGGTAACGGTTAATATTTTTACAGTTAGAATGTATCAGAATTGTTTTTTTTTGAAAATAATGTATCCGAATTGAGCCCCTAAACCTTCGAGATTGTCACTACATCACTTCAAAAAATGCTCCTTGATATGAGCAAAAGAACGAATATGAACAGTCCAGCCCCCGGATTGCCATCGGCTATCAAATAAAGCACAAACAGATCAATTATGTCAGGCAGGGCAGCAATTTCAGCTCAACGGCCAAACTCAAGATTCCTCGAATTTCAAACGCTTCCACCAATCGCGTACGAACTACACAAACCAATCCAACCAGAGAACACAAAAGCGAAGCAGCTCACCCACCCGACCATGTACGGGTTGGCGGAACCTTCCACGGGGAAGTCCACCACGCCGGCGACGGCGGGAGACCCTCCGAGATGCCCCCTCCGCGCGTGCCGCGCCCTGTCCCGCTCCATGAGGCGCTCTATGCGCACCCCCTTGTGGGGCAACGCTCGCTCCAGCCTCAGCGCTGCCGGCGCCGCTGCCGCGGGTGAAGCAGCCCCAGACAGCAGAGCCGCCACCGCGACGACCATCGCCACCGTCACCGCGACCTCCGGGGGCCTCATCGGCTCCGGACGCGGCGAGCCGGCGAGACGACGGAAGCGAGCGAGCTCTTCCTGGCGCGGCGGCAGCGCGTGCGTGCGCGTAGCAAATTCGCCGCCCCTTTTTTTTCCACTTAAAGGGCTCGTAAGAGCCGCCAATTTGCGGCGCAGTCGTATATGTTGTCCTCCAAGAGGCCCCAACCTACTAATATTAAGGGGATCAAGGGGGCAAAGTGTGAATGTGCGGGAAAAGAATTACGTGTGGGCTGCGTGCGCGCCTCCTCCTCTCTTCCGTACCGTTCCGTTTCGCCGCTTTTATATTGTGGATTACCTTTTTCTCGTCTTTGGCTTGGCATGGCCTCCGTGTTTCCGTTTCCTTTGTTTCGTTGTTGCCTTTGACCAAAGTAATGGGTTTAGTACTTTGGTTCACATAGAATCATGCATACTTTGATTCATTCAAAGATGAGCTGCTACAAAAATACGTGCTCTCTACTAGAATGAATAGGAGCAATTCATTTTCCCAATATGGAGCACTGTTAAATTTCGATGTGATTGAATTCATGTTATCAATTATAGTAATAATGCCATTGAAAAGAAGCAAACGGTCGATGCACCTACCCAGAGACTTCGTCGGCCAATCATCTACCTGCTGAACCTATTTGACAAACTATAGCGTGAAAGCAAAGTCAATTTGTTCTGGGTGATAAAACGCGTGCATGACTGGACTGGGGGTGTAAAAACTTCTGAAAGTCCTGGGAATCAAATTTCCCTGCCCAATTAATGCAGTGATACGAGTCTCGAAAGGAACCCTGATGTCAAACCAAATGAGACTTGAGCGTGTCTGCTTCTTCTCCATTGATTTGAGCACGATGCCTTTGTTATTTGGTGTCGGCAAGCTGCTGCTGCTATCCTGCACCGGACGCAACTTGTGTTGGATGCAGGCTGAAAGAAATGGGAAGTTATGCTTTGCCACGCATCATGCGTTTACAACCTGTTCTGCGAGGTGTGTCGTTGTCGTCAGTCTCTGGCAAATAGCGCGCATCTTTCAGGTTGGTCGCGTCGCGTCCAGAAATATTATAGATTCGCTGGAGCTCCTCTATCGGAACCCAGAAATTGCACCCAAAAAAAATCGGCAACAACTTCGCGTAACATGGTGCGAAATCGTCGCATTTTGGCAACCCGAGGCGTGTTCATTCGCCGTATGGTAGCACCAAGGCAAGGGGGGAAAGCTGGCACAATCATCGATCAAGCGTCGAAGATGGGAAATCCGGTGTGGGAGGAAAGATGCCAAATTGTTCCACCACCGGAGCTTCCACCAGTTTCCTGCGTCTCGTGCCGTACTGACCGGAGCAAAGAACAAAACCAACGTACTGCGAGCTAAATGAGATTGATTACTACGACGACAATAGGATATGGTCACATGAGTAGTAGGTCAAGCAATCGATTATATTGAGCTACACGGAATCTGTCCATCTGTCTCGTTGTTCCCAGCGCAAGTTCCTTGCATTGTTTGTTTAGTTTTAGGTTGGTTAGGATAAAGAGTTGACAAAATGATCCAGCCTTTTCATTGCTAATGATCCGATCTTTAGAATAATGTTGTTTATTGTGTAGTACAGCGTGCCACATTCCCTTCATAAAGATTCCCTTTTATTTAATAAGTTATTCGATCATGATGATGATAATGCACTTGAATCATAGGACGTTGAATAATTCAAGTTTTGTCTGTGGCCAATCACCCGGCAAAAAGTGTCCCTCTCTCTCCTCACCTCACCAGGCACCAGCAGCGGCAAAACACAGCATACCAATTGCAATCACAAGAGCTGGTACAACCTTTGTACGGCGGGATTCAAAAGACGTGTTATGGATTCGGAGACCACCGAGGATCACCTGCACATGCTGCTCATCAGGATTGTTGCTGGAGGAATGTAATTTTGTTGGACCAGGGAAAGTGGTTCGAACGGTAAGTACAGTGGTTGTATGTGCTCAGTACTCAACTCAGTTAACGCCTGTGATGACATCAAGCGGAAGAGACGATGGACCCGCCACCTCCTTGCTGCTCAACACTCGATATACCATCGTGTCAGTAACGAAAACTAGTACATACGCTAAAGCTGAAGGGAACATGTCATGTGGGTTTAATATCTAAACCCCGGACCTCCTCTGAGCGAAGTGGTTGTCATTTGGTCCTTTCCATACATTCAATGCTAAAAGGTGGTTTAAAAACGAGCATATTTATGCTTAAAACTTATGCAATGTGACAGTATGGCTCCAAAACCTGATGTTTAGTGCAATTCACACTTATTGTTATATATTTGCAATGTACACATGTGCAAATGTTCCTACATACATGGAAAACCACATCTGTTGCATTTCCAGCAATGTTCCAATGTAAAATTCCTCCAATCACTAGCCAAAAAGAAGATGAAATAATTGAGTCCAAAATTCTTTTAACGACTTCATTTGTATCCACAACATGGTTGAGGCACCTAAAAAAGTGAGCTATTATCAGAAGAAAACTGCAACTGCTTTGTCCTATGTACTGTGTCAAATTGCAAGCGGGGAACATAGTGTGAGTGCATCTGATTCCCTTCAAACTCTTTCCATCTGTGCAGTTACATTACCGAAAAGATCTTGCATTGCACAACTATATAATGTTGAACTTCTCAAAGCTGTCCAGTCAAAATATGAAGAGGCATGTTATGATGTGCCAAGCAACCAAGTGCCAATCCAGTGGCGTTTGGCATCATCTCTGGCCCAACAAATCCACCGTCTAGCGGATCAGATCGCCCGCCAACAGCTCTGTCATTCTCTTGATGCCACATGTGAATCTCATTTGAACATACAGGGAAGTACTGACCACTAATGACTTGGGCATTGGTACCATAACTATGAATCATATCGAACTCCTGATGTGAAAGATGAGAAAAACCCTGCTGCTGGTCCAGGGAGAATGTCAGTAAGCTTACCCGACCTGCCATCAGAGAGCATGGAACCCCATCGTGATGTGTTCTCCCCAAATTTGCTCCCCACCTGATAAATGGCAGGACAAGGAGATATTTAGCTCAAGATTTGCAGGGGGGGAAATCAAGACTTAGGCTCCGTGTCAATATGGTCTTAGAGGGAAGTAGAAAAAACATCATAATTCAATTGTAGTACAAAGAAGAAGAAGAAAAGAGGTGCATTCTCATTTCCGCAAGCTCATGAAATAAATGAAAATGAAAAAAAATGGCTTCTTATAGGCCGGTATGTCAAATATCCTTTGGTGGCATAACATCAAGATGCGAGAGCAACAATCTGTCACAAACCGTGCTAACGGCTGCTAAGTTGTATAGCAGCAGGCCCACTGACCCCTCTCCAACACATGCATCATTTTCACTCTGAACTTATCCTGTAACTTGTCTCACCACAATCACGGCCAGCGCATTGGCGGGGTGACGTAGCACTGCCGGCTGCTGGTGGTAGATGTTAGCGGGGTAAAGGCAGGGGAGGCTCGTCATGGTTGATACGAGAAGATGGCATGGGCATGGGCAGCAGAACTGGTGGCGGTGTGAGGGGAATTGCGGGGGAGACCCGAGGCTGCCTCGATGGGGGTAGGTCACACAACACCGCTCTCCGGCGATACCCAACTCCGTCAAGGCGGGGGGGGGGGGGGGGGGGGGGGGGGTGCTTCGGAGTGAGAAAGCAGGATTTGGTGTTGAAGAGGAAGTCTGGTCCCATCCTCCCGCCAACCATTGACCTCCTGCTCCCCATCCTTCAATCCCATCTCCGATATACCACGTGTGTCATCCTGTGGCTGAGCTCTGTATGGAAGCGAGAAGGTCAGGGTGCACCATTCAGCCTGCCTCAATGCCACGCCATCAAGTGCCTGCCTGGATGGGGAGGAGGGAGTTCGTCGTCCTGGCTAGTGGCTACCTTGCCCCGACGACACCACCGTCCAGCTGCCCTGCGCAACAATGCCTCCGTCCTGCTGCACTGCTGTGTGCTGCCTGGGTCAAAGCACCACCAAGCTGGTCGCATCACTCCGCCTGGTTTGGGTCGTAGACAGCCTTTTTCTGACCTGGTCTATCTGAAAGGCATGGAGCACCGTCTGTGGGGCCAAATAGTGTTCAGACAGCATCACTATAGAAAGAAACCTCTGTCAGAGCACAAAGCTTTGGACATGCAAGTTCTGGCTGAGTTAAATGGGACACCCAGTTCAATGATCGCCAAATATGCTATCAAATGAGAATCAGAATTGCAGGTAAGACATAGCTGACTTCAACAAAAAAAATATGATGCTTTCCTTTCTTTATCAACAGAACGAATATTGATGATTTATGGTTGGCAAGTTATAGAGCATATAATTACTGTATACTGTTTACTTATAAAGGGAGGTTACAACAAGGAAACTTGCAATCCGTTACTCACCTGGGTAACAAACGACTTAAGTGATGGGGCAGCACCTACAAGACTCGCAGTATCATCAAATTCTGGTGCAGTAGATCTTTCTCCATTTGAATATGATTTCCACGTATTTTTAGATGTTGAATCACCAGATGGTGACTGTAGTGACGATTTGTGTGCTCTTGATGATATAGCTGGGGCACTGCAAGTATTAAGAAAAATAACAGAATGATAAGAATTAACAGAAAAGAGAATGGATTCTTCACAAGCCATCCAAAAAGCCCCTCAGAAACCAAAGTTCTGTAACCCTCCACCAAGGATTTAGTACTCTTTAACATGAATTTGGTGCCTCTATCTTCTATGCAACATCACTTAAATCCTCCTAGTTGATAGAGTTTGATATTTACTGAAATGCAGAGTGGATACATTGGAGAACAGTTTCTTTGTTCATATATTTAACTGCCCGTTTTACCATTTACAGATTATAACTTAAAGATACATGTGCTCGGCAACAGTTATTGAATGTGGAATAAAGATTATTTTACCTGATAGGTAAGTACTTGAATCTTGGAACCTGAGAGCATCTCATAATGTTTGAATCTGTATTTGACTTTGTTGGTAACTTCTGTGCGGTCCCAATGTACATGTGGTTCAGTTGGACCAAAAAACCGAAAAGACAACGTAACGCTTGTAGGATTGCTTCTCATTCTCCCACAGGTAAGGTTCATACCTGTTTCAGGAAACACATGCTTCAGTTGGGAGAAATATAATGCAGGGTCGTAAGTTCCCTCGCCATCTCACAGTCTGACATGTTCAAGGAGTGCTAAGCAAGAGTAGAGATATATCTATATACAGTGAGAAAGTACTTACGTGGCCCAGTCTATTGGATCCAATCTCTGCGAGAGCTTATTGATTAACTTGTTTATAGGTTCTATGGCAGCTGAATCTACCTGAATTTGAGATTGTTTCCTCCTGAAGGAAGTCTTGCTAATGGGTGCTCGGTGAAGAATCATGTTTCCTCTGCATTTTGGTAGTGTTGGATGATGAATCTTTTGCCTCCTGATAGGACATCACCAACGAAACGCAAGTCTAGCAAAATTTGTAAAAGTCCTTTCTCTGAAACTAGGGAATTCCCAGATTCGACAGATACCACAAAATTTTCATAAATAGTGATGACCTGCATACATTAAAGTATAAGTAAGGTCCCAATGGTCACATTGGCTTTACAGGCCTACACTGCCAAGATCATATGAAACCTTTATAAGTAAAGATTAATACTATTTTAAACAATGAAGGAGCAACTTGGTCATCTAGAGGTCAAAAAAAAAATCATGTCACTTGAAAAAATATTCAGCTGAGGCAATCAAGCACTAGTAATAAAACATGAATTAAAATCTGCCAGCACTGATAGTGGGACAAACTATAACATTGTTTCTAAAATTATGTCGCTGTTATACAGTTACGATGCGGAAACTATTTATGAAAGATCCAACATTCACCATAATGACTTCCAATGATATTGATTCCCTAGACCAAAACCCTAAAAATTACGACAAATACATGAAGATTCGAGTACAACGGGCAACATATTATGGAAGTTCTTTTCATGAAGAATCCAATGATATTTATCGTACATTGTCAACCCCTCAATACTTATTAATAACTTAATATAGTGATGGCCACCAAAGTTATAACTGTCTGACAGACAAGAATCATAAGATGACTTCTATTTTGGATTTGATGGAGTATTTAGGGATTATGGTGTCACACGCATGCAAGAAGAAACAACATAGTTACAAATAATAAGAAATCATTCTTATATTCTTAACTAAAAGTTTGTTTGACAAAAATACTTCAGTTTCAGTCATATGCATTGTGATTGTTTGTGAACTTGTAGTAAAATATACCTTCTGCAGCAGTTCCCATGCAAAATTATGCAAAATAACTCTGTCCAGGATGTGTCCACCAACTCTATGAATCTCCAACATGCTTGATAAAGAAATGATATTATATACAATGAAGGCATTGATGGAAGAGCTATTTGCATCTCTAAGGGACCCTCAGTTGTTTCATCTTGTTTGATCATTGTAACTTCCCAACCCTGACAAGGCAACCGGACCATATAATCGAAACAATTGGGAAAAATAAACCTATTTCCATTGGACAGAAAATAGGGTAACGAGTAATACTTTGATGATGAAAAAAAAACCACGGTGCTTGACTTAAGATGTAGAATAGTGTTGGAGTGTAAAAGTGAATTGTCTACCTTTCCCATCTGCTTAATCTGATGGGTGCATCTGGTCAGCACATGTAGCTTAACATGGTATCAAAGCTAGATGTCTCGAGTTCAAATTCTGACGAGCGCAAGCTCACTCCGATTTTCCACGTTTGAGGCCCAAGAGAGCCTCACGTGAGGGGGAGTGTCGGAGTGTATAAGTAAATTGTTTACCCTTCCCCATCAACTTAAGCTTTTGGGTGCAACCGGTCAGTGCATAATAGCTTAACAAATGAAACTAGATAACTATGCGTGTTAATGTTACTTAGGTTATGCTAACTGGACAAATCTACCCAAGCAAATAGGCAACCTAAAATTTTTCCCAGTTGGTCATTTGTTCATAAATGATAAAAACACAACTTCTTGATAAATTGATAACATGCAGTTTTTATTTTGTATTAACTATTAAATTGTATTATACATGAATAATGATAAGAACAGCAAGAAGGTTGAAGGTGTACCCGTAAAGGAGTCAACAAGGATAGTGAATCATCTTTATTGAGATCATATGAAAGAACATGCGATAATTCAGTGGACACCCATGATGCCCATACACTATGAGCCATAATGCAAAGTGACTGCAGAGTCTTATTGAGCTCATCAAGTCTAGGATTGGAGCTATCATCAGCGCCAAATAAAGAAGCTGCAGCAGCAATAGTTTGTCTCCTGAGATTATCAGAGAATTGTCTTCCTGGGCTCTTAGGGCTGTCAAATGCATGCCTTCTGGGAGCGTCGGATGCCTGCCCCCGGGGGGTAAAAGATGCTGAAGAATCAAATGATGCTCTAGAATTTCTCGGTGTAGGTGATGATAACCTTGAATATGCTGCACCACCAGCCTCCTTTACCCACTGCCGTGGGGAACCTAGTATCAGGGGTACATACCTTGAATGGTATCTCAATGAAAACACGAGGCGCCCTATGAAGAGAGACCTCTCCACAACAACAGAAGATCCATGTTTTTTATTATCCCCCTTTTTAGTTCCACTGTGAAGTAGAGAGGTTTCTGAGCTCAGCTTCCAGTTCTTTCAGCACTACCAATATGGTACCATAGCATTTCTCCTGGAGGTACGGTACTAATTCCTTTAGTCTCGGAGCTGAATTATGTGATTCACAAATATTAACAGATCCTCCAAAATATTCTTGCACTTGCTGTCAATTGCATTACTAATCCGACTAACTTCTGGCCCAAAATATGAGGCTATGCAGCTATGGAAGTCATTCACATCAGCAATTGGTTTCAAGTGAGCCAAAATTCCACCCTTCTTGATTTTAGACTCTGAGAACCAAAAACCACCCCCGTTTGAAGCTTTTCTCATGTATGAGAGGAAATCACCAGTGTCCTTTGGATCAGCATAGGCACAAATAGCCTCAATTGATTCCTTGACATTAACACTAAGTCCCAATAGATGAAACTCTGAATGCAAAATGTTCTTCATCCGTTGCACAAGTGTTTCCTCCACCCAATCCTCAAAAATATTCTTGCCTTCCTTCAGGATCAACCCACGGATCTGATCCCATGGTGATTCAATCTCCGATCCAAAGACACTCTTGAGCCACTGCTCCAAACCCCCCTCCAGTCCTTCCCTCCCCATCTAGCACATCACGTACAAGCCTTTGAACTGATCCAAGCAGCTCCCCACTAGCGATGGCGTCAACCAACTTCTGCCCTCCAGCAATGACACCAAAAATCTCACCACAACATTCCTTGAGCCAATCTGTACAGGCCCCTTGCCACAGCATCGGATTCAAGCAGCGCCATGGTAGACTCAATCTGGTTCATGTGCTCCTTCCATAATCGCGCTTCCTCATCAGGTCCGGAATGCCACCAAATAGCTGCTCTGGTGGAGTCTTCTCAAGCATCGTCTTGAAGAACAGCGGCAGATCACTGAGGGCAGGCACAAAAACCTGCCCAACGTGGCCGAGCGTGAGGCGCACGATACTCGCGACATCACAGAGCACGGAGTTGAAGGATGAGGGATCCAAGGCAAACCCGGCTAGCGCTTGGGAGATCCAAGGTCGGCGTGAAGAGAGGAAGAGGAGGAGAGCCTGGGACGGGGCGAGCGACGGGGAGTCGATCGCGGCCACGGCCGCAAGCGCGTCAGCGTGAGCCGATACGGGGAGGCGACGGTCCGCGAGGCGCTCGCGCGCGCGCTGCGCGATCTGCGGCCGGAATGCCTCCACTAGCTGGCGCCTGGTGCGCCGAGGAGCGGGAACCGCGCGGCGGCGACGGCGTCGCGGGAGAGCCGCCCGTGCACGACCTGCGCCCGCAGGTACCGCCCCGCGGCCTCCAGGAGCAAGCCCTCGTCGAGCCGGCCCCAGATGTGCTCGGGCGTGTCTACCAGGTACTTGGCGCGCGCGGCCAGTGAGTACAGCCGCGCGCGACCGCCGGACGGGGTGGGCGATGCGGCGGCACTGGAGGCGGGGGCCTCGGGCGGCGGCGAGAGAGACGAGAGGGAGCCCGAGATGCGGGAGAGGTTGTCGGAGATGGAGTCGGATGACTGCTTGATGAGAAGGATGGAGTCCGCCGAGTCGAGGAGGTCACGGTAGCTGCAGCCGACGAGTTGCCGGAGCTCCTCCTCCTTGGCGGAGATCTCGCGGCGGGTGGCGCCCTCGGCCGCGCGGATCTCGGGTATGCGCTTGGTGCGGAACAGGTCCTCGGCGTCGGCCGCGCCGCCGCCGGGAGCGGCCGCGGCAGGCATCCCGAGACGGCGCTTGGCTTCGAGCGCACGGCGAGATCCAGGAAGCGATCGGGAGGGAGAAGGGGGTGGGGGAGGGACTGACTACTGAAGAGCGAAGAGGTACGTTCGTTTTGAGTTAGGAGGAAGTGGAAGGCAGGCGTTGGTGGACCCAGGCGTTGGTGGACCGATGCTAGGTTAAAGGACTAGGGTCCACAAGTCAGTAGGGAATTATAGTGGGACCTGGTGCTGGGAGTGCCGATGTACGCTTACTACTTGGGGAACGATGGGGGCAGTATGTCAGTGACTGAGCGCGTTGGCTGACAATTGGGTAGGCCCGTTAGTCTCAAAATTTCAGCTGCTAACCGCTTTGCAACTTGGGTGGGAAAAAGCCGGAAATCAACGATAGAAATCGAATTAACTGAAATCAAAAATGAAACCGAAATAATTAAAACTGGATAAATAAAATTCTATCCAATGTCAAGTGATTCTCACACTGGGCTCAATGGCCGGCCTGATCGACCATTAGTTATCTCCGACTCTATGTCCAACCCAACTACATGAAACACCAATCTTAAAACCTCCGAAACTCGTTCGCCCTCCAACATACATTGTGTTGTTCGTCAACCATAATATCCCACCCTCCAGCGTCCCGTCCGAGGTCCGACCCCCTCACATTGCCGCCCTGCTGTCGGGCGCTCCGAGCGTTGTGGCCCTACACAACCCCACCCGCACCCCCCCCCTCCCGCCGCTGCTTGACTCCGATGTCAACTCCATCGCAGCTCCACGACACGGCTATACGCCCCATCACTAGCACCGACCTGCCTCGACGCCGCCGCGCTCAAACGCGATCGTCATGCATGCGGTCCGCAGCCGCCACCGACGCAACCACACCCCCCCCCCCCCCCCCCCCCCACCCCCCCCCCCCCCCCCCCCACGCACACACGTACGTGACCTGATGCCAACATCTTGCCCGACGCTTCAGCGTCCAATTGGAAGTTCAATATTTTTTCGATTTAATCAAACTATAATGGTGGTGGAGAAGAACGGACGACAGAAAAGCCTCTCACGAGTACAGTTGTGCTCAGCTGTGGCACAACATGAAAAGTTTCAGAGTGAAAGCAAAAAATTATTGGTTCGTAACATTTTGGTTTTCAAATGTCATGCAGGAATGATTTGTTTATGAAGTTAATAGGTTAATGATGGTAGCAAGTTGATTAAGAGCACGAGAAGCTTTTAGCTCGTAGCGTTTTTTGTTTTCAAATATCATACAGGAAGGATTCGTTTGTGAAATTACTAAGTTAAGAATGGTAGCAAGTTGATTACCATTCAACTTAAAATGTAGGATAATAGCAATATAGTTACTAAATATTTTATTTAGTTGAAGTAACATTTTGTACTGGTTCTGTTCCTACATTCCGAATTCCTAAAGGTCTCTATTCTTATTTTATGTATTCCTCGATTTTATCAATTTTTTAATTTCTACATTTTATCTATTTATACGTTTATTCTTACGGAAATGACTAGAAGACAGGCACCTGATTCAGCTATTGCCGTCAGGCGACGGTCAGGCGGTCAGGTGCGGCCGGAATCAGGCGTTAAGCGCCAGCGAAGATAATTTTTTTTTATTTTTTTTTCATTTGTTAAACGTAACTTGTAAGGATTATATTAATTGTAAAACAATTAAATAAATAATTTTGTGATTGATTAACCTATAGAATAAAAAGATCAATGATTAATTATAAAAATTAGTGGTTAATTATAGTAATTACCTGCTAATTAATCAGTGCCTGAATTTTTTTAAAATTTCAGGACACCTGAAATTTAGACTGCCCCTTATTCTTATTCCTCATTTTTTCTCATTCATCCATTCCAAGCAGTCAAAGAAGTCCAGCCCTCAAGAGCATCAACGGTCCAACACTTTAACCACTGTTTATCAATTTCGGTTCATTTGCCGAGCCAACTTGAAACTCGTCCGACGGAACTCGGACCAACATGTCAGCGAAACATCCCGCCCCCAACCACACTCACCGCGTCGGGGGCCGGACGCCCGGACCGACCAACGCCGCGAAAATATAAAAGATGCCTTCCCTTCCAGCCGCCGTCTCTCTCTCGCCTCGGCCCCTCCCCACGCGCGAGCCCAACACGCAAACGGAACGCTTCCCTTCCCCCACCCTCCGCCTCGCCTTATCCGATGGCGTCCCTCACCACCACCACCGCCTCGTCCCCGGCCGCCCTCCCGGCGGCCGCCACGAACACCGCCTCACCCGCGGCGTCCGTCTCGCCCCACCACGCCGGGCGGACGTCCAAGCGGCCGCTCCTCGCGGGCGATGACGCGCCCTGGCGCGTCGCGGCCGCCGGCGGGGCCGCGGGGGGCATCCGCCCCGTCCCGCGCATCCACCGCGCCCCCGTCCTCCGCGTCGCCACGCAGGACGACTTCGCCGCTTTCGCGCTCACCGTTATGAAGGTACGCCTCCCGCCCCCTGGGTTAATTGCGGTCTCGTCCGGCGCGGGTTAGGTGGGCGGAGGGCTAATTATTTTTTTTTTTTGGCTTGGTTGGTTGGCTGCTCCGCAGCATCCGGATCCGATCGGGGAGGGTCTGGCCATGGAGGCCTTCGCTGAGGCTGCCGGGCCGGAGTGCATCGTGCCTGGGCAGCAGGCGCCGCTGCGTTCTGATGGGGACTCAAGGTACGGATCCGTCTCGTGCTCGTAACATCTTAGTCATCCGTTTCCTGTTCATATGTCATGCAGTTCTTGGCTATTGGGTGGTTAAGGTTTGCTTTGCGGCGGGGCTTGTGGGCGATTTTGCTCAATTCCGTGTGTTGGTTGGAAGTTGTCTGCTTGTGATTGTGCGTTTGGTTGTGTTGATGCTGTAAAAAAGTACAAATACCAACCAATAATTCCGTAACTGGAAACTCGTCCGTTGAGTTGGTGGTAGAATGCTGTAATGGAGGAGAGATGGGAAAGGACGAAGGCTAGAGGTCGAATACGTCTCACAGCGTGAGTTGGGATTTAACTTCAACAGCTGGCCCATATCTAAGTATCAATTGAGCACATCATTGGATTAGCCCGCAGGCAATAGCCCAATAGTCTAACCTCTAACGTGTCCTAATGGGCACCTAGTCTCCTGCGGCATCGTGTGGGTGTGCGTGCAACAAAAGCAAGCCAGCAAGCAAAGTAACACTGTGACACCATGTACAAAACCTAAATTCCAATATATCTGTTTAGCATGTGATAGAATATTAATGGTTCAATTTTCGCCATAAATCTTTAGAATCACAAGATGTTCAAAAGAACATTGCTCACACATTTTTTGAGTTCAAGAAATACATGCTTCCAACACTAGTAAAACATTGAAAAAGACACATTTAGAAGATTAGCAGTAACAAAATAATACAAGAGTTTGAATAAAAAAAGATGTTAGGGCCAAAAACAATTTATTCTTATGTATCATTCTCTAATGCTCTTTTAATTTGCAACAACTTTAAATTTAAAAGTTACTCACAATTTTTTTCTCATTATCAAAGAAAGATCACAATTTATGTGTTAGTATTCTCTAGGCAGAAGAGGTGATTGATCTCAGTAATGTTTTCTTTCCCCTTTTCTGGTCGGGATACTTGAATGTGTCTGGGGTTTAACTGTTCCACCCTTTTACGTTGGCACACTTGCAGGAGTTTCTTTGCATTTTTGCACGTTGCCCCTAGTTCGGAAATTGGAATGCATAATTTACCACCTAAATGAAAGAAAATGCTACCAATTAATGTGTCCTCATACGAGTTTTGTAGAATTTACCCACTTTATTACTTGTATGTAGGTTTGGCCCCTTGATATAGAGATGAAGTTTCTGGAACCTTTTGGACGAGAATTACATTCCATGAAAAAGGTAACGCTGCAAAACATTTCATGTATTTTTTCTACGTGTTATTGGTTGATAGATGAAGTATTTGACGATAGATATACCACATTTGCGATACAATCACAAAATAGATTTTGTTTCAGTTTCTGGTCTACTAGGAGTCTCACAAATCCTTTGCCGTCTTTAAACTTATTTACACTTTGCAGTTTGCACTGCCATCCTGAGAAAAGTAGATATAAGATATGTGAACCTACAAAGGTATTGGGAATTTGGGATACAACAATCTATTCCGTCAGCTATTGAGCATGGTTAACTAATCCTCACATATGTAGTCCATGGTTAACTAATCCTCACATGTGTAGTCCATCGGATGCGCCCTTCTGCTTGTTTCGTTTGACTTAAAAACGTGTTTTGGCAGCAATTGTTTGATCTGATTTGATACTCATTCAGCTGTCCTATATGCTTCTTTATAAGCTAGACCCAGGATATGTTTTTGCAAATGTTTCTCCACAGAAATGGAAAAATATGATAATGATGATAATTTGAACAATCAGTTAAGATTGCTTACTCAGCTTTAGAGTTGGAATCAGTGGACTCAGTGTAAAATTCAAGGCTGTTTTTAAAACAATTACCCCTCAGGTGGTGTACTAGTGTAGCACGTACAGTGACTTTAACAGACAGGCACAAAAAGGAAATGGGGCTGGTATTATATACCAGTCAGATGTTTTCAACCATTTATATGACTTCTGAAATATATATGAGCATGAATAGTTATAAGGAAATAAAATCATTTATTTGAATAACCAACGTAATATATAAAACACTCGAGGTTATATCACTCTTGGTTCTTAGGAGCTGGATTTGAGTCCCACCAGCAAAAAATTGACCTATATGATGTGTGAGCTTGTTTCTGTTGACCAGCTTTTCTACAATTGAATTGATTAGAAATTAGATTATATAAGTCATATGTTATGCTCAAACTACGACCTGCTTTTGCTTGTCTCAGTAATTTGCAGTCATTCTAGGTCAGTTTACTACTCGCTCCGTTCCAAAATGTTTGTCGCAAAAACTTTTTGGGACGGAGAGAGTATATCAATATGCTTCTGTATCTAATACTGCAATTTATGTATTTGACAGTTCATGGACAAGTCATGCAGTGTTATGGACTCATCTCTGGCAAATAAGTAGGCCCCTGCCAGATTAGATTCACCCGTTGTTATGTATCCACCTGCTTGCTCGAAAGATAGGGAATTGGATGGAAGACGACGACGAGAAACCGCATTCTTTTACATATCTTGCGCCGCATCGCTTGATGGAAGGAGATATGTACGTGTATGTCATCAGGAGCACAGTAACGATGGGTGAGCAATTCTATATGCAGTCCGGCCTCGGCCCTCTGCCAATCTAAGCGTCTGCCTGTTATAGCCCTGCATTTGTGTTCGTGTAACGTCAATTGATAAGGGATGAAGTGGCATAAAGAAAAACAAAGAGGATTTATTGCAATTTGCTATGTAACTCTTTTATTTGTCCTGCGACACATTGGGTTTATCATTGGACGTAGGCCACAGCAGTTGACGGGGAATCCTCATAGTTCCTCGTGCTTTCGCGGTACTCGAGTCAGTGGACGTTTGTTTTGTTGGAGAAACCAAAGCAAGTTTGTGGCTATTCTCCCCCAATAGCCCGTGAGAGTTGTGGAAGCTCTTGCCGACGACACGATTGCCACGCATGAAGCAGGCACATATTTCTCAAACCGATCCGGGCCTGATCGAACGTGGCATCCGGATCAGCATGTGCCATTTCCATGCCCTCTTGTCTCTACACTCTGGTCTCCGCGCCCACTTGGATCAATCATCCGCTCACCAAATCGATCCGTCGCCGAGCTACAAAACACACGATGATCACCAAGTAGAGCAGCACTAGACCAGACAGAGGAGGAGAACCGCAGAGAAGTCCGTCCCTGCCATAGCTGCTGGCGGCCATGGCGGTTGATGGGATCGGTCCCGCCGCTCTCCTCCTCCTGCTGCTTCTCGGCGGCGTCGCTTGCCCAGGCGTCCGCGCCGGCCGGACCAGCGAGTACCGGCGCCAGCTCGGATCCGCCATCGACATGCCGCTCGACGCCGACGTCTTCCGCCCTCCCCCCGGCCACAACGCGCCCGAGCAGGTAATCCGGTGGACTAGGGGCCAGCCCGTGCTGTCCATACCTTACTGTTTCGTCCTCCTTCCCCGGATACCGCCTGCGTTTGGGTAGCGCACGGGTGTTTGTTTGTTTGTTGGGCATCGCCGGCCGCCGCGTGAAAAGTGCACATGCTCCAGCTCGACGCACCATCCCTTGATTCCGAGGAATTTCTGTTTTGTTAATCCCAGTGTGCGCGGTTGAATTATTCATCGCGACGTTGCTGGCTCCGATTTATTAGTCAACATTGTGATCTTAAATTCAATGGTTTCCATTTGACAACCGTGCGTAGTGGTTGCCTTTTCTATAGTTTTCTCCTTGATGTCCGAAGCTAACTTGTCTCCTCTTTTTCATGCAAGTAGACTTCATGTGGTTCACTTTATACTTGACTTTTAAGAGCTGACGGTATGGGTATAATGAACAAGTTCAGTTTAACGTTATTATGTGCTAAGTAGGGAGTGATCTTGTGCATTTTACAAGGCTATGCTGTATCCTACTTTAATCTTCATCCTTATTCCAAGTTTCTCTCATTCTATGACCAGGGAATAAATAGGTGTGATGACTATTCCTATTTTATAGAGCGATCCCATCAGTAGCAGATTGTTGGGATGCACCCTATGCGTATGTGTAACATGGCTGTGAGTCTTTTTTTTAGTGGTTATGAAGCTTTTTCTCCCATGAGATTGCCGTCATTCCTTTTACGTGTGCTCACGCACTGTTATTGTGGTATTTCTCTGCTCTTACGCTGACCTGCTTTGTGGTATGAAAGGTTCACATCACACAAGGTAACCATGATGGCACAGCCATGATAATATCATGGGTGACAACTAGCGAGCCTGGTTCAAGCACTGTGATCTACGGATTTTCAGAAGACAACCTCAACTATTCTGCAACCGGCAAGCATACTCAGTATACGTTCTACAACTACACCTCAGGATACATTCATCACTGCACAATCAAAAACTTGGAGGTCATCACCTGATCAAACATTCCATGTTTGCATTTTCTCGTTTGAAATCTCAATTGGATAAATACCATTGTTGCAGTTTGACACAAAATATTACTACACTGTCGGAATTGGACAAACTGTGAGGAAGTTTTGGTTCAGGACGCCCCCAAAAAGCGGCCCAGATGTTCCGTACACATTTGGTCTCATAGGTAGTAGAGCTCCCAGTACAATCAGGCTACTGCTTTATTGATCTGAGAGTACATACTTGCTAGTTTGATCAGAGCAGAAATCCTCCAAATCTAGGAAGATAAATATCACTAAAAGCATTGCGATTTTTTTTGCAGGTGATCTGGGTCAGAGCTTTGACTCGAATGTTACGCTTGCTCATTACGAGTCCAATTCAAACGCACAGGCAGTGCTTTTTGTTGGAGACCTATCATATGCAGATAACTACCCGTATCATGATAACGTGCGGTGGGATACGTGGGCGAGGTTTGTAGAGAGGAATGTCGCGTACCAGCCGTGGATCTGGACTGCTGGAAATCATGAGATAGATTTCGCCCCTGAACTTGTAAGTCAGTAGTCGTCTACCTTACACCGATTCACATCGTGATCTATTCATTTCAGTGATGACGGGCTTTTGCTGTTCAGAAACTACTAGCCAGACACTTGAATGGAGCTGCTGTGTTATTGAAAAGTTAATTTGTCTGATGTCCATTCGCAGGGCGAAACAAAACCATTCAAGCCATACAAGCACCGGTACCCCACACCATACAAGGCTTCTGGTAGCACGGCGCCTTACTGGTATTCCATCAAGAGGGCTTCTGCTTACATCATCGTGCTGGCATCATATTCGTCATATGGTATGCTATGTTCATTTCCTTTTTTTGTATCTCCTCATTGTTGCTAGATCAGGATGCTTTTTTTTTCTTCTAGAAAACAAGAAACATATTTGCGTGTATTTCTCCCCCAGGAAAATACACTCCTCAGTACAAGTGGCTGGAAGCGGAGTTCCCTAAGGTGAACAGAAGCGAGACGCCGTGGCTGATCGTGCTCATGCACGCTCCGTGGTACAACAGCTACAACTACCACTACATGGAAGGCGAATCCATGCGGGTGATGTACGAGCCGTGGTTCGTCAAGTACAAGGTCGACGTCGTGTTTGCCGGGCACGTGCACGCCTACGAACGGACGGTGGGTATAACTATAGCTAGACTCTCTCGAAACTTAATTTTCGCTGATGATGAGAATTGATTGAACGGAAGCTGCTTAATTCTGCTCTGGGTGCATGCAGCATCGGATCTCGAATGTGGCGTATAACGTGGTGAACGGGCTGTGCACTCCGATCCATGACCAGTCGGCGCCGGTCTACGTCACCATCGGCGATGGAGGGAACCAGGAAGGGCTGGCCACCAAGTAAGAGCAAGCTCTCGTTTCTCTGGTCGAACTTCCTGACGCGTTAACCACACCTAGCTTATATAATTCACCGGCTCTCTGCTCGAGAATATCGTTACAGCATGTCGCAGCCGCAGCCGAGCTACTCGGCGTTCCGGGAGGCGAGCTTCGGGCACGCGATCCTGGACATCAGGAACCGGACGCACGCGTACTACACCTGGCACCGGAACCAGGACGGGAGCGCGGTGGCCGCCGACTCCGTGTGGTTCACCAACAGGTTCTGGTATCCCACGGACGAATCCTCCGACCAATGACGAAGAAGAAGACAACTGTTGCGCGCGGTTGCTTGCTCGCTTGCTTATTCGGTTCCGCGCCGGCGGCCCTGACTTGTGATTTTCTTTTCGAAAGCTGCCCTGTCGGAGGTTAAAAGGCGTCGCTGCCTATGCTCCCCCCCAGGGGAACGTACTGTCCAGTGGCTTTACTCTGAACCTCTGTTGCGTATATCATCCATAAGAATTGCCAACCTCCGGATGGCCTGTGGAACTGTGGACGTGCTCAACAGATACTCTGTTTTCTTAGTTAAACACCCCATCTTGCTTTTTACGTACGCGTTCCTTACGCACTCATACTCAAAAGTATGTGCAACAAAGTGTTCAAGGAGATGCTTATTATTCAAAGGTATGCGCAACATAGGGGTAGTATAAAATTTGCTTACATCATTATTGTTAATATGACATACAGGAAAAAAAGGATATTTATGAAAAAAACGTATCGAGATGATCCAATTTGCTCACGTACAAAATTGGTCCAACACTTGGGCCTATATGTGTATTCCGGTTGCCCGGCACAGCACGGCCCAAGCCTGCTCGTGGTCGGGCCGATTTTACTGTGTTCGACACGGCATGATAAAAGAGTTGGGCCGTGCCACCCCACGATATCTACTGGCGTCCCAAAGACACGACCCGTTAATGTGAAACGTGCTTAAATTTAAATGGGTTGTACCGATTGACTAGTGAAACCAATGACAGGCCGACCGGGCCGTGCCGAGCTTGAGCCGGGCCAAAATCACAGGGCATGCACAGCCATTTTCAGGCCTGTTTAATCAGAGAATGAATGATCCGGCGTGCTCACGGACTTGTTTTGCCAGCTGCCCAGCTCAACCCGTACGACGACCGCCCGCCCGAGATCCAAGCTCCTCGGCCCCTCCCTGATCTCTCCCCGGGGCGCGCGCACGCGGCCGGCGAGACGGAGGTCAACGATGGCCGCCACCGACCCCGACACCGCCTCCTCCTCCGAGCGTCCCACCACCCCGTCGGTGACCACGGACCCCGACTTCCTCAGCTTCGTCCTCCAGCCCCCGACCCCCTCCGCCTCCTCCCGTCCTGACGCCGACTACGCCGCCCTCCGGCGCCTCCTGCTCCGCCGCAAGCCCCCATCCGCCCTCCAGCACCGCATGGTAGGCGCCCCCTTCTGTGCTCTCGGATTTTCCTGCGTTGGTGTCGCATTTTGCTCTCAGGAACGCATGAAAATTGAGTGGTGGGTTGGTTCGGGGATGGTGCGCGCAGGAGTGGCGCTCCAACGGCAAGGGATACGTCGCCTACCGCAACTTCCTCCTCCGGCGTATTGACGGCGGCAGCGACTACAGCACGCCTGGCAACAGGTTGGTGCCCCTTGCCTTGGATTTTCCTGCCTCGGTCGACGGTCCTGCCTGTATATGTGCCAAACACTGTTTTTAAGGAGAAATGATTCTTGACTGATTCAGTGAAGTGACTCTTTGAATGAGCTAGGAGTTGAAAAAAGTAGTTTCTGATTCTGTGAAGTGATTCTAAGAGATTATCCTAGAGAATCACTTTCAACCATGATATCACTTCTCTTTAGATAATCAATTCCAAATATCTACTAAACAGGCCCTAAATTGAGAACGATATTGCTAGGCTTGTGTGGCCATGCTACCGTTTCCTTGTTAGCTTTTGGCTATGCTTGTTCACTAGCTCTAGTGTCCTCTCAATCTATAATGTAGTATTATCAGAGACTTAGGTAAGATGAACTCTAACGACGCAGCTCTTTAAATTGGTAATTGACCAGTGGAAGATGGGCCCCCTCTGCCGGCCCTGCTACATTCTCCGAGGCAGACAGTTGGAGCTCTTTACGGGTTTGTATTATCTAACCTTTTTTTTTTCTGCATACTATCAAGTTTTCTTATTGCTCGATTGCTCACCCAGAGGTTTTGGGTTAGTTGAATGCTTACAGGAAGAGATGCATGTTCATGCAGAAAGAAAGCTGCGGCTGATTCCGATGTAACATGTTTGATGCAGGACTTGAGAAGTAACAGTGGTGCATTAAGCCATACCATAAGTATCAGCTCAAAGCTGAGTGATCCCGAGCAGCATGTCAGATTCGCTGAGCCTGCATACTCATTTGTTGGAATGCATTGCATATTTGACAATTGCAAAGCATCAGGTTATATTCTAATGGTCATGCTACACATTTTCTTCTCTTTCAGTGGCCAAGTGTTCTATCTGATTGATCTGGTTAGCATGCTCATGGCTAGCTTATTTTACTCTTGGCAGTTACAATATTGAAATTTGGACGTGCAAGTTCTGATCTGCTTGCATATGGTGCGGCAGACGGCAGTTTAACTGTCTGCCATGTTTCGGAGCCACCATCTGTTCTTCAAAAATTGATCGGGCATTCTAAAGATATCACAGGTTAGACTATACATATTGTGCTCTAGAACTATTCTCTCATGAGTCGTGTCTACCTTCATTTGTCACAACCAAAATGAACAAAGCCTTACTACGCACCCCATGCTTTTCCATTCTGTTACAAAATCCCTATTTGAGTTAGTTGATTTCCTGATATCAATAATAGATGCTCCTCTGGTTACGAAGAGTTCCATATCTTGCTGATCATATAAAATTAGTGTAGTAGTAATAAACTATCAATTGTATTTGAGTTATGAGTTATCAATAAAAAAGGTTATAAGACATGAAACTTATGAATTTGACATGATCATTGATCAGTTCAAGTTGTGGTGTCCGGTCAATTTCTTCATTGTGTATCCAGTCAGTGTCTTGTGACCGTGACTTTTGAATTCTGACCATATTACAGATTTTGATTTTTCATCTAATAACCAGTACATAGCTTCATGTTCCTTGGATAAAACTGTGCGAGTATGGGAGATTTCTAAAGGCACCTGCATCAGGGTCGTATATGGAGTTTCGCCCCAGTTATGCATCTGCTTTCATCCTGTAAGTTTCAACTAAGAGTAACACATGATTGTCTATCATTCTACTTATTTCACTCGTGTCTTTGCCTATACCTCTGCTGCAAATAATTCTCTGTGGTAACTAACAAATCATCATCAGCTATCTGCGTATCATATATTATAATAATATTTACTGTGCTTTCTTCTGCACCGCTTTGTTGCAGGTGAATAATAATTTGCTTTTAGTTGGCAATGCAAACAGGGAAATCAATGTAAGCTTCCTCGACCTTTTGCTCCCATGTCTGAACAATTTATATACTGCTGCTTGCTTTCCACTTATTGCTTGCAGGTTGGTCCTCTCCTCTGATTTCCCCGATGTTCAATAACAGTGGAAAGTGTTAAGGGTATAAGAGTATTAGGAGTGAGAGTGACTTATTATTCAATACAAGTGCTATTCATAACAAAAAGCAAAGAATATGTTCTCTTTCATTTCTTTTGATATAAATGGTGCCCCCTACTGTGTAAATTGATTAGCAGGAATAATTTGAAATTGTGGATCATTACCTGCATTTTCCCCTTGATTTCTAGATTTTTTTACCTAATTTCTGATCCATTTCCCTTTCTAACATAGGCAATAAATTTTAGCACTGGGAGAGTAATCAGCAAACTTACATTTGATGACGCGGTTACAGCATTAGATATTGATCACACTGGGCAGCTTATTTTTGCCGGTGACGCGCAGGTATTCAATAATTAACTTTGTCAACCATCAAGATGAATATACGATGTTCATAATTTTGAAATGGTGAAATGTGCAGGGTTTCATTTATACTGTCAGTGTGAACTCACATACAGGGTTGTTATCTAGATCTCACAAGAACAAGAGTAGTAAGACTAAATCCCCCATTACAACCATACAGTATCGCACCTTCTCTCTGGTAGCACGCTGTCCAGTACTTCTATCCTGTGCTCAAGATGGAAACCTTTCTTTTTTCAGGTGTGCTACTTTATAACAGTCTATTCTTGGTGGACTTTACTTTATATAACATTGCATAATTGTTATTTCAGGATTGCAACAGATGCTAAGGGGTATTTGACTCTCACATGCTCCCTAAAATTGCCCTCACGGTTGCAGAGTATCCGCGCTTCTTTCTGTCCACTTCTTTCCCTTGAGAAAGGAGAGTTCATAGGTGAGTAGAAAATCGAAATTTGTTTGAATGTTTGTTGCATGTCTTGGTTACCTAAAACTTAAGGCTGTTGTCCTGTTGATGGTTTGCAGTCTTATTTCTGTAGATGTTTTCCTACAGCACTCAATTGCTGGCACACTTTTGCTTGCACTCCTTATCCCTATTTTTATTACTCCTTTTCAGTTCCATAAGTACTAAGATAATCACAGTTGACACTATTCTATGTCTTCCTGAACAAATATTTTAGTCATTTATTTGGAAAATAATTTTAGGACGGATCTCTATAGAAAATTGTCGTGTCAGCTTTTGTGGAACAAATCCATCATGTTCCATTTTAACCTTTTTTTTACACAAAACAAGACTTTACCAAATAGAGTTTAATCGACGTTTTCTTCTGGGCATAAAGTTACTGGTTGCGAGGATGCAAATGTTTACTTCTATGATCTGGCACGCCCAAAGAACTCATGCGTGAACAAACTACAGGTGTGTGTCATTCTTACTCTGTTAGCCAAATCTTAAACTTTTCAGTTCAATCATTGAGGCACCAACGAGAACATTCCTATTCCTGAAGGGACATGGTTCGCCAGTCATTGGTGTGGCCTGGAATCATGGGGAAAATTTGCTGGCCTCATCTGATTCAGATGGTACAGTTATTGTATGGAAACGAGCAAACACTAGTTAGAGTAGCTCCACATCACGAACACGAAGGATGCTGCGGCTGGATGGTTCTGTTGAAAGCGTTGTTTTTTGTACATTGTTTCTCCATCATATTGTTTGTAACATAACCACAAGATTAGAGCGAAGAAGATTCACTGGCCTTTTTTGTATTTAGTAAGTATACGTCTCCAAGCGGAGTGTATAGTGTTCCGTCCGGTATATCTTGTGTCATCTTCCTAGGAATAAAAAAGGTGTGTCATTTGTTTAAGACTGTATCTTTGTATCATTCAACATTCATAATTTTGTCAGCAATTAAAAGGACCCTGTTGTTCATTAGTACTAAAAGGTGCAGTGCATGCTTTACTGTAAAATCCTAAACTCATCACGTTGGATTGTAATAGTTCTGTAAGATTCAAGTCGTCATCACATGAGTTGGTTCCGTATGAGTGCATCAATGAGGTTTAACAGGTTGTAATATATCTGCCTTCCTGAACCTCTTGGACGCGATGAGTTGGCCAGATGCCCAGATCCCAGTGGCTTCTTCCTTGGTTGTATTTACAGAAGTATAGATCTCCCGTTCGACTGTGCAGTTAACTATAACAATGCCAGTGATGTAGATCAATAGATTCAGGGAAGTACGAGCACGTCGAAGAACAATTCGGCATTTTATGTACGTTCAAGCAGTCTCCAGCTCGTCTGCCGCCAGATGAGATCGCTACTGGGATGGATCGAGCTAGGAGAGTCAACGTCAACCCCGGCTGCCATGCCATGTGGTGCCCCGCCGCCCTGCGGCGGATCAAGCCAGGGGAGCGGACCGTCGTGTCGTGTGGAGGACTGGAGGGGCAGCTGGTTGGAGCAGCGGTTGCTTTACAACTACACCAACCACTTGCAGTGCGTTAAACTAAGACGTCGATGGTCTGCGGGGGGCAGTAGCAGCTGCCAATTGGTGTGGTGGACAGCTACGTGCAAGGAATGTAATAGGACAGTAGTAGGATCTGGTGGCGCCGGCCTGTCGAGCCGATCCCGACGTGTGGTCGGCAGCAGATACGGATTCTGGAGGCCTGAACCGGCCGGCGTCGTGCGGACACATCAAGTTGCATCACAATTCCAGCGTAAGTAGCATTGCGACCGACGTTCTAAACCGAAAAGGGCGTGCGTCCGGCTGCCGGCGGCTGTTCCGCCCACTTTTGACGTGTCATGCGCAACGGCAAGATGGAAAACGTACTTGGTTCCGATTAAAAAGCGGACGCCGGCGGACCAGCAGCGCGTGCCCTTCCTGCTCCCGGCCGCGACACTCGTATCGCATCCCTCGATATCCATCAACTCCGCATGGTCTTGATAATCGCAAGCATCGGCAGTACGGAGTGCATCATCGTCCAATCCGGCCGTGTCCCTCCAACTTTCGGTTTCGGCCCACCCCGGCCGGCCGATCTCATGCGCGCGCGCAACGCCAACAGCTTTCACATGTGACGAGATCATCCTGCTCCGACAGAGATACTAGATGCGTGCTAGCGGCAGCCGGGCGGGCGGGCGGCGGCTAGCCGGCTACCTAAACGCTGTCGCTTGCCGAGCGCGGTTGGGTTGGGAGCAGCGCGCGCGACGCAAACCGCGGCGGCGACGGGGCAGGACGAAACAGTCACCCGGCGAGGCGACGCAGCCGGCGAGCGGGGTGGCAGCGCGACACTGGTCACGCTCATCACGCGCCTCGGTGCCTCGGCAAGTGACGCCTCGCTTTCCGTCTTCACAGGGGCGCTGACCGGTGGTCAGCTCCCGGGTCCGGGGGGAGAGAGAGAGACCTCGGGCGGCGGCGATGGAACGCGCGTGGACTCGTCCACGGCGACTCGGAACAGAGGCGGCGGCCGTGGGCGCCGTCGTGACAGCGAGTTAACTGAATCGGGCAGCTAAGCACATTCTTTGCGGGTTGATTAGTGGTTAACTAAATTTTGTTTTGTTGGTCGTCCGTCATTTCAAAATTCCTGTGTCTGCGTGCGCTCTTTCCAAGTTTCCGTGCAACCGGCGAGCAGTTTGTCGTCGTGTCAAATGGGGGGCTTGTTGACCACATTTGTTGGGGTCGATATAGAAGCGATAAAAAGACTAGATCATTCAATAGAATTATGAGGAATTTTACAAGATATTTTATGTATTTAAATAATATCTTTAACAAAAAAACAATTCTAAATTGTTAGCAATTTCACAGATTTTTAGTTTTAATTCTGTGCTGAATTTGAAAACTTGGCAATAACAAAAATTGTCCGTCACTTCATACCCTGGAACACAAAAAAATGCATCAATTTTAGAGTTTGAGGAATTTTCGTCCTTTTGAAGCCAAAACAGAGAGGCAAGTGTTTGAAAAAAAAAAAACAAAGCCAGCAGCTTGGCCCCAACTGTCAGTCTCTCACCTTTCTCTTCTCCCTCACTGTTGTCGGCAGGGGGTTGTGGGGACAGAGCGACCTTTCTCATGGCCCAGTGCTAAGTTTGTATAGTAATATTGCATACCTAAAACTATGCCTCAATCATAAGTGGCCTCTTTTGAATATATTTTAAATTGGAACCATTTTTTTCGAGTGATAAGATTTCCCAATCTTAGCAATCGAAAAAACAAATCATCCGAATCTTCAAAAGGCACTGGAATTTGGCCACTAGTGACGATTCACATTTTTTTGGAAAAAAAAAAGGATAACCATAGTACACACAGACAAAAGTACTAGTAGATCAGTACACCTAAGCTCAAAAGATGATCAGGGGAATTATCATGCACCTAATAAGCTAAAAAGATAATCACCAGCAGCAGCTGATAAGCTGAAGAAAACAAACTTATTCATCACTACGCGAACAGCACAGGTTAGGTTCCTTTTCCCTCTTCTTATGAAAGGAAACAGAGCTATCTCCAGATTATTAAAAGCTGAAATATTAATAATTTACGACGATCTATAAATTAAAGACATGGGACGACATGCGAGCCTGAATCGCGCGCGGTTGAGCATGCATGCAAGTGGAGCGTTAGAAAACAACGGCGGTCAGTCCGAATTGTTTTTATGCACGTGTTGTTGCATTAATGGTGGGCGGCCCGACCCACGCACTGCAGCGTCGTGTGGTTTGGTTGCTCGATCGGTGTCGATCTTGCTACGCTGGCAATGGCATCACATGACTTGGACGGCACGGGAGGATTTGCATGATGACACGAGATCTCAGCTCCAGGTGGTGTGTAGGATACTCCCCTGGATTTGCTGCAATATACTCCCTCCGTGTATATTAGTTGACGTTTCAGACAATTGAATGACTTAGAAATGAGTGCATATTAGTTGACGTTTCAGACAATTGAATGACTTAGAAATGAACTGTTGGATGATGTCCGGACGTCAATTAAATTGACCGGGAGGGAGTAATTTCTCAACTGGTACGTTCTCTAGTCACTTTGTATATATATATATATATATATACACTGGAATGTATATGTTGTACTGTATCGACTTTGAGGTATGTGTACTGTTCGAGTGGCCCACGTGGCTTCTTATTGACTTTCAGAAGTCAAAAGCGTCATTTTTTTTTCGAGACCATCTTCTATTGTATACTTTCAGGTATGTATACTATAGTTTTTCTTCCATCTTCGAAAGATTGTCGTTTTGTAGTTAAAAATGAACTACAAAGCGACAGTTTTTTCAGAACGGAGAAAGTATTAACAATCTTGCAAGAGAAAAAAACAAAAAACGTATCTTCATTGTATTGTACTCGAAAGTTTGTCACGTCTTAATTAAAAAGTAAATTAAAATATGACAATTTTTTAGAGATCAACAGAGTACTAAACAAAACAACGAATATTAAACAAAACAAGCGACCGTGTACCTACCGACCTAGCTAATGAGAACTGAGCAACGAAAGCAGTCGTTGTTAATTTAGTCCAGGTCCTTTCCGGTCGAACGAGCTGCTCGCGACACCTGGAGCGTAGGCGTAGCAAAACCATCTCGAGATCTGTACTTTTTCTGTGTAGTCATGCATGCAGCATGTCATCCATCGATTCGTGCTTTAATTTGTATCCGGTCGGTCCAGAACGAACTGCGCGCACTGCTGCGTGCTGCGTTAGGTCTCGGCAGCGCCTGCCCAACCAGATCACGTATTCATGGCCGCGGATCCCATGGGAAATCCGCCCGAAAACGACCCGATATATAGACTGAAGACTGTGAGTCTTTGTCCATCGTGCGTGCACATCTGATTACTACTACGTGTGAACTGCCGATACTGAATCCCTCGTATCCACGTACTTTTCAGTCGGCCGGGTAGTGGGCACGTACGTGTCGATCCAGTACGCAGTACTGAACACTGACGAGCGTATCATTTTATTAAGCGTTCATCACACATTGTTTTTTTTTATTTTTCGTTATTACTGGCGCAAGGTGAGTAGCTAGCTAGTCCAGCAGCAGGCTAGTAGTATCAAATATTCACGGTGGAGAGTAGTGGATCATATCATGACGACGACGACGACGTGCATCGACTGCGACCGTCGATGTTACCCAGAATATTTGGTTGATGTCCGGTTGCATGCACCAAATCATAACAATGCGTCGGTCGTGACGTCGTTGGCGCACCGTCCCCGCAAGAGATCGTCGTCACGGTAGTAATAGTAACAACTGGGGCGCTCTAGCTGCCTCTTCTCCGGCCGGGACAGCCTGCCGATTTATGCGTAGTACGTCCGTCGAGATGTCATCCTCTCGTCTTCTCATCACTGGCATCCATGCAGGCATGCATGCTGCTATAGATAACCGCGCGCGGTTTGGATGGGCGCTGCAGACAGAGAGATTTTAGGACCACGGATCAACCGCGTGTCGTCGTCGTCGTAGCACAACCAGAGACAAGCCATTGAATCGTGCCCGGCCGGTGCTCGGATCCTGTCCTCCCCGGTGATAACTGTGATGCACCATGCACACGATCGACGGAGCGTACGTTTGTTCCCGACATGGTCCAGCTGGTCACACACCACCGGAGTATACGTGCATGTATACGTCCACGTACCCTTAATTATTGGTTGATGAATAAGAAGGGCTTATTAGGTGGCGCTCCCGCATTGACGCGCCTTGAATGTCCCTCGGGTTCGTCCCCGGCCGGCCGGCCGGGCCGGGTGCGATGATGATCAAAACGTGTTCGTACGTGCGTCGTGTCGCGCTCCGTGAATGTGGGGCTGCATGCAGACGCACAAGCGAGAGGGAAGGCGACGCGGTCGGCGGCGACACGTACGTACGGGGGACCTGTCGATCGTCGGTGGCGAATCCACCGGGGACCCTCCCTCGCTCTCTCTCTCTTCCTCGACACGCATGCATGCATGCAATCTCGCCAGTCGATTCGGTCGTACTGCGTAGCACGATCTGAGAAGTCGACCATCACAAGGCCAGTCCAGACAGATTTGTGGCACACTAGCACTTGCACTGCCCGTATCGCCATTTCCTTGATAGAATCTGTGTACCTATAAACCCAAGTAGGTAAGATTGCCTCTCTGCGCTAGCTTTTCTGCAGATGACGCGATTGCTTGCTTGTTCCCCCACACCACCTTTCCTTCTGCATTGTGTGACTGGAGCCTGGTCCAGCTCCAGCAAGCGGCACATGTCATCACAGTCACGCGAGCTACGGCGCCGTTGATTCGCTTCGCCTTTTCGAAGAAGAATGAAGGCTAGCCGTCCTCGATCGTCGTAGCAGAATCCCGCATTACAGCCGCCTTCGTCATCACGGCTTCTATTTATTCTAGTTTTCTTTATTCGAAAATGGATGGAGTTCTACGAAACCATGGGCCAGGCGATGACCTGTGTATGGTCTGAGCAGAAAGTAAAAGAAGCAAATCTTCGTCGCGATCCTGTGCAATCAATTAATCCCGTTCGTTCGTTCGTGCTCCTGCTGCATCTTTCTGCTCGTATGCTCATTAGTACGCATGCAGAGCGCTGAACCCGAGATGTTGACCGCAGCTGCTGCATGCTATCGCACGGTTTTCACTGAAGATTTGGGGTACTCCACCCACCGCTTTCCTCAAAATTTGGTAAATACGGTGCCCTGCCAGCCTGCCGGCTCTAATCAGGAAAGCGAGGGGGAGTACTGTTGTTGCTGTACTGGTCGATAGAGCGCAGTAGGTTTTGAATGGTGGGCGACGCTGGCTGGCTGGCTGGCTGGCTGGCGGGCGGGCGCCGTTGATTATTCTCCCCTTCTGCATGCCTCGGGCGAGGTGACGCAGCCAAGCAATCGAAAGCAGCAAGATACGGGAGGATCTCCCTCTCTTTTTGGCTCAGTAGCTGCTTGTCAGTGTTTTCATCTCCCTCCCTGAGAGAGCTGGGGCGAGCTTTTGCAGCTAATTAACAATGGCGGATTTCACTAGAAAGCGTGTCGTTGTGGCATCACATGGCAGGAGGAAGGGATACCATACCACTTTACATCGATCAACGGTGTGGAAACGCAATGTACGTACTGCTCTCCATACGACCGTAGGATCGATCGCGACACGGCGCTGACGTCGCCTTCGCACGTAATAGTACGTTCAAGTCAAGTGTCATCGATACGTCACTCTCGCCCTTCAACTTGCAGGTCAGCTTCGTGGACGTTGCGATTTCTTCCCCGCTGAAGCACGAGGATCTTATGTGGTCGAAAGCAATGTTTCTCCCTCCACCTGGTTCAGTGATAATCGAAGTGTGGAGAATAGAACATCGGATCAGTTTAATTTTCAGAAGAATTTGTGGTCGGATTAGACCAGAATTCTTACTCAACTAGAGTACTTCCCAAGCAGGATTATCAGTACTAGCAGGAGTTGGATTCTTCCCAGCTAATAAGATGCGATTCACGCACCGCCCAAACACCCACTTGCGAGGTGATCAGAGGCTAAAGAATTACTATCTGTCTGACAGAGGGGGGAGTCTCCGATCCAAATACTCGGTCCGTTCTTTTATACAAGGGGTTAAAATATTTAAAATTTCTGTATAAAAGAGACTCTAGATAGAAAATGAAATTTACATAGTAAATATAACAATATAAAAATCGAGAATCCTAATATGCAGGCGCCTACCTGGTTGCCAGACTTTCAAGCGACGGTGGGCACTGCCGCTCGCGCGGGCGCGCAATGGAGATGCAGAGAAGATGATTAATCTTTTTTACTTTTTAATTGTTAATCTATAATTTGTAAGAGTTATGTTAATTGTAATATAATAAAACAAAATTTTGTGATTGACCAACCTATAAAATTAATGATTATTTACAAAGATTAGTGATTAATGATGGTGATTAGCTACTGATTATCGGGTGCCTACCTGAAATTTAAACAGGCCCTATAAAAATAGGTAGGACGGAAACAATATTACTCACTCCATACCAAATTACATGTCGTTTAGAACAAAATTTTTAATTTAAAATGAACTAAAAATTTTACTTCAAAATAAACTAAAAAGTTTGTCCTAAACGATAAATAATTTGAAATGGAAGGAACAAATTACTTCTATTCTAGGTTTTTGTCATTATATTGTTATTAAAATTATTATCTAAGGACAGACAGAGTATCTAGCAAGGACCAGTCCGTGTTCTCTGTTCCATGCTTCGGCGCCTCATCATCATCACTCCCTCCCACTGATTTTCTCTCTCCTATCTTCCTCGGTGTTCCCCTTCTCGAATTAAGCCACTCCTCCACCACCACCACCAAGTCTATAAATACCACCTCGGCGCCACTGCGTCTCCCACACACACACCAGAACCTCATCTCTTCGTCGCTTCTTTCCTCCCCCAGTGCTCGATCGGCTAGCTACTTACCTCCTCCTGCAACGGAGCCACCAAGCACGGAGTAACACCGGGTGAGAGAGAAAGAGAGAGACGAAGACGACGACGATTGGTATAGCTTTGTGCTCGGCTGTTGCGGCGGCAATGGCGCGGTGCTTGGTGTTCATGCTTCCGTTCCTCATCTCCTCTCTCATCTCGACGGTCGGCCTGCCGGTCGACCCGCCGGCCCAGCTGCTGCAGCTGGACGACGACGTCGTGGCCGGCGGCCGCCTGAGCGTCGACCCGTCCGAAATCCACGAGGCGTCGCGGGACTTCGGCGGGCTGTCGAGCGCGGAGCCGATGGCGGTGTTCCACCCGCGCGGCGCCGGCGACGTGGCGGGCCTGGTCCGCGCTGCGTACGGGTCGACGGCGCGCGGCGGGCTCCGCGTCTCGGCGCGGGGCCACGGCCACTCCATCAGCGGGCAGGCGCAGGCGCCCGGCGGGGTGGTCGTGGACATGAGCCACGGCGGCCCCGGCGGCGCCGCCGAGCGGTCCCGCCGGGATGAGCGGGCATTGCCGGCGTACTCGCCGGCGCTGGGCGGGCACTACTACGTGGACGTGTGGGGCGGCGAGCTGTGGGTCGACGTGCTCAACTGGACGCTGGCGCACGGCGGGCTGGCGCCGCGCTCCTGGACGGACTACCTCTACCTGTCCGTGGGCGGCACCCTCTCCAACGCCGGCATCAGCGGGCAGGCGTTCCAGCACGGCCCCCAGATCAGCAATGTCTACGAGCTCGACGTCGTCACAGGTGGGTGACCGGCCGGGCTGGCTTCCCATCTGAACTCCTCTCTCCTCCAAGACATGCATGCAAAGAGTCGTTCCAGCACTTTATCACTGACGACGCACTTGATCACTCGCAGGGAAGGGAGATGTGGTGACTTGCTCGGAGACGAAGAACCCTGACCTCTTCTTCGGCGCCCTCGGCGGGCTGGGGCAGTTCGGGATCATCACGCGCGCGCGCATCGCCCTCGAGCGTGCTCCCAAAAGGGTAACAACAGCAGCATTAATTCCCATTCCTCCTCTGATCGTTCACCTGCACCAAGCATAATTCTCTTGTACTGTAATAAAATCGAACCATCTTTCGCTTCCAAAGAAAAAAATATATCGATCGCTCTGTGTCTGTGGTGGGGCGCGCGATGCATGCTGCCGCTCGAAAGGAACGGGCGGATTAATATCTCCCCCCGCGCGCCTTTCCCTTTCCCCCGTCCGTCGATCATGTGGGCAACAGGGGTCTTGCCGCCGGGCGCGCGTCGCCGGCCTCGCTTTCCAACAGGGAGCGCAAGCCCGGACGCGCCACCCGCCGGCCGTGCAAGTGGCGGCGAGCGCGCCCCGCCGTCCTGGAACTCCTTGTCAGGCACGACATGACGACAGCGGCCGCACGTGCCCACTGGCTGCAACGAAGGAGCAGAACAGTGTTTACGTTATCGGCCGCCGTGCAGCAAGAGGTCATAGTTAATTTAGTTTATGGCCGAGGTCTGGTGGCCCTGGCCTCCTCCTTGTCCTGGGTTAGCTGGGTCTGGATGGATCCACGCTACGACGACAGCACTCGGCGTGGACCAACTTGTTGCCAGTCTGCTGACCGATTACCAGTCGCCTTCTTGGTTAGCTCGTCCGATCTGTCGCAAGATTTTATTCTCCCCATGCTTAGCTTTGCGAACTGATGATCGCTTTTAGTTTATGCATGATGTCATCTAAACCATCTTCATAACGAAACGGGCACAATCTTTGGCGTGTTCTGGGAAGGAACAAAATCTAATTAAGTTGCCTGATGGTCGATCAGTAAATTTTGCTGCAATAGCCGTGCCTGGCTACGTACACCCTTCTACAGGAAACCAAAAGCGCACGCCGTAATTGTTTACACCCGCGTTATTGGTCGCTGCAGGTGCGGTGGATCCGAGCGCTCTACTCCAACTTCACCGAGTTCACGGCGGACCAGGAGCGGCTCATCTCCCTGCGCGGCGGCCGCCGTTTCGACTACGTCGAGGGCTTCGTCGTGGCCGCCGAGGGCCTCATCAACAACTGGCGGTCCTCCTTCTTCTCGCCGCAGAACCCCGTGAAGCTCAGCGCGCTCAATAAGCACCACACCGGCGTGCTCTACTGCCTCGAGGTCACCAAGAACTACGACGACGACGATGACACCGCCGCGTCCGTCGTCGACCAGGTCCGTTCGCTCGTTCGTTATTCGCCGCCGCGCGCCGCCTTTCTTTCCTTCTAGCTTTAATAATTAATGCCTGTTCCGCTGCACGTCCTCGTCCTCTGCTCGTGTGATTATATATGCTCGCGCGTTTATATTATGAAAAATAAGTATCGGATAAGAATTAAGCCGCCCCATGCATTTTTAGGGCGGCGATCAGCCAATCATTGAGTTAGTTATAGACGGTTTACTTCCTAATAAGATAATAATTGAAGATCTCGCTCCTAGATCTCCTTGCGTCGTCGGCAAAGCACTAATTTTTATTAGCGACTGAATCGTGACATTTTTTTTGAATGGATTTTTTGTTCAGGAGGTTGACGCGCTGCTGGGCGAGCTGAACTTCCTCCCCGGCACGGTGTTCACGACGGACCTGCCGTACGTGGACTTCCTGGACCGCGTGCACACGGCGGAGCTGAAGCTGCGCGCCAAGGGCATGTGGGAGGTGCCGCACCCGTGGCTCAACCTCTTCGTCCCCGCGTCCCGCATCGCCGACTTCGACGCCGCCGTCTTCCGCGGCCTCCTCGGCGGACGCACCGCCGCCGCCCGCGGGCCCATCCTCATCTACCCCATGAACAAGCACAAGTAAGTCCGTCAACCAAACGGTCGAGCGGACGCGTGCACATCGTCCAGCCCACCTAGCAACCGCCTACGACTGCCGGCTGCCGCCCACCCCCATAATGCCCCCGCCCACATGCCAACCGGGCACACACGCGCCAGCGCACGGGACGTCACGTTCGCGCGCCGCCCGACCGCGCCCGATACCGGCCCACATGCGGCGCACGGACACACGGCACGCGCACCGCAGGTGGGTGGGTAACACAGCCGGCCATGATTGGTGCCACACAACGACACGATCCGGTGTCGCTAGATCATTAGCGGCAATTAACTAAGCGCGCGAACGTCACTAATTAATTATTGGTCGAAACTGAGGTAGTAGCCTGATTGAATATGGCCGCAGACATACCGCGCACTAGCGCGACAGCGCCTGTTCTATCGCGGCGCGACGACGGCGACGCCAGTCACCGGCGCCGACGACCCGTCTATTTTAATTAAGCCGGCCGGCGCCGCGAGGCCTTTACACGGCGCACATACCGGCCGCACGGCACAGTCAGGATCGGGCATCGCTTCGCCTTTTGTTCGCTGTTAGTGCCCGGATGAGTCAACAAATGATCGGTACCCAGCTTGTGGCTTTCAGCTTCCGCACATAATACAAGCACGACGACCTAAAAAGCAGCACTCTTTATCTTTAGCTTATGAAGACGCGCCAGAATCGTCAGTCTGATCGCGTGCGTACTTTTTCTTTTCACTGCCTGAAACGATGAGGCTGACGCTGCATGCTAGAGTAGTAGCTAAAAAAGCTCCTGCTTTTCCTACCCTGAATCAAACCTCTGTAATCGGTCAGGTTACTTGCTGCTAATTATTATCGCCTAGCTCGCCGTAATACCTCCAGCTGGTAGGTAAAACAGTGACCATGATGATCTGACTCTGACCTGACGCGGTTGGTTCTTGCAGATGGGACCCAAGGAGCTCGGTGGTGACGCCGGACGAGGAGGTGTTCTACCTGGTGGCGTTCCTGCGGTCGGCGCTGCCGGGCGCGGCCGACCCGGCGCAGAGCCTCGAGGCGCTGGCGGCGCAGAACCAGCGGATCCTGGACCTGTGCGCGGAGGCGGGGATCGGCGCCAAGCAGTACCTGCCCAACCACAAGGCGCAGCGCGAGTGGGCCGAGCACTTCGGCGCCGCGAGGTGGGAGCGGTTCGCGCGGCTCAAGGCGGAGTACGACCCCCGGGCCATCCTGGCCACCGGCCAGGGCATCTTCCGCCCGCCGCTCGTAGCCGACTCGTAGGCCTGCCCACCCACTGCTTCTCAAGCTGCTAGGAGTACGTAGTACATTACAGTAAACTAGGTTCTTGTAGTAGTTACAGCAGTAACCATAGAAGATTATTTAGCTGGTCAGCGCGAGTCTGGCTGGTGTACAAATGGGTGTGGGTCATGTGGAATATAGCTACCGTGATTGGTTTTGTACAGGGAAATTAAATTGACGTACGTACCATGTTCATGCAACTGAATTACGATCTGGGAATCGGTTGTTTTACACGGAGTAGCTAGGGACAGGTTTGGAGCAGGATTTGTCCGTCCACATCGAGTCTGTTCAGACGCAACAACCTGTCGAAGAATCCCTGCCGCTGCAAAACTCCAACAACTGCCGCATCTTACCCGAACCACTGGTCCACTCCGCGGCATTGGCATTGCAACATCTAGCAGTACACGACGTCCACCATCTCGCAAGTGGCGAAGCCGAAGCCAAAACTCGAAGAGAGTGGGACGTTACGTGTCCCCCCATCGGCGGGGCGATATTGCCAAGACGATGACACTTGGACACTGGTGGTGGGGCGGCGGACAGGGACGACGGACGAGCGTGCCTGCCTGTCTGTCTGGCGAGCGGCGGCGGCGGCGGGAACACGGCCAGGTTCACGGCTCCTCCTCCGCGCCGGTGGTCCTCCCGGCGCCGGTGTGTCGCGCGGACCGCCGGCACTGGTAGGGCCTCCAAGCCTTTTTCACGTTCGACGAATCGACATTTGCGCATGCACGCGTCAAGTCTGCGGGTTTGTGACATCACAAGCCATTAAGCCAAAGCGTGTACTACCTGCCATGTAGAGGTATAACGTTGAGCTGGCTCTGAGTAGATACGTAATATAATTGGAGAAGAAGAACTGTGCTGGAAGACGGAATTGTGAATTGTGATTCTGCGAACAGTGAGATGAGTCAAAACTGTCATTCAAAGAGTTCCACATGACTTATATACGGGCTCACGGGCCGGCCCATTTGCATCACAAGTCACAGTCCAGCTGACTCAAGAAGAATTGGACAAGGACCGTACTCGAGAAAAAAAGATAAATGTTCATCTATGTGCAGTTGTCCCTTGCAGTCCACTCTGAAGGCCCATAAGGCCATAAGATTAGGCCCAACATAAGCTTACCAATGCTTGACAATGAAAATTCCTCGGAGAAAATATACATTCTACAAAACACACACGCGCACACACACACATTATAGTCAAATTTATCCCTCATCTTTAGTCATAAGTTTAATTGCGTCCTATTTCTAGCCATGTCTAAGTATTTCATATGGTGACTCAATAGTTATTTTACTTTTCTGTCACTTGAGATTTTCTTTTAAAACTGTTAAAAATATAATATTATAATAAAAGTGTGAGCTTATTACACCTATACAGGCAAACATTGTTGACTGGACGACATGCCCTTGACTTGTAATATAGGAGTAATTTCTCAGCAAAGGTCCTAAAAAGATGTCGTTTACCATGAGTTGTAGCAGACTAGGTCGCATCTGTATATGATTGTTAGTGACATGAAGGAGAAATTGCTCAAGGGCCTCAGATAAGTCTGGCATAAGCAACCGGAAAATGTATTCTCAAAGCAATAAAATACAATGCCGGCGGCTAACATTGACTTTTCTAAGAGATCTAGAAGCTGACAGGGCTTATCATCCTCCTTGTTCAACAACTCGCAGAAGCAGAACAGAAGGTATTCCCATGGCTGAACCCATCCTCACTTCCTTGATCCATGGCATAGCCTCCCTGCTTGCCACCGGAGTAGCTGAACAGGGGCGGGGGCTCCTGGCCACAGACCGTGATGTCCGCTGGCTCCGCGACGAGATCCACAGCATGCAGTTGTTCCTGCACGAAATGGAGCCGTGCAGCAGTGATAGAAGCATGGCCAGACAACAAGCATGGATTGAGCAGATGAGGGATATCATGCTTGATTCGGAGGACATCATCGATGTCTTCGATGCTAGTCAGGTGAGCAGCTGTGGTATTCTCAGTAACCTCGGCGCACGTCGTGAAGTTGGGGCTCGCATCAGGCGCATCCGAATCCAGCTGAGCGATATATCCCGCCGTCGGCTAGATTATGCAACCCAAAAGCCTGCAGATTCCAGCGATAAATGGATCCACGGCCTCTTAGCATCTTCACCTCTGATTCACGACAGAGATACGGTTGGTCTGGATAGAGGCCTGGACGAGTTGCTTCAGCACGTCTTGGCTGGGGGCTCAGAGCTAAGCGTCATGTCCTTGGTTGGCATGGGTGGTGTTGGGAAGACCACGCTGGCGAAGAAGATGTACAACCACCCAGATGTGACGAAGCACTTCGACCGCAGCTCATGGGTCTACGTTTCAAACACGATGGTGCTACGAGACGCCCTCCGTGAGATGGCCAAGGGGCTTATTAGGATACCGCCTGCCGACGCGAGCTCTCTCAATGAGAGCCAGCTCCAAGAACTGCTCTTGAGCGGTCTTGACGGTTTGCGGTTTCTGCTTGTGCTTGATGATGTTTGGGACAAAGGGGTCTGGGATGTGATCAAGCTGGTACTGCCCAAGAATAGCAGGGGGAGTCGGGTCCTCGTAACCGCGCGTAACGCTGTCGTGGCTCAGTCAGTAGTGGAAGTGAAGAGCCATGTCCATCAACTTCAGCCATTGACACCTGAAGATTCCTATAACTTGTTTTGCAAAAAGGCGTTCGTGAAAGATGGGGTATGCCCTGATGATCTGGAGGAGACCGCAAAAAACATTGTTAAGAAGTGTGCTGGTTTGCCCCTTGCTATTGTTGCTGCAGGGAGCATGATGTCCAGGAAGGAAACAACAGACACGGAATGGAGGTGTGTCCTTGCAAGCATTCAGAAGGACTTAACCAACAGTGAAACAGGAGTCCAACAAGCACTCCTTGTAAGCTATAAGGGCCTCCCACACCCTTTGAAGCCATGTTTTCTGCTGCTCTCTGTCATCCCATATGACTCGGAGATCTCCCGAAAGAAGCTGGTTCGTTTATGGATCGCCGAAGGGTTTGTGCAAGAGGAAGATGATGAGAGGCTCGAAGCAACTGCAGAGAAGTACCTCATGGAGCTCATTAACAGAAGCATGATAGAAGTGGCTATCGCAAGTAGCAGTGGGAGAGTAAAAGTGTGCAGAGTTCATGATATTCTTCATGATCTTGCCATCTCGTTGTCTGAAAAGGAGAGATTTTCCACTGTTTTCCATGATAGGGGCTCAACAAGCACTAGTGCTCGGCGCATCTCACTGCAGACATATCATGTATCATTCAGGAAAGAACACAGCAAAAGACTACGATCTGTTTTCATGTTCAGTTGTGATCCAAAGGTGGTCATGAGACGTAACATTGTTGCAAGGAGCTTCAAACTAGTAAGAATTTTGGACCTGGAGGATGGCAATATTGTAAAACTTCCAAAAGAGATAGGAAGATTACTCCACTTGCGGTATCTTGGGCTAAGGGGAACTAAGTTGAAGAAGCTCCCAACAACACTTCATAAACTCTATCACTTGCAAACTCTTGATATTAGGAGGACGCAGATAAAACGAATAACATTTGAAATCAAATGTTTGAGAAATTTACGACATCTAGAGATGAGACAAGATGAGCAGAGCATCCATATCCCTACGGGGCTTGCTCAGCTTGACAAGCTCCAAGTACTAACTGGTTTGCAAGCAAGTCCAACTGTGGTTCAAGAGATTGCAAGCCTTAGTCAGCTTAAGAAACTTTCTATAGAGGGCATAAACATTGAGGATGCAGAAAAACTTTGTTATTCTGTTAATAATCTGAAAGAATTATCATACCTATCCATCTCTGGTGATGACACCAGACCTCTTGACCTTGCAACATTGAAGCCTTCATCGTGTCTACAAAAGTTGCACCTAGCTGGAACTTTGCAGACATTACCAGATTGGTTTGACCAGCTATGTAACCTTACGAAGCTGCGCCTTAGCTTCTCACAACTGGAAGACGACCCACTTCCACTTCTCAGTCTATTGCCAAATTTGTTGTTCCTCCAGCTGAACAATGCATACCAAGGAAGAGTCATGAGATGCTGCTGCCCAGGCTTTTTGAAGTTGAAAATCTTTATCATAACTGAACTTGAGGAACTGGAGGAATGGGATGTTGATGAAGGAGCCATGCCGTGCGTTCAGGAAGTATGGATCATGTTCTGCGAAAAGCTTGCAACAGTTCCTGTTGGGTTGCAGACTCTAGCTACATTGCAGAGACTCAGATTAGTGGATATGCCAAGCTCCTTTACTGGTAGACTGGGAGAGCATGGTGAAGATTTTGCTAGGGTAAAACACATCCCATCTATCCAGATCATTCAACAGTTTGGGTGACAGTGAAATTTCCCCGCGATCACGTTTCAATAGTTTCCAGCAACTATGTCTGCATTGCAGGAAATATGCAGCTAAAAAACTGAAAATAGCATAGTTGTCATCTATATATGTTTTCTTTTTCAGAGGATGGAGCCTGCAAGGCTGCAAGAACGTTTCTTCAAAAAGAATCTTGAGAATCTTATATCAGTTTAATTATGAAAATCAGGTGGTGCCCCTTCCTATTTCTAAAAAGAGTAAAACCTATTACCCCACTGATAGAATTCTAGGCCATAGCTGACAGGGGGCTTGGGAGACGTTAAGACAATGAGATTGTAAGATGAAATATCCTTGCTTTATTTTGTTTTCATTTGTGTACATTTTGTCAACTATGCTTCCAGAATGTATCTGAACATTTGCTATTAAATTAATTGTATATTCAGCCCCCAACAAACCATATTGCACAAGAAAATTTGGTCTGGTATTAACCTTGTACCAAACAAGATTAAAATGAGACATCTGAAACCTATATGTCCATCTTACTAATACCTACAACACAAATCTCGCCACAAGTTCCGCCTTGCACTCTTTCGCTGGGTAAGCGAAATGGAAACAACACGCACAGCTCAGCGCCAAATGTAATTTTTAGTATGCAAGAAAAATTAAGATCACAAACCTGTGCAATTGTTATTTAGTCTGTCTGCAAAACACAACAACTCTATGTAAGAAAGAACAATACAGTGCAGAGTGGCGTCTCACCGTGAATAGCAACGAGGGTCCTCCTCCTAAGTGACAGATCTGCCACCCGGCAGCAGAAACGAGCCGTTCCCGCTGGCGACCAGTTACGCAACGGCTCCAGTGGGTTGTCAGCTACGTCGCGCCCTAGCGCACGGAGCGCCTCCTGCTGGCGGCGTGCATCCTCGGTAGAACATCGCAGGTGGCGCGGAGGCGAGGAAATGTGACGAGAGGAGGGAGAGCGAGGTGGTCAGTTGAGCGTGAGCCGTCGAGGGGGGTGGGCCGTGGGGCACGACGCCTCGACGGGGCGGATGAGCGCCGGGGAATCTCATGGATTTTACTTTGCAAATTCCGAAGAAGAGACACCATAATACACGAGAAGTATTTTACTCCCTCCGTTTTGTTTTGTTTGTCGTTCAGACATGATTTCTAGTACAAAACTGAACTGTTTTGCTTGTCTGGACGACAATCATAGTGAAACAGAGAGAGTACTATTTCCCAAGAAAAAAAAGTAGTTTGCTCTACAAATTTGTTGGAACACTTAGGGTTACAAATATATTACTCCGTCTCAACAAATTTATCGTTTTGCAGTTTAAAAATAAACTACAAAAATGATTAATTTTTTTAGACAGAATAATTATCAAACACCTCATTCGTGAAGCGAGTGTTTTTAAAACACCTTTAAATTACAGTTGCTAATATCGTGGATGAGAGTTTCAATTTTTTCAATATTTCAAGTCATTGAGATAAGAAGTGTGACAACTCATCATTTTGTTGAATCCTCGTGCCCCCTCTTGAGCCATGCGGATCCCAAGGCAGTACACCCTGAACCAATTCCCCGCACTATCCAACCACTAATACTACGCCGGGAGAGGCCTAATTAATGGACCAAGCTGCCCCATACTCAGTCTTGTGGCGATACTATAAGGCTTAGTGGCTTCTCCATAAACCGGTCCTTAGAATCCGGCAAGGTTCATACCCCATAACCCGGGTCTCGTGCGTACTGCACCATACCAAGCAAAACCAACCCGCCAGATTCCTACTCACTACAAACCAATTCACCATGTCTCAACCAATAAATTACAGTAATTAATGATAGAACATGTAATGTAGAGATATTTCCCTCCCAAAGACTAAGCATGGCTAAGCGTAAAGAAATAATAACATCTACCCAAGCCAACCAGAGGACAAGGAATTATATGGAAGGGTACAATAAATAGGATTCAATTTATTAAGCATGCAGCTAACTAAAACTTAATAAAACAAGTGCAAAATGGTCAAGGAACTTGCCTTCTTCGGAGGATGGGTCGGTGAAGTGGTAGTCCTGAAGGTTGTAAGTCGGCTCGGGAACCGACTCTAAACACATCATCGCATGCGGAACGGAAAGTAGTAGCACACAATAAGCACAAGAGAAATAATGCACACCACAAATAAATAACACCAAAGAAAACCTACGCAATTACGTTGCTAACACAATGTCCTTAGTTGAAGTTGTAATTAGAGGTGTGGGTGGAAATTTGGTTTTTAGGGTTGAGGTGGGGTTGGTTGACAATTTATGGTCTTTATCTTTATTTTAGAACATTGCAAGGATTTGCTACAATTTTTCTTAGCTAAATTTGAATAATAAAGTAATGAAGTGGTCCACAACAGTATTAAATAAATTACTTTAGTGTAAACAATTTAATAAATAAAGGCCAAGTAATTTCCCTAATTAATTTATGCAAAAGAGAGTGTAAATTCTATGATTTTATGTAAATAAACATGGATGCAGGGGTTTTTGTGCAAAACAGACATGATCAGAGGCTTGAAAATATTTTATAATGTTACCAGGGGGTTTATCATAATTTACAGAGGCTAAAAATATATTTTATGGTGAAATCAGGGGCTAAAATGATTTATTTAATCAATTTAACAGTGCTGACACAATTTAATTAAAGTCCAGGGGCTATTCCCTAAAATCCAGGACCTAACTGCAATTACCGAAAATATGCGCAGGGGCTTACGCGCAAAACGGCCAACGTTTAAACTAAATTGAATCTGAGCCGTTGGATTCAAAGGGGGCGGCCCAGATTTAAAATAAACGAAGGGGTACGCCCCTTCTAATCTCGGCCGTCGGCCCGGGTTGGGCGGCCGAGATGGTGCCACGTCGCCCCAGGGGCGACGCGCGCACAGGGCGCGGCGGCGCGCGCGCCGGGCCGGCGGCGCACGGCGGCGGGGTCGCCGGAAGTTGGCCGGAACGGCCAATTCGACGCCAAAATCGGGTGCTCGACACACCAAACGGGAGAGGGGGATCGGGGGAGCTCACCGAGGGGGTTTCCGGGGCTTCCAATCGGGCGGAGGGGCGTCGGCGACGGCGACCGGCGGCGATCCTCGGCGGAGCTCGACGCGGGTGGCGTTGCGGCGGCGTTCTCCCGAAGTGAGCTTGCCCGGCGGGTTCCTAAGGAGGGGGCGCACACGTTAGGCAAGGTTTGGTGGGGAGAACGTCGACGAGTCGACGGGAACGGCGGCGACATACCTTGCACGGCGTCGGCTAGGGTTTGAAGCTTCGGGGGAAGGGGAAAAACGGGGTGCCGGCCGGATTTTATAGGGGAACCGGGGGCGGTGAAGAGGGGAAAGGGATCTCCCCCAAAGGAAGGTGACCGGGGCCATAAAAGGGGGGATTTCTTGCCGCCGATTTGAACCGGGGCGAAGTTTCCGGCGGTGTCGGGCGCGGGCGCGGGGAGGAAGAAGGAAAGGGGGAAGGGGCGCTGACCGGTGGGCCCCAGCGCGCAGAGAGAGGGGAGAGGGAGAGGGTGGCGCGGCTGGGCCTTGGGCCGGCGGGGAGAAAAGGGAAGGGGGAAGGAAATGGGCTGGGGCGGGGTTAAGGCCCAGGGTGGGTTTTTCTTTTCTTTTTCTTTTTGTTTTCCTTTCCCTTTTTTCATTCTTTTGCAAATTTGAATGGTTTTTCAAATTCAAACGAATTCTATCGCATTTTGAAACTCAAATGCAAGCATTCATGATGCATCCCTAGTCTTTTTCTTTTGTTTTTAAATTTTTGAAAATTTGGGTGTTACAACTCTACCCCCCTTAAAAGGAATCTCGCCCCGAGATTCGGACGTCCTAAGAGAAGAGATCGGGAAACTCGGCCTTAAGGTCTTCTTCTCTCTCCCATGTTGCTTCTGCCTCCGAGTGATGTTTCCACTGCACTTTGCACATGCGAATCGTCTTGTTTCTCATGACACGTTCTGAGGTTTCTAGAATCCTGACTGGCCGTTCTGCGTAGGACAGATCCTCTTGCAAATCCACAGCTTCCATGGGTAACTGTTCCTCTGGTACTCTTAAGCATTTCTTTAGTTGCGACACGTGAAACACATCATGCACATCCGACAGTTGAGAAGGTAGCTCGAGACGATAGGCCACTTCTCCTCTTCTCTCCAATATCTTGAACGGACCAATGTACCGGGGTGCTAGCTTTCCCTTTACTTTGAACCGTCTTAGCCCTCTTACTGGTGATACTTTGAGATACACAAAGTCTCCGACCTCAAAAGTTAGGTCACGCCGTCGAGCATCTGCGTAACTCTTCTGTCTTGACTGCGCCGTTTTCAAATTATTCCGAATCTCTTGTACTTGTCGTTCGGCTTCTCGGAGTATCTCTGGTCCAAACACTTGACCTTCCCCAGTCTGATTCCAAAATAAGGGTGTTCTGCATTTTCGCCCATAAAGTGCCTCGAACGGGGACATCTTGAGACTAGCTTGGTAGCTGTTGTTATAAGAGAATTCCGCATAAGGCAAGTTTTTGTCCCAACTCTTACTATTCTTCAAGGCACATGCTCGCAGCATATCCTCCAAGATTTGATTGGTGCGTTCTGTCTGACCATCTGTTTGCGGGTGATACGCTGAGCTGAAGTTCAGACGAGTGTCCATTGACTCATGCAGCTTCTGCCAGAACCTAGAGGTGAACTGGGTACCTCGATCAGACACTATTTTCTTTGGAACACCGTGTAAACATACAATTCTTGCCATGTATAATTCTGCCAACCGCGAACCATTGTAACTTTCCTTGACTGGAATGAAGTGAGCGACCTTGGTCAACCGATCCACAACAACCCATATGGAGTCGTATCCTGACTGTGTCCTCGGCAATCCCACGATAAAGTCCATACTTATCTCTTCCCATTTCCACTCGGGTACCTTGAGTGGTTGAAGTAGTCCAGCAGGTCTCTGATGTTCCGCCTTAACCAACTGACACGTGTCACACAAAGCCACATATTCGGCCACATCACGCTTCATACCAAGCCACCAGTATCTATCCTTAAGGTCTTGGTACATCTTGGTACTCCCAGGATGGATAGAGTAGTACGAGTCGTGGGCTTCTCTCAATATCAATTCTCGGATCCCCTTAACATTCGGCACACATATCCTCTTTCCTAACCACAGGGTTCCATGTTCATCTTCCCTGAAATCTGGAGCTTTTCCAGCCTTCATCAGCTTCTTAAGTTTTTGGATCTTCTTATCCTCCTTTTGGCCCTCTCTAATGTCTTGTTCCAACGTGGAGTCCACTTCCATGACTACTGCATCTGCATTAGCCACTATGCACAGGTTTAATCTTGCAAACTCTTCACATAACTCCGGTTGATAAGCCTGGGTCGTCATGCTGTTACACTGGGTTTTCCTACTCAAAGCATCTGCGACCACATTCGCCTTTCCAGGGTGATAATTGATCCCGACATCGAAGTCATTAATGAGCTCTAACCACCTTCGTTGGCGAAGGTTAAGGTCTGGCTGAGTGAATATGTACTTCAAGCTTTTGTGGTCGGTATAGATCTCTGTCCTTTTGCCGATCAGGTAGTGTCTCCATATCTTCAATGCGTGAACCACAGCTGCTAATTCCAGATCATGGGTCGGATAGTTCTTCTCATGCTTCTTGAGTTGTCTCGAGGCGTAAGCCACCACATGTCCTGCTTGCATCAACACACATCCCAGTCCCTGTCCGGAAGCATCACAATAGACCGAGAACTCCTTTTGCATATCTGGCATGACCAGCACTGGGGCAGTGGTCAACCTTTTCTTCAATTCGACAAAGCTTGCTTCACATTCCGGTGTCCACTTGAATGCGGCTCCCTTCTCGAGTAGTTTGGTTAGTGGCCGAGAGATCTTTGAAAATCCCTCAATAAATCGTCGATAATAACCAGCCATCCCCAGAAAGCTTCTGATGTGTCCCACATTTTCCGGTGTCCCCCACTTGAGAACATCTGCTACTTTACCCGGATCCACTGATATTCCTCCTTCTGATATGACATGCCCCAAGAATGATACCTGCTTCAACCAAAACTCACACTTACTGAATTTAGCATATAGTTGGTGTTCTCTAAGTTTCTTTAGTGCCAACCTCAGGTGTTCCTCATGTTCTTCTTCACTCTTGGAGAATATCAGGATATCGTCAATGAATACGACCACGAATTTATCCAGGTACTCCATAAACACTTTGTTCATAAGGTACATGAAGTAAGCTGGAGCATTAGTCAACCCGAAAGACATAACAGTATACTCATAAAGACCATATCGAGAGACGAATGCAGTCTTGGGAATGTCCGATGGTCGAATCTTCAACTGGTGATAACCCGAACGAAGGTCGATCTTAGAGAATACACATGCTCCTCTTAGCTGATCAAACAAATCTTCGATCCTTGGCAGCAGATACTTATTCTTGATGGTCACTGCATTTAACGCACGATAATCCACACACAACCTTTGAGTGCCATCCTTCTTAGGCACGAAAATGACAGGAGCACCCCAAGGCGATGAACTAGGGCGAATGTACCCTTTCTCTAACAATTCGTTGATGTGATCCTTTAGCTCGGCTAACTGGTTAGCGTCCATTCTATATGGCCTCTTATATATCGAGGCCGTTCCAGGCACTAGGTCAATGATAAATTCAATTTCCCGGTCAGGGGGCATACCCGGTAACTCGTCGGGGAACACGTCTGGGAATTCACTGACAACACGGATCTCTTCGGTGACCTCAGTTTGATTTAGCCTGATCCTCTGTGTTGGTGTTTGGTCTGGAGAGAACTCTACTTTGGTGCCATCGGGATGGGTCAAGGAGACTGTCCGGGTGGCGCAGTGGATCACACCATGGTACTTGGCCAACCAATCCATTCCCAGAATAATATCTAGCCCTTGAGATTCCAGGACAATAAGGTTTGCTGGGAAAACTACCCCCCTTATGTCTAGCCTTACATTAGGGCATACTTGCCGGGTTATCATTTCTCCCCCAGGGGAGTGAACTATAAGTTGATGAGTCATTAAGTGCACTACCATGTCATGCCTTCTCATGAATTCCTTAGATATGAATGAATGCGTAGCACCAGAATCAAACAACACTGTAGCTAGATGAGAGTCTGCAGGGAACGTACCAACAACCACATCTGGTGCATTGTGCGCCTCCTCAAGTGCCACGTGGTTAACTCTCGCACGTGTGGGTTGTTGCAGCTGCTTCTTCGGGCAACGGTTGGCGAAATGTCCCATCTCACCACAGTTATAGCACTGCACGGCTGCGTTGTTACCTTGAGCTTTATTACCTCCCTGAGAGTTCTGCTGCGGCTGACCATTAGGGCGGGGTGCTGGAGCTGTTGGGCGGGGTGGTTGCATGGACTGGCGTGGAGGCTGTGGTGGTTGGCGCATCTGCGGGTTGTATGGTGCGGGTGGTCTGTAGGAGGAGTTTGGGTACCTTTGTCCTGGGTAAGGGTTCACAGGACGAGCCATAGGTGCCGCAGACTGAGGAGCATAGCGAGGTCGAACATTACTCCCAGAACCGTGTGCTTGGGCCATCTTCCTTTTTCTATCATCATCGTCCAACTCCTTCTTGGTCCTTTCCACTTCAAAGGCCTTGTCCACCAACTTATGGAAACTACTGTAGTCACTGGAGACCATGGCGAACTTCAGCTCCTTGTCAAACCCCTTCTTGAAACGAAACTGTTTCTTCGAGTCTGTGTCCACATCCTCGGGTGCATAGCGAGACAGTTGGGTGAATTTGTTCAGATACTCTCGCACACTCATGCGGCCTTGCTTTAGCATGAGAAATTCTTCACGTCTCGCCTGGATCTCTCCTTCGGGCACGAAATGACTACGAAAGTAATTCCTGAACTCATCCCATGTGATATTATCCGGGTCCTGATGGGCTTCAATGAAGGCAGTCCACCAATCGGCTGCCGGTCCCTGAAGTTGGTGCGAGGCTAACAGCACCTTCTCTCGTCCTTCACATTGGACAATCCTCAGCTTGCCCTCAATGGTTCTCAGCCAATCGTCGGCCTCCATGGGCTCACTAGCAGTAGCAAAAGTGGGTGGATGGGTGTTGAGGAAGTCTCTCATGCGGGATCGGGGTCCTGGTGCTGGCTGTGGGTGGGGCTGATTTGGTGGGGGTGGAGGGGCTTGCTGGGCTTGCTGCATGTTGGCCACCACTTGGGTTAAGTTCTGCATCATTTGCATCTGCATGGCCATCATCTGCTGCATATGATTCATCGCAGGTGCTCCACGGGCACCTCTCCCATTCCATTGCGGTAGCTGGAATCCAGCTTCATCATCACCAAGGGGCATACCACGGCCACGACCACGGCCTCTTCCCCTGCCTGCCATCTGAGTACGAAGAGAGTAGAGTCTGAGATTCTACTATAACTAGTGGAAGACTACTATGCGATACCCCTACTATATGCAACAATCACAGCATACATGCATATAAATGAAAATTCTTTATTATTAGATCACTAATTAAAGAAGTATCAAAAAGGTGCGGTTGTGGACAAGTCGCCCAGGCGTTCCACAACTCACACGACACACCAAGACAAAAATCATAAAGAGAAATAACACAACTCAAGGTCACACAAGTACGTCTACGTCGCTCTTATTTAACTAATGAGGGTGTGCCTATCCTTGAGTCGTGGCAGAGGTCGGGGACTACTCGTCGTCAAGCGGGAACTCCTCCGGGTCCTCGTCGTCGTCGTCGTCGTCGTCGTCCGCGGGGCCCTCTGGGTCCTGAGGTGGTGAGGCAGCAGGCGGTGGTGGTGCGGCAGACGCCACACTGGAAGGCTCCTCGTCAGAGGACTCCTCAGAAGACGACTCACGCTGGCCGCCACGGCGGTCTGGAGAGTCCGGGGTCCACGTCGAGGTGTCGGACGCGTAGTCGTCAGGGTCCTCGTCGGTGATCCGACGATACCTCCTGATCACTGCCTCGTGGCGCAGGGCGAGGTCACGTCCATCCTGAATCTCCTGTTGTGCCCTCTGCAGTCGGGCACTGAGCTCAGCCATGTCGCCAACGGTCTGACGAGACTGCGGGAGGTCCAAGGGTCTCTCCACGTGCCTGGAGACAAAGCCTGCAGTGCCACTGGGACGCTGCGGAACAAAGGCGTGCACCGTGTCCTCCAGACGGAAACGGCGGGCGTGGCTCCAAAAAGTGGCTGCTTCCCAGCTAGCGTCCTGCTCCGCGTATCGGCGGGAGCTCCTCCAGGCAGGACTGCTGTGGGTCTTCACCAGCTCATCACCATAGTAAATGTAGATCTTGCAGCTCCACTCCGTCCTGCCGGGGCGCTGCACTCCAGTGGTGTGGTAGGAGAGCGAGAGGCTGTGGTGACGGTAGCCAGCCTCGCGGAGTATGGCCCGAAGGCGGAGTCGCAGTCGTCCTGCGGCCTTGCCGTCAGAACGGATCACCACGGGGTGACGGGGGTCGACGGCTGGAGAGCGACCGGCCAGCCTACGCGGGGGCACAAGTCCACCGGTCGACTTACGGGGGGTCGTCTTGGTGCGGGCCATCTACAAATTTTGAAAACAGGAGAGTGTCAGTAACAAAACATATAAATAAAGGAGTAAATAAAACAAGTAGACAAGGTAGGAAGTACAAAGCAATTTTGTAAATTACTTTTTAGAATATAATAGGGTCCTAAGTCATTCCTCTCTAACTAGGCTTGCGTCCTACGGGCAACACGGCTCTGATACCACTTTGTCACACCCGGTCCCAACAAGACAACCGGATGGCTTTCACATGTATGCCAGGATCGATTCTCATCATACATGTGTAGACGAAAGTGTAATATCATTTATTACAAGCCATGTTCGAGTACATAAATGTCTTACAATAATGACCCGTAGGTCTAAAATAAGCTTACAGAGCAAACAGCGGTAAAAGTAAACTAGTGTGGCTCCATGCACAGGCGTTGCCCGGGGGTTGCGCCAGCCTAGAACGTCTCCTCCGGATCAGCGAAGAAGTCTTCATTCTCCACCTCTTCTCCATTGTAGACTGAGGAAAGATAAGCAACAAGCAAGTTTGAGTACCAACGGTACTCAGCAAGTGGGAAAGAGATGACATGAGGGTATTTAGAAGGAAGGCCAAATTTGGGTTAAGCACTATAGCATTACAACCTATCCTTAGCTTTCACTAGCACCTACTTCTAGGTGTATGAACCCAACCGTAACCCATTGGTAAACCAAGTGCTAACCAACAATCCAAACCAAACCACCATTCCCAGACATTGGCTAATTATGAATTGGACACCAAGCCGCTCTTGTTCGTGAGCACGGCTGTCATGACAGTTTTTAAATCTCTGCAGAGAATGTACCCTTTACCCACAAGCCGTGATTTCATCCCCTGTTGCCAGGTGGACTAAGGAAACCTCCCTGATGCCCGTGGTCGCGAACCACATTGCACACTTCCTTTGGTGTGAGGCCAGGAGATCACTACGAGGTCTTTACAAAGGATTCTCCCGACGCGTACTAGCCCTCTGAGGTTTCACCCCTGTACAAAAGTGTGAGTCGTTACACCACGACTCAACACCCCAGTTGCCCCCTCTTGAGCCATGCGGATCCCAAGGCAGTACACCCTGAACCAATTCCCCGCACTATCCAACCACTAATACTACGCCGGGAGAGGCCTAATTAATGGACCAAGCTGCCCCATACTCAGTCTTGTGGCGATACTATAAGGCTTAGTGGCTTCTCCATAAACCGGTCCTTAGAATCCGGCAAGGTTCATACCCCATAACCCGGGTCTCGTGCGTACTGCACCATACCAAGCAAAACCAACCCGCCAGATTCCTACTCACTACAAACCAATTCACCATGTCTCAACCAATAAATTACAGTAATTAATGATAGAACATGTAATGTAGAGATATTTCCCTCCCAAAGACTAAGCATGGCTAAGCGTAAAGAAATAATAACATCTACCCAAGCCAACCAGAGGACAAGGAATTATATGGAAGGGTACAATAAATAGGATTCAATTTATTAAGCATGCAGCTAACTAAAACTTAATAAAACAGGTGCAAAATGGTCAAGGAACTTGCCTTCTTCGGAGGATGGGTCGGTGAAGTGGTAGTCCTGAAGGTTGTAAGTCGGCTCGGGAACCGACTCTAAACACATCATCGCATGCGGAACGGAAAGTAGTAGCACACAATAAGCACAAGAGAAATAATGCACACCACAAATAAATAACACCAAAGAAAACCTACGCAATTACGTTGCTAACACAATGTCCTTAGTTGAAGTTGTAATTAGAGGTGTGGGTGGAAATTTGGTTTTTAGGGTTGAGGTGGGGTTGGTTGACAATTTATGGTCTTTATCTTTATTTTAGAACATTGCAAGGATTTGCTACAATTTTTCTTAGCTAAATTTGAATAATAAAGTAATGAAGTGGTCCACAACAGTATTAAATAAATTACTTTAGTGTAAACAATTTAATAAATAAAGGCCAAGTAATTTCCCTAATTAATTTATGCAAAAGAGAGTGTAAATTCTATGATTTTATGTAAATAAACATGGATGCAGGGGTTTTTGTGCAAAACAGACATGATCAGAGGCTTGAAAATATTTTATAATGTTACCAGGGGGTTTATCATAATTTACAGAGGCTAAAAATATATTTTATGGTGAAATCAGGGGCTAAAATGATTTATTTAATCAATTTAACAGTGCTGACACAATTTAATTAAAGTCCAGGGGCTATTCCCTAAAATCCAGGACCTAACTGCAATTACCGAAAATATGCGCAGGGGCTTACGCGCAAAACGGCCAACGTTTAAACTAAATTGAATCTGAGCCGTTGGATTCAAAGGGGGCGGCCCAGATTTAAAATAAACGAAGGGGTACGCCCCTTCTAATCTCGGCCGTCGGCCCGGGTTGGGCGGCCGAGATGGTGCCACGTCGCCCCAGGGGCGACGCGCGCACAGGGCGCGGCGGCGCGCGCGCCGGGCCGGCGGCGCACGGCGGCGGGGTCGCCGGAAGTTGGCCGGAACGGCCAATTCGACGCCAAAATCGGGTGCTCGACACACCAAACGGGAGAGGGGGATCGGGGGAGCTCACCGAGGGGGTTTCCGGGGCTTCCAATCGGGCGGAGGGGCGTCGGCGACGGCGACCGGCGGCGATCCTCGGCGGAGCTCGACGCGGGTGGCGTTGCGGCGGCGTTCTCCCGAAGTGAGCTTGCCCGGCGGGTTCCTAAGGAGGGGGCGCACACGTTAGGCAAGGTTTGGTGGGGAGAACGTCGACGAGTCGACGGGAACGGCGGCGACATACCTTGCACGGCGTCGGCTAGGGTTTGAAGCTTCGGGGGAAGGGGAAAAACGGGGTGCCGGCCGGATTTTATAGGGGAACCGGGGGCGGTGAAGAGGGGAAAGGGATCTCCCCCAAAGGAAGGTGACCGGGGCCATAAAAGGGGGGATTTCTTGCCGCCGATTTGAACCGGGGCGAAGTTTCCGGCGGTGTCGGGCGCGGGCGCGGGGAGGAAGAAGGAAAGGGGGAAGGGGCGCTGACCGGTGGGCCCCAGCGCGCAGAGAGAGGGGAGAGGGAGAGGGTGGCGCGGCTGGGCCTTGGGCCGGCGGGGAGAAAAGGGAAGGGGGAAGGAAATGGGCTGGGGCGGGGTTAAGGCCCAGGGTGGGTTTTTCTTTTCTTTTTCTTTTTGTTTTCCTTTCCCTTTTTTCATTCTTTTGCAAATTTGAATGGTTTTTCAAATTCAAACGAATTCTATCGCATTTTGAAACTCAAATGCAAGCATTCATGATGCATCCCTAGTCTTTTTCTTTTGTTTTTAAATTTTTGAAAATTTGGGTGTTACAATGGTGTCAGGCGCTCTAAGGTTCAAAGGGAATGGATCAAACCCTCTAATCGAAGAAACTCTCGTGAATGATATCATCGTTGTTTTATATGTTTTATTTCGATTAGAGTAAGAGCAAGACATTAAAATAATCTAATTTACCCATTTAGTCTATTTTAGTAAGTTGTAAGTGATCCATTTTATTAGATAGTACTCACTTCTTTCTCAAAAGATTGTCAACTTTAGTTCATTTTTTAAACTAAAGGTGACAATCTTTCGAAAAAAAGGAAGGAGTACTATCCTAAAGTGTATAGACGACAGTATGACACTATAACAAGTGACACTATCAAAATACTGTTACGTATAAAAAATCTCATTATTCTCTACACTGCTTATCCTCTTTTTCCACTTGAAGTCTAGATTACTTTACCGTGAAGCGCCCTCTCTCTCTCTCTTGCCATAGTTTGATGTTTTTTTTCGAACTTCCATACAGCTAGCCTTCGATATAGGTGACCAAATGGGTCGGATCAATTGGATCAGCCGGAAGCCCAACAAAAATATCAAACATGAGCACGATCTGGCAAAAAAAAAAATCAGGCCCGGGCCAATCCGAAGCCCGACATGGACCGTGCTCAGTTTGTACTCTGGCCCATCGGGCTAGCCCGGTGGTATGGTCCAATGAGCCCGCATGAATCCAGCTCGGCACGACCCGTATAAGCCCATATAATATATTTTTCGACTGTTTTTATTGTATTTTTGAATAAATGGACTTCGATCTGGCTCGATCCAGCTCGACACGGTATGCATAAATGAGCTCGGGTCGTGTTCGAACTAAAGTGCATGCCCGTTGGACCGACCCGGCACAGTCCGTTTCATTTTCGAGGCGTGCCACATCGAAGCTTTTAAGATTCGAGCCCGACTGTGCTCAGACCGGAGCAGCTCGGCACGGCCGCTATGGTCTCCAATAGAATTTAGTTTTTGACCAAAGTTACCACTATACCAGACCAAAGTTACCACTATACCAATCGGTCCTCACTTCACCTTGTTTTATTGTATAACTTGATCCCATAATCCAACGTGGCATTCTGAGTACTTGTTCAATACATTTTTCATATTTAATATACCCGTCACATATAGTTACAATTCTCATCGTTTCATTTATTTTAAATACAATAAATAAAACGATAAATAAAACGATTGGTCGAATTTATTTCAGGGCGGCACGATAAGTAGTATTTTTCTGCCATTTTTTCAAAGAAATAATACTACAGCAATCTAATTTGCGTGTACTTTCGCTGCTGCTTCCTACTGGCTTCAGCCCCCATCCCCATCCGGCGCACGGGACGGGTGCGCGCATCTCGGCGGCAGGCAAGGGAAGCGCACGGCGAGCGAGCACACGGCGCGGGGAAGAAACACATCACACCCTAATCCAAATACTTTACTCGCTCCCTGTTCTCTCTCCTGCCTGCTACCCACTTCCTCTGTCCTCCTCTCGCCGTCGCAAGAGCCGCCGCCGTCTCTCCCCGCCGCTCTACCGTCGCGGCAGACGACTGCCGCGGACGCAGGTAATCCTCTAGGCCTCACAGGGCTCAACTAGACTACCAGCGCGCGTCGGCGTGGCCGAGCGCAGGGCTGCCGGCCGTCCGGTCCCTGCGTCTCTCTTCTATGTTGGATCCTCCGAGCGCTACCGCTCGGCCCGCCGCCGCCGCGCCGCTTCTCTATTAGTGTTGTATACCGGAGATCTGTCCCAATGTTGATTGGTTTCTTCGTCTGTGGGGAAGTAAGTAATCTTAGCTTGCTTGTATGGGTTCCCTTCCTTCGGAGAGTTTGTTTTGTCTCCAATCGAATCCAATCTATTCGGTGTGCTGCGGTGCCCTACTACTCCAATCGATCGTGCACGTTTCGTTGATATACTGACAGTAATTTGCACTATGGAACTTGATATCTACGTTTTTGGGAGTTTCAGCTGAACCTGTGGGCCCCAGGCCTGGTCTGCCCTGTCTGCTTACTAGCATTAGCTTATTTCTTCGGGTGTTGGTGGTGATTAACCTGAGTTCGAGGGGCTTTCGTCTTAGTTAGTTGTTAGATTTTATGGTATGTTATGGGAGGCTGTGGCTTAATTAGCCATCGTGGTGCTGATATAGGAATTTGAGAGTTCAGCCTACTTTTGAATTTGCTGATTCCAACTGCAAGTGTGTTTCGTGTTTCTATGTCCAGCTGTGACATTGGTCAATTGTTGGAACACTAAGCATTTGCCGATGGCTGGTGCCTTGACAACTGATGATTCTGTCATGAGCACAAGTAGGTTGGGCGAAGAAGATCACAGCGTGCCTGGTGATTCCCTTTCTGCGCGGCGCTCATGCGAACAGATAGATAACGGGAGCCCTTCAACGTCCCTTCCATTTTGGGACACTGACGGTGAAGATGATGATCCTGGTATGTGATGCCCTGCCTTTGTTTTTCGTTATGTTAATTGCTGCGAGACTTGCAGAAAACAAATAGGAGTTACAAGTTTTTTTGATGATCCTGGTATGTGATTACCTATTGATTAGATTGTAGAGTAGAACTCTTTTGTGTTGTCTTAGTTACACAGTACTTTGCATCATTGTTAAGTGGTTGGTTGACTGAGGATATGTCTTGACACTTGTTCTCGGTTCATATCCTAATTGGAATCATTTTTTCCATTCTATAATGGTTCCTCTTCAGCCTGTTAGAGGATATAATTATTTTTGTTTACTGGTAGTGGTAGTGCATCAGTTGTGTCTGCGTTCTCATATATGGAAATGATTATGTCAGGTCCCAGGCCTTCAGATTTATTTGGACGATATGCTTGGAGAATTGAAAACTTTTCAAAGGAGAAGAAGAGAGAAATGAAAAGTGAACCATTCGAAGCTGGTGGTTACAAGTGGTAGGATTTGCAATGATATCTGACTATGTTGCATCATTCCTCATTTGTTTCTTCTTCTTGGTCTAGTCATAAACCTAGTTCGTAGTAGCTCTACGGTTTAGCCTTCCTTTTGTATGCTATCATGGTATTTGCTTCATACGTTGACTTTTTTACACATGTTCTTCATGTATCAATGATTGATGGTACACAATCTTCTTTTCTTCCGTGTGTGATAGTGCTGCAATTAAGATGGTCCACGTCTACCCTTTCCCATCAGCATAAGCTTTTGGGTGCAACCGGTCAACGCATAGTAGCTTGGTTAACATGGTATCAGAGCTAGGTGTCTCGAGTTCGAATCTTGACGGGTGCATTTTATTAAAAAATAAATAAAATTGCAACCGACTCATATTCCACGTTTGCAGCTCAAAGGAGCCTGCACCCAAGGGGGAGTTTGAAATATAAGTGAATCGTCCACCTTCCCTCATCAGCTTAAGCTTTTGGGGGCAACTGGTCGACGCATAGTAGCTTAACAGTTTTGATTAGCTAGTTTAATCTTGATTTCTTTCCCAGCATGCTGATTCTCCACTGCAATTGCACATATTTTTTTCCCTATGCCTGGAAATGGAGTCATGAATTCGTGCAATTATTTATTTGTACATTTCTAGTTACTTGTCTAATAAAAGAAGAATAGCTTAGAACCTCTTTTGTTTCTACATATTAATTCAAAGCTGCCCTGTACATTCAACATTCCTACCTGTTCACTTCCTTTGAGTTGTGATCTTTACTCCATACATGTCTGCATTAATCAGTACACCGGTTTATGTATGCTACTCTATGGGCCTAGCTTACTACCACTCTGTGTGATAGGCAGAACCACAAATATCACATTGTTTTTTAGGTCAAAAGTATCAGATATCATGAACTTCTTCTTAAAAAAAAAGGACAGACCCATTGTTGGAAGCTCCCACACAAGGTGGGGGTCTGAGAAAGGATTATACGAGGCAAGCCTTACCCCTGCAATGTGCAATGCAGAGAGGCTGCGTCGAACCCAGGACCTCTTGGCACAAGTGGGGTGACTTAACCACTGTGCCAGGCCTTTCCTTACTCCTTACATGAACTTCTCCTTTGACTTGCTAAAAAGCAAGCTACCACTGCATGTTCCTCTCACAACGTTTGAAGATGATGTAAAAATTGTACCGTAATGATAGTTTAGCAGTCTTTCTGATACTGTAACTGGAGTCTAAATAGATCAAGACATTTAAGTTATTAAGTTGAAATATATTGTGGCAGGAGTAGGCTGTTTTACTTAAGGTAGCTATGCCACTATTTCAATCCATTTTTGTTGGCTGCTACAAGCCAGCAGCCAGTTTCAGCCAATATTAAGTACAAATAATAATATTACTGCTGTTATTATATTATGTTTCTGTCTTTTCTGTGCTTTTCTGAGTTCAGAATTCTAAATTGTTGACCATTCCTTTTGGAATGCATAAGCTCAGATGCTCTATCTTATAAGTTGGTCACTTACTCATCTGCAAATGTTAATATTTGCAGGTATATTCTAGTTTACCCTCAAGGATGTGATGTTTCCAATCACTTGTCATTGTTTATTTGTGTTGCTAATCATGAAAAACTCCTCCCAGGTTTGCCATTACTGTGTTGTCTTGACTCTTGACTATCTTTTGCCCTCCACAGCCCCAATGCTCCGCTTATATTATATTTTTTCCTGATCATGGTCTTGACACTTTAGGGTGGAGCCATTTTGCACAATTTACTATAGCTGTGGGCAATCTTGATCCTAAGAAAAATAAATATTCAGGTGAGCTGAACTGGTGTTTTTTTTTCTGTTCATGCTAAACATCCACCATCAGAGGTTGACCAAGTGACTTTGCAGACACATTGCACAAATTCTGGAAGAAGGAGCATGATTGGGGATGGAAAAAGTTTATGGAGCTGTCTAAGATTCAAGATGGTTTTCTTGTTGATGATGTTCTTGAAATCACAGCTCAAGTTCAAGTGATCAGGTACTTAGTTTGTCACTTTTTGGGATTAAAACCTTAAGTGTCGCTTTTCAAGATGGTTAAATATAAACTGCACCTCATGCAACGAAACATTTCACACATATTCTTCAGGATTTGTTATTTCCATATTTTTGAAGCACCAGTCATCATTGATTTATAGTACATGTTATTCTATTGGAAGGAAATAACTAGATTAGATTGGTTGATGGAGTGTCATGGGTACATATAGCCTTAGGGGACTCGATACGTGGGCCATTGGCCCAATAAGGCACACAGGCCTAAAAACACAAACATATATAGTCTAACATATTCTTAAGTGAGGATTTTGTTGGGGTATTTGTGCTCTCCTTGATAGTTAAAATATAGTTCTTGTGCGGTCTCATCCTTTCAAATACAATAACTATACTCTGGAAGCTGGAACTGTTCATTGCTCATGTAAGTAGAAACTATCTTTGGAATATTTTTATTGCAATAAGCATGTAATTCTTTCACCCAACATTCCTTGTATTGGAGGCTCTCTCTTTTACTATTCTCTTTTTAAACTTCACCTTTTTTTTTTGTTATTCTTATGTTCTCCTATTATGTGTTCAGCTGAATTTGATAATTCTGCTTCAGTCAGTGTCCATATATGACTTGATACTGGTTGGCATGCATTGGTCACGAAACAATCTATAATTGTTATCTCTTCTTTTTTCAATACTGGAGGGAGAAAGCAGATCGACCGTTCCATTGCCTCGATCGGCCATATCGACAAGAGTTGCTCTGTGTCTACATGACAAACATAGAGCAAATTTACCGGCGTGTTGTTGAAGATCGCATAAGTAAAATTATCAAGCTAATTGAGGACAAAATGAGATGGTCCAGGTTTGAGAATTGCCTTCTGAAGTCTGAACATCATGCCCCAATGAATGGTTTAAGACTTCTAATTTTTCCTATGGAATTAATCTGTAATGCATGTTGGTATTTCATTATGTTGCAGTTTCCGTGCTTTTTGGCTTGCAATTGACCCAGCCACTAGACGTCAAATGTCCAGTGAGAAGAGTGACACCATATTGAAAATAGTGGTGAAGAGTTTTTTTGTCGAGAAAGAAGTCACCTCAACACTAGTTATGGATGCTCTGTATACAGGTTTGAAGGCGCTTGAGCACCATAGTAAGAGCAGTAAAGGGGCAGTGAGATTAATGGCTGTGGAGGAGCTATCAACACCTATGGTCCATGTTGATATGGACATGTTCATTTTGGCTGGTGATTTCATAGCTCTGCTTGAGCGAGCTGTTTTAGAGCCCTTTTCTTGTCAACCTATGTCATCAAAGGATGACAAATGTTCCCAGAGCCGTGCCAAGGTAGGTATTGTAGTACTCCCTCCGATATTTGATGCACAACATTATTTTGTTCAATTTTGAGCTAACCAATGACATATATAAAAAAATCAGAGGGAGTAAGATTTGTGGGTCCCTTGATTTTGTACTCGGATTTTGTCCTCCAGATGAATTCTATCATGATGGTCTTACTGCAACATTAGTGTTTGCTTTATCTGATTGGTTTTTATGTTGTTCTCATCCTTTTTAGGATGGTGGTTCTGGAGAAGTCAACAAAGTTTCCATTGAACTTGAAGAAAGGCGTCTAACTGAGATTGGTCGGAAGATACTTGAAATATTTGTGCTGTCTCATATATTTAGGTATAATTTTATTTATTTTGCCTATCTTGTTACCTCCACATGATTAATTCAATGTTAATTGTATCTTTAAAAAGAATTCTTGTACCATCTCCGGCTTAGACCATATTGAAGTTTTTCAATGGATTCCCACTGTTTTTGGTCTAAGTATGTTCTTTAAGTTCTTTCATAGTATAAATATTTTTTTATATACAAAATAAGATATATTTTGTGTCCTCAGAGATGTAATGGCATGCTCCAATACATTGACAATTGCGTAAATTATTTTCTTATGCTTTGCTTTCTTACATTCTGGTTTCATATTAGTGGGATTGATGTTGCCTATCAAGAAGCCGTTGCTTTGAAGAGACAAGAGGAGCTTATTCATGAAGAGGAACTCCTTGAAAATGAGATGAAGGGGAAGCGTGGTGATAAGCGTACAAAGAAAAAACAGGTTGCATTCTTATTGCTATTGGTGCTTCCCTGATATTCTCTGTACTTCTTTGCATAAAATTGTATGTTCTTGGGATTTGGGAGCTTGGTGACATGGTCAATTCTTTCCTCTGGCTGTGGTTTTCCTTTTATTAACCAAGTATAAAGGTAAGAAACTATACAGTAAGCGCTACATGTCAGCCACTTCAATTATTTGGCCCACCCACGCTGCATTGCTGCTTCCAGTCCATTTCTACGCCAATACGTGGGTGACGGCTGGCTGTGAAAAGGTCCACCAATTATTTGGCTCACTGAAGCTCTGGTGGGGCTAGCACATGATTTTTTTCGTTTCCTGTAAATTCTCCCGTGCTGCTGCATTAAGCATGTTAGAAACCGAGTAGCTGTTCATGTCAGGGTAATAACCCATATATTGGTATTACTATAATACAGGCTGAACACTATGATTAGTTTGAGTTTCTTCTTTATTGGTACACAACTTTGGGGTTCCATCACCATGAGAATGGCTAGTTATAGATGCTGATTCACCAAGCTTATCACAACTCCTCCTTTAGCCAGGCTTAGGACCAGCTTTGTTGAGTTTTTTCTTTACTGGTATCTTTTGCTAATGTTCTGTTGCTTCCATTTCTTTACTATTATTTCAGATGTTAATTTTCCCCGTCACACTAACATTTTCAGTCAAAACAAAGGAAGAACAATCGTAAGGTTAACGACAAGGAAAGAGAGGAGATACTGGATTCAAACATTCCAGAAAAGGGTCGGGATGGAAACACAAATTATGGTAGGGAGGACTCTAAGCAGGCAGGTCAATTGGCTACGAAAGTTGATAACTCCAAAGAATGTGCTTCAGATGTTTCGGACAATTTAAATGGATCAGCTGAGGTATGCCAAACTGACATGTGTGACAAGAGCAGGGTACCTGTGAATGCAACAGATGATGTTGGCAATGAGCCAGAAAATGCCCAGATGGCAAACAAGGATTCAACTTTAGAATTTGAGTCATTGGTATCATCTGTGACTGCTGCTGTAAACAGTATACGAGGCGAAATAAATAACCTGCTAGACAGTACAGGTCACGTATCACCCAATAGGTCAGTTTGCATTTCATCTTTTAATTTTCTTTTTCTAGGCAGCTTGCATTTGTCATGACTAAGTTTATGTACAGAGGGAGAGTTCGGCGCAAAAGGGTCATTAGCAAGATGAACGCTGCCCGAGATGAAGATTATCTTCTTTCAATTTCAAGCTGTACAGACCGCAATCAATCTCGTTGTGGCCCATCTCCAAATAGTGACCAGGAGACTTCTCTACTCACCTTGCAAGATAGGCTCCGCAGGCTTGGGCAAAAACTACATGAGGTGAAACTACCCTTCTTAACATGTATCAGTTCTAATCATAGATTGCGGATGGCTCGACCTTCGGCGGCACCCAGCCCCTCGCCGGCACCCAGCCCCTCGCCGCCGCCCCTAGCCCTCGCCGCCCTTGACCAGCCTCCCCGCAACACTCTTGTCGCCTCTCCATACTCCCCGTCGCTCCTACAGCCTTCTCCTACGCCAGCAACCTCGTTCCTGCAATCTGGTCCTGTTCCTTGCCGCCCATCTCGCCCTGCATCCTCCCTAGCTTGCGCCCCCTTCTCCACCGTTCCCAGTCCAACTAGTAGGAGCGGAACTTCCGTTGGTTCCCCCGAAAACTACGAATATTCTCTCCTCCCCGTCATCAATGGTGGATCCCCTGAGCCAGTGTCTTCCAAACCTTTGACCAAGAGACCTGCTGCCTCTCCGGCATTGAAGGTACCGCGGGAGGCTGGTGACACGCCAGCGCAAGACCATCACTCCACTCCCTCCCTTGACGGTCTCAATGCTCCTGCCAAAGAATATGTCGCCCATGCCCGCAATATTGATATTAACTCCCCAACGATCGCTGCTGGAAGCAAGGAGTTATTTCTTTCACCGGAATGGAAAGTTGTCCGCCAGAAGCGAAGGGATCGCTATGCTGACCATGCCAAGAAGAAGGTGGACCGGAAGCTGCTGGAGGGTGCACTGTTCCCGGTGGAGGAGCTTAAGAGAGCCCTTCGGGGACGCTGCTTCCGGTGCCTCGCCGCAGACCACTTTGTCTTTCGTTGCCGTGAACCACCAAGGTGCGTCTCTTGCCTCCATAGCGGCCACACGGCCCGCCGGTGTCCTCGGTCTCCTAACCCCGATGGCCAACGCCGCCTGCACCCGAGACTCCTTGCTCCTGCCCCAGACATCAAAAGCAGGCTAGTCTTCCCACCCCTCCTAACATCCCCGAGCCTGGCCCGCTCTGGGAAGTCCTTCCGGGACGCGCTCTGTGAAGACCTGCCCGCGGACACCTCCGTCACCCAAATGGAAGGAGTCGGACACTCCGCGTCGCGTAGGCCGACCCATGGCCAGTCCGCCGCGCTGATCTCTGGAACTATGGCGGCTGAAATGGCTCGGCTTCGCCGCCGATTGGTCATCCTCTCCGCTGTCGGCGGTCGCCATGCTGCAGGGGCGGGCGATATGCGTCACGCCATTGGCCAGCAAGCTCGCATTCCCTATTGGGATGTTTCTGTCAGTCGCCATGACGATGCCTCCTTCATTGCTCAGCTGGTTCATCTGGAGCAGTGTGATCATGTTCTTCGGCATGGCAGCATCTTTGTGGGTGGAGCTGAGTTCAGGCCTTCGCCTTGGAGCCTGGGGGCAACCTCTCGGGGCACGGCCTGGCTCTTCCGTGTGAAGGTCGTGATCGAGCGCCTCCCGCACTTCGCTCGCTCAGCGGAGTGCGTCCGACAGATCCTTGGTGATATCTGCTTGTTCGACCATATGGATCGCGCAACCGCGACTCAGGCGCTGCCGGACGTGTTTGGGTTTGTTGGCTGGATGGCTGACCCCAACCTCCTTCCGTGCTTGAAGACTGTTACGTTCTTTCCATCTGACGCCGGCCGTTCCAGCCTCTCTGACGGCCCGCCTAACGTCGAGATGGATTCTCCCCCAGAAGGAAACGAGGTAGACATACTTATCCACCTTGATCACTTCTATGACTTCACCCCAGTCCGTCCAGATTCCTCGTCCTCCGATGGTAGTGGTGGCAGGATCTCTTCAGTGTCCTCCAACTCCGTCGACGTCGAGGCGCCGCGCTTTCATCGGTGTGCCTGGACCCCCGGTGTCCCTGATGAAGCTAGGGGTGCTGCCCGGCCCGGTCCACTCCGTGGTGGATGCCGCCCGCCTGCTCCTGGCGCCCAGCGAGACGACGATCGCGACTACGACCGCCCCCCTCCGGGCTTCGAGGGGCCCTACCGTCTGAATGGTGGGACCCTGCAACGGCGTCAGGACCAACAGCGGCCCCCACAACCTGCAGCAAGGACTCCCGGAAGCCGACACCGTCGCAGGGGGACCATGGGCAGCGCTGCAGCCTTGCAGCCCTACATCTCCAAAGCCTGGGTGCCGAAGCTTGGACGTGATGCACAGGCCATCTCCCATGTGCCTGTGGCATACTGCAAGGGGGGTCCAAAAGAAGCTTCTGACCCTGCTCTGCTGCTGTGCACCATGGAAAGGAGCTCTGCCCCCTTTCCTCAAAGGGATGAGGTCGACCCGATGTTGTTGGAGCTGGCGGGGCACCATGACGGGGTGGTCAATGACCCGGTTGAGGCGGTCTCGGAGTTTGAATTTCAGATGGAGCATCACCCTGGGCCTATACTGCCAGCCCAACCCAATCGGGCCGCCTTCACGGAGAAACAACACACTTCTCATCGCCAACCTCAGAACCCTCCTTTGGAAGTTGGCGCGAATAGCCTCCAGAGCCTGTTCCAACCTGCGCACGCGCCCATCCTTGCCACACCGCCCCCTCCGCCCGCGAAAACAAGCCGTCGCAAGAAGAAGGAAGCGCCTTCGAAGCCAACCAGACGCAGTGCTCGGCTGGCTGCTCGCCTGAATGTGGTTCCGGTATCGCAGCGCGCTCAACAACGCCTAATGCAGATACTGGACACTGCGAGTGCTACGCCCGCGGGAGATGCAACAGTGGCCAGGTATCTTGAGACCTTCAAGAAGCCTTTGCCTGACAAGGCCATCGCAGCACTGCGCAATGCCTTGCAGCTGGAAAGTGAACCGCTCACTGCGGCAGTAGCAGCGCTCGCAGTGGAAGAGGTGGCAGCAGAAGCTTGATTAGATGGCATCGTTACGCCCGGGTCTGACGTTGCTCTAGCGCTTGCTCATGTATCTGTCTTACCAAGTTACCGGTGTGTCCGTGTTGCCAACGACAGCCCTCCTATGGCTAGCCGTGTGTACCAAGCTATTTGTATGGCTGATCAGTGAGTTCGTCGTGGGTTATATCAGTGCTGCACATGCATGGTTATGTATCCTAGTATGTACCCTTGGGCAGACCAAGTTCCCTACAACGTCGAAGCTAAAGTTTCCCCATGGCTCACAACCACTTTAGCCTACTCTCCTCGAATGTTCGCGGCCTGAATCAACCGGCAAGGCGCGAAGTAGTTCAAGACCTAGTGCAATCAGCTGCTCCAATGATTGTATGTCTCCATGAGACAAAATTGTCGGACATTTCATCTAATTTGCAACGCCAGTTGTTGGGGCCGAGACTATGTGAAATGGAAGCTCTCTCTGCAGTAGGAACACGCGGAGGCATATTGATTGCTTGGGATCCGACTTTCCTTCTAGGCCATAATCCGATCAGGGGTACCTATTGCTTATCAGTTACGATGCAGCTCAGAGGGGTCAATGTCCCCTTCAGGTTAACATCAGTCTATGGCCCCTGCGATGATCAAGATAAAGAGACTTTCCTCCAAGAGCTTAGCAACATGAAGCCCCCCGCTGGTACAGCATGGTTATGCGCAGGTGATTTCAATCTTATCTACCAAGCTAGTGATAAAAGCAACTCCAACATCAACAGACGGCTCATGGACTCCTTCCGACGCACTTTAGATCTTTGCGAGCTCAAGGTGTTTGCCCTACAGACTCGAAGATTCACATGGAGTAATGAACGACCGAATCCAACAATGGTCCGGCTAGACAGAATATTTTGCAATACAGAGTGGGATATCAATTACCCTGGTTTCTGCCTCAGGCCACTGTCTTCATCCCTTTCGGACCATTGCCCCCTCTTGCTTTACCACCAACAAAAACCACGACGCCAGGCACTATTTCGCTTCGAAACTTTCTGGACCAAAGTTCCTAGTTTCCAAGGGGTGGTTGAAAATGCATGGTGCTCAGTGGTGCCGTCACGATCTCCATTGACCACACTCCACAGCAAGTTTCGGGCAACAGCTGCTGCTCTTAGAATCTGGAGTCGCCAAGTGTTTGGAAACGCCCGAATGCAGCTAGCAATGGCAAATGAACTCATTCTGCAGTTAGACATTGCCCAGGAGTACAGAGTGCTATCCACAGCTGAACATAGTCTGAGAAAGGACCTTAAAGCCAGGGTGCTTGGCCTTGCAGCCATAGAGCGTGCTCGTCGACGTCAGGCCTCCCGGCTCATTTGGCTGCGGGCTGGCGACGCATGTACAAGGTTCTTTCACCTCCGGGCAAATGCACGAGCTCAGAAGCTCTTCATACCACGCCTAAGGCGGCCGGGTGGAGGTTACGAAACACAGCAAGAAAGCATGGTTGCGATGTTCCATGAGCATTTTCACAGCACCCTGGGTAGCCGGCAGCGCCGTGCATCAGCCCTCCAATGGGATTCATTCCAGATAACTCGGCTCCAGCAAAACAGTTTAGACAGGGCATTCACAGAGGACGAAATCAAATTGGCCATCCAAGAATTACCAGCTTAAAAGGCACCAGGACCCGACGGTTTCACTAGTGACTTTTATCGGTCTTGCTGGTCCACAATTAAAAATGACATCTTGGCAGCTTTCAGGAGCATACAGGAGTTGAGAGCTGGACCGTTATGGAAACTCAATGGTGCAATAATCACTCTTCTGCCTAAAAGTGAGCTAGCAGAACAACCGGGCGATTTTCGGCCGATCAGTCTCATACATTCCTTCGCTAAGTTATTCACCAAGGTCCTGGCTTTGAGGTTGCAGCACCACATTGACTCCCTAGTCACGCCAGCCTAGAGTGCATTCGTCAAAGGAAGATGCATCCACGATAATTACCTTTATGTTCGCAATCTGGCACAACTGTACCACAGAAAGCATCGACCAATTCTAATACTCAAGCTCGACATCTCAAAAGCCTTTGATTCCATCTCATGGGAGTTCCTGATTGAAATGATGATACACAGAGGATTTCCAAACCGATGGATAAACTGGCTCTGTCTTTTTTGGGCATCCTCGTCATCGTCCGTAAAGTTAAATTGCAACCTAGGGCCATGGATCAAGCACAAACGAGGTCTACGTCAAGGAGATCCCCTCTCACCCTATCTATTCATTCTTGGCATGGACATATTGCATTATGCCTTTGAGGCGGCGACAAGATCTGGCCTGCTGTCACCCTTGTCCGAAGATGCAGCAAAGCTTCGGATCTCTCTCTACGCTGATGATGTCATAATGTTTGTTAACCCGGTGCAAAGTGAAGTCCAGACTGTCATACAGATCATGAACGACATTGGGGCCTCCACTGGTTTGTGGGTGAATATGCAAAAGAGTTCGGTAATACCTATACGCTGTCAGGGTCTCGACATTACAGAGATTACCAGAAGTTTTACCGGGGAAATATCCGAGTTACCGATAACCTACTTGGGGTTGCCGCTGACAACCTCACGATTATCCATGGTACATCTACAACCCATTCTAGACAGGGCACAGAGCCGGCTAGCCGGTTGGCAAAGCGGACTCCTCTCCCTGGCAGGGCGCAGATAATTAGTACGCTCGGTACTCAGCACACTGCCCATCTTTGCTCTGACTACTCTCAAGTTGCCGAAGCGGTTCTTCAAGTCTTTTGATAAACTACGGCGTCGGTTCTTGTGGGCTGGTTCGCAGAACATCACTGGAGCGAAGTGTAAGGTCAGTTGGGCTCATGTTTGCAGACCATTGGATCGTGGAGGCCTGGGCATTCTGGACCTTGTAAAGCTTGGAAGAGCACTCCGACTCAGATGGCTATGGCATCGCTGGCGCTCCCCCTCAAAGCCCTGGACCAGAATGGACCTGCCGGTAGACTCACTCGATGAAAGTCTTTTTGCGGCGGCTACAAAGATCACAATAAGAAATGGTTGTATTGCTATTTTCTGGAAATCAGCTTGGATAGTGGGGTCCCCGCTATCGCAGAAATTCCCTCTGCTGCACCGCATCAGTCGCAGGAAAAACAGGACAGTGGCCGACGCATTATGCAATCAACGCTGGATCACCGACATTGCCTTCCGCTTCACTGCCGATATGCTTCTAGAATTCATAGAACTCTGGGGGCTCATGCAGGAGGTACAACTCAGTGGCGACCCGGACCAATGCGATGAAATTACCTGGCTTTTTTCAGCAACCGGACAATACTCGGCTAGGACTGCTTACAGGTCCCAGTTCGAGGGCAGCACTCACTCATGGTTCCCTGCAAAAATCTGGAGGGTATGGGCTCCCCCAAAGTGCAAATTCTTTGTCTGGCTAATGGTGCAAGACCGTCTTTGGACCGCCGCTAGACTTCAGCAGCGGGGTTGGCCGAACCAATATCTTTGCGGCCTATGCAGCAGAAGTGTTGAGACAGCGTTACACCTGTTTGTGGAATGCCCAACATCTTGGGAAGTCTGGTTGAAAGTCTCTGATGCTCTCGGTTTTCAACCTGCAAATCCACTCGGCTGGCCGCACCATTATGACCTGGCGTCATGGTTCCAGAGTCTCAGTCTCCCGGGTCGAGGACACCGTGCCAGAGGATCACACTCCCTTGTGCTCCTCATATGCTGGGTGTTGTGGTGTGAGCGCAACCGCCGCGTCTTTGAGCATCAGGAGAAAATGCCGGAGCAGCTACTGTCCCTTATCTCCGAGATGATTGCTACCTGGACTATGGCGAGAGCGACAAATCTATCCAATTTCCTATCAAATTCATGATGTTTTTCTTGTTGGTGTACTGCCAGTACACCGTTCTGTAGCAGACTCCTAATGTAATTGTCCTTTTCACCCTCTTATCAATATATGCCGGTCATACGGATCTTTCTAAAAAAAATGTTCTAATCATGATTTAGTTATATTAAATTTTCAGACCATAGCTTAGGACAGATCTGCCTCGGTTTGTTTGCTCTTTCGCTCTTTATGTGACTTAAGCTTTTATCTCAGCTTCAATGCTCTGGAGATAAATTCAACAATTCGTGTTACTAATATTATACTTACTATAGCTAATGGTTTTCAAGTTACAATTTTAGAATTGACATACGTTTTTATGGAGAACATCACTTCAGGCCTAGGTCTCTGGGTAAAAGATTTCCATTACAATGAGTGGATATAGTAACTTCTTATAATTCAAGACCTGTTTCGAGGAATGTGGATGAAATGTCTTTTTTGTGGATAAACACTCTAAATACAATGCTTGGAGCCTGTTTTTGGTGCTGATGCCTAGGCGTTGTGAGGGGGGTGGGCCGCCATGGGACGCCATGGGGGTTTAGTTACATCACAATGCCTAGGCGCTGTGAGGGGGTTGGGGTGCGACACATTGCCACAATGCCACAAAAACGAAGATTTGAAGTTTGAATTGCTTGAAAATTCAATTTCAGGGGGAGGTACTAGAGGGAGCTGCTGCTATGATACTCGATGTATTTTGACTAGAGAACACATATTACATGTTTATAATGTTCGTATTGGTTGAGTACCCGTTTCTCCCCCTCTGTTGTATGCGCAGAACCATGTACAAATGATGTATACATTATAGTGTAACTTTTTTTGAGGAATGTACAGCAAGGGAAACCCCTGCTGTGTTATGTATCTATAGTATATAAAAAATAAGAAAGTACAAAAGTACAGAACCTAGCGGTCCCATAGCAAAGAGAGTATTCGGGACTAAAGCACAGTGTAACTTATTTTGATGACCATGTTTGCAGGATATTACTTGGTAAATGTCCTTAAAATGAAAAAGAAAAAGAAAAGAAAAACATTTTTTTGATGATTCACTTCCCGAATTGGAATTTTATTTAGTTTTGTTGGCCATTTTATAATAATGTGTTCATAAACACTTCAGTCAATTAGGTATTCTGTATCGTGTTAAAATTGATAGTCTGTTTCCATTTATGCTTGTTTCAGAAGGAAATTGAGGGCAGGGAACTACTCAAGGCCCATTTGGAAAAGAAGGCAGCTGCTGATGTCATAGCTGGTTCACCCTCATCATCTTCATCTGATTTCTTGGAAAAGGCCCCTCAGGTTCATAAGTGTCCAGAACAATCCTCGATAACTACTTCTGATGCAGAGATCAATGTACCACCTCCAAAGGCTGTCCCTGTTGGTACTAGTGATGCCAGTAATGGAACTGTTCCAGCACTGGTAACCTCCACAATAAGCACAAAATTAGTGCCTATAACTCCAACTCCAAGGAAACTTGAATGCAATGAAAATGTATCAAATTCAAGACAGAAAAATGATAAAGCGATGCCCCTGAGGTCGCTGCTAGTTGATAATGCTATTCCAACTCCTCCCAAGTCACCTTTGCCACAGGTTGATACAGTTGCAAAAGCTGCTCCAGCTACCCCCAAAACACCTTCATCACAGATTGACAAAGTAGCTAAAGCCACCACAGTTCCCCCAAAACCATCTGGACTCCAGATTGATAAAGTTGTCCCTCACAACTCAGTATCACGACAGATTCCTTCTGCAATCATTTCAAAAGTTCAAGAAGATACCATTCCGGAGAAGGTTGCAGTCACATCTGTACTGCGAACTCTGAAGCCAACATCGAGGCCTTCAAGTGCTCCGCTGTTCCAGGCACCAAGATCCACTGTACCACCTACACCCACAGTTCAAGTCTCTCCATTGGTTTCACGCTCCATGACTGTGTCTGGACAAATGAGCAATGAGCCTTCCCCTTCTGCCCCAAGTTATGCTACACAGGCCTACCAAAATGGTATCCTTGGTACGGGTAAGCTGGATACAAGGTCAGTAAGTCTTGAGCAATCAACTTTTAGACTCCAAAGTGTTTCAGTTTCTCAATCACTGTCAGCATATGCTGCGGCAACACCTGTCATGGTGCCTCCTGTTGAAAGGAATGATCAGTCATCAGGTAAGCAAGGTTTCATTTCTGGGCCTAACAAGTCAGAAGCTCATGATAACTGGCGCCCGTGGAAAGGTAATAGTGATATTAGCAGACAGATGTGGAGACATGATACTCCTAACAAGCAAATGACCAATTGCGTGCACACCTTGAAAGAAACTTCACATCAGCAGGTGAGCAGCAGCCGACCGGAGCAAGGCTTTGAAGGAATGCAGTATAGGCAGTTCCAAAGGGAGATACCTGCAAATTCTGTTTCATACCAACAGCAGGGGCCAATGGTAGAAGAATTTCCTCACCTTGATATCATAAATGACTTGCTTGATGAAGAGCAAGGCAGTGGGAGTATGTCAGGTTCTCCCCTCCATGAGTACAATACATTTGGATTGCCATTTGCTTCAAATGGCACTGTTACAGACTCCGGAATGGCTTCTCTAAGTAGTTCTGGCCGGTTTCATTACGAGGGTTACGGAGGGGCCCATAACCTACAAAATACTCTGCATAGGTTGAGGGATGGGCACCTTTCCACATTGGATGTTTATTCCAATGGAAGGTTGGACTCGACCGCATCTAAGCCTTGGCTGTATAGCCGTCCAAATCCAGCAGTGAACCTGGGAACTAATACAAATTTGCTTTCACCACAAATGGCAGAATATACTAATTTAGCAGCTGGAAGAGTGAATGAAGAATATCTGGAACATCTGTATCGCCGTGCCAACGGGCAATGGTGATGCCTGTATACAATCCACAATAATGACTGTTGTAACAGGCCATGGTGCCAAGTCTAATGTACATGGCCCCAAATTTGAATTTAAAAGTTTCAAATGGGAAAGAAATGATAATCGTGTACAACTGCCACAGTTCCTCGTAGTCCGTTGTGAAACTTTGTAGTGTCTGCTTTTGTTGTTTAGAAAAGGAGATGCATGACGTGTCTGTGAAAAAGAGAAGCGTCATGTTATTTTGCGTAGACAATGAAGGACGGGCATTTTGAACCTGCGTGCGAATTTGCAGCCCCGTTTCAGGTACTGGCCTATTAGGTACTCCTTCCTTCCCAAAATAATTGTCGTTTTGGACAAGACTTTTAGTTCATTTTGAACTAGAAATCTTGTCCAAAACGACAATTATTTTGGGAAGGAGGGAGTATGTCCTAGTACTATGTAGTACTATCCTCGCTTGCAAAGTTTTGGGTCAGTCTGAGGTCGGTCAAGTCCCTGTTTGTAGCATACACAACCTTAATTACAATATGCTTCTATGCATACAAGTTCTCTTTGTGAAGTTCCTTTGAAATAATTACAACAATATCTGACATCCTAATTGCCACAGCAAAACTAATCACAGTAGTATCTAACACCCTGCTGTCGAAAAAAAATAATGACACCAATATTGGACACACTACTTACGACACAAATTTCTTTTGTTTGACTGATACAAAAATACAATATTCACGTGCTATCATACCAATAAATTTTGAGTAAATGGTGATGGTACATGTCAGAGGAAGTCTATTTCTTGTCGATAGCAATTGCTCGCAGTTCTCTCAGGTTACAAGCAATTTCCTGTATAAACATCAAACCTTCGTTACCATTTCTGAGGGAGTTAATGCTATGTTCAAGAAAATTACGGTCTCCTTCTAGTGTTTGCAGTCTTCTATTCAAGCTTGCAATTTCTTTCTGAACTTTGGTTGGATTAATCTCCCAAGTCATCGCTGATGAGCCTTCTTCCTTACCTAAGGAAATATGTTCATGTGCCTCCCTTGAGCTCCCCTGACAATGTAAAGAGTCATCACCTGCAGTAGATACTTTGCCGGAGAGTTCATCCTCTAAAGCATCTGAACTGGAAACATCAGAAGAACTGTTGTTGGAGTAGGATTGAAGCTTCTGTTCCAACTTTCTCAAACATTTTTCTATATACGCTCTTTCATCTTCAAAACTCACCAAAGAATTTGAGCCCCTTGGTGTGGTAATCAAAGGAACTTCAAGGCCACCTTCCTCAACTAAAGTTGTATTAGTATTTTCTTGTTTAGAGGGGAGATTTCCAGCTCCAAATCGTCGCCTATAGTTTTCAAGCTCAGCTTCCAATTCTTCTATTTGTTGCTCTCTTTCAGCAATCAACTCGTTAGCTTTTGCAAGTGCATCACCGTCATATTCTGCTTGTTCTTCCATCATCCGTTGGTAATGCGAAGCTTCCATCTGCATTGCAGCTTTCTCATCCTGCAGCTTGGTGATCATAGCCAACGCCTGACTTGTAGCAACTGCTGAAGCATTCCTCTCTTCTTCCAGTTCCCTGCAGAGCAGGTGTATTGATTTTCGGTCAAGATCAATCTGTCGTCTCAACCGATCAATGGTACTTTCACCTTCCATCTCACTGACAATGCTTCCTTCTAGTGACTCCAGACCAGATGCATTTCTCTCCAGCGAAATTCTTTTGGTAATGTTCTGCACCACCAACTCATCACCCCGTCCGTATGCACGGGGGCTAGGTCCTGGATCGACCCATGGAGCCTCGAGCCCTCTCGAGGCTGAGAGCTGTGATAGCAGTAACCTTAATTCTTCATTTACACTAGAAGTAGAGTCCTTTCCAAGGATCATATCTGTCAAGGTTGGGGATGGCAAGCTACTCTTGCTCCCGACAGCAAGTCTGTAGGCCTCATTCAAGCTAATCTGAGTACTTAGAGATGGTCTCCTTTCAACGGCGCTTCCACTAATTTTCAGGTAGTCCTCACCGGTACTATGATCCTGAGTTACTTCACCACTTTGTCTAACAGCATCTGCTGAAATACAAGCCTCTTCCACGTAATCTACGTAAAATAGTAAAATTAAGGACCAACTTCATCAAGATTGTGTTGGATGGAAAAAAAATTATTAACAAGCCATTTTCTAGAAAATTGTTGGGAACAGTACCAGAAGGATCTTGCATTTTCATGTCATGTGTCGCCATATCACCGGAGGGTTCAAATTTCTTACTATGGCATTTGACTTGACCCATTGTTTCAGGATAAGAACCTTGTGAAACATGGATATCCCCTAAATCATCTTACAGAGAAAAAAGAGGTACTTTAATGAGATTATGCTATCAAAGGTGTTAAAATGCAAAATGGGGAAACATAAAGTCAAAGCCAAGAAACCTTTCAGATCTGCGTCTTCTGAAGCGACATGGTCAGTGTTCTGAGGTGCCATTTCAGTTGTTCCTGGAACAGTCGTTGAAGTAATTATCTGGTGTAACTCGCCGCTTGATGCGGCAGTAATTTCTGGCTCAAGATCTTGTTCCAGATCATCTAGCAGTGTTTTTTTGGGTTGTGTTGAGGTTAGAAGGAGAAAAGCAAAGGTACATATTTATTCTCACCATGAATAATCAATGTAGCATACCTTTTATATTTCTTTCATCAGAAACAGCATAGTGCTGTTCTAGTATTGTAAATTGGGATGTATACGGAATCTCGTTGTCTTCAGTCCTGCTCATACATGGTTCAGTTTCACGAGGATTCTGAGGACATTGGGGAAAATCAACATCTGCATGATCATTTATCCAGTTTAGAGGATCAGTCAAACAAAAAAGATGATGATGTAGTGGTAATCATCCATTTACCTTTAACATATGAGTCTTCTAAAACAAGTACAGGATCATGGTGGGATGCCTGATTTATTGATACAATGTCTTTTGCTTCAATTTGGTCCCCATGAATTCCACTATTAGATTGATCACCCACAACGTCATTTGCCAAAGATGTATCATGATGGTCAGTAACACTAAGCTCTTTTTGCACATTTCTTTCAGATTCCTTGACCACTTCAGGGAAAGGAATATCAGGTAGTTCAAAAGTTGCATCTTCATGCACATCTTCATCCACAGCATCACAAGGGTGGTGTGAGCTTTTGCCATCATCAGCACAAGGAACCTCAACCTCAGATTCAGTTGTCAGCAGCGGCGCAATGTGTTTCTCTCTCTCGTGAGGATCACTCTGGTGGTAAATATCTTTAGGTTCCAAAGGTTCATCCGCATGTCCTGTTATAGAATAATCTGTGTAAATCTTTAGTGAACCAACAACTTCAGTAGGCTCTAGTTCTGCAACCTTTCTGGCTGACAAGGTTACATTACGCTGTTTAAAATGTTGTCCACAGCATGAACAAATTCTTATACGAGGGGAATTCAGCATATTATCATTGCCTTGAGTACTATCAAATGCGTTGACATCCATCACAGGCTCACTGGTTTCATCATCATTGTTAGCCTTCCCACAGCACCCTTCACACATACTTTGGGCACCTGCAAGCTTCTGGTGGAGATGGCAGAAGGTCAAGGATGAAATCTCCGACTTATGAGTTTTGCAGATCAGCTCCCTATAGAAGCACGGTTGCTCATTACCCAGGACGTGATCAAGCCTCGAGCAGAAAGGGCACGGTGCCGGTAATTTGCAGAGACGGGCGAATCTGGTGACTAAGAAGCTGTAAACCGCATCAATGAACAACAGCAGCATCAAGATCCATTCGAGCAATGCCGTGGACAATACGCTTGATACTCGGCGCAAGATTGGCGGCATCCTTGTACCCATCTCCAGCAACACTGAACTACAGTATGCTCCAAGCTGTCTGGATTGGTCAAAGGTGGTTGGCGCTGAAGTAGGATGACTGCAAGGCATCAAACAGAGTCTATGAGCAAGTGCGTGCGACTTTAATGTTAGTACTATCTAAACTTTAGTACCTGATAAAATGAAAAGGGGTTAATGGGAGCTACGGAAACAAAATCTGAGTGTTATTTAAGGCCTCGAGAATATTTGGGTGAAATATCAGAGATGATCATAGCAGGAGAAAAAAGGCATGGAGCCCAGACCAGGCTGGCGAACCACTAGATAACATAAACTAAAAGCGCCCCACACCAACCGTAATGGCAATCGACAAATACCAAAGACCAAAATAATTTCGCAAGCATTTTAGTCCAACAAATAAACGCAAATAAAAAAAGGACAGTTCCATGAAGGATGAGAACAGTGTTGCAGGACGATTCAGCTAGGAACGGGATTTTAGAGATCACATGATTAACAAGAGAAAGGATTGATCCCAAAGGATGGTCTGAAACTTCTGTAGAGCTACTCTGATTATCATTAATTATAGAAATAAACAAATCATGAAATAATATAGCTAAATCCCGGTGAAACAAGAAACTGATGGGGACTCCAAGCTTCCGACCAAGTTCGCAACTTACCTGTGCCGGAGCTGATCAGTGGAACCTTAGTTATCCCCTTAACAAAACCAAACAACAATTTCCTTACGATCTTGTAAGGACCATCACAGGATCAACGAGTAGCAAAGCATCAGCACTACCCGGTCCAACAACAACAGGAAGAGGAACAACAACCCAAACTGAGATCCCCCAAACAAAGCTCACAAGCTAACAACCAGAGCGGAGAACAAGAGACCCGAAGAAGAACGACGCGCACCTGGCCCGGCGAAAATCGGAGCGAGATCCCGATCGATCTGCGACCGCAGCAGGACGGCTGGCGTGTGTTGTCTAGAGCAGGCGAGCAGCGGCCGAAAAGGTGGCTAAACAAGCAGGCTAGCTCTAGCTAGCTAATCAGCTGGCGGTGATGTGATGAAGACGGAAAGGTGGCGACCCCCGACCACTTGCCCGCCCTCTCCCAGCGCTATATATTCCCCCCATGGCCAGGCCCGGAACGAGCCAAAAACGAAAGGAGGGGGTGGGTGGTGACTGCGTGCTGCGGTGGCGGCGGTGCTGTGGACGGTGGCGTCGCCACGCCGAGGTGGGGGGGCCGGCGGCTCCGCGGGCTGGCCAGGGACAGCGACCGCGGACGCGGACGCAGCCGAAAGGCGCGCGGTGGTTGAGGTCTCTCCTCTCTCGGTGCGGTGCGGTGCGGACGTGGACCAGACCGGCCGGGGCGGGCTGATGGCTGCTACTCCTTCGATGCGAGTGACGTGTCTTGGTTTAGGAGCTCCATTAAAAATCGGGAATGATAGGCGATGTGCGTAAGCGTGCGTTAAAAATCGTGACTAGGCGCGCGTGGTCGGGATGGTTTTGGACCCCACCCTTCCCCAGGCTCGCTGTCACGCTTGCAGCTGGTTCAACGCCGGCAGTTTCATCCCTTCAGAACACGGGATATCAGTCAACGCGGCGGAAACAGCGTATCAGTTGGCCGAACAGCTTTCGCGTTGATGCATTTTCCTGTCATTATTTAAACCGTTAGACAAAAACATTTAACTTAGAAAACATAGAACAATTCATCCCCTGGGGGTTAAGTTCATGTTGCAATACAGTTCACAGTTCCCTAAGTACGATAACCGACAGGAAAAATTATTTGTTGGTTGCAATTAGCTCAAATTTACTATTTTACAAATCACGCATTCAATCAATCAATATTAAACGTAACAAGGAGAGCTCGAATTCATCATTACATGCATATATAGCACAAATTTATCACATTATTTTTGTACTCTCTGAGTGACAATATGTATACAGAAGGTGTAATCGCGACATATCATTCCATTTTAAAAGTGATCCAAGCTGACAGTACCATTACTCAGAAGCATGGTTTCCACTTCGGGTGTTGCTCAAACTATGGTTGTTGACATCATCATTGTTTTTTAGCAAATTCAGACCCAGCATGAAACCATCCTGTCACCTGCAAGTGAATCATACTTTGACCACAGCAATGATCATAATTTGTTTCTTCCAACCAATAATCATTTGAAAACCTATATTATGATATTTGAGAAATTGCCTACGAATGTGATTGATATAGCAGCATAGAAATATGGTCAGCAAAGAGACATCAGCAAATTCGAATGAAGTGTGCAATCGAAATATTACCAGAACTTTTAAACAAATGAGACTGATGTAGCAGCAAATAAATTAGTCCAGTAGAGAGAGATGAATTTGTATCCGGTTCATGCAGCAGCATAAATATCATTGCAGCTTATATACCAAAGTAGTGCTCAGAACAGCAACATGAATACGAAGCTGAAGTATCGAATGGTTGATTGGAAACCATCAGTTGCTACACACAGTCTCTTACATTTCTCCTATCATCAAATTCCGTAGGACCGGCCCGGCCCGGCCCGGCCCAGCGCGGCGCGGTGCCTGTGTTCCGCGTGGCCTCTACGTGGAGCGGCCTCCGCCTCGTGTTCTTGTGCCGCTCCCCCCCGCATGCAGCAACAAAGTCTTCCCTCACTCATTGTCCTCTTCGCTGTGCGGCCATCCATGCTCCTTCTCCTTCCCCCTCCACCGCCGCCTCTAGCTCTCAGATTCACCGCTCCTGGCCTCCCTTCGCCGCCTGCTAGCTGGAATGAATCCCTCCACTGCTCTATGCTAGATCGCTGGTCGTCGCCTTCCACGTTTGCTTCTTTGCGCCGGTGCAGTGGTGGTGGCGGTGGCGGCGGCGGCGCTGCAGCGACCGGCCGGGACGAGGCGGCGCGCGCGCGGATGGGAGGAATGCAGTGAGATGACATGGTACTACTGATCCGCTACCCCCACAGGTGTGGATGCTATATCAGAGATGGCTACTTGCGAGTTCTTTTTTGCGTTTTTTCTTGCTGATGATGTCTTCGTTTAAGTTTGTTTATTCGGCTACCATCTAAAAGCTTTCGCTTTTTATTATACTTGGGGTGGTTGGGTTACCGGTGATTTCCCTTTTTAGATTAGTTATTCGTACGTGTGTTTGCTTCCTCTAGCCATGCACTCATGATCCACCATACATGCAGTCACGCTCTTGTCAAGGTTTCCAGTTTCTGCAACCCAACAAGCTCTTTCGTTGGGTCACTGCGGGGGAGAGTGAGAGCTGGAGCTATGGAGAACTGAATAGGAGTTTTTCTGTATCTACCTGATATAGTTCGTTTCTTGCATGGGTCAGTATCCAAAAAGAACCAGGCAACAATCGGTGGTCACTGCCTTTTTAAGTATATAAATAACATAGCCTAATGGATCGTGGATGTACCATCAGCCATGCATGTGTCTTGAGATATGCTTATATTTCGTGCGCACGAGGGGGCTGGTACGTGTCCACCCAGCGCCCACCCATCTATGAAGTGATTCGTGCTAACGGCGTTAGTTAAGAAGGATAAGGTGCAGGCGCGTATGCACGGGACCCATGCCCCGTATTCACCGAGCATGAGGTGCAGAGCTGGAGGCACCACGCAGTGCGGCCCAACGCGACCAAGGAGGAGAGCGCACAGATCCCCGCAGATGACCGTGGGCGTTCATCACCTGCCACTGCCGACCGGCGACGGCCGTGACCGCAGATCCCCGCCTCACACGCCACTGCCGACCGGCGATGGGCTCCGCCCAATCGCGGCCTGCGCCATTGAGCCTCGCGTTCCGTCGACCTCCACCCAACTGCGAAGCTCGCCGTCGACTTCACAACCAACCTCCCTTCTCCCCCGACCTCGCCCTCCGCTGCCAGCCCGCTCCCGTTTGCATACCTGCCGCCGATCTGGTGCAGGAGAAGAGCAGGAAGGTGGAGGACAGGAGGGGGGGTTGAGGTGATAACGCCCAAATGTCCAGAGTACATATCCATATGCTTAATAAAGGTGTTCCTTCGCAACATGTAATGGTAAACACTGTTGCGGAAATCCTCATACCTGCTGCTCACAGCCTGTTCTGATCATTTATAGTTCAACTCATTTGCTTTCTTACTCTATATTTTTGTTTACAGTGCCTTTATTCCTTAATACATGGAAAGTTTGCTGAGGCTCTGTTGTGGACATTCAGGTGCAGGTGTAAATGCAGTCCAACAATACGGCATGAGCCCTGTCTCTGAGCTGGTGTGGTCTCCGGATGAGGGTTTGAGCATAAAAATTGCAGCAACCAGCCTAAGCACAAGAAAGGCTTCTCTTCGCTGGAACGCCGATACGTTAAGCGTAGTGATATCTTCGCCCCACCAAAGTGGGGCTGCAGCGAAGAGTGGTGATAACGTAGATGCCAACCTAGGATTAGGAGTGTCAGAAAAGATGCCATCACAACTACAACAAACGCGCAGTGGGAGTTCAGTAAGAAGAACCATGGCTAGCCCGGATAATACAGCTAACCTAGATACTGGACAATCTACGCCAATGAAATCACAGGAGCAAGGTTCAAGTAAGTGTAAAGTACATAATGCAATTCAGTAAGCTAAGGAAGTTCTTTGATGTTTCCCTGCACTTTATAACTCTTTGTTGGTCTAGTTACCTATGTATTGTATTGGAAAAGTATGCTGAAATAAACATAAAAATCACTGCATTAATAGAATCATAACAAATAAATCACATCTATGATACAAAGCTAAAACTCTCCTCCCTTTGAAGGTTTGTTAGGGAACTCTGTTTCATTATTTATTCATAGTTTGTTTCGTCTAATACATATTGCTCATGTATGGAATAACTGGTAGCTGATACTTCATAGTTCAAATAGAACCAAAAAGCTAAAAAAATCACTTCTCTAATCATCCAATGGCTGTTTCCTCGGCAATTACTTCTTGATGCTGAAGGGATCAATGTCATGAATGAAGGGAAAGAAGGGTCTGAAAAATGCTTTGTTGATAAGCTCGATGATGTAGAAGCGAAAAGTTGTCCCGCAAGATGTTGCAAGGATACTCCCTGCATTAATATTTAGTGTTTGGATAAATCAATTATTTTATTCTAATAACATTTTGTCACAACATTTACAGGTTCAGCTTCCAGGAAAGAAATCATTCCTAATAATTTGGAAAATCAAGTATGTTCTGTAACTACTGCGCATAATGAAAGATCTAGGGCAACAAATGCCTGGCGTGCTCGATTACTGAAAGCAGTTAGTCAGAACGCCTCAATGTTGCCAGAAAAAACAGAGAAGGCAATGCCGACTTCTTCGTTTGGAGATTTGTGTGGTGCAGGAAAAGTACCTGGCAAGTTGACACGAAATGTTCAATATCTGGGCAATGACAGCAAGGACGTTGCTCATATTCTAGAATTTTGTTCTCATGACAGGCGCCAATATCAGGTCCTTCAGGAAGGCCATAAGGATGAGCATGTTGCTGAGAGAGGAGAGTCAGGATCTGATTTTAATGCTTTTGCAAGATGTCAGTCAGCGTCCGGCAATAATGCCAGAAGAATTGAGAAGGGCAAAGAAAAAATTGTCAGCAATACAAAAGAGAGTGATGACAGCAATGAAAGCATAAAGAGCTGTCCAAGTACAAAAGCCCCAAAGCGGAAGCACATGGAATGTTCTGCAGCCAACATGTATTCCGGAAATAAAAGAGGTAGAAGGGAAGACCATGAGAGTTCTTGCTCTGGAATACTGCAGAAATGTGGTAGCTCTTTCTTTAACTGGATGTCATCGCTCACAAAGGGCTTAATTGTGCTTGATGAAACTACTCCTGCTCCATTCGATCAGACGTTTGCAGCAAGGACAGAATCTGCAGCACCTCCCCTGCCACTTCAAAGCAGCAGTGGGATTCCTGTGCAGCCTCTGGGCTTCAATTCTCTTTTCCAGTCTATGTATAGTCATAATGTTATGGTAACTTCAAGGAATATCTGTCATCAACCAGAAAGCAAAAGGACTAAGCATGTAGCCAATAAAACTACCCTGGATTTAAAAGGTAGCAATTCTGTATTGGACAAACAAATCGGCATGGGCAGAGATGTGACTACTGGGACATTAGCTGCTGACAGCCCTCAGATGGTTTCTGGTGCCAGTAGGGGAAATTTTCAGGATCAGTTTAGTATTTCTCCGATGGGAGCAGAAAGATATCTAAAGTTGGCCAATTCTTGTTCAAGATCTGCAGAAGAAAAACGAGATGAGTGCCCTGCAGGCTGTTCAAATGTGGCAACAGGAAATAAAGGTGGTGCCAGGAGCTTGTGGGTGAGTCGGCTTTTACCAAAAACATCAGTGAAATGGATGGAGGTGACACCATGTGATTTAGAAAGTGACGTTTGTGCTGTCAACCCAACGGGTGTGGATAACAATCTGTATTGTTCATCTCTTCAGAATTTTAATGCAGAGAAGGAAGAAAATGATGCACAGTACTTTACTGGCAAGGGAAGTAACGACGGAGCGACAAGCAGTAAATGTCCAGCAATGCCTCCAGAGGAACCTAAGCAATCTGAAACGATGGCATCCGTTTTTGCAAAGAGATTGGACGCACTTCGGCATGCAACGACCTCTGCAGTACAGTTGACTTTCACTTCTGATCATGGAATTCAAAAACGAAATAATCACAGAACGAACTCTTTAGTCATCAGTGAAAGCTGTCATGATAAATCTTCTAGCGGAAATGGAAAGATAGTTTTGTGGATGGGTGATAAAGCCAAGGAACAATTGTGTAGTGGAAATAATGAAGAACCAAAAGGAACTTTTTTGCATGGGCATGAGTATCAGCATGGTGGAGCCAGCACAGCATGGAAGTCTGTTGCTCATGATGTTTTAGAAACAAACACATCGGTTAAAGATATTGATATGAAAAGAAGAGAGATAAAGGAAGGTACCTCAGATTTCATGGTGAGTAGACCAAATAATAAGCAGATAGTACCTTATGGCATTGTGTCCAATGATCTCATTGATGAATCAAGTGTTGTTTGTGGATCCTTACAGAGGCTTCGCTTGTCTCGTTCTGATATCATAAGGTACTCCAAAAGATTTCGGGGATCACATTTGAATTCTGTTGTTTAAATGTTTTCGAACTTCCTATGAATAACATGCATGCCTGGCATAGTTGCATTCAGATATTCCATAATATATTCTCAAGTTAAGCATGGATATAATGTAAATAATGATTTCGTGGAACATTTCATATATATATATATATATATATATATATATATATATATATATATATATATATATATAGACCATATATCTGTTAGTGTTTTTAATGTATAGTACTCCCTCCTTTCTCGAAAGTTTGTCGCTTTCTAGTTCAAAATTGAACTAGAAAACGACAAACTTTCGAGAAAGGAGGGAGTACATGTTTCCTCTATGATTTTTGCAGTCCTTGTAAATGTACAAAACAGTTCCAAAATTATAAATTGAGTGTTACCAGATTTTGGTATCTGTGGCACCATTTTCTGGTACCGCCCAGGTTATAATTGGTGACACTGCTTCGTACGATTTCAAGTATGGTAAAAAGGCTCGTTACGTTCATTGGTCAAATTAGTGTCCTAGAACTTAAAAGTTGATGCTTGACCCATTTTAAATTGGTTATTCAGGTGGTTGAGATCACCGATCATGCACACTAGCTTAGATGGCTTTTTTGTGCGACTAAGATTTGGCAAATGGGAAGAAGCATTAGGAGGCACTGGATATCATCTTGCCCGCCTTAATGGTAAATGTCTACACAATTACCCTTAATTTGGTATATGCTTGCAGAATCGTATGTTCATTTTTTATTGCATAAAAGAGGAAGGAAAACTGTGAATAATGAGAGGAAGTGATATGGACTTATCTTACAGGGGCGCTGGACAGGAATCGCCTTTCTGTAACCATCAGGAATTCAACCTGTCAAGTAGATTCACGTTTTGTCTCCAACCATGACTTCCATGAGGTATGTATGATTTGTGAAAGAACTTATTTTACCGTTCTTATGGTGGTATCAAGTGCTACCACCAATCATAACACGAACCACACGCACCAAAATTGCTACAACGAAAGTCTGGTACCACTTGATACATTCTGAATGACCGTCAGAAAACTCTTCATAGAAAGATTGTAGTCTTACCGAGCTTTTATTGGTCCTTGAAGATATTCCATGTGTTACCAAAATATATAAATAAGGTGGTGCCAGATTTTGGTACCTGCGGCTCGGATAATTGGTGGTAGCACTTGTTACCACTCTAGAGATTGTCATTCGGACTAGCAGCATTAATGAACAGGAATCTGTTATGATCTTTTAAGTTGGATGGTAACTGAAAAAGCTCACAATTGCAACACAAATGCTTTAAAGAAGTTTTCAAGTCAATTTTATTCTTAATACATAGTTTTCCCAGTTCCCTTTGTTTTCATTTTCTTGTACGGACGTTTTTCGTCTTATCAATCAGAACTTCAGCAAATAGCAGCTTATGTATACGATGAATTCCATATATTTTGTTTAGGATGAACTGAAGGCATGGTGGTCTGCTGCCAAGAAGGGTGACTGGAAGGTGCCGTCAAAAGAAGAACTGAATGTGAAGTTGCGAGAAAGAGAGCTACTACTTCATTCCGCCAGTAGAACGGAGCCAGTGAACACCTGATGGAAGTACCGAACTAATGGAGCTTCCGTCTCGCTGTCCGCTGGAACACTGCTCAGGAAATTATAGCCAGCACCCGGGTGATACGACTGCCGACTGCGATTATTTTGTTAGAATAAGTTTGTGTAAGTTTTGCAGCGACACATCTAACATTTTTTTGAGTCATCATTTGGTATATATAGATAGGGATCACGGTTTCTTAACAGTGTGGCATGTCAGCTTATTGTATGATTTGATTTATTTTTGTAATGTGGGTGAGATGTATGATATCCACAGCTATCTGTAAATAGGAAGAAGCTACTAACATAATTGTACTACTACAACAATTGTACAAACAGTATAAACTTCCTTGAAACAACCAGTTCACCTGCAGCACCACACTCTCTTCCCCCGATGTAATCTGTGATGCCACATGGAGGTGGGACTCACAGTCTCATACTGTGCCTGGGCCGGCTAGGCACGACCCGTTCATGCTTCGAGTCGAAATAGTTTGAGCCTAAAAGCATTTTGGACTGGCTGCCGAAAATCTGTCTAAATCCCGGCCTAAGCACGGCATGTGGCCGTGCTGCTTTCGGCCCAGTCCAGCTAGCTGCTGCACAGCTCACTGTAGCTTTAACAGATGGGGCCAGAAGTCATAGACTCGACAACCAAATTTGCAGTTCTACAATGTAAAAAAAATACGAAAAAATGTGAAAAAAATTGTAGCTTAATATAGTTATATTACATGTTCTTAGAAAAAAATTGTTCAGAAATTCACAATATACAAAATGTAACAAAAAAAACAAATAAAAGTGTTTTTTGTTTTTTTTATATATCTCAAATAAAATGAATTTGGAAGTGAGATTTCTTGTGAGTTATATATGAGAGTATACACCTATGATATTTTTTTGGGATTTTATAAAATTAGAATGAATGAATGTGTGTTTGATTTTTAATGAATGACCCAATTCCCACCACTAATGCCAGAGGTGGCTAAAATCCTCGCGCCGCTCCCTAGCCCAGCCAACTCCTGCGCCACTGTGGGTGCTTGCGTCGCGCATCATCGCTAACTCCTGCGCCTTCCGGCCGCTAACACGAGTTGGACGAGCGCATGCGTGCGTTCCGCTGCCCTGCCGACCGGCCGGCCCATGCATGCACTCGCTCCGTGTTCCCACACTTCCGCACCATTTGGATCTCTCCCTCGATTCTGGCCTCAGGCTTGCATCTCTCCAGACACAACACAACCCACATCTCTCTCTCCATCTCAAGCATCCAGCAGCGCCGCGCGCGTAGCGCTCTCCTGGTGGCGATAGATGGGCGCTCGTGCCCACCACGCGCGCGATCCCGTCGTCGTCCGATGAACGCTCCGGCAGCCGCCGCTTGACGTACGCCGTCGACGCATGCAGGATGAAGAAGGAGAGCGGCGCGACGGTGGTGCCGCTGCTGGTGGTGTCGGAGGGCGGCCGCGTCCACGAGATCCAGACGTTCGCGCACTACGTCGGTACGTACGTACGCACGCACAGCTCCGGCGACCACCGGCCGGGCCTCCACCGACCACCGTGTCGATCGGGGCATGCGTCACATGCAGCTAGCTCTCCATCCCTCCCCGGTCCCGCCTAGCTGTTACTTTTCTCCATTTGATTACGTTACATTTTTCTCTTAAGATTAATTATTCCTATTCAATTGTGCGGGAAATAAATTTCAATATGGCATGCATGCGCACAAATGTTGATGTTACAACTGAATTTACGCAATCGTATTCTCTAATTTTCATCAGCGTTTTGCATAAAAAAAAAAGGATCAAAATTTCAGTCGGCCGATCGAGTATGTGTATATCGTCTACAATGCTTGCTGGTTGCAATTTGACTGCTGATCAGAATCTTGCTTCTCTCGCAGCGAAACAAATCGGGTTTGAGGATTTGAACGAGTGCCCCCACCTCCACGTGCTAGCATACGATTACCTGAAGAAGAGCGAGGGCTATGAGCAGAATCTACTCGCATTCTTCCACACCAGGATGAACCCTGACGAGCTGCTGGTGAAGCTGATCGAGGAGCTGGATAAATGCATTCTTGGCTACTTCTCTTTCCACTGGAAATGGGCGACCCACGTGATCACGCAGGTACTACATAAATCGAAATTCTTAGAAGAGAGTACGGTGTTGATGCGTTCCATATGTAATGCTAATGTTCAGCTTAATTTTGCCTTCTAGGTTTTAACATCTGAACATCCCAGGAGAAGAAAACTCAAAAGAATGGTAATGGAAGCCACTAGGTAACAAAACTATATATACGTGCATGGTTCAGTTATCTATTAGCACAAAAATGTGCAGGAACTATTAGCATGCATGTCTTCCTGCACTATATTCTTTTGCTTAATGTACAACGAATACATAATAGCTTTTTGATTATATATACGAACGGCGAAACTTTTTGACTTGATATTTTCTCGTTGGATTTAGGAAGATGAGGTTTGAGAGGGTGTCGAGGGAGCTGAAGGTGACCAGGCTGTTCTCCACGCTGGTGGAGGAGCTCAAGGCCATCGGGATAAGCTGCCACGACAACCGGCCGGGCAGCACCGACGTGATGGTCCCGGCCGCGCACAGCGACCGCAGCCCGGTCCTGCTCCTGATGGGCGGCGGCATGGGCGCCGGCAAGAGCACCGTGCTCAAACAGATCATGAAGGAGTGAGTCAATCGTTCGTTCCAGTTAGTTGATTCATGAACAGTCGTCTCGGGAACACATATACACCAGATCAGTCGTAGCATCATCTCTCACTTAATTACGTGATCACGTGGAATGTACCGTGCATGCATGTGCAGGGTGTTCTGGACTGGCGCGGCGGCCAACGCCGTTGTCGTGGAGGCCGACGCGTTCAAGGAGTCGGACGTCATCTACCAAGCCATCAGCTCGCGAGGCCACCACAACGACATGCTGCAGACTGCCGAGCTGGTACATCGATCGAAACTGCTCCATGCATGTCTCTCGCGGCAGTAATATATGCCCCGCACACGGCACCAGATCTAGTTACAGACACGTGCGCGCGGCGCTGATCGTCCAGAGTAGTAAGACGCATCATCGTATTGTTGTTGAATGAATCCTGCATGCAGGTGCACCAGTCATCGACGGACGCGGCGGCGTCGCTGCTGGTAACGGCGCTGAACGAGGGGCGGGACGTGATCATGGACGGGACGCTATCCTGGGAGCCGTTCGTGCTGCAGACGATCGCCATGGCGCGGTCCGTCCACCGGCAGCGCTACCGCATGGGGGTAGGCTACAAGGTCGCCGCCGACGGGACGACGATAATAGAGAAGTACTGGGAGCCGGTCGTCGAGGACGACGGCGGCGAGCCGCAGCGGGGAGCGGCGGCGGCCAGGGCGCGGAAGCCGTACCGCATCGAGCTCGTGGGCATCATCTGCGACGCCTACCTCGCCGTCGTCCGGGGCATCAGGTATAAAGTAATAACTAGGCAGCAGGCACGATTATTCCTTTGTGGCTACGACCTAGCTAGCATGCTTCAAACACACACAATGCAACCAGGTTATCATTTATATATAGAAGCTTTTGACGACAGGCGAGCCATCATATCTGGGAGAGCTGTGCGGGTGAACTCGCAGCTCAAGTCCCACAAGCGCTTCGCCGGCGCGTTCCGGAAGTACTGCGAGCTCGTCGACAACGCCAGGCTCTACAGCACCAACACCATCGCCGGCGCAAAGGTCGGTCCGCCAGCAGCTGAGACCGATTTATTTGTGAGCTGATGAGTCGCTTTACTCTCATGCACCATTTTACGTCGTGCGTGCGTACGTACGTGCAGCTGATCGGGTGGAAGGACAAGGACAGCCGGCTGCTGGTGGACGTGGAGGAGATCGGGCTGCTGGACAGGGTGAGCCGGATCAACGAGGAGGCCAACTGCGTGCACGAGCTCTACCCGGACGGTCACCCCACCGGCGGCGCCGGGTCCGTGTGGGAGGACCTGGTGGCGTCGCCGGTGCGGGCGTCGATACAGCGCGAGCTCAGGGAGGCCATCCTCGACAGCGAGGCCTGCTTCCCGTCTCCGTAGCCGCGCGCCATGACAGGTTTCCATATGTCTGTTCGATTACACACACACACACTCACCATTCAACTTGTAAGCGGAGTAGACATGAGAATAAACTACACTTGTACGAAACCTTATCTTTTTATTCCTTCCTCGACTCAAAAGATCATTGCAGAGAATATGGCCTTCCAGGAATCCTCTGCACCCTCTTTCTCTATTTTTATCTCTCCTCGAAAGGTAATCGTCCGGTGCCGCAGCCGCTCTCGCATGATGTGCCCGAAGCGCGAGCTGCCGCGCGGCGCCTGCGCCACGGCGTCGCGGTCCGCCGGCTGCGAGCGCGCGTCCACCTGCAAGACGTAAGTGTGCAAAATTCTATTAAGCGCGTACGTTGCGTGCAAGTGTGTCGCCGAAGCCGTGTGCAAAATTTTATTAAGCGTTGATCGGTTACCGCGCGATGGCTGAAAGGAACGCACACGGGTTGGGATTGACGCTAGCTCTCGTGTTCGAACTCGCTTTCCCTCTCGCTACTTTGTGTATTCACTCAAGTTGTTGAGTAGGAGTCGAGTCCAACGCCGTGTACAACAAGATCAGTCAGTCCTTGTACAAGCACGCGCCTAAAGCGTGACTCAACGCACACGTCGTTACCGCCACGGATACGTACGGTTCCGGGGCCGAGCAGCTAGGATGATTACTTTCCTCGATCCAATCCAAATCGATCTGCCCGCGCTGGTAACAAGAAGGCCACGGATCGGCGCGTCGCCGTCGTGCATCAAAGCGAAACACGGCCACGTTCGACAGCTCTGATTTGAGTCGTCCCCGGCGGGCCGCGAGACCTTGAGACATGGCATTGACCTCGCTGCGTCACGCGTTCGGCGACGAGGACCACGCGCTCATCGACAACTTCCTCCGCCCCAAGATCGAGGGTCAGCCCTTCCTCTTCCACGCCAGCTTTATCCACGACGCCTACGCGTATGTTGTGATGGTTGTGAGTGAGTCACGGACGGTTTGGCTCGGTAGTGTCTCGAGTAGGATGACTGTCGGTTCTAGCTGTTGGTGGTTATGACTAGAGACTCTTGTACAATTGTTTGTTGGATTTTTCGGGTGAAAACCTGTTAGCGACGACGACATCTTGACATCGTTTCTCTCTTGGAGGTGTCATTTTTGGAGGGAGGACATTGTACCAAAGTTTTTTGTTACTCTTAACCAATAGTTTGGTTCATGATGAGTCATCGGTCTTTACGTTTCTACATGGCATTTGGTGTTGGATCACCAGTTGAAGGATGTGTTTATCATCCCCTCTGTTGTACGGTTTTCAGGCCCAGTTTTCCATATAAACATGGTCAATTTTCTTCTTATAATATGTTTGCGGGAGCTTTCCCTTCCGAGCTTTCAAAAAAAAATCCACGACACCGATGTCTGGGCGATCGCCCCCGGCGAGCTGGTGCGCATGTACCTGTCGGCGCGGGCCCCCGCCGACCCAAGATGCTGGTATTTCTTCAGCCCCGCACTACTACAAGCATGAACGGAGATATCGCAGGCTTGACAACGGATTATGGATGGCGGGGAGTAGAGAATTGAAGGTGAAATCGGAAGACAGCAGGGACGTCAAGTATATCCGGCACTTCTCATACTGTGACAATGACGCCCCACATGCCTGGATAGGCCGGAATGGATGATGGTCAAGTACGCCATCGCCCAAGAAGGGGCCAAAGAGAAGCTGGTGCTCTGCATATTGTTCAGTTCACGTCCGGCAGATCTCTAGGACAAGGGCTTCAACATCTATTCCGTCTCGAGCTTCATCAACAACTAGTAGTGTTATAGCTTTTAGGTCTAGCTAGCTAGTTGATTGATCTTTTTGCTTTTCAGGAAATATTACTAAATTTTACTTTTTAGATAATGAAAAAAGATTATTACATATGTTACATTGTAAGGACTCTAACAAATATGAGATATGAAATGCCTGTTTGTTTGTTAATTTATGAGCCAGAAAGTGCATGCTTATTAATTAACATCTACGAGGCCTGTATTTTAGTTTTAACTATGATCCGAGAAAACCTGGGTATATAATTCTTCAAATGTTTGACTAAAATGGCTACACACCATTCAAAACTGTCTCTACTTGTTACAGTGACCTTCCAGGTAACTACTAATCCAAACTGTATGCATTTTTACTCCAAGCCTCAACATCACCTCTAATAGAACTGACTCTACACCCTCAGGAACTGGTGAAATTCTTGGAATGGATCACCTTGCAGATTGACAATAGTTCCCCCAACACATCATTCAGTAAAATGTAATATCCACCCAGATTAACAAGGTTAAAATCAAACGGTCTCAACAAGTACACACACATAGAGATATCTTGGTAAGTTGTTGGGTAGAACATATAACAATCCACGGTGCGATCCAATAGTAGTAGGTAGAAGAGGTATGATTCATGAAGGAGATATTTAAGATATGAACAAAATTTCATTTTCTAGGGCTAAGACCATGGATGCAATTCTTCTGTAGATGCTCCCAATCCGTAACCTATCATGCCAGTGACGCTGGGTGTGATAGTACAACTGATGCAAATTTTCAGAAACTATACTTACATTTGTATAAGTGACATGTTATGATTATATTTTTGCATAACAAAGCTATATATACATGACGAAATATGACAACTACTAGCAGTCCTTCTCCTTTGTTAAGGGGGTCAATAATCTCAACTCACTTGCAAATTGATAAATTTTGATCTTCTCTGGTGTCACACCATAGTTCATCAATACTTCAAAGTTTTTTCTTAACCTCTTGGTAATCTTGTAGCATCTAATTTCAACAAGAAGATCCTTAAAAGGAAAAGGTTTCTCTGTCATTTCATATTTTCCTTCCTTTGCAACTTCACCTTCATCCTCCTTTACGTATATTTGTATAGAGTTAATTAACATTGCACGTATGAAAAACATATCACAAGAAATGCATACTTAGACAACATGGTGCAAGGTGGAAGTATTTATCTCTAATAGTAAAAGGGTGAGCCTCTCTTAGAGCCGGTGAATGCTGGAGGAAGCAAATTAATGCATGAGCTTTAGCAACAATGCACCAATCATTTTAAACCAAGGTCTTTAAGTTGCGAAATACGGGACACAATGTTAGGTCTCTTTTAAAAATAAACTACAAGGGAAAAGCAGGAAATATAACTCAACGTATTAACCTGTTTCACTACAAACGTGATGAGATAATGCTGCTTAGTTAAAATTTTGAGGGGGGTATGAGGAAAAAAGAGCAAAAAGTGTAAGCATGCCATGTTTGCTTCAAATGTGAACAACTATAAACGCAAAGCGTGCAACAAAACCTGAAGCAACAAAGACTTGTTGCATTCTCCATCAATATGAGCACATCTCTGACATACAGTATCAGCGCAATCGCCAACTTCAAATCTACTCTTGCAATAATCTTGATTAGTTCCATCGTGTCTGATAGATGCTGACACCAGTTTTGGCATGTTCTCAGGAAGGGGGATCAAACTTGTTCCAACAACTAGGTGTAATACGTTGAGACTGGGAAAATACATTCGAGCACAAACATCTTTAGAGAGTGTGTGTATCATCTTATGTCAGTCTGTAATATGGTGTGAACCTATGTGATCTCTGTTTTGAAGGAAATGGACGTGAAAATGTTTTCTAATTCAAAAAAAAAGTAGTCACCCTGTCCAGAGTATACTTGAGACTCAAGCTGACTCTCGAGCTTAATGAACCAACATGTTAGCTCGATTGAATCACATAGTTGCTTGGTGAATATAGATCTTGATCTACCTAGAAGACACGTCACAAGTCACCAATATTTCCATATGTACCTTTTCAAATTCTTTTTTTAACTTTCTACCTTTCCGGAAATGCATTTGCATATAACTTCAACAGTAAGGTGCTTGAACGACTTGAAAGATCGATTTGCCCCTTCATATTTTTCTTTTTTAGCAACTTTATAGTTATCACATTTCTTATAATATTTCTATAGGGTTAACTAATTATACATGCATCAAAAACATATTTCAAAAATGCATATTATAATATATCTTAGATATTAGAATAGTGAGCCTCTCTAAAACCGGTGCATGTTGAATGAATAAAATTAATGCACAAAGGTTAGGAAACAAGAACCATTCATTTACCACCAGTTTTTAATTTGCTAAATAAAAGATACAAGGTCAAGTCTCTTTTGGAGATAAATTGCACATGAAAAGAGAGAAATATAACACGCCTTGAATTATTGCACTACAAACAACATGAAATAATAATTCAGCGATGAATCTGAAGCATTCAATAAATATTCAACATTTTAAACTAAATAGGAAAAAATAAAAAATGCATTTCTATCCCCTGCTAGCACGGAAAACTAGAGAGTAAGCAACGTTGTTGATGCATGGTGGATCATCAACGTCAATTCTCATCAACTAAAGCTGACAAACATGCATAAGGATAACAAGACATAATAAGAACGGAGGGTAAAAAGAGTAAATATAATTTCTATTTCAGTTTTTAGGAACCTATAGATGCAATGCATACGAAAGAGTATTAAGAAGCACAAATTTATTGTTCTCTCCTGTGTTATAAGTATGTACCTGACATGGAACACCAACACAAACCTAATCTCAAATCTACTTATGCAACAACTTCTGTCATCCCAGTGCTTTTATAGATGATGACTGACTGAAAGCAAATCAGAGTCACGCTTTCTGTCCAGTGAGTAAAGAGAAGATAATGGTAGAGATATTTATCGCTGTATGAAATATCGTTGCCCCCCTCTGCTATTCGGTCCAAAGGCCACAGGAATGAGGAATGGGGCTCAAAATGAATCATGATGGATTGGGCCGAATGATGATTGTGTGGCTCTAAGCTAATCGCATTTCACTGCTGCTGCTAGTAGCTTGAACATATAAAACTGAACCAAACCAGTATTTTTTTAAAAAAATAAATTCCATATTAGAGAAAGGAAAAAGATGGGACAAACCAAACACAGCAGCCTTTGATTTGTTTTGCTGCTAATGAAACTACTCAGTCTAGAACTTTGATGTGATGTACTGTAACACCCATATTTTATGTACAAAAATTTGCTCAAACCCTTGATCATTGTAGCATGCATTTTTGGGTGAATTTTTGATGTTCAAACGAGTAGCAAACGTTCAAATTTGAATTTGAATTCAAATCAAAAGAAAAGAAATGAAAAAGAAAAAGAATTAAAACCCCTTTTGGGCCAAATCTTTCCCTCTGGCCCAATTTCTTTTTCCTTCCCCGCCGGCCCAGCCGAACCTCCCCTCCCTTCTCTCTCTGCACCGCGGGCCCCACCTGTCGGCGCCTCCCTCTTCCCTCCCTTCTTCTCCCGCGCGCAACCACCACCCCGCGCAACCGCCGCGCCACGACCGACCCCGCGCCCACGTTCTTCCCCCCCTGAATCCACTCTTCTCCGGCGGTTTTCGCACGCGCTCCTCAACCCATCCCCTCTCCGCGCCATAAAGGACCCGGCGCCCCCCATTCCTTCCCCTTCCCCGCGCTCCCGGAGCCCTAGCACCTTCATCGCCGGTGAGCAACCTCTGCGCCCGTGTTCCCGTCGCTGCAGCCCCCTTGCCTCCCATATTCTTGACCTCTCGTGATCACCGCTCCACCAGGAATTCGTCGGACGCGCTTGATCGGGTGGATCGTCACTGCACCGCCGGAATCGCCGTGCACCGTCGGTCTCCACCGCCTCACCCCGTCGCAGGCATCCTCTGCTCCACCCCGAGCTCAATCGATCCCTCCGGTGAGTTCCCTCGATCTCCCCCTTCAATTCTATGCGCTTGCATTCGTGGATTAGGCATTGCTTCGTGTTTTCGGGTTAGCTCCGGCGAGCCGCCGCCGTGCGCCGCCGGATATTCCCAAGACGGCATTTGTCTCTCGGTATGGATTATATGAGTATACAGTTATGTCATTTGGATTGACCAATGCTCCGGCATATTTTATGTATCTTATGAACAAGGTATTCATGGAGTACTTGGACAAGTTTGTAGTGGTATTCATCGATGACATACTTATCTACTCCAAGACTGAAGAAGAGCATGAGGAGCACCTCAGGATGGCCCTGCAGAAGCTTCGCCAACATCAACTGTATGCCAAACTTAGTAAGTGTGAGTTTTGGCTAAAGGAGGTATCATTTTTGGGACATGTCATATCCGAAGGAGGTATAGCAGTGGATCCAGGCAAAGTGGCCGATGTTCTTAAGTGGGAAACACCTGAGAGTGTACATGATATAAGAAGATTCTTAGGTATGGCTGGTTACTACCGTCGATTCATCGAGGGATTTTCAAAGATCTCTCGACCACTAACCAAGTTGCTTGAGAAAGGAGTTGCTTTCAAATGGACCCCCGAATGTGAAGTAATCTTCGCCGAATTGAAGAAGAGGTTGATCAGTGCACCGGTATTGGTGATGCCTGATATGCAGAAGGAGTTTGTGGTCTATTGTGATGCATCTGGTCATGGTTTAGGATGTGTCTTAATGCAAGGAGGACATGTTGTGGCCTATGCTTCAAGACAGCTTCGGAAACATGAGAGGAACTATCCAACACATGATTTGGAATTGGCAGCTGTTGTCCATGCTTTGAAGATATGAAGACACTACTTGATGGGAAAAAGGACTGAGATATACACAGATCACAAGAGCTTGAAATACATATTCACACAGCCGGATCTTAATCTCAGGCAACGTCGTTGGTTGGAGTTAATAAATGATTTTGATGTGGGAATCAACTACCATCCAGACAAGGCTAATGTGGTCGCTGATGCTCTAAGCAGGAAGGGACAAAGCAATAACTTGTCAGTACAAGCTCTTCAACCCCAGTTATGTGAAGAGTTTGCAAGGTTAAACCTATGCCTAGTGTCTAGCACTGAAGCAGTTGCTATGGAAGTGGACACAACCCTTGAACGTGATATACGAGAAGGGCAAAAGAATGATGAGAAGGTCAAGGAGATCAAGCAATTGATGAAAAAAGGGAAAGCTCCGAACTTTAGAGAGGATGAACAAGGAACCTTATGGCTTGGAAAGAGGATTTGTGTTCCAGATGTCAAGGAGATTAAAGAGTTGATATTAAGAGAAGCTCATAACTCATCATACTCCATTCATCCCGGAAGCACAAAGATGTATCAAGACCTTAAAGATCGATATTGGTGGCATGGAATGAAACGGGATGTAGCCGAATATGTGGCCATATGTGATACATGTCAATTGATTAAGGCGGAACATCAAAGACTAGCAGGGTTATTGCAACCAATCAAAGTGCCGAAATGAAAATGGGAAGAAATTAGTATAGATTTCATTGTGGGACTACCAAGAACACAGTCTGGATATGATTCTATATGGGTTATTGTGGACCGTCTAACTAAAGTGGCTCACTTTATTCCTGTGAAAGAGACCTACAATGGTCCCAAGTTGGCGGAACTGTACATCTCGAGGATTGTATGCTTACATGGAGTTCCTAAGAAGATCATTTCAGACAGAGGCACCCAATTCACCTCAAGATTCTGGCAGAAGTTGCATGAATCAATGGATACCCGTCTGAATTTTAGTTCGGCGTATCATCCTCAAACTGATGGTCAAACTGAACGCACCAACCAAATATTGGAAGACATGTTAAGAGCATGTGCTCTAAAGAATAGCAAAAGTTGGGACAAGAATCTACCGTATGCCGAATTCTCTTACAACAACAGTTATCAAGCCAGTTTGAAGATGTCTCCTTTTGAAGCATTGTATGGGCGAAAATGTAGAACACCGTTGTTTTGGAATCAAACTGGGAAAAGTCAAGTCTTTGGGCCTAATGTATTACAAGAGGCTGAAAGACAAGTACAAGAAATTCGGAAGAATCTAAAGGCAGCTCAAACAAGACAGAAGAGTTATGCGAATACTCGAAGACGTGATCTCACATTTGAAGTTGGTGACTATGTGTACTTGAAGGTGTCACCTATGAGAGGATTGAGAAGATTCAAAGTAAGAGGCAAGTTATCACCCCGTTACATTGGTCCGTTCAAGATACTGGAACGACGTGGTGAAGTGGCTTATCAGCTTGAGCTTCCGCCACACCTGGCAGATGTGCACAATGTGTTCCATGTGTCGCAGCTTAAGAAGTGCCTAAGGGTGCCTGAAGAGCAATTGCCAATGGAAGCAGTGGATGTACAAGAAGATTTGTCTTATGTGGAGCAGCCTGTCAAGATACTTGAGACACTGGAAAAGATCACAAGAAACAAAGTCATTCGCATGTGTAAAGTGCAATGGAAGCATCTGTAAGGATCGAAACGCCCAAGAGGGGGGGGGGTGAATTGGGCTTTCTTTCAAATTTTAAAGCAATTAAGATTAACAACCTAAAGCCCAATTCCCTATGCAATTAAACTATGCAATCAATATAAATTAAAGTTGCGGAATGAAGATTGCATAAGAGTAAAAAGGAAGAGGGATGCAAACGCTCGAGGGACACGGAGTTTATCCCGTGGTTCGGTAAGATCACAAGGATCTTCCTACATCCACGTTGTGGCACCCACCGAAGGGTTTTGCCACTCCCAAGTCATCGAGACAAGGGGCTTCTTCACTATTCTTCTCCGTTCGCCAACCTCGGCAAGGTGGAGCTCAAGCCTTGTACACTTTTGGGATCCTCCGGGCTTCCACAATCCTCTTGGCAAGCTCCGGAAGTTGCACACACCAAGGACACTCCCTTATGGCTCTCACTACACTAGAGACTCCAATCACCAAGAATGGAGGCACCCAAGCAATATCTCTAGCTAGTTCTAGCCTATCTCTTGGTGTACAAATGATGAACAATTGATGTGAAAGTGATTGCTCTATTGCTTGAATGCTCTAGGATGTGTAGAGTATGTCTGGGCTTCAAGTCTCGTCGATTTGACAGGTTGAAGGGGTATAAATAGCCAGCCTCCACGAGATAGCCGTTGGAAAAGTAGGCTGACATCACTTCTCTGCGAACACCGGATGATCCGATGTCTCCCCTTCAGTTATCATCGGTCAAAGCCAAATTAGCTGATGTCACTGTGTCAGATATGACCGTTGTTAGACCGATGTTGATCTGTCTTCTCATCGGATGATCCGGTGGCTCTTCCTCCAGAATTTTGCTTGATCTTGAGGCTCACTGGATTGATCGACCGATGTGTGTAAGTCTGCACATCGGATGATCCGGTGCTTCACTTGGTCCAATGGTATTGCAATCTGTGATGATGGACCGATGTCACTGAGCCACTCACATCGGATGATCCGGTGAGTGCATTTGTCTGAGGTCTTCTTCTTCAGTTGAACCAACTCGACCGATGCAGTCAACTCCAAGACCATCGGATGATCCGGTGTGTTCAACTTGTTGACTTCGAGTTGTTTTGAGTTGTTCTTTTGGAGTTTTGAACTTGTGACCTCTTTGACATTTGTTTGAAGTGTTGTTTTGATTGTCTTCAAGCATTGAGTGATATCAAGTTAGAGCTTTCACTTCTTGTCTTCATATGATTTGATTTGATCTCATGCGTTGATTTTATATGGGTCTCCAATGTAATTTTGATTTCATTTGATTGAGTGTCATTGAGACCTTGCATTCACAAATTCATTAGTAATATCGAATGGTTGTCATTAATCACCGAAACCGTACCTCATGGGGCCTAGATGCTTTCAATCTCCCCCTTTTTGGTGATTGATGACAACACAATAATTTAAAGCGCAATAATAATGAATTTGATGATAATACTCAAGTATATATGCAATGAATACAGCATAGGACACATTAAGCTTGTAAAACGCAAAAGAAATTTGTGGTGCGAAAAGCTCAATTGATTAAAATCATAAGCAAATGAGACAGGTGAAAGAGTGCTTAATTAAAATTACAAAAGAGTACTCAAGCACGAATACAAAGGATAAGCACACACACTCACTCCCCCTACACACACACTCCCCCTGAGACTGCTACAACCACTCCCCCTGACTTTTCTACATCTTCTCCCCCTTTGGCATCAAGACACCAAAAAGGGATCAGAACGCCTACAGACCCTGAGAGCTGGGCGCGAGGACGAACTGGGCAGCGTCGCCGTCGTCGGAGCTGGAGTCGCCGGACGTAGGAGCTGCCGGGGCGGCGGGAGCTGGAGGGTCCGCTGCCGGTGCTGGAGGAGAGGAAGCAGGTGCCGGTGGAGCTGGAGGAAGTGGGGCGCTCACCACGGACGCCGGTGTCTGCTGGAACAAGATCGTCGCCGGCAGTGGTGAGTGAATCGGTGCGCTAGATGCCAGAAGTGGTGACATACTGATGGAAGGGATGGGAGTAGTGGGCACCTGAGCAACACCTGGAGCCAGTCCCAGTCCAGGCTGCTGTGGAGGAAGGGCGATCCCTGTCTGAGTGTAAAGGTTGGTGATCAACCCTAGGATCCCCATCATGGCCTGCTGGGTCTGCTGCTGCTGGTCGAGGGTACGGCGGTGCATCTGATCGACCAGGTTGGTGAACCGGTCCGTATCCTCTCGCCTCTGACGGGCGATCTCCAGCTGGAGCTCCTGCTGCTGCCGCTGCAGCTGTGCCAGGTGAGCAGCCTGCTCCGCCCTGGCCTGCTCAGCTGCGAGTCTGTCCTGGCGCTGCTGCTCGATCATCTGCTGGAGAAGTGCCGACAGCTCTGACGGCTGTGACACCTGCGCCTCGGACACAGGAGGTGGTGTCGGTGGCGGAGCAGCTGATCCTCCTGCCTCGGCGTCGTGCTGCCTCGGTGAAGGTGGAGGGGGAGGGAAGTACTCCTCGACACTCTCGTCTGTGTCGCTCTCGGACCAGACGTGCTGCAAGTCCTCCCCCTGAGCCTCGGCCTCAGCAAGCCTCTCGTCCTCCCGCTCTAGGTCGGACCAGTCTTCCTCTGACAGACGGGCCCGGACCTGGCGCTCAACTGGACGACCAAGGCGACGGTCTCCAGGAGCAGAGGCACGATAGTGACTGAAGCGAGTCACACTCTCGTCAGCTAGCCGGGCTTGAGCTGTATGTCCCTCAGGCACCACCATAGAGCAAATGTAACTGATCCAGTGCCCGTAGACCATCTGCCTCATCATGCCGATTCCATCTGTAATGACGTCCTCCATCTCGCAGAGAAGTATGTCCACGATATCGAAATCCATCCCGTTCATTATGTAGAACAGGAGGGTCTGCTGCAGGCTCGTGAACCCCTCCAAGTATCCGGACCTCGGCAGGAGCGTGCGGCGCAAGGCGAGGTGCACAATACGCGCAGCTGGGGTCAGGAGAGCTGGAACTCTCGGCTGGTCTGGAGAGAACGAGGGGCCAAACAAAGAGCGGATCTCGTCCAGCTGTGGTGCTACCCCTCCAGTAAGTGGCCTCCTTGGTGGATCTGCCTGCCCATAGACCTTCTCGTGTATGCTCGTGTCATGCAGGTCCAAACCAAGAATATGCCCCAATGTCTGCCTCGAGAGATGGTAGTGCTGACCATTGAACATGAAGGCAATTGACCTCCTGCCCTCTGAGATGTACAGGGTCGCGTAAAAGACACGGACCCACTCTTCCACATACGCACTTCTCTCATAATCCAGTAGCTCCACCAAGCCTTTGTATCTCTCAAAGAAAGGGCGGACCTCAGTCTCCGCTGCCACTGCAAGCTGCCTCCAGTCCAAGTGGTTGTGCTGAAAGAGCTTGTGCCCCCGGCGCTTGTAGGTCTCATAGAGAGACGCCTGGGTGACAGTCCAGAAGCGACTGTCCACAAGAAGCTCTCGGGGCTGTGGGAACCACTCCTCAAGCAGTACACTCCATCTGAGCTTCCGGAGTTGCTTAGCCTTCATCTTCCGGTAGTCCACAAGACGGACTCCTTCACCGACCCGGACGGCCGTGTCCATCTCATGGATGTCCCTCTCAGCCTCCCTGTCCCCACGACGGTCTGCAGCCGTCGGTCTCGGACAAGGAGCAGCCTCGGTGTGACCCCCACGCGTCCGGGCTGAGCGCCGGCGGACGAGGGGCTCAACTGGCTCCTCTTCGGCGTCGGAGTCGTCGACCACGGGAGGCAGCCTTGGACGGGCCTCGCGAATCCTCAGGGAGCCCCCACGGCCGCGCTCACGCTCTTCGGCGGCGCGAGCGGCCATTAGAGCCTTCTTCTCATCATTCGATAGTTTGTGCTTCTTTGCGGCGGGCTCCGCGAGCGCCTTTCCCTTCCCTTTGCGGTCGCGAACCATCTTAGCGACGATGGAGCTCGGGAAAAACTAGCGACGGGAGGTGACCGGAGAAGACGACGTTTGGTGGAGGTGCTTCGACGGAGGGAGGAGCGGTGGCGATGCTTGGATGCGGTGCTTGGAGGCGGCGGTGGCGCTTGGGCGCGGGTGGAGCACGGCGGCGGCGGCGCCTAGGGCGGCGGCGGCGGCGGCTGCCGACGGAGGTGGCGCGGGGGGGTCGCCGGCGGCGGCGGCGCGAGCAGAGGGCGGCGGCGGCGGCCGGCGGCGGCGCTGCAGGCGAGGGAGAGGCGGCGGCGCGAGGGAGAGGCGGCGGCGCGAGCACGGGGGAGCGAGGCGTCGGGGAGAGAGAAAGAGGCGGTGGCGCGGGTGTTTAAATAGTGGGACCCAAACACTAACCGTTATTTAAACACCGGATGGACCGATGATATGTGAAGTGAGCATCGGTCAATTGCCACAGAACGGATATTCAAGGAATGCTGTTGACATCGGATGGACCGACGTTTAGGGTTTTGAACATCGGTCGAATATCACAGTAAGGGTGTTCAACCGAGTGATGTTGACACCGGATGATCCGACGTTAGAGGGAGGTAGACATCGGTTAATTAGATCACAGCTCCAGAAGAGTGAACATCGGATGGACCGATGTTTTCCAGGATGAACGCGTCGGATCATTTGAGGTTCTGACAGAGTTGGGCTTTGAGGATTGAACACCTATTTGACCGATGAGGGATTGACATAGGCATCGGATAATCCGATGACAACAGAACGAAAACATCCCATATATGTCCTTTGACCAAACAAACAATCGACGAGAAACACATGTCTTAGGACTTTTTGGGCAACCCTTTACCCCTCAAGAAGCTAATATGCCAATAGCTTGGCTAGACCTTAACACACATGGAACACCGAGAAAAATGGAGGAAAATATCCAAATAAAATGTAAGGCCCATGCTTTGTGAGGTAGAGTATGAAGACTTCTATCTCTTTGAAGCATGACCCTCTAGGCATTAACGTACCTAACATTTTGTTCTTTCCACCTTATATGAGTTGAGATATTGCATTTCAAACAAGTCTCCTTCTCATGAGGTGGGTTTCCCTTTGTGACAATCTACCGTATGCAATGCCAAACAAATTATAGTGCAAGAGATTAGATGAGTGCAAGTTTATATGGCAGGGATCATGCAAGGCATAAAATAAATCTATCTTGCCAAGTTTGAACCTTCCAAAGGCTTCCTCAGGGAAAACTACTTCTAGCTTGCCCCTATCCTTTGGGAGTTAGACAAGACCTATATGATATGCATCCTTACATGAACATGGCAACTTACATGACGTTAGATGCATCTAGCACATTTAATTCACTTCTAAGTCTAGAAAAGGTTTTCTCATCAAGTGGTTTTGTGAAGATATCCGCCAATTGTTCTTCGGATCTAACACCTTGCAAAGAGATGTCTCCTTTAGCCTCATGATCACGCAAGAAGTGATGGCGAATATCAATGTGCTTAGTGCGGGAGTGTTGAACGGGGTTTCTAGCTATCTTAACTGCACTTTCATTGTCACAAAGGAGAGGCACACAACCAATTTTAATTCCAAAGTCCAAAAGGGTTTGCTTCATATATAGAATTTGGGCACAACATGCACCGGCCGCTATATACTCCGCTTCCGCGGTGGACAAAGCCACGAAATTTTGCTTTTTGCTTGACCAAGATACTAGGGAACGCCCAAGTAAATGGCACCCACCGGAGGTACTCTTGCGATCCACACGGCATCCGGCAAAGTCCGAATCCGAGTATCTCAAGAGATGGAAACTAGCGTTCTTGGGGTACCACAAACCTACACTTGAGGTATGCTTGAGATACCGAAGTATCCTAAAGACCGCCTTCTTGTGCGATTCTTTAGGTGCCGCTTGAAAGCGAGCACACAAGCACACACTAAACATAATATCGGGCCTAGATGCGGTAAGATATAACAATGAGCCAATCAAGGAACGATAATGAGATTGATCAATAGGTTTACCGTCCATGTCCGCGTCGAGATGGCAATTTGTCGCCATTGGAGTGCTTCTTGAGCTACAATCTCCCATCTCAAATTTCTTCAAGAGGTCCTTTGTGTACTTCTCTTGATAGATGAAGGTCCCCTCTTGAAGTTGCTTGATTTGGAATCCAAGAAAGAAGTTGAGCTCTCCAATCATTGACATCTCGAATTCCCTAGACATCATTTTGCCAAACTCATGGCTAAGAGATTTGTTAGTTGAGCCAAAAATGATATCATCGACATAAATTTGACAAATGAATAAATCCCCGTCGATGTGCTTGGTGAAGAGTGTAGTGTCCACCCTCCCGATCTTGAATCCTTGCATGACTAGGAAATCTCTTAGTCGTTCATACCACGCCCTAGGTGCTTGCTTGAGCCCGTAGAGCGCCTTGTGTAACCTATACACATGGTTAGGATTCCTCGGATCTTCAAACCCGGGAGGTTGCTCAACATAAACAAGTTCGTTAATATAGCCATTGAGAAAGGCACTTTTAACATCCATTTGATAAAGCATTATATTGTGATGTGAAGCAAAAGCAAGGAGTATACGAATTGCCTCTAACCGGGCGACCGGAGCGAATGTTTCTCCAAAGTCTAGTCCTTCCACTTGTGAAAAACCCTTGGCCACAAGCCTTGCCTTGTTGCGGACCACGACGCCATTCTCGTCTTGCTTGTTCCGGTATACCCACTTCGTACCGATGACGTTCTTGTCCTTGGGTCGCTCCTCCAATACCCAAACTTCATTGCGGGTGAAGTTGTTGAGTTCTTCTTGCATGGCCATCACCCAATTTGGATCTTGGAGTGCTTCCTCTATATGAGTGGGTTCTACACACGAAACAAAAGAGTAGTGCTCACAAAATGAGGCGACATGGCGGGAACGAGTACTTACGCCCCTTGAAGGACTTCCAATGATTTGGTCCATTGGATGCGCCTTGGAGATGCGTCCATGCCTCATAAGTGGTTGTGAGGCACTTGGCGGTGGTGAAGCTTGTTGTTCCTCTTGTGGTTGGACTTGATCATGGACTTCTTCTTGTTGTTGGTGTTGTGTGGCTTGTGAATCTTGCATTGGCAACGGATCATCTTTTTCTTCTTCATCAACTTGAGGCATCATGGAGGTGTTGATGTTGGAACTTGATGCTCCCCCTTGATCATAGCCCTCTTCAACTTCCGGCTTGATGTCTCCAATGGTCATGTTTTTCATGGCTTCTCGTAGAGGCTCATCATCTATTTCATCATGACCAAAACTCTCCTCTTGGGAGCCATTAGTCTCATCAAACTCAACATCACAACTTTCTTCAACTAGACCGGAGGTTTGGTTGAATACTCGATATGCTTTTGAGTTTGATGCATAACCAAGAAAAATACCAACATCACATCTTCTTTCAAACTTACCGAGCCTTTTCTTGCGGTAGATGTAGCATTTGCACCCAAAGACTCTAAAGTAGGAGATGTTGGGCTTTCTCCCAATGAGGAGCTCATATGGGGTCTTTTGGAGTAGTCGGTGAAGATAGACCCTATTTGCGGCATGGCACGCCGTGTTGATTGCTTCGGCCCAAAACTTCTCCGACGTGCCATAGTCATCAAGCATTGCTCTTGCAAGGGTGATGAGGGTCTTGTTCTTCCTTTCAACGACACCGTTTTGTTGGGGGGTGTATGTGGCCGAAAACTCATGCTTCACTCCTTCACGATCACACCACTCCCCAATGTTGTAGTTCTTGAACTCGGTGCCGTTGTCACTCCGGACTTTGATGATGGGAAGTTGAAATTCCCTTTGAGCACGTTTGGCAAAGGTCTTGAAAACTTCCGGAGTTTCACCCTTGTCACCTAAAAACAAAGTCCAAGCATATCGAGAATAATCGTCAACGATAACAAGACAATAGAAGTTACCACCAAGACTTTGATATGTGGATGGTCCGAAGAGGTCCATGTGGAGTAGTTCAAGCGGCTTGGAGGTTGACACCATTGTCTTCATTGGGTGGTGTGAAGCAACTTGCTTCCCGGCTTGACAAGCACTACAAAGCTTGTTTTTCTCAAACGTGACATCCTTCACGCCGGTTACCATCCCAAGCTTGAACGACTTCTTAAGCTTGCTCATCCCAATGTGAGCAATGCGACGATGCCATAGCCAACCCAAGCTTGTCTTAGTGAAAAGACAAGTGGTCAAGCTAGCATCTTTGTTGGAGAAGTCCACCAAGTAAAGATGTCCATGTCGAAATCCTTTGAAGATTAGTTCTTTGCTTGATTCACTAGTTACTACAACACCATTCTTGTCAAAGGTGCACATTAGTCCAAGATCACATAGTTGTGCAATAGAGAGTAAATTGAAACTAAGTGACTTAACATATAGTACATTAGAAATGGACAAATCATGTGAAATAGCAATTTTACCTAAACCAATTACCTTCCCCTTTGAGTTGTCACCAAAGGTGACTTGTTCATGATTATCGGGGTTCTCTATGGTGGTGAACATACCATCATTGCCGGTCATATGTTGAGTGCACCCGCTATCGAGTACCCAATGTTTTCCTCCGGCTTTGTAGTTCACCTACACACATGAAGTTAGTTTTTGAGTTTAGGCACCCAAGCTAACTTAGGTCCTTGTATGTGTGATACAAGTGATTTTGGGACCCAAAGTTGCTTGGGGAGCTTCCCCTTCATGCCCTTAATGTCTTTGCCGATGAACCTTGCCTTCACCTTGCCACCTACTTTGCTTAAGAGAAAGTGATAATCATGGAAAGTAGATTTGTAGTTAGGAGGCAATTTGGGAGAAGGACGGTTGGGAAGAGGACACTCCCTCGTGTGGTGTCCGGTGACCTCACAATGTTGGCAATAGGACCCAACTTCTTTGATGAAGCTCGTCCTAAGCTCCGGTGAGGGCACCTTTCCTTTGTTGAGCACCGGGAAGGATCCAAGTCCTCTCTTGTTGAAGCCTTTGGCTTGTTGGTAGAGGATTTCCTTGTGCTTGTCCTCTCCCTTGGAAAGTCTCACTACACTAGTGCGGAGACTTTCAATTTCGTCCATCAATTCCTTCTCCCTAAGGCTTGCTTTCAAAGGCAAAGACTTATCCGAAGTGTTAGTGGCATGTGAAATAGTTGATACTTTGCCATCAAGGGTTTCCTTTTTCATGTTTTTCATTTTTAGTTCAATTGCCTCATAAGCAAGGTTAAGCACTTCATGTTTTTGAACCAAGTCATTGTGCTTTCCCAAGAGTGCTTGGTTTGCTAAGTCAAGCTCATGATGATCAAGCTTGATTTGAGCATTTTCCTCCTCGATTTGCTTGACATGTGTTTTGAGCGTGTCATGCTCTTTAAGTATGGTTACATACTTGTCATGCAAATCGAGCTTCGCACTCTCAAGTTTAGCACAAGCTTGTTCAAGTGCTTTAACCTTGCTCTTTTCCCTTTTTATGATGACATGGTATTCATTAATCATAGATGCTAGTTCATCGGGGGAGAGCTCATCATCATCGCTGGAATCGTCACATACCTTAGAGTTACCTTTAGCCATGAGGCACATAGGAGGTGGACGAAGAGGTGAGTTGTCTTTGTCGACGACGGCAAGGCCCGCCAAGTTTTCTTCATCTTCACTCTCTTCATCGCTTGACTCTTCATCCGTGATCCACTCATTTGCCTCGCACATGAAGACTTTTTGAGGCCCTCTTCTCTTCTTTGGAAAGAGCTTGGTTTTCTTACCCTTGTCAAATTTCTTCTTTCCAAAGGTGCGCTTGGGTTTGACCTCTTCTTCATCTTCATCACTTTGTTCTAGCTTTCTATACTTTCCTTTGTGGTTGTCCTTCCTCTTGTCGGGTCTTGGACAATCATATGATATGTGGCCTTGATCACCACAATTGTAGCATGTTTTGTTTTCATCTTTTCTTGGGAGGAAGGCTTTCTTCTTTGGATCAAAGGAGTATCCCTTCTTTGCGATTTTGGAGTTTAGACGTGAGAATTTTCTCATCATCAATGCAAGCTCATCATCGTCATCTTCGCTTGTTGCTTGCTCTTCTTCGCTTGAGCTAGGCTCAACCACTTTCTTTTTCTTGGGAGTTGTCTTCTTGGTTGAAGCCTTGAGAGCAATAGTTTTTGATGATGACTCCTCCATCATTCCTAGTACGCTCATCTCATGAGCGTGTATTTCTCCAATGAGCTCCGAAACTTCAATGTTGTCAAGTGATTCCTTTTGGAGCATGGAGTTGATGATGTTGTACTTAGGCTTGGGAAGGAGCATGAGGATCTTTCGGTTGATAAGTCCCTTGCCAAGAGATGCAATGTCAAGAGCATTAATCTCCTCAATAAGAACATTTAAGCGTGAAAACATTTCATTAACATTTTCATGAGGAAGCATTTTAAATTCATCGTATTTTGCTTTAAGCATGTGATATTTAAGTTCTTTAACACGAGAGGAACCCTCATGAATTTCAATTAAGCATGCCCAAATTTCACAAGCTTTTTCTTTACTAGCTATTCTTGCAAATACATCTTGACTAATGCATTCATAAATGGCATTTCTAGCTTTAGCATCCCATTTTAGTTGATCACCAACATAATTAAGATCTCCAAATCCCGCATGGGTCGCTTCCCAAACTTCGGGAGCAATGGCCTCTAGGTAGGCACGCATGCGTGCTTTCCAATAGGCAAAGTTCTTGCCCTCGAAGATAGGAACCGAACTCCCATTCTTGGCCATTTAAGCTCTCTAGCGGTGAAGCTAGAATGATCCAATGAGCAACAAGGCTTTGATACCAATTGTAAGGATCGAAACGCCCAAGAGGGGGGGTGAATTGGGCTTTCTTTCAAATTTTAAAGCAATTAAGATTAACAACCTAAAGCCCAATTCCCTATGCAATTAAACTATGCAATCAATATAAATTAAAGTTGCGGAATGAAGATTGCATAAGAGTAAAAAGGAAGAGGGATGCAAACGCTCGAGGGACACGGAGTTTATCCCGTGGTTCGGTAAGATCACAAGGATCTTCCTACATCCACGTTGTGGCACCCACCGAAGGGTTTTGCCACTCCCAAGTCACCGAGACAAGGGGCTTCTTCACTATTCTTCTCCGTTCGCCAACCTCGGCAAGGTGGAGCTCAAGCCTTGTACACTTTTGGGATCCTCCGGGCTTCCACAATCCTCTTGGCAAGCTCCGGAAGTTGCACACACCAAGGACACTCCCTTATGGCTCTCACTACACTAGAGACTCCAATCACCAAGAATGGAGGCACCCAAGCAATATCTCTAGCTAGTTCTAGCCTATCTCTTGGTGTACAAATGATGAACAATTGATGTGAAAGTGATTGCTCTATTGCTTGAATGCTCTAGGATGTGTAGAGTATGTCTGGGCTTCAAGTCTCGTCGATTTGACAGGTTGAAGGGGTATAAATAGCCAGCCTCCACGAGATAGCCGTTGGAAAAGTAGGCTGACATCACTTCTCTGCGAACACCGGATGATCCGATGTCTCCCCTTCAGTTATCATCGGTCAAAGCCAAATTAGCTGATGTCACTGTGTCAGATATGACCGTTGTTAGACCGATGTTGATCTGTCTTCTCATCGGATGATCCGGTGGCTCTTCCTCCAGAATTTTGCTTGATCTTGAGGCTCACTGGAGTGATCGACCGATGTGTGTAAGTCTGCACATCGGATGATCCGGTGCTTCACTTGGTCCAATGGTATTGCAATCTGTGATGATGGACCGATGTCACTGAGCCACTCACATCGGATGATCCGGTGAGTGCATTTGTCTGAGGTCTTCTTCTTCAGTTGAACCAACTCGACCGATGCAGTCAACTCCAAGACCATCGGATGATCCGGTGTGTTCAACTTGTTGACTTCGAGTTGTTTTGAGTTGTTCTTTTGGAGTTTTGAACTTGTGACCTCTTTGACATTTGTTTGAAGTGTTGTTTTGATTGTCTTCAAGCATTGAGTGATATCAAGTTAGAGCTCTCACTTCTTGTCTTCATATGATTTGATTTGATCTCATGCGTTGATTTTATATGGGTCTCCAATGTAATTTTGATTTCATTTGATTGAGTGTCATTGAGACCTTGCATTCACAAATTCATTAGTAATATCGAATGGTTGTCATTAATCACCGAAACCGTACCTCATGGGGCCTAGATGCTTTCAGCATCATTCAGAGGCAGAAGCAACATGGGAAAGAGAAGAAACTCTCAAGGCGGATTTCCCTCATCTATTCTCTTAGAACGTCCGAATCTCGAGGGCGAGATTCCTTTTAAGGGGGGTAGAGTTGTAACACCCATATTTTATGTACAAAAATTTGTTCAACCCTTGATCATTGTAGCATGCATTTTTGGGTGAATTTTTTATGTTCAAACGAGTAGCAAACGTTCAAATTTGATTTTGAATTCAAATCAAAAGAAAAGAAATGAAAAAGAAAAAGAATTAAAACCCCTTTTGGGCCAAATCTTTCCCTCTGGCCCAATTTCTTTTTCCTTCCCCGCCGGCCCAGCCGAACCTCCCCTCCCTTCTCTCTCTGCACCGCGGGCCCCACCTGTCGGCGCCTCCCTCTTCCCTCCCTTCTTCTCCCGCGCGCAACCACCACCCCGCGCAACCGCCGCGCCACGACCGACCCCGCGCCCACGTTCTCCCCCCCCCCCCCCTGAATCCACTCTTCTCCGGCGGTTTTCGCACGCGCTCCTCAACCCATCCCCTCTCCGCGCCATAAAGGACCCGGCGCCCCCCATTCCTTCCCCTTCCCCGCGCTCCCGGAGCCCTAGCACCTTCATCGCCAGTGAGCAACCTCTGCGCCCGTGTTCCCGTCGCTGCAGCCCCCTTGCCTCCCATATTCTTGACCTCTCGTGATCACCGCTCCACCAGGAATTCGCCGGACGCGCTTGATCGGGTGGATCGTCACTGCACCGCCGGAATCGCCATGGACCGTCGGTCTCCACCGCCTCACCCCGTCGCAGGCATCCTCTGCTCCACCCCGAGCTCAATCAATCCCTCCGGTGAGTTCCCTCGATCTCCCCCTTCAATTCTATGCGCTTGCATTCGTGGATTAGGCATTGCTTCGTGTTTTCGGGTTAGCTCTGGCGAGCCGCCGCCGTGCGCCGCCGCGCAGGGCGCTGGTGGCGGCCAAGTGTCGACATGGCCTCCTGTGAGCCGTCGGTTAACCCCCCGACGGCTGAGATTAGAACACCATAACGGTTCGACATAATAAAATCTGGGCCCTTCATCTTGGATATAACGGCCCACATTTGAATCTCTTTTCCCGCCGCCAGATTCACACCCAGGCCCCTGCAAACTTAGTTGCTACCCCCTGTGCTTCTCGGTAATTCGAATCTAGCCCCCAGAATTCACAGACTAGCCCCTGAATCCCTAGAAATTGGTTTTAATCATTTAAATAAGCATTCTAACCCCTGTAATTTTGTAGAATCATGTATTCAGACCCTGTACAGTATAGAAAACTATTTAATTAGTCCCTGGACTTTTATTTATTTGCTGAATAGGGTTTTTAAGTGTATTTGAGGTGTAGAAAATAGATAAAAATGGTAATTAAGTGTAGAAATGTTATGAAAAATTGTTATAAACTATTTTATGCTGTGGTTAAATTGTAGTGTTCAGATAAAATATATTTGGTCCATGGAACATTTATTATAAATGTTTTAAAATACATTTTTGCTATAGAAAATTCAATAAAAATGGTTTTATGCTATAATTAAATTCCAAAATTGTAGGAAAAATATAAAATGCATATTTTGGCCATGTTAATTAATAAATACTTCGTAGGGACGCATTAGTATAGGATTTTATGCGTATGTGTGTTGTGATGCATTGTTTTGCGTGCCCTTTACTTATTTAGCTTTATTCTATTCTTGCCATGCTTGGGCATATATCTAGAGTCGTATTACGACCCTAATCTTAACCTCCAAGACCAGGACTTCGACAACACTCAAGTCTTCAACGAAGGCAAGTGCCCTTGACCATTTTGCTCCAGTTCTAGGGATTTAGATAGGTGCATGCTAATTAAATTGATGTCCTACTTCATGTTTACATGCTCTGTTCCATATAATTCCTTGTTACCTGAAATGGGTTGGGAAGTAGATAAGTCATAGTTATGCTTAGCCATGCTTAAACATTGGGATTGGGATTTCATACCATGGTGCTACATTAAACTTTATTGATTACTTGAACTTGTGGTGATTACACAATTGTAGTGGATAGGAATTTGGTGGTTGGTTAATATTGGTATGGTGCAGTTTGCACGAGACCCGGGATTGGGGTTTGTTACCACCGGATTCTAAGGACCGGTTTATGGAGGAAGCCATTAAGCTTTATAGTACCACCACGAGACTGAGATGGGGCAACATGGTCAATTAATTAGGCTTCTCCCGATGAAATGCTAGTGGTTGGATGGTGCGGGGAATGATGCAGGTGATCTGCTCTGGGATCCGCAAGGCTCAAGAGGGGGCTCTGGGGCGGAGGGTTACTCCGAGAATCCCCAGTGGTGGAAACCTTAGAGGGCTAGCACTAGTCGGGAGTACCTTTGTAAAGACCATGTAGTGATCTCCGGGCCACACACCAACGGAAGTGTGAAATGTGGTTGATCACCACGGGCTACATGGAGGTTTACTCAAGTCCACCTGGCAACAGGGGATGGAATCACTGCTTGTGGGGAAAGGGTACACTCTCTGCAGAGATTTGGTAAAACTGTCATGACAGCCGTGCTCACGGACAAGAGCGGCTTGGGGCCAGTTCATAATTAGTCTATGGTTGGGAAATGGTGGTTAACTTTGTTTTAAGTACATTCATTATCATTACTTATGGATTTATTACTTCTTGAATTATGATGTTGGTAATTGAAAGCTAATGTTAGGTTTTAAGCATAGTGCTAAGCCATAATTGGCCTTCCCTTTTGCTTTAGCCATTCATGTCATCTCTTCCCGCACTTCCTGAGTACCCTATGTACTCAAGCGTTTAATTCTCCTTTAGAATATGAAGAGGAAGAAGCGGCACCGGAAGACTTCTACGTCAATCCGGAGGACTTGGTCTAGGCTGGCGACCTCACGCGCAACGGCTGCCTGTGGAGTTGGAGCTGCTCTCATCTATTAGTCTTCTGCTATAGTTTGGACTTGTTGAACTTTGTAGTTGATGTAAATATTTATAGTGTGTATTTGTAGACCTACGGGTCGTACTGTAAGACTATTTATGTATTCGAACATGGCAATGTATGATATTTCACTTTCGTCGACGCATGTACGATTCAACTGATCCTAGCGTACATGTGATTAGCGTCTGTTCATCTTTATGATGACCGGGCGTAACATGTACACGCGTCAGAATTGCTGCTAACAAGCGGCGCTGATTTGTTTTGCTGCTAATGAAACTACTCAGTCTGGAACTTTGATATGATGTACACACGTCATAATTGCTGCAAATATGAAAGTCTCGTTTTTGTCTGTTTTTGACCCGTGGTTTTGCCTGTTAGCTTCTAAATGACATGACATTTTTTCTTACTAGACTTGCTAAAAATAATAGAAGATAGAATAGAGTGAATACGATATCATAAGGAAACTTTATCTGGAGATAATGTTTAAAAGAGGGAAAGGATTCCACTTCTCATTTTATTTCAACACACACAAAAAAAGGACCTTCATGTGAGAAGGATATTAATCGAAGTGGCCGCAGGTAGCTTTGCCCTGAAGCCAAAGCCAACGGATTATCAGATAATAAAGTGTGTAATATTTGGCTTTGGAATATTGGGAAAGTGGAACAAAAATGGCCTCTTCCTTTGCCAATTTGCCTTTCCATTGCATTTTTTCACGGTGAAAACTGATACATGAATGCTAACGGTAACAGTTCTGACACAATTTAGACCCAATCTGCAATGAAGTGACTTCCAAATCCCAGACTGAAATTTTTCACGCCACACCTAGCAATCGATGATTCAGCTACTCTAGAGTCTAGACCCGTATATCGATGAAGGGGATATTTGGTTTGGAGCTACAATTTGCCACATTTTATCACATCTAAAGTTAGTCAAGTTTGATCACCTTAACCATGTGTTTGGTTCATAACCACAATTGTGGTAAGATTCATTGCCACCCAATTGGGTCCCACATGTCAAAGTCTCAAAAAAGTGTGACAAGATTCATTTAGACTTGCCAAGTTGTGGCTGAAAATTTGAGCACCTAACCTCAGTCAAGTTAGGCAAAAAATTTGTGACAAATTATGGCAATCTTAGTATATAAACCAAACAGCCCCGAAGTATTCACTCTCTGCGTTCAGCTGGACCTTGACCCTTCTGGAGACGGAGCTATTGAGCAACGGGTGGCTGACGGTGATCTGGTACTCACCGTGCGGGAGCCCGGCCTCGAAGTAGCCTTGCGCGTCTGTGGTGGCGCTCCGCGGCGTCACCCGCCACTCGGCGATGAGCCGGTCGACGACGTCCCCCAGCGGCAGGTTGTGGAAGTTGTCGTCGGTGAGGCACATGACGTAGCACCCCTCGGGATGCCACGCCGACCAGAGCACGATACCCTGCACTGCCGGGTGCGCGTACGCCTCCCTCAGCACCTCCTCCAGGTGCTCTGCCTGCGACGAGCTGGCGGCTATATCGACCTCGGTGAGCCAGACGGGGATGCCGGCATGCGCGAGGGTGTCCAGCGCGGCGCGCATGTAGGGGATGTTGGGGTTGGTGAAGTGGCCCTCGAGCCCGATGGCCATGCCAGCGCCGTTCTCCGGGTAGGCGGCGATGATATCCCGCAGCCGCTGCAGGTACCTGTCCGGCAGCGCGGCCATGTCGCCCGGCTGCTCCAGCGTGTTGTGCTCGTTCATGAACATGAGCGCGGAGCCGGCGTCTAGCAGCCGCGCGGCGGCGTAGAACGCCGTGGACGCGTCCCACCCGAACCGGCCCTCGTAGAAGTTGAAGTGCAGGTTCTCGTTCACCACGTCCCACCCGATGACCTGCCACGCGTACCGCGACACGACGGACCGGATCCGGCGCGACGTCGCCGCCAGCAGCCAGCAGCTCCGGGTACGGCAGCGACTGCACCCACGCGGGTTGCTGGCTTGGCTGGTCCCAGAACACGTTGTGCCCGCGCACCGTGATGCCGTGGGCCTTGGCGAACGCCAACATCGCGTCTGCGACGGAGTAGTCCTCGCGGCCAGGGGCCGGTTCCGTGCTGTATCACTTCATCTCGTTCTCTAAGGTGGCCACCGCGAAGCGGGACGTGAACCACGCCTGGTAGTCCGTGTTGGTCAGGATGTACTTGCTCACCGTCGCGCCCAGTGGGAAGGCGGTCCGGACGGCGTCCAGGGACACCGCGGCGCCGGCGAGCGGGTTCCCGGAGGATTCGGTCGCCTGAAGCCTCACCGTCTTCTTCTGCGCCAGGGTGGTGGACTCGACGCGGTGCGCCGTCCACTCGTCCTTGGTGAACGGATTCAGCGAGACGTTATCCACCCACAGGTCCACCGTCGCGTTGCTCTGTGTACACGAGTGTTGTTAATTACTCCCTCCGTCTCCATGAACTTGTCGCTTTGTAGTTCAAAAATGAACTACAAAGCGACAAGTTCATGGGGACGGAGGGAGTATGTTGTGTCTCCACTAACTACTTCGTGCGAAATTCAATTCGGTCGTCTATTTCTATGAACAAATGAAGCTTTTATCAATTCGTACCTCGAAGTAGAGCTCGGCGCGCCCCCGCGACGTGGCGGTGAACCCTCCCTTGAGCATGGACCAGCAGCCGGCCTTGGTGACGACCCCGCCAACATGAACGAAGTAGTCGGCGGTCTTGACGACCGCCCGCACGTCAGCGATTCCGTCACTCACCTGCAACCACGCTGCAAGCACACGATGGAGCTCATCAGTTGCTTCACTCCCAACAAAATTGAGGAGGCCACGCATGGGGCACCCTGAGCGATGGATCGTACCGGAGAGGGTGTAGTGCATGTTGTTCTGCAGGTACACCTTCTGGCTGACGCTCTGGAACGCCTGCGTCCGGTTCACCGCCACGGCGAACACGTTGCCCGTCGTCAACACGCTCTTGGCGACGCTGCTGTACCTGAATACCGACCAGCCCTGGAGGCCGCCGTACTGAGGCTGCAGCGGCTCCGGCAAACACTGCAAACATGTCCTTGAATCAGAATGCAATAGTGGTCAAATTAAGTCAGGCAGGCGGTGTTCTTCTCATACATACACATTGCTGCCCCATTATTTGCTCTCAGGCAGTGTTGGGGCAAGAAATATAAAGCAGAAATAAGCTACAGGAAGCAATTTTATCTAGTATAACAATTGAAGATTGTCATACAAATGAAAACAAAAACTTGTCCCAAACACTTTTGTATAGGTTTCGCAAGAATTAATCAGGTCACAGTGAGATCAGTGCGTTCAAGCTAGTTTCTGGAATTCATTTAATAATTTCCTGTGTAAATTATAATAAATCATTACTCAACAATTATAATATCCAATTTTACTGCCACATGTATTCAACTTTACTACTTTATTCTAGACTAACACTGAACTCTTGGGTCGGGAAAAAAAAAGAGGCACCGGTCAAATTTTCCTCTGATGTTGCTAACCAATATAAAGAGCATAGACTCAACTCTGAGTTGCATTTCGTGCTTCAAGATATTTGAATTCCAATCCACAAGATGAAGCAGAGACGCAGAGTAAGCACAAAGAAAAACGAACCCACAAGTGAATGCATTTCACAACAAAGAGCACATGCATTGGCTGGAATTCATATGTCCAAATCATCATCTGGGTCTTCATCTGAGTCAGGTTGCTCATCATCTGAGTCACGAATGTAATGTATTTCACCCTTTGCAGTTCCAGATTTGGTAGTTTCAATTTCATCCACGAGGGTCAGTGCTGCTAAGTTGGGATCTTGTTGAACATCAGGCAGGGATCGACGACCATCATATATGCGAATAGGTTCCCCTTTTCCTGAGAAATATGTGGAAATGTTAGTTTCACATGCACCATCAGTGCACCTCCCATAGTCAAAATGCAACCGCTGACACCTTCAATTAATGCTACATGGAAAATAACTCAAGTTCACAAATTACCTTGATGTTCAAAAGGAAGAACAACATTTGCTCTGTCGCTGCGCTCCTTTTCTGATAGCTCAAGATTGAATTGAACCTGTTGAACCAATATCACAGTTCAAAATAAACATTTGTACAGTAGGCCAAAACAATAACTAATGTACAACAAAAACTTGAACAAAGTTAATGTATAAGTGGTACTGAACAGTATTCCCCCCGTCTCCAAATATACTGCATCCCAAAATACTTGTCACTCTTTAGTTCAAAAATGAACTAGAGAGTGACAAGTATTTTGTGATGGAGGAAGTATAATTAGTTCTCAAAACGTCATAGATTTGGGGAGGGAGGGAGGGAGGGAGGGAGGGAATATCTAATTGTGGCAGTGCAGGAACTAACCTTAGGCAGTAGACTTTGGTTCACTTCTGTACTTACAGATGAAGCAGAAACAAATTTGACATCATTTCCTTCAACGTGTATTTCCTCATACTGCAAAGGTAGGGATTGTACCAAGCATCAACTACAATATTTAAGGCATGACATTCAGGGAATTCAAAACTTAACAACAAAGTGAACCGGAGCCTTACAAAGTGCTTCACTCGTCCATTTCGTCGCTTCAGACGGAAAATAAATTTTGCTTTTGTATAATTTTGCTCAAGGAAAGACATGGTTCCAGGACTATCTCGATATGCAGGATCCAGAAGGGCTGGCGCCACACAAGCAACCATGGTAGAAAGACAGTCAAATGCTCGGGGCACCTTAGGTTCATGGAGATCTGAATGCACTAACCAAAAGATTGATGATACTTGATCTGCAATACAAGAATAATTTAAATTAAGGCACTTTACTGATAACTTGGTGTCATTTACTCTTTCATGAAAAATTACGGCTACTATAGCACCGGAAATTCTGTTCAGCTACACATGAATATTACTTCCTTGTTTGTGAATTCATGTTGTTGCGGCCAGACAATTATATTGGAAAACAACTAGTGATGATGGTCCGAACGTCTTCATTTCAAATACAGAGGGAGTTCACTATTGTACGCAAGAAAGATAGAACAAATGAAAAAAAAAGAATACCATGGCTTTGAAGATTACTAAGAAGGCCAGAAATCGATGGCACCGATGCATGCCTTAACATAGAACTAATCTGAAATAACAGAAATGATGTTTGGTGTTAAGCATCAAAAGAAAATAAAGGTATTATACAAGTGCATTGAACTTTCAATGCGGCTTATATGAAGTAATCAAACGAGGCTTTGCTTCCAAGGTAAAGAACCACAACTAAAATAAATAGTGTAATACTTGTGAATATACAGCTCATGTGGTTTCGAGACGATGCTTAAGTTGATACTTGATACCTTCGTATATGCTATGGCAATTAAAATCTTTGAATGATTTGATAAGTGATTTCCAATAATTAAATCCCTGAAGATTATGTGTTCTTTTTTACTTTTCTCTCGTGCTTCCAGAATGGCAAACTAAACTTCGGTCACCATGTCAAGACAGTTCCATAGTTGACTAAACGTGGATGTTAAAGACAATCTTCAAAAGAAGACAGCTACTGATGTGCAATCAATTCTGCAATCATGCGCTCTCAACCTTTAGATTCTCATCCTACAGTAAGTGCACTTTTACACATAAATCCCTCCACCAACCTGTGGGTAGATGGAGGGATTTATGTTAAAAGTGTAGTTAGCGTAAGATGAGAATCTAAAGGCCGTGAGCGCATGATTGCAGGATTGCACCAAATGTAAGATTGCACAACAGTCGTTGTCTCAAAAGAATAACAGTTATCTCTTAGCACCAAGTGTTTGTTTCAACCCACAAAAAGAAGTTAATGGAGGAGTACTCCGTTCTTACCGAGTCAACAGCAATAGAATAATACTTTTTGCCTTCTCCTTGAAACCCTGGTACCCATAGCATAAAAAGGTAGGCGTAGTAAGCAAAGGAACATTAAAAAGTTGAAAATGCTATATTGTGGATAATACCTCCTCCAAGTTCAGTAGTGGAGTTCATTAACATTTTAACATCATTCACATTTCTGAAAACTGTAATATTCTCTCTGTTTGTTGAGAACTGCTTTCTATTGCTCACTACATGCGGCTGATTTTGAATCTTCTGCTTCCAAACAAGGGGGTCTGAATAGCAATCTAAGATCTGAACACTGTTCAATGCATGTAAAAATTCTTAATTCACATTATTTACCAATATCAATATACTCTAATCTAACAGACAATTTGATATTAAAGCGAGTATCATAAGCTTGAACATTTATGAATCGCTGCAAATGGCAGGCCAAACTACAAATCAATCCATCAACTTGCATAGAAAAAGAAGATTGTATAAATATTTATGAGCTGTGCCACAGTTACATTTGGTATGTTCCCCACCAAAAGAATCTCGAGTCTTACTTTGCACAGTCTGAGGTACCAATTGTTCAAGTTGCTACGGTAATCAAGACAAGTACAATATAAAAACGATAGCGACTTTTAAAGTATAAATATATATCTACGTAAGCTTGCTGTCCAGAAAATTAGGATATAAGCATCAACCTATCTAGTATCTATGCTGATAAAAAGGAGGTTCTGAATTTGCAATCCATCTGTAAAGTGCCATTTCTGCTCCAACATTTTTTTCCAATGAAAAAAAAATGATGAATAGGAGATTCAAAGCAGAGACGGATTGCACACAAATGTCCACGTCCCTGAAACATTTCCCTAGTCTGAAACATTTGCTGACCCGGCCACGTCCAGTTAACACCTTTTAATTGTTGAAATGGTTCTGTGAGATCATACCATCGGTCCAAAGCATTTGTGTCAAGGCCGCGACGGCGCATGAAATCCAGGTAAACCTCTGGGCTCCGATCAAACGCCACAATCACCAGTCCCCTGCACCACCAAAGGTTGATAATCAAACCAGTTCACATAACCAGCCGAATGAACCCATACAAGCCCAAAACCACAATACGGCGAAGAGCCTAACAATACCTGGCCTGCGCCTTCCCTGCGGCCACCTGAGAGGCGAAAGCGGCCGCGATGTGGAGCATCGCGCCGGCGGCGAGCGGGCATGTCACGGCCGCTACCTGTGAGTGGAGTGTGTTGAGTGGTGTGGGCCGGTGGGCCGTGTATTGTAAGGGCCGGTGGGCTGGAAGTGCGGGATAGCCCGTTGTAAGGGTATACCAGACGGGTGGGACCCAATGGACAGGAAGGAACAGAAAAATAGAATCGATCTCATCTTGCTCTCTCCCGAGCTCGTAGCTCCGGCGATCTCGTCGATCCGCTCCGGCGGTGTCTCTGTCGTGCGCTCACGCCGTCGGTCCGGCGAGCCGGCGGCCACGGGACATAACAGGACAACTCTGCAGGGAGCCCTCCATGGCCAGCGCCGGCGCGTGCTAGCCGACGAGGCACCTTACGGCCGCCTCCGCCATCTCCGCTACTGTCGCCGCCGCCGGCACCCCTAGAGCTTAAACCCTAGTTCGCGGAAGGGCCCAAAGTGACTCGCCAAACTCCCGAAGCCTGGAGTAGCGAGGGGCCCAGCTGTCAGCGGGACAATAGCGCCCCTCAACGGTGTCCGATAATAGTCAAGGCGAACTCTTTTGACCCTCCTCGAAAGCTCTATTCACCTCCTGCTCCACTGCTCGTTCGTTTCCGGGCTTCTACGCTGTCGCCAGCGCGGGGAAGGGAAGGAGGAGAGATGAAGGCGTGTGCGAAGGCGGCGGGGGAGAGGCTCCCCCTGGTTCGTCCTCTCACCGGACCGCCGCTGACTCGGAGGTATTGATGCGCTCCAATTCGTCTTTGCTTCAACCCCAATTGAGGCGCTTGTTTTTCGCTCTCTTTCACATTCTAAATAGATTCAGTTAGTCCATGTATGGAACCGCCTGTTTTGTTATGTATATTACCGGATTTGTCATGTGTTCAATTCCTTTGAGTTCTGCTTGCACCCATGAGCTAATTATAACAGAGTTGGTCTGTTACATCGTTTGAGGGTGGCCTGACCTCAACGATTACTATGTTTTCTTACTCTATATTTTCTTTTCTCCTGGAATATCAGTAGAAAATGCATATTAGCATGAAATTTTGTACGACCCTTGCTCTTTTATTCGATGTAAACAACTCAGTTTTTTATTTATCACTGAATCTGGATAATACTGCTGTTTGCCAGTAGTATGTTTTGATGATCGTGTCAGTACTGACTTTATATTTCTATTAATAAATGCATCTGTGTAGTACTGTGTAATGTCTGCTTTAATCATAAAAAACCAAGACCATCAGTATTGTTCTTGGTTTGCTAGAGGAATCACACTGTCAGATTATGTTAAGAAGACTGAAGCATAGAAAATTTCATTCTAGGTTCACCAAATTTTATGGTGTGCATCTTACTAATATCCTTTCAATCTAACTTGATTACTTGATACTTTCTGTGTATAGCCGTATTTTGTTTGCTATTTATGCAGATATTTTTAGCGCATATGAAAACTGGGTGTTTCTTTTTTGAAACGTTATGGACGTTTCATTTAGGTTACTTACTAACACAGTTGTTTTGTTCAGCTTTATTAAGCTAAATAGATTATCTTCTCAACATGAGACAAGGTATGTAGTGTCCTGCTCAGTTAGGCTCTCCGAAAACATGGTGCACAGAGTAGGAGCTGGTGCAGAAATCATTTTCCCAGCAACAAATGATCATGTAGCGAAAGCAACAGATGCAATCAGCAGAGGGCAAGTAATCGCAGTGCCCACTGATACAATATATGGGTTCACTTGTGATGCCTGGTTAGTATTCTCTTCATTCCTCCTATGCTAGGAATTTTAGTTTGTTGTTGTTTTCTTTGTCTAGCTTTGTTCATGTTGACTCGAAATCAGCATGCACTGCAGTGATGCAATTAGATTCCATAGCCTATAGATCTGAAAGTGCTTTCATATTACTCTGAAACCAAGTTATGAGGAATCTAATACATTACAGAAATCTTCTATTTTTTACTCTTGAATCTTAATTTTATAAAATTGTTTTCACCCTCTCAACATAATAATTTCAATTAGTAAAACACTCTCTTTTATTAAAGGTTCCTCTCAAATCATTTGAATCATACAGTTTACAAGCATCCCGACACTAGAGTATGGACAAAATGGATGAAATAACATGCTCACATGTGTAATACACCTGCTGGTATGAAAGTAAATTATTCATTCTATTCAGACTAGAATAAAACGAACAAAATTTGTGTGACATAGATAAAGGCCTAAACAACAGTTGAACTAACTTTTTTACTGCATTTATATTTTTTATTAATTCATTGTTCACTAAAAAAGATGTTCTCTAACAGTTCTCCAAGCGCAGTTAATCTTATATATGAGATAAAAGGGCGCATACAAACACGACCTCTAGCAATCTGTGTTGCTAATGTCTCAGACATATCACGTTATGCTTTAGTGGATCACTTGCCCCATGGCTTGCTTGACAGTCTACTTCTGGGTCATGTCACTGTTGTTCTAAAACGAGGTGCGGGTGCTACACCTTTTTCGAGTTTTATCTATGCTTTTCTTGAAAACGTTTTGGTTATTGAACATATTTTTTTAATTTAGGTGAAAACGGCATATTAAAGAGGTCACTTAATCCTGGCTTGGAAAGTATTGGAGTCCGTGTGCCAGATTTGGATTTCATACGATCAATTGCCCGTGATGCTCGGAGTGCGCTTGCGCTTACTAGTGCCAACTTAAGTGGACGGCCCAGCAGTGTCAGTGTCAAAGATTTTGAGGATTTATGGCCACATTGTTCATACGTTTTTGATGGTGGAATACTTCCTTCTGGACGTGCTGGTTCAACAATTGTTGACCTTATAACACCAGGAGTCTACAAGATATTGAGAGATGGAAGGTAAGCTATAGTAGCAATATTAATGTCTCAAAAAATTTCAATGAAATTCTTTTTTGACAATATTTTTATGTGACGACTTTGACACCAAATGCACATTTGCAGTTCTAGGGCGAAAACAACTGTCGTGCTAGATAAGTTTGGCTTTGTTGAAGCTTTATGATAATCTGGTGCTTGATAAAGTGGCAGGATTAAAGTGTATATTTCTTAATGATCTTGTTTTGTTGATGATGTCTCAGATGACATGCTGTTATTTGTTCCTATTTGAACTTATTGTGATGATACATTAAATAGAATAATAGAATGGTGTTATTCAAGTCGGGAGGGGGGCGAGTTCTTAAAATATTCCTTAATTTCTAAGCACCACCTTGCGGCGGCCATGTTTCGTCATGTTTCATTTGCACGGGAGAAATTGATGGGTTCAGGTGGCACAAGCCCATTGGTCGCGAGCAGATAGGACCCAGATGTGCTAGGACAGCCAATCATGTGCCTAACGTTCTGACCTAATCCCAATCACAATCCCAGTAGCAGATGATTTGCGGCCACATCGGTAGATAAGGATAACAAGATATAATAACTTATAATTTCTACTTCGGTTGTTAGCAACTCTAGGTGCAATGGTAGAGATATTTATCGCTATATCTCCTGAGGGAAGGGGCGAGCGGTGGGTGCAGGACAAGCAGGAATATCTCCAACCCCCCGGGGGCCACGTCTCTCTCCATATCGAGCCGCGGAGGTCATCGTAAAGATCTGAATTCAACTCTGCTGTTCGGTCCAAAGCCCACAGGGATGAGGAATGGGGCTCAAAATGAATCATGATGGATTGGGCCGAATTATGATTGTGGTGGCTCTAAGCTAATCGCATTTCACTGCTGCTGCTAGTAACTTGAAGTTATAAAACTGAACCAAACCAGTATTTTTTTTAAAATACTGAACAGCCTGGACCGAAAGTCTTCCCCATTTGCTTCGCGCGCCACTACACTCCAATGCCACTGGTGTGCCAGCCTCCGCTGCCGCGGCACTATATCCTCTACCGCACCGGCGTGTTCCACACCATCGCTGTCACCCGGGCGCAATATACCTCGTCTCCTTCCTTTCACTATCACACCACAACGCTCCTCCAAACACGCAGCAGGTGATACAACGCTGCCGGATGCTGGGACATCACTTCAATTCTAGGATCAAATGAACAAGACACTACAACAAGATTAACCTCAATCTCAACATTTCACTTCGCTGCTGTTGTTCGTGCAACCGCAGGAGAACTACTCCCTCCGCCCCGGAAAGTTTGTCGCTTTGTAGTTCATTTTTAAACTACAAAGCGACAAACTTTTCAGAATAGAGGGAGTACCAGTCATCGGTAGTATACTGAATTAGAGGACAAATTTATTTTTCATGCGGCATGCACTATGTATATGAGCACTATATAGCAATACCCTATATTGATTGCCTCTAGTGTACAAATCTTTACATCCGCTATTTGATAGAGATCTATTTGATCACTACAAAAAGAATTGGTGAATTCTCACCCTATTGTATCAAACTATATAAAGATTAAAGAACTGGAGTATGCAGGTAAATATGGACTCTGGAGTTTTGAAACTGCAGGTCATTGTCCTCATAGTGAACCCAGTAGCATACGGACTGATGCCAACTCGGTAGGCAGCGGACAGATGAAGCCTGATGTCCAGGCTCCATACCGTTTGCCTCTCAACTTGTTCCCAACTTCCTTCAGACTGGACCAGGCGGCCAGGCCCAGTGTTGTGTTTGTAACGGTGAGTTTTGACAATGAAGATGCAACAGTTAAGTAAAAAAAAATGATGCCTACATGGACTATGATCAGCTGGTGTTGTCATTTGTTTGGAAAACCTGAGAAGCAATCCCTTTATCAGTATATTCTGTCTGTTCAGGGATGCTCTCAGAAGCCTCGGTGAGTCCTTGAGTGTTTTCCCCCAATGACCCACGGGTATGATCAATCTTAATAGTCTCAGAATCATCAGTTATCACAGTAGTTGCATGGTCCTGTCCACTAGCCCTGCTTTTCAAAGCCTCACCAGGTGGGCTTTCGACTGGGTGAGAGATCAGTACAAGAGAATTGGAATTAACTTGGACACTAGATTCCGCTGCATCATCATCAGGATTTTCATGACTTCCGGAATTTCTCTCTATGAGGTTACCATCTTCGTCAGAGTATGATATACCAAGTTTCTGTGCTTGAGTCAATCCTGGACATACTCCCTAACAAAAAGATTGATTGCAATTAGTGAAGTAGAAACAGAGCCTGATAAGAGGATATTTTTAACAAACCTAGCAACACCCAGAATAGTACTAGAAACAAGAAAACATGCATTCTTGTTTACCTAGCTAACAAAAAGTCCCATATTGATACAGAAAGCATGATGTTTATACTCTTTGCATTAATATAATCTCCTCTTCCTAACTCAGTGAAGGATTTATAAGACTGTGATCCTAATATGATTCTGTCCCATGGAAATCATCAACAAACTTGCAGTGGTAGGGACCAAGAAAAAGTGTAGTTCAGAGGATGAGAATACCTTGATATAGCTCCGTGATGTAAAAGAATTATCAGAGACTGAAAATTGACTGGAAAGGGTTCTACTATCATCAGGCTGAGTATAGTTTGCATTTTTATGCTTAGTAGAACTTGCACTGGCACCGTACCCATGGCCTGCACTGCCATTACAGAATGCTCCAAAATATGAGCAATGCTCATTAACCAAGGCTATCTCAGGAGTAACAGGTAACAGATGGCCTTCTGTACTAAATATGTATCTGCAGAGTAGATGATATGCAGTAAGTAGGAGTGTTAAGCTTGGATAAACAAGTGAATTTACCAAATCTACTATGGTATCAATACTTACTTGTATGGCCCATTTTCAACAATGTTATCAGGGCCTGCAGCCAAATCAAAAAGAAGCCAGAGATATTTGATCTGGAATTCGTTGATAGTTAGGTTTGACTAGTAGAGGATACATCAAGGGCAAGGCAAAATAGCGCACATAAAATTTAGCAGGTATGTAATAAGTGATTGCAGTAAATGCCAAAGCTTATCTATTCAGTATTCACAAATACTACATTAAATATGAGATTTTTAGAAATGTCACCATGAAAACAATGAGTAATTAACATTTACGGAAGGACCTTTATGAAATATGATGAAAACCCAAAACTAGTATGTCATACATTTTAAAATATTAAATGATTGGTGTGGAGTTCATCAGTAGATGCTCGCAAGGTCACTGACACTGACGCGAAAAAACATAGCGGGCTACCACTGCAACAAGAAAGGAAAAACTAGTACATTTTGCTATGAGATACTCACTGTTTCGGCAAGGAAAAAACTCTCCATGTGGTCATCCTGTTTGTGTGTTTCCACATCTGATATGTGGCAGTAGCCACAGGGACATTTGGCACCATATTGGAGACTTGCTAGTATGTCCCTCCCAGCATCAATATACCTGTGATTAGTGTTGTGTCAATTACAAGTATTGGATCCATGAGTGAAACTATATATTGCTCTTTCCCTTAAAAATATATATTGCTTTTGTAACAAAAAAAATTTGAACGGTTCAACCATCAGTACTACCAAAGAAACTCCTCAGAATTCTCAGTTGACATAAACTGACAAATAACAATTGAAAGAACTGGCGTTGCAGTGCAAGTGACAGTAATCAGTTACTTATGTCCAGCGTTTTTGAGGCGCCGCCTAGGTGTCCAGTCGCTCCGGTAGGGACGCCAAGCTTGCTCGCCTCGCCTGGAGTGACCTAGGCGCCCGCCTGAGACGACAAGGCGTCCATGGACGCGCCTAGGCGTTCGGTTAAGGCGTCCGCACAAGTGCCAGCCGTCGGGATGGGCCAGGCAGAGGCAAGCGAGGAGGAGAGGCGAGGCGAGGCGAGGCAGGGGGCGCTGCAGCTTGAAGAAGAAGCACCAAAGGGAGGGGAGACGAAGCATCACTGTACCGCGGAAAGAAGAGTGTGGCACCCCTCTCTCTCCCATGCTCCGGCGCCCCTCTCTCTTCCCTGCTGCGGCACCCCTCTCCCTCTCCTGCTGCGACTCTGCCTTCCTCGCCTGGAGCTCGCCTAGGCGCCTAGGAGTCCAGGCGAGGATTGAAAACACTGCTTATGTCCTAACAGGACAGCAAATAGTTCTTGTTCTTTAAGAAAATTACACCAAAACTCCCTAAGTATCAGGTCAAGCGCTTGAGAAAATTTTACTTTTTCTTTTAGCAGCAAGTAACCTAATAAATTCAAACGTTTACATGGAATAAAAAAATATCTTCACCTTGTAAAGAGACACACCTATGATCTCTCGTAGCCTTGAACAGCCAATATGTGCTTTCAATCAACTCAGGCCGCAGTGGATAACTCCTTTGTCCATTCTAAAACATCAGAATGGTGATCAATGCAAGCATGAAGAAGTCAAAGTTCCCTTCACTAAAAACTGTAAGGACTTGCAGCCCCCAAAGTTTTTGGGCAACAGAATTTATTTCATTACCTGAACAGAGGACGTGGCAAGATTAAACCCTTCTGGGGTGAACCCATATTTTTTCCAGACACTGAAGAAGGCAGCATGTGTCCGAATAGCAGGATCAACATCTCCAGCTAAAACCTTGAATCTAAGTAGCATAAGCAATCATCTAAAATATATGCTGTAGAGCTGTAATAGATCTTTCTGGTACATGAGTAATCCAACCTGAAGTCCTGGCCAGAATGCCTGCAGACTATTGAATAGTGGCCAAACAGTAGCACCTGAATTCATATTCACCTCCACATACCTGGTTTCAAATTCAATTTTTTTAATTTAAAATTGAAAGTAACTTGGAAAAAAAAACATGCATACTTTTGCTACCCATCATCATGGAGTTACAAAAAAAAAAGTATATGTAACTGCAGGGACACACCGGTTGTATGTCATAGAGATAAAGACAAATCAACTTGGTTCATAGTAGTTTGTTGACTTGTTCATGATTTATTGTTTTATGAGTATTACCTTCGCAATATCCATTTCTAACTTCCTACCACTAAGCAAAAGTCCTTGCAAAAGATAAATATCCTCAAAATGGTATATCAACTGTAAATAAACATTATATAGAAAAGAAGTTTTACCAAGGATCATGATGGAGGTAGTGCATGGCAGCCTTGTAAGCCTCTCGAAATACGTATAAGTATTCTTCGTCTCCAAACAATAAATATGCCTGTTTGCACACAAATATTTTTTAGATCACGTATTAACAAATGAAAGGCCAATAAGAAGAGAACTAACTATTTGATGAGCCTAGTTTTGCTCACGCTCTACAAAAGGAAAAATAACTATAGACCAACTTCTCCAAGCAAATTACTTGTTCAAGGACACACTGTGCTAAGTGCAACTATCATAGTGATTACTTAAACAAATTTTGGCCATAATATGGATCTCTCGGGCGAAGTCCAATGATTTCCTCTGAAATACACCGCAAGGCTTGAGGAGACATTGTAATTACTAGTTTTTTGTCACACTTCAAATTATTATATATCCACGATTTACTATTACTGAGTCTGAGAATACAAATACGAACATCAAAGTGATAGCTTCCTTACCTTTAGAAGATATTCATAAAATGAATCAATGCTTGTGCCAATTCCCGCATCCTGCAATGCGAAGAACTCTCACTAATAAAATTTCATATGTATCGTGTCAATAAATATCACAGCACTACAGCAGGGAACTCCGCACTATTCAACTCACAAAGGAAGAAAAATGGACCTCTATGACTCTTCAAGTCCACCGAGGTTCTACCTTACATGTCAACTCAATAAAAAGAGCTAATATTTGCTGTGTTCTTATGATTATATATCCCTACACTGTTGCATGTCTTCACAAGTGTCATGAGGAAGTTCATAATCGACAAATGGATTTGAAATATCAGCAAGAAGATGCTAGCAATACACCATGTGTAGTTTAAATCTATTGCTGATAGGGCAAAGTTTAATACCTTCTGTGTCCATTCACCCGTAAAGACATTTATATGGGCACCAACAAGGTTCAGTTTTGATCTGCGTGCCCATATCCCACGTACTGAGTTTTTTGTAACTCGCTCAAAAACTGTCATGACAAGCGATTCAGAAAACAACAATACAAAAGAAAAAAATTAAGTAGCAATATCCCTGTTCAGGATCCTACTGTATAGTACTATTGTATACTAAAGATTGGGGGAGGGGAGATAGAAGGGTCTACGAGAGCAAAACAACAACAACAAAAGATAAAATAAAATAAAAGCATAATTAAAGCATGATTTTTGTGCCGAATTCAGTTAATACGGCAGGAATTTCATTTAATTGCAGGATAGCTATCAGTCATTTAGAAAATGGTACAATGAAACTACTTTAATAAAAAGTACAACAAAGATTTGTATCGCTAATACTCACCTGCATTATTAGTTAATCGACTCAAGACACCAAACTCTAGTGTCAAAGTACCACCACCAGCTGTTGATGTTATCTGGAGAAATATCAAGAATGTAAGCACCAATTTCAGGACTGCTTATGCCGCTTAATAGCCAAGGTACTTTTTTCTGAAATTGCAAAATACTCCTTGTACTGTGTGACCTAACCAAGCATGATTTTGGAGAATTATATAAGACTATATTGATGCTTTTTGAGACCACCATAAGAAAATAAAGAAATAATAGACATGCTAATACATGTCATAGATACAGTATTTTGTAATTCCAGCAGAATGTTTCAAGGTTCTACATCATTAACGGGTGCAAGAACAAAAAAGGAGAGAGAGAAGCTTTGCCTTGCTTTCATTTTCGTCAATACCGTACAATAAATTGACAGATCCAAATGGAATCCCTGACATGAGAACCACATTTGTCAGATATATCATAAAAACTACAAAGACAACATGATGTCGAAAAGTGACAAAGTTATTTTAAATAAAAAATGATTGCAAGTGCTGAAAAATTCAGAGCAGGGGCTAAATTCCCAAATTGTTTTGTATATAATATCAAAAACATAGGCATATAATTCTGCTCCAGACTAAGCGACACCAATATTATTCTAGTGCAAGTAGATATAACTAAAGGTGAAGATGCTTGTAATTTGTAAAATGCATTCTACAAATAAGCATCCTAGATGGACCTTTTCTACTTCTACCACAGTAACAACGGCTGAACAGTATAATAATGATGTTAACTACTGACTACTGAGAGGGTCAATATGAGCATCAGAAAGTGAATTCCAACAAAAAAAAATAAAAGAATGCTCCAGTCCAACCCTGTTTGGAAGCAAAGTACTTTTGGAGTTTTGGAAGAATATTATGGTTAAAAATACTTTAGTTTTATAAAACAAGGTTTTTGAATGTATCAAATCCTGTATTTTTTAAAAAAACATAGTATTGCTAAAAGTGTAGTCATTTTGGAGTTTTAGAAACTTCACTGCAGACCTCTTTTTCTAAACCATGGTGTTGCATTGTTGCTGTTTCTAAGACCCCAGTATTTTGATACCACAGTTTTTATAAACCATGACATCCAAACAGGGCCTAATTCTTTACCATGAAAAGTCATGAGAAAGTAAAGTGGGGATCAAATGTCCGGTGCGACATCTAAACTATTTCATCCATAAGTATAGTTACAAAAAGTAGCAAACCTGTAGGAGTGTCAAATGCAGGCAATAACCTCTGAGCTAAGTCAACAGCTAAATGAAGCAACTGATCATCGTATGACTGGATTCTCATACCCTGTCAAGGGAAGCAAAAATAATTAAATAAATATTGCAATACATGAATAATAATTAATTTCAAAATAGCTTTGGAAGAGAAACATTCTTAATTCGTCAACTATTCCTCAGGATTACAAATAATGCAACAAGTGAATAGTGATGTTCAGGAAATAAAAGAGAGAATAATAGGCCAAAAAAAAAGACCACATGAGATTAAACAGACATACAGTGGCATAATCACTTGCAATCAGGTGAGCTGATAGCAGACCCCCGAGGATACGTATGTTGGTTTCAAAAACTGAGACAGTTTTGTTCTGCATATACAGTAAGAGAAATGATTATTCAAATAGCATAAACTCTAAGCAAAAGTCAGGTAGTAGTAAACAGACTCTAAAATGGTGTAGCCAATAAGAAGCAAATATACAATTCAAGCTTGCATAGCTAACTTCAAATAGGTAGAAGGTCAATAAGTAGAACTAAAATGACAAATTGGAAGTATCAAAAGAATCTCACTAAACCAAACACTGCTAAGCAACCTCAGTCTGAATCATGAAACATGTTGCTTCAGCGCACATAAACCATTTATAATGTCATATTTACTACAATATCAATTACAGCAGATTTCCAGCTCCGAAAAGCTACCCCCATTGTTTTGAATTATTTATTGTTCTATCTTTGTCCTAAGTCAAACATTTCCATCATCGACCACCAATTTCTATAAATTCACATAGATGAATAACAGAAGAATTATATTTTTATATTCATCATGAGAAATTTTTCATAATGCATGGCTGATTTTATTAAACTATACTAATTTGTATAAAGATGGTCGAAGATAGAAAAGTTTTCCTTGCAAGAAAAAAAAATGATAGAAGACTTTGACTTAGGACAGAGCTAGGACAAAAAATAATTTGAAACAGAGAGAGTAAGTTGTAAATGGCTCCAGCCTATAGGTGACATCCAGAAAAAAATCATAAAAGTAATGTTCTTATCTAACTTCTGCCAGTTATGAATTAACAGGACTACAACTCTCTCTTAGATGGATGAACTTTTTGTTAGAATATGTATTATCCTTGTGTGTTTTGCTCATTGGGCCTAGCCCGTGTAGCCCCTAGGGCTAACTATATATCTACCCTTGTTCACTTAATTGAAATTACTCACTGCTTATCCTCTAATACTTTTCCTAACTCAGCACTTACCAACTATCACAAAAAAAATAAGATCAACTCCAGTACCTTGTAATAGATAATGCTAAATATTCATTAATATTTCAGATTACTGAAACCAAATTCACTGAATGTTACACATGTTTACTTACGATATCAAATCGGACGTTCTTACCAACCCAGTCCACAGCGGCAGCGAATCTCTCCTTGTCTCCCAGTAAAGCCAAGGTATCCAAAGAGTCGATCTGTTTGATGTGTCCATGAATGATGAATAATTCAGGAATGAGGTAAATGTTAAGAAATATTCATGAACATCCAATTCTTAATATCTTACAAGAGTAAGTGCATAACCACCAAGGGAGTCTTCACCACGGCAACTTAAAGGTCGAAGTTCATCTAGTGGGAAGGCATATTGCATGTACCCATCAAACGCATGATAGAACATATCTTTGACCTGTACGAAACATATGTTTTCTGTGTTATCATTTAAGCGGAAAATTGGTCAAAAAAGGTCATTAACATGATCTCATTTGCAAACTTAATGCACCACTAGATCATTTTCATGGACATCATTGCAAATTTGCAGGCGAAGTTAACAGGCGATGTACTGACGTTACCATGCTGGAATAAAAAAGACGATACAGACAGTTATGTATTTCTTTGGACAACTCAAATATTAGCAAAATGGACTGGACTCACTTGCACAACACAAATTGAACTACAGTTTGGTCCATGTGTTAGCCTCAGTCTCAAGATCTTCATAAAAACATCACTAAGGAATTGCTTCAAGACCCCAAGCAAGTAGGCTTTTAGGATAGCCTCAACATAATTTTTTTATGGAACAGGAGAGGCAAGGCTCCTACTGGTTATAGTATATTAATTTTTTGAGGGTATTAATAGCCTCAACATAATTGGTAAAGGCCAGTCCATGTGGAGTTGTGGACTCAGGTATGCAACATTCAGAACCAAAAGGCCTAGTTTTTCTTTTCAGTTCAAATCAGCCTGGAGCCCAGGGTGAAACAAAGTTAAATGACGTAGACACATGCCTACAAGGACAGTCCAACAATCAAGTGGAGTCATTGTAAGAAAAGAAAAGAAAAACATAGAATCACTAGCATTAAGCATGATCGAACAGGCGAGCACTGACAGAAGCAGCTAAGTGTCATCTGATCCTCTCACGTCAGACAAAAGATCAAATGTCTGAAGTAGAGCAATGTAACTAAGTTCTGGTCAGCTGAACGATCCGCTCAGTCTCAGTCCATCACCGGACATCAAAATCAGCTCGCTATGCAAACAGTCAAAACAGATCCCCGCCAGCTGACCTGAATGCTTGCAGCCGACACTGCCATCACTACCGCACATCAATTCGCTAAAGCTAAATTACCACTCGGCATCTCGCTTCCCGCAGGATTATGGGACTAATTGTGGGGACATGGGTTTAGAAGAGGCGGATCTGAGGGACTTGTCCTACCTCGTCGCGAAGCCGGCGTGCCTCGGAGGGTGTGACGCCCTCCGCGACGGCGGCGCGTGGGAGAAGAGCGGCGGCGAGGAAGGCGGCCGAGAGGCAGAGCAAGGGCAGGCCATGCTCCCGCTGCATCGGCCGCATCGCCTTCGAACCTGGGAACCGGCGGGCCCGAGGACGAGAGAGGATGTGAGATGAATAGGGAACCGTGTCTTCCGAACACAGGCCGTGTGAAATGAACGGAACTTGTACAGAGCAATTCTTCGGAAGAAAACAAAAATGAATTACGAAGATTGTTACTCTACATATTTGACGATAAAGTTATAAAGAAATCTGACGGGGTCGAGATGAAAAATGATTATTTGGACCTTGCTAATTTCGAGGGCTATCTGTTTAGATATAAAATATTTCTGGAGTTTTAGAAGAAAAAAAGTATGGTTTCGGAAAAAAAAAACTATTTTTAAGAAGGTGTTTGAACGGAGTAATATTATAGTTCTAAAAAACTATAGACTTGCCAAACTTGTATCACTTTGTTTTTTATATTTGACGTTAAATAGTTTAGTTTTGATCTCACCAGTTGCAAATGTAAAATAATAAAAAGATCGTATTTTCAAAATTCGATTTTTTCCCAAACCACGATGTTACTCCCTCCGGTATCAAAATAATTGTCGTTTAGGACAAACAAAAACAACTAAAAAAGAACTAAGAGCGGCTGTCTGGACGACAATCATTTTGGTGCCGGAGGGAGTACTTAACACTGGTGCGTTTTTAATGTTGTGTCTTCGAAAAGCTATATGTACGGTATGATCAATAAAATGATGTTATTGAGCACCTACTAATGTTATCTTTTAAACATTTAACACTATTTAATCATGCACAATGCAAATCTATGAATTGTATTAACATAAGGAATCCTAGAGAGTCACTATATCACTTAGGCTGTAAAAGGAGTTTTTAGACCGTACGCACTGATGTATCAAAAATAGTACGGATTGTAGACATATCAACAGTGTACAGATTGAGCATACTGTGAGAGCATAGTACATATTGGAAGAGTAGAATATAGAGTACATATTTAATGTAAACGAGTGCAGATAACTTTAACGGTTATTACTTTATGAACAATGTTTCTATAAAATTGAAGTAATATTGTTCATCCTCTAAAGCGTAATCAGGTGTGTTCATGTTCCCTTTTAGCAGCATAGAGTATAATATAAAAAGAGAAAAACTATTTCTTCTTCCGTTTTCAAATACTTGTTGTCTTCTTATTCATTTTTACTAGAAGACGACAAGTATTTGAGGGCAGAAAGAGTATATTATAATAAAGTAAATATTTTTGAAGCAACTATAAAGTATAAAAATGCGACTTTTGATATTTTTGAACTAGAACGTGGTAAGTAATTTTGGATGAGTACGGACGAGTGATAAGCAACTACTTTTTTATCATACCTGGAGTAAAAAGAGAACGAGTGCGGACGAAAAAAGACGTGGCGACGCGGCATTGATTCTGACGCCTCCGGCGGGAACCGGCGGCGACGAGGCGCGGAACATCCCCTGCCTCCGGTTAGCTTCCCTCCTGCCCTCCGGAAACAAATTTCTCTTGTTTTCCCCTCGCAGCGAAGCCTTTCTCTTCTCGGGACGCGGCTGCGGCAGCTTGGGCTTCCAGATCCTTCTCCACGGCGCTCAACTGCGTGAGTTATCCCAGTTTGCATTATTTTGATCTCATTGTCCTGCAAGGGTTTGAATGCTGACGGTTTAGATGCATCTGGGATCTTATATGCATCTAGTTCGATACGCCGACATTTGTTGTTACGTCATTTCGTGAACATTGCAGTAGTACACATTTTATCATGTAGACCATTTTCTCCGTTTCGGATGAAATGAAATTGGAGTTATCCGTCTCCAAAAAAATCATGTAGACCATTTGAATCACGCCGTTATTCAATGTCAAATATATAAGCATTCAGAATTGCCTGCAAAGTTCCAGAACACCTACATTGGGTGCATGGGTCACTGATTTGGTGAAACGTCAAGAGTTAGGAAGTACCCTTGTCCACCGAGTTTGATGCTGTCTGTCCGACATCTTATATGATGGTGCATCAAGCACTGCATATATGTAGTAACTAGTACGAGAACTAATAAATTTATTGATTTTTATTTTTATTTTATTTTGGTATTGGAGTGATACTAATTGGTGTAACCTGATTGGTCATGGCTGATTTTGGTTGTGCCAGCTGACGCGGGAGACCACTGGTTTGATTCTCTGGTTTATTGATTACTTTGAAAGTGGTAGCTCTTTTGTCCTTCTCTAAGAATATACTCGATTAATGTTTCTGAAGTGAAAAATTGATTGAGTCCGTCTGTGTTTGAGGATGGGAAGTTTTAGAATTGCGGTGCTGAAATAAGTAGAAAATGTCGAGTAGATAAGGGGGAAGTTTTAGAATTGCGGTGCTGAAATAAGTAGAAAATGTCGAGTAGATAAGAATGTACGTGATGTGCATGTGTACCCTACTGAAGTACAGCTCAATGTACTTTACACAGAAGACTTTTTTGACTTGACAATTCTGTTAAAACACCTGGTACAAAACCCGTGGAGCAAACACTTTTCTGCAAATAACTTGGTAATCATAAAGAAGGCAACAGTTCTGCAAATAACCAACGAATACAAGTTGTGGTATCTCATTTCACTCTGCCAACTTAATCACCAAGGTGTAAGATGAAATAATTGACCAAGCACTGAAGACCCCAGAAAAAAAAGAGCACACATGGAGCAAACATCAGTTTGTAGATGTGACACAACAAATGCAGTTGGTGAAAAGGGAAGATATTGTCTTCTGTTTTCCTTTGCTTCTTGGAGAACTAACCAAGCCATTTTTGTCAATTGAGACTGATTGTTGTTCCTTCAATGTAGACAGCATTCCAGTTTTGTCCTCTTTCAGTAAGTTCTGAAATGGTTTCATTTTCCTTGCAGAGTGATTTGGATCTCTGAAGTCCTCCCCTGATTGTTCCTTGGGGCTTAACAGTGGACTCTTCTCAGATTCTTCTTCAGCTTCGGCTTTACACTGCATTACGGAGATGTCAGTCATGGGCTTGTCTGTACTGACTTTGCTACACTGTTCAAAAGAATTACTGAAGGAGTCAATGCTCTCCGCTCTCTGAAGAAGCGGAGTCTCTTCACTGGATTCTCTCATAGGAGTTGACGTCTCAAGAGGATATTGGTTCTCTGTAGGCTTATCAACACCTGCTGTGACTTTCACCTGGTTGCCTTCAGCAATAAAGCTTACAACTGGAGTGGTCGTCATGTCTCCTTCCTGGTTGGATTCAACAGTAAAATCTATGTGTGTGGCGGTGGCACCTGCTTTCTCATGGTTGGAATCGTCGGTGAAGATGTTGCCTATGTTTAAGCTGCCCTCCACCAATTGCATACAAGTGCTAAGACTATCACCGTTCTCAAGCTTCACAACTTCATGTTCTTCAAGCAGTTGCCCCTGAGACTGATCTCCTTGTGAGCTGGCTACAGTGTATAGTGTACCTATGATCCTTGTGCCATATGTGGAGGTGATAGTCCCTTCATTACTATCTGAGCTATTAGGTTTAATACATCCCAACGTTTCAAAATTTTCTAGTAATAGAACAGGAGTTGATGGCACGATCATTGGTAGGTTGCATAGGTCCCCTCTCTCCAAGACCGTATCTTTATTGCACTCTAGTATTCCATTTACTCTGTTTTCATTTCCATCATTCACCGAAACAAGATGATATGATGAATATAAGCATGCCAAATTTCCATTGCCCTCCAAATGACTGACTAATTGACCATCATACTCCTCAGGTTCCTTCTCTCGCTCAAGAATTTCTGCTAGATTATGAACTGCTACAGTCTTCTCAGCAATCCCTTCTTCTTTCATGTATGTTCTTACAATGCCACTATGCTCCACTCTTGCAGTAAAAGAATCTGAAATCTGTATTGGAGAAGTTACCCTCTCATTTATATCATGTTTCTCCAGTTCTTGTTCAACTTCGCGTGCACTATATTCTGGATTATATTCCTCAATTACATCATCTCTTACAATCATAGGCTCTATTGTTGTAGTTTTGACGATTTCACTGATTTCTTCCTTCTTTTGTGGTATTTCTGTGGTATAACCCTTGGATATCTCTATATTTGTGGCATCTAGTGGTTGCATGTATGATGGTTTGTCCTTTTGTCCAGGCTTATCTTCAATAACAACTTCCTTAACCTCAAAATCATCAGCATCGTGATAGGTGCTGACAATCGACTCAGTTGATGATGTAATTTCTCCTTGCATTGCCATGAGTTTATCCTCTATTGCCAACACCACAATGTGTCCTTTTTCTAAAATATCATTTGAATCATTGCCAGCCAGATTACCCATCGGTGCATTTTCATGGCATCTTGGTTCTTCCCCATCTTCTGGTGACCCTTCTAGGTTTTCATCGAAAAATGAGATGGTGGTGCTTTCTCTAACCCTGTCTCCAGTCCCATGCTCAAGTTGTTTGTTTTTTTCACTAGATACTAGATTATCCTTGATGCTTGCCATAACTTCAATGGTGGTGCTGACCAGCGTAATTATTTCTGAGGGATTTCTAGTTTTTTGAGTTTCCATGTCCTTCATTTGTTTGTGATCTGTGCCATGTTACGTGCTTTTATTAGGAAAATTCAGTGGAACATAAAAAGAGAGTAAATGCCTTGTGGCAGCTTTTATATTACAATCCATTTTAGATTATGAAGTTTGTGCACTAAAGATAGCTATTCACCGAAGCTGACTAGTAAAGGAGCAGCTACCTCATATGGGTGCCATATTCCTATTCCGTTTTATAGAATACATATTTGCACTACTTTTCAATCCCTGTATTTATCTTATTATCTTTTTTTACTAATAAAATGATGGAAGGGGAGCCTTGGCGCAGCGGTAAAACTGCTGCCTTGTGACCATGAGGTCACGGGTTCAAGTTCTGGAAACAATCTCTTATAGAAATGTAAGGAAAGGCTGCGTACAAAAGACCCAAATGGGACGGACCCTTCCCTGGACCCCGCGCAAGCGGGAGCTACATGCACCGGGCTGCCCTTTTACTAATAAAATGATGAAGGTTCTATCCAAACCATGCTTCTTAATTGACCTATACGACTTATGATATAGGTAATACAATTTTGTACGAAAGAACATAAATAAAATGATACATCAAAAGGTACCAAGGTAATTAGAAGCTGAATCAGACTGAACTAACCTTCGTTTGATAAGTTATCACTCTGGGCCTCTTCTGTTGATGTGCTGTCCTGAATCGAGCCACTGTTTTTCTCATCTGCACTTTCAATCTTAGATGATGAATGATTTTGATATGAGGCTGCTTGCTCATCCTGAGTGCCTTCCTTCTCATTATCTAGCATAGACAGACAACGAGTAATCATCTTTTATTAATGCACTGAATTTTCACCTGAAACTAGTGCCTACCATCCATAGTTTTCTTACCGTCTGTATTGTTGAGCCCAGGTGAACCATGTGAAGGCTCAATGATTTTGTAAACACTGCAAGCTGTATCTTCTGATTAAACATCGCAGAGGAAGCTAATCAGTCAAGCGTTCAAATTTCATCTTTTGATTTCAGATAGTATTCAGCAAAATGCCTACCTTGTTGACCAGTGACGTTGTTGTTACCCATGATTTCACTGTTCAGCTCAAGCTCTGAAACGGATAAGAGCAATCAGAACTATGATTTTGTACAAAGGGAATTAATTTCATGCAGGAGATACTGAGGATGTGGAACTGATATAGCACTACATACCATAATGATGGATTGGTGGTGTACGCTTCAAGGTTCCCCAGAAAGAGTGCAACGAGGTAGCATATTTTGCCTGTGAGCTTCCCAGTATTTGTAGTGCAGATAGAGTATTATAAGAAACGCATGCTTTATAGGTCACCAATTCCTCTAAATAATTTTTAGAGAAGAAAGTAGAGTTGGCGATGTTATCTTATTATGACTGCATCATACATAAACATGACTGAATTTGTTTAGGGTGCAGTTCACTGAATTTTGTAGGAAAGCTGAATCCTGGGAGCATCATTTAACATGATGACGGGTCTATTGCTGAGCCAAGAACATGTTTATTTGATTGCATCATTCTACTTCTTTTGAGCCTGTTTGCTGCTTGTCACCAATCGATGCGCAAGACATGGGGCGTGGTCCCTTTTACATAAAGAGCTTAAAAACGTTGTTTTGTTGCTGTTAATTGTGCGCTTGGTTGCTTCAAATTTTCTTCTATTTTCGGAGCAGGAACCCTAGGGTTGCCTTTGAAATGATTTCAACCAACCAAAAGCTTTCGGCATATGTTTAATGGTTTAATATGCCTTTTTGCACGTCTCTTGTTCCAAAGTCCCGCTCCTTGTCTCAGGGATTTCTTTTGGCAGCATTGTACCATGGTTTGTTTGGCACTAAAGCTTGGATTCAGTTGAGTTGGAGGGAGACATGGTCTTGTGTTGTTGTTAAGTTTTTGGTGTAATCATGGCCTACATCTCCCTTTCTGCTGCTAGTCTGCTAGTACAGACTTTCAACAGGGCTCTTCTGGTCTTCCCACTAGCACAGGGTGGAGGTGGTTTTCCACCGCACACTTTGTTCATAGCTTCGTGTTTGTAATTGCCATTGCCAGCTCAGTCTGGCAGTTGCCGACAGTGCGCCACTAGCAAATAAAATAGCTTATTCGTTTAAACCTTTTTGACTCCTTATTCGTTTAAACCTTTTTGACTTGACACAATTTGTTTGCAGTTCAACCATAGGAAAATTTTGTAGCGCGCTATTCCTTAATACAGTGTCTATTTCAGGAAAAAATGTAGTACGCGAAAAACGTAAAATAAGTTTTTCTAAGTTTTAAAATAACAATTATAAGTTTTTCTAAGGTAAGGTTAAAATAATGATTATAAGTTTTTTTAAGTTTTAAAACCCTGATAAATGATTTGCCGGTGACTTTTATAAGCAACATCTCACGTAAGTACATGTCTAATTTGTCAATTTATCACAAAAATATTATCGTCTTAAAAAAATTCGTTTTATAATTCATTTTTGAAATATAAAACCACAACTTCTGAAGATGGAGGGAGCACCAGTCTTTTTTTTTTTTTTTGCGTTTGTTGCGGCAGACGCTTGGCTGCCCAGGCCCCGATTCCGAAGTGGCTATCCAATGGGCCGAGATCACTCCATTTGGCCCGTGCCAGACAGTGCTCCGTGCTCCGAAGCGGCGAGTGATGCAGGCGGCGGAAGAGGGCGAGTTCGTGGGCGCGAGGCTCGACGCCGGCCTCCGTGCCGGCCGCTTCTCGTCACCGCCGTCCGCGGACGAGTTCGAGGCGGACGTCGAGCCCAAGAACGTCCCCTCCGTAATTCATCTTCTCGAGTCTCTCCTTCGCTTCCCTTGCTCCTGTCAACTTATTGATGTGTTCTCTTGTGGGGTCGTTGTTAGGTGTTCCACGGCGTGGCCAAGGGGTGGGACGCCTTCCTCCGCTGGGATCCTCACCGTGGCGGCCTCGACTACTTGCTGGTTTCCATCGGCCCCCTCTCTTTAATCTTTCTTAGCAATTCTCCCGGTTCGGAATGATGCAAGGGAGACGAGAGACTTGTCCTGATGCGTTCTTAACTGAAATCGTCAGTTCTCCTTGTTCTGTTTGCCTTTACAGGAAAAAGTGGGGCCTGATGTAGATGTACAAGCTATGATGTCGAACTCTGGGCATGTTTTTTATGGGGATCTCAGAAGCCATGAGAGGGCTGGTTTATTTTTTTTTTCCGACTAAATTGACACCTGCAAGTTTTAAATTCAGCGTTTGAATTGAGACGCTAATGCTATCTGTATGTAACTCGATGCAGGTGTCTATTCCATTCCCCATGTTCATTCAGTCGTGCAAGTCTTACCTCAGGCACGCAAATTCTGCCTGTAGTTCATCCATAGAGCAGACTGTACTCAAGGAACAAGGTTCTTCAGGGGAGACGAGTTCAAGTAGCTCAGATCATACTGAGCAGGTCTATTTGGCGCAGGCAAGTTTACTTCCTGCCTCCTTTGTAACAATGTGGTATTATGCCGTTACTATCATTTAATAGGAGATCAACTTATGAACTTAAAATTATCAGGTTTCGATTCTCAACACTGAGAGCAAAGGCAGATGCCCATTAGAAATTTTGAAAAAAGACATCCAGGAGGTTTTAGTTTGCTTTTCAGCCAAAATTTGTCTACTCATGGCATTGAAGTTGCATTTTTGAATTTATTGTTCTGTTTTTTTCTATTTTGGTACAGCCAATATTTCTAAGAGGAAAATCATTTTCATCAATAAACTTTTGGATGAATCGAGCTCACTTGAGATCAAGTACTCATTATGACCCCCACCATAACCTTCTCTGTGTGGTGGCTGGCTGCAAAAAAGGTATGTCTGTTTCCTATAGTTTGATATGCACTTTGACTGTTAACCGTAACTCCACAAGATTGATTGATTTGGTAATGCTGTTGTTGAATCCAATTGCTCCTAATAGCCATTTTAGGGCAACATCAACAAATGCAAACGTTTGAGATTTGTTTATGCTTCCAAGTTATGTGTGTTGCTGGCAGTTTGGTGAATGTGTCAACGTTGAACAGCACATGACCTGTTTACTGTATACTGCAGATGGCCTCATGCCTAGGTGTTGCTGTTTCTTGTCTTCAACTATTATTTTGCAATGTTTCATCATTTTAAAGGATTTTGTCTTCATAACTGTCTGCAATATATGAATATTTGTAGAACCTGTGGTGATTATATAGATGACTAGATGAGCCTATTTAATGGTTCCTTTCTCGTGAAATTTCCATACAGTAACCTTGTGGCCTCCTTCTGCGTCCCCATTTCTATACCCAATGCCAGTGTATGGTGAGGCCTCCAACCATAGGTAAAGTCATTTGCCATACTGGAAATATTTTAATTACAACCATAGGATCCAGATTTTTTTTGGCATTCTGAATTACACCCTCTGAAACTCATTATCTTTTTGGCAGTTCTGTCAGCATCGAGGATCCAGATTATTCAAGCTATCCAAGGGCAAGGTACATGAAGGAATATTCTGAAAGGGTAGTTCTCAACTGCGGCGATGTTCTTTTCATACCAGAAGGATGGTACATCTTTATCTATCTCCAAGGCTCTTTTATTGTTGAGAATTTCAATTTTTATTGGTTATTTCCAAAGCTCTTTGTCATCTCTGTTTCAGATAGATTTATGGAAAAGATAGTGACTCATCTTTAAGTTGCACCTTTAAAGTCAACATAAATTTGTTTCTTCTTCCTTTGATTGTACTGGTGTTGTGGTTTGGAATGCCTTTTTTCTTTCTAATATACTAAAACATGTAACAGTTTGCATGTTGGTAGCACATCAGCTTTCTTTCTTAACTTTGTCCGGTTAATTTTTATATGACAAATCAGTAGTGCAGAAATTAATTTATCATGTAACAGGTATCATCAAGTTGACAGTGATGATTTAACCATAGCAGTTAACTTTTGGTGGAAGTCAAGAATAATGACTCAAATGTTAGAACACATGGATGCCTACTATGTGCGTCATATACTGAGCAGGTATTTGATTATGCCTCCATTTTCTAAATTCTGTTCAACATGTATACATTAGCCCCGGATTGGTTGTCTAGAGCATAAAGTGTGAAAGTATCCTGTACTTCCTAGCGCCTTCTTGTCTCCCTTAGCCTTCAGCAAGTAACAACGATCAAATTATATTTGTCAGTACGATGTATTATTATTGGTAAGCTCCCACAAACTATCCCCACATGAAAAATTTAGACTGATGCAAACTGCTTTATTAGCTTTTAAAAGAAACCATTTAGATTCCTTCAACCAACCTTATCTGTAACCAAACAGCTCGATCTTAAGTCATCAATATGGCAAAATATCACAAGGGATTTTCCCGTAGCCCAGCCATCTTCCGGAACAGCTACAGCAGCTGCTGCCTGCCTGCATAGGGGGCTGGCTAATGGCTATAATGCTGGCCCACATGACAATTGAGGATTCACCGATTCAGATTTTGTATTGTGATATCTCTGACACTGTTTCCAAACAATGTTTGACTGGTTTACCCTTGTTTTCACGCTGCCTCGTGGATTTCTACATCTACAATTCTAGTGAAGATTGGTGGATAAGGAGATGGTATGCCCCATTACTCTCTTCATCTTTTGTTTATAGTAATAGAATAAAAGATTATGCACTGATTCCTATAGTCACCAAGCCTATTCTACCCCTTGCCTTGATCTTCTGCCCTTTAAACTTTCAGTGATTTGTCTTGTACTAGACACATGCACTGGTGATCATGTTTCTTGTTATACCCTTGGTTTTTCATTCCTAGTTCTCGCAATGAACAGCTTCAGTTTTATTTGGCTAAATAATTGTGTGTATTACCTTGTTCATTTTTCATGAGACAGAACATAGTGGTGCAGAGGAATCCATTTGACCACTTGAAATATAGCACCGGTGTTCAGCCAATGGACAAAGCATTGGCAGGTCATACCCTATGCCATCTGCGGCATCTCAATACTTTTATCCTATGAGTATTAATGGTTTTGGTGTCAAAAGTAACTTTGTTTCCTTTATATTTTAAAAATTTAGAAAAAAAATGATGGTCCTCCTTTCTAGTGTGTATTCTGCAGTTTTGGATTAGATTCCAAAGCAAAATAATTATCCTATTTACTGTTTAACAGGTTTCAAGCTATTTGAATTTCACAAAGATTCACCTTTGCAAGCTCTGGAACCCTTCACTCTCCAATCACTTTATGAACTCATCTCACTGGTTCACGATGGTGTTGACATACCAGAACCCATATCTCAGGATTCATCTCCCAGCCAGAGCAATGAAACAAAGATGATGGCTGGTGCAGACAATTCATCCTTCTTGGACAAAGATCCTGTTGCAAAAATCATTTTGCCAGTTGAACCACTTGAATTGCGTAGTATGCTGCTCGCAATGGTGGTATGTATTAATATTGAAAAATTAATACACGGCCGGGGTTTCCCCTACCGTTTTCCGTTGAAAAATAAAATATTGAAAAATCAACACACAGTCCCTAAAATATTGAAAAATCAATCAGTTGATGTTGTTGCATTTCTTTTATATTTTTCCATATAATCTCTTGCGCTTTCTGAACCTCATTACTGAAAAAAAATTATGAGCAAACATGCTGTTCTTGTTTTCTTTGCATTCTATGTGTATTTACATTTGCAATTGTGTGTTGGGTGTACTGTGTACTATGCATTATAGTTTCTGATAATTTCAGTAGTTTGGGCGATCAACAAGTTTATGTTGGAGTACTATACATTATAGTTTCTGATTTAACAATATTTTGTTGTTATCAAACTGAGGACTCTCAAACTTTTATGATTTTCAGCATACTTTCCCAAGGACATTAGAAGCTTTAGTCCTCAAAATGCTTGGACCAGTAGGAGCAGAGATACTAACCAGGAAGTTTGATGAGATGGATCAACAAACTACCACCGAGGAACAGTTAGTACTCTCTTGTTGCGTTTGCTATGCAGACCAGTGACAGAACTAAACTATTATATGACATTGTACAGGACCGATTTCTACAAGACATTCTATAGTGTGTTTGAGGATCAGTATGCTGCAATGGATACACTACTGAACAGGAAGGAGTTATTTTCCTTTCAGGTAACTCTATTTCCATTTCATGACACTCTCAGTAACCCCCTATTTCTACTACTCCCTCTGTTTTTTTTTTTTTTGTCACTGGTTAGTTGAAAAATGAACTAGTAGGCGACAAATAAAAATAAACAGAGGGAATATTTGGTAAGAAATAGGACACTGAACACCCAATCTTTAATTAATACTCCATCCCAAATTTCTTGTCACTTAGGAAAAGAACTTTAGGTCAAAATGAACTAATTTGTTTATTCTAAGTGACAAGTAATTTGAGATGGAGGGTGTAACTTATGTCATAATTTCCAATTCATGCCTTTGGCCTATTATGGAGGTTAGTGATAAAATTGTCCATGCTTGCGGAGCTGCTTGTACCTATCAGTGATGCATTAGAATGGATTATAGTTCTTTAATGCAAGCCTTTTTACAGATCCATTTGTCTTTCCTCGCTGCAGGTCTTCCAGAACGTCCTAGACAAATATCTCATGGTGCGTGTTGACCGACCCAGCTAATGGATTCAGACGATGAACGGACTATGGAACTTGGCTAGTGTTTGGCCGTGAAAATTATGTTTGGCGGTTTGGGCGGCTAGTGACTAGGGGATGTTTGGGCTTTACGCCCTCCCTGGTCGGTGTTAGCACCCCACGCTAGCTTCATCGCAACGGCACGGTCTAGTTAATTTGAGTAGTGCGAACGCCTGCTTCCAGAACGATATATGGATCAAAAATTTCTGAACGTCACTTTATGTATCTGAACATTTTAATTTTAGCATGCAAATGGGGAGTTAGCATCAAGATGGTTCAAAAGTCAAGGATCCAGTTCATCAAATTCAGATGCATCGCAATGATACATCATGCTAATGTTTTTGTGGTATAATTTGAAGCTAGCTGTACGGTTGCCACCCGACAAAGCGGGAAGCAACAGCAGCGTAACAGAAAAAAAATGTGGGGATCACTAACAGTACAAGGTAACCGAAGGTCGTAACATTAGGATCCATTAAACTTAAAAATACTGCAATAACATATGGACAAATTGGGTGTGCCCTACACATTACGCTACCCTGTACTAACAAAAAACTAATCACTACCGCAACTCCACTATCTCACTGAGACATTACATTATGAGAACAGTTGTATCAACAAACAAGGATGAGAGTGAGTACAGTTCCACGATCTGGTATATGGTGCCTAATATATACAACAATCTCTTGCCGTGATGAAACAATCATTCCTAAACCTTTTGCTCGCTGGATGGCGCATCCTGACGTGGCAGAAATAAACATTTTTATAACGGGAACGAAAGGTAACCATGTTGAAATAGTTCGTAGAAAACAGAAGTCAAAAGGAAAACCGTATTTTAGCTGTCATTTGATGACTGAGCAACAAAAGTCAAAAGCATAACTTGCTTATATTAAAAGCATGAAGTCAGGAAAAGACGAGCAACTTACATCAAGGTGGATCTCCACAGGGACCAAATTTATGGCACCAGGATTGAAAGAGAATCTGGTACATTGTGAACAAGTGAAACGGTTAGGACAAGTGCGCGTTAATGTTTGATCATGTCCAATTGACATGTATGATGTATCACGTCTTTAGAGGTGCTGAACTATGGAGCTTCTCCAAATATGTGAAAGTTTATGACTAGCTTGATAAGGACCCATGTGTGAGTTTATGACCAGCTTGACAAGATGCCATAAATCAAAATCAAAATGTTTTCTACATTAGTACATATGTTTCTCTGGAATCACATGCTCAGGACTTCTCTATCTATGTAACTTGCTCAGGACTTCGCTATCTATGTAACTTTGCGTCGGTAAATTTGGTCTCGTGAGTATTATAGACAGAAAAGAAAATATTTACCCTCGGGATTGGACAAGACGCCATGCATATGGAATAAAAATTTCCTCAGGGTGACTTTCTTGCTCATATGTAAATCTTAGCTGGGTAAACATCTGAAAATTGGTAAAGCGTTGCACATTGTCAGCCAGTTTTATTCCAGGTGTTTATGACAACCAATATCAATGAGTACCTTCATCCCTTCTCCACGCCAAGAACGGCAGGTTTTGTTAATGACTTCAAGCACCTTATCCACAGACCATTCCCCATCTACTTGCTGCATATCAATTCGACTATTGAAGAAATCCAGTACCTACTATATATACATACATAACATGGAAGGAGATTATACTCTAAATAACAAATATTTGAATTTTTCTCTGCTGTACTCCCATGAGTTCATGAACAATGACAACATACATACTGTGTATATGTCCTCAAGCAATTCATTGAAGCGTGGATGGTTCTTAAATGGCTCAAAAACCTCTTGACTATGCAATATAGCATACACGACCTGTGGAAAATACGTAAGAACCGGTGCAGCTTCATCTTGTAAACTGAATTTCTGGGGAACAGATACCTCAGGATTCCTGGGCAACGCATATGTAAGGATTGCATTGATGACTTCCAGAACAATTCTTAAGAAGTCAGTATATATTTGAAACTCTGTGGACTGCAACAACAATCCATTATTTATAAGAAAATGAAAACATAAAAACAAAGGCAATGACACAATAAATAATAAGCGTATAATACCGTATCATCTGCAAAGTTGTCAGCCTCAATCTGGTCAGATATAACTTTGAGAGCCTTATCATTTTTTTACTCAGCTAGTTTGGCATATCTAGAGCATGATACATAAAAGCAAAAGACAAAGTACCATTAGATCTAACTTAAAATTACATACACTCGAGCAACGTGGGAGATAGAGATAGCGTACTTGCGAGAAAGCATGTCAAAGAGGCTAACCAGCCTTTGAGATGCATATGCACTCAGCTTATGCACATGAGGAGCCATATTGGCTAGAATTGCAAGACAGTCTGTGTGAAGGTAAACATCCTGTAAGTGTAAATTAGCTTTTCAATAAATGTTAAAAAATAGCAATAGTGTTACTGCATGGTACTAACTGTAACATCAGATAGCAGCAAATTTCAAAAGGACAGCAATAATGCTACCATGTGGGGTAATCAAGAACAAAGTGTCAAATTTTCTATAGGAAATAACAAAAATTCAGATGCTTACTCGCAGTTTGGAGAGGTTGTATTTGATGGTCCCACAACCATCAACGATCCCAGACATGTCTGATGCATGAGGCGCTCATGGTACCAAGGAACAGAAGGAAGCACCTGAACACATTAAATCATTAATAATTTTCTAATCAACAAAAAAGAAGTAAACTAGCTTCCTTACCAGCTTGTGCACACTAGCATTGAAGGTTGAATCTTGACTGAGGATCAGTAAAATTATCAGCAGCATATAGATCTGATTTGAAGTCTTCCTTGATGCATTGTAGAGCATTTCCAAGATAGGCATCAGCTGTTAGCAAAATTGACAGTCAGTCAGTATGCACCAAGAGCTAAACTAGAGAATGAGTAGTTTAATGAACGCAAAAATAAAAGATGTTCAATAGAAAAATTACTCAACATATTACTCTGGTCTAAGTATACATCAACTCAGCCAGTCAATCATGACGTTTTGTAAGACAGTGCAAGTTCAAACACGATACCTTACACCTCAGGTTTATTAGATTAGTATAAAACTAAATACAGAATTCAGTTCCCATTATAAATGTACATCTTAATAACAAGCTAACAACCTGTCCCATTAAAAATCTGGATAAATCAGTGCATGAAGTCAAAGAGATAAAAAACTAAAAAAAAGGCCAATGCGCTGATGCTACTAATCAAAATCATGCTAAATGCTATACTATGTCATTTGAAGAGAACTTAAAAATGCAGCTGTTTTATTAGCCTAGATCATATCCCAAGTATTCCCAAATGCCCATTTACTTCAACTTAAAAAGTTCGGAAATTTAGCTAGAACAACACATACCAATGTATCCAAATCTGTTCGAACCAGAACATACTCCTGAAAGTCACAGTTCCCATGGACCAATGAATAGAGCAACGGAACTGAACTCTCATCATATAAGCATCTGCAAGGATAGAAGAAACAAATAACGTACAGGGCCAAGAAGCTTCGTCATAGCAAAGAAAATAATCTAGATGTGCATCCTGGAACATGATAAGCAAAAATTACGATTGATCTAAATTATAATAGAACCAAACAATAAGTCACAAGAAATACCAAAATATAAATGCAAAATACTAGTTACAAATAACGATAAGTACACTCTCATTTAATCTTAAAAATCCATGCGTTAATTTATTCAAAAATCACAAATAACCAAATTCATCACTATGTTATCATTTCCAAGAGAAAAAAACAATATAATTATAACATTCGAAAATGCCAGACAAATATATTCGCAATTTGGCATGCAGTGATAATTCATTTTAAGCATTACCCTGAACATCAGCAGATGAGTCGTTACTTACGTGCCAAGTCTGTCAAATTGCGATGCAAAAGACAACCTGGCAACAGGTACATTTTGAGCATTCCCTTCAATATCAGCACGATCGTCTGCAGCATAATTCATTTGTGCAACTGTTAGAGGTCAGCATGAGCGCCATAATTTCGGTAGTAAAGGTGCATCTTACATTGGATGTCCTTTGTATTATTTAATGCCTTGGAGTAAGGGTTCTTGTCACGCCCGGTTTTATTAAGCATAAAACCAGCTGCAAAGTACATGTATGCCAGGATCAGTTTCACCATACATGTACGACAAAAGTGATAAACAGTTCCATATCGCATGCAAACAACATTTATACCTTTAAAAGAGTTTTGAAGTAGCAGCGGAAGAGGAAAACTTTAGGGCAACCACAGGCAAGTTGACTGGCAGCAACGCGACCTATACACCGTCTTCACTTGTCACGGTCCTCATTAGATCTTCTCTTCACTGAGCAGCATATCAAAAATACAACAACGCAAGTGTGAGTACCATCCCGTGGTACTCAGCAAGTGTGGGAAATAAATGACATGAAGGCCAATCAACGGAGAAGGCTGATAGTTGTTTAAGCACTAGGCATTAAACCTAACCTTAGCTTTCATTAGCAACCTACCTCTAGGTGAGAAATCCCAACCGTAATATAATAACAGTAATAGTAATTATAATAATATCCACATCAATTCCAAACATTATCCCAACCACCATTTCAACCATTGACTAATTATGAATTCGACACCAAGCCGCTCTTGTCCGTGAGCACGGCTGTCATGACAGTTTCCCAATCTCTGCAGAGAATGTATCCTTTACCCACAAGCCGTGATTTCATCCCCTGTTGCCAGGTGGACTAATCAAACCTCCCTGCTGCCAGTGGTGATCAACCACATTTCACACTTCCGTAGGTGTGCGGCCAGGAGATCACTACGAGGTCTTTACAAAGGTACTCCCGACTAGTGCTAGCCCTCTAAGGTTTCCACCACTGGGGATTCTCGGAGTAACCCTCCGCCCCAGAGCCCCCTCTTGAGCCTTGCGGATCCAAGAGCAGATCACCCGCATCATTCCCCGCACCATCCAATTACTAGCATTTCATCGGGAGAAACCTAATTAATTGACCAAGCTGCCCCATCTCAGTCTTGTGGCGATACTGTATAGCTTAGTGGCTACTCCATAAACCGGTCCTTAGAATCCGGCAAGGTTCCAACCCCAATCCCGGGTCTCGTGCGTACTGCACCATACCATTCAACCAACCCGCCAGATTCCTTTTTACTACACTTCATATTCCAACATCATAGTCATAATCATAATAATAAGTTATGAGTAACAAGTGTAGTTAAATGTATTCTCACCCAACTATTATGCATGGCTAAGCGTAAAGTAAATCCCGTTTATCACCCTTCCATGACCCATGCGACAAGGTAATGAGGATACAACAACAGGACATGATATAGGATTCATATTAATTAGCATGCAACTAACTAAACCCTTAAAAAGGTGCAAGATGGTCAAGGACACTTGCCTTTGTATAAATAGCTGCTCAGTTCTTCTTCATTGAACTCTTGATCTTCACATCTTCATGTAGCTTCTTGATCGTAGAAATACGAGTGCGTATAAACTACCGTCAAAAGAGAAATAAAAACAATCAAGAACAATACACCATACAAGCAATACAAATATTATGATTGAAATATGTTATAATTATGATTTAAATCGGAGTTACGAGTAATTTATTATTTTTCATAGCTAAAGAAATGCATTTACCATTTATTTTCCATTTTTAGTATTTATTTACAAGCTAAAAACATTTTTAATGAGTTTTCTATAGCCAAAATATATTTTATATGTATTTTATAAATTTTATTTCAGCATAAAACATTTTATAAATAATTTTCCTATTATTTCCATATTTATTCTCTATTTTAATATTTATTTATAGCTAAAAGCATTTTTAAATAAAATTTCATAGTCAAAATATATTTTATATGTATTCTACTATTTTATTTTAGCATAAAAAGATTTATTACTATTTTTCCTATATTTTCTATAATTATTATATCCTTTATAAACATATTATTTTCACTAAATACATTTTTAAACTATATTCTGCAATTAAATAATACCTCAGGGGTTGTTTTGCAATTTTTTTCTGACAACCTAGAAGCCAAAAATGTAATTTCACAAATTGTCCAGGGTCTACACTATTATTTCCATCTGTTTACAGCATGTTGCATAATTAAAATGAAGTTCAGGGTTATTTTTGTGAAACCAGGGGCTTATGCGCAATTACTTATAAAAGTTCAGGGACCTAGCTGTAAATCTGCGGAGGGATATGTGGCTGTTTTATGTGAACCGTTGGATTTTAAGAGGATGGCCTGGATTTAAAATACGAAGGGGTATGGATTGATCTAATCGTGGCCGTTGCCCTAGGATGGACGGCCAGGGGAGGGCCACGTCACCCTGGCCGTGGCTGGCGGCGGCGCCAGGGGGCCGACGGCGGCGCCATGGCTAGGGCTCGCCGGAGTTCGCCTAAACGGCGCTCCGGTGGGCCAAACTCGGTGGGGTTTGATGCAAACGAGAGAGGAGAGAGTGGGGAAGCTTACGGCAGGGTCAATCGGGGTCGGAGACGGCCGGAGAGGAGCACCCGCCGATGGGGAGCGGCGGCCGAGCCTCGGCGTCGACGAGGAGGCAGTACAGCGGCGGAAATCGTCGTGCAGGAGTGCCACGGGGCGGAGCGACTTCGAGACGCCCGAAATCGCATCGGAGTTGGCCGGAGTGGCTTCTCCAGGTCGAGCGCCGAGCTCCCAAACGGCGGCCATGGAGGCTAGGGTTCGGGTAGGAAAGGAATGGGGAGTGGGGGGGGGAAAGAATGGGGCGCGACCATGAATAAAAGGGGGAGGCAGTTACTGGGGGCGGAGGGGGCGCGAGTGGGCAGGAGGGGCGACGCCGGCAGTTGCCGCGCGGGAGCGCGCGCACGCACGGGTGAGCGGGAGGCATGGGCGGCGGTTGGGGGAAGAAGCCCCTGACGGGCGGGGCCCGCGTGACAGTGAGAGAGAGGGGGGGGAAAGGGAAGTGCGAGTTGGGCTGGGCCGAGGTGGAGAGGAGGGAGAGAGGATGGGCTGTGATGTGGGGATTTGGCCCAGGTATGCTTATTCCCCTTTTTTTTTTCTTTTCTCTTTTTATTTGACTTCAAATTCAAATTCTAAGCAAATTTTATTCGTTTAGAATAAAAAAAAAAAATCAAACAAAAATACACAACCAAATGTATTATTATTTTTTTTTTATTTTGAAAATATGGGTGTTACAATTCTACCCCCCTTAAACGGAATCTCGCCCCGAGATTCTGGGTCTTGTAAAATTTTAGGGTGGGATTTTTAGCTAAATCAATTAATTACCAATTTCTCCTTTTGAAAATATTATTATACACCTTTCTTTCTATTTCAAATTTTGATCTTAAGTTATTTTGGGAGTTACAAAATATTACACAGATGTACAAATACAATGCAATAATTTAGTCTGAATTAATTTTAAGGAAAACTAACTTTCAATACTACGAAAGTTTGTACATTAAAGTTCTATTTCTTCTTCCTCTTCATGGTGTTTAGTTTCTCATCTTACTATCATTATTCTTCTTATTATTGTTTGAATGAAAGGTTCAAGGGCTTGAACGTTGGTTTATTTTATTTGAACTTAAAAGTCTTCTTTAGCAATTGAAATTTTTTTTTTTTTTCCAACCAAAGCACCTCAATATATTAGTTCTAATTAATTAGCATTTGGTACAACAAATTAATTTTGTTTTCCTTCATTTAGGCTATATTTATTTATTCATTCGTTTATTTGCTAGGATCTATTTATTTTATTTATTTATTTATTATGTTGTTGCTATTAATTGAGTAAAATTTTTTTAATATTATATAATCATTATTTTTCTCTAGGTGTTATAATTTCATCCCACTTACAAGGAATCTTGCTCTCGAGATTCAAGGTTAGGTAAAGAATAGGATTAGGTTTTTTTTTTTTTACTCATCAATAAGTTAATTATTGTTTTGATAATAATTTACTTCTTGTCTTATTTATAATGATCTTCTAACACCTTTATAAGTTTAGGAGTGCATACAGCTGAATGTATAAAAACATTTATTTTTGTCCTAAATTGATTTTAGAAAATTTTTATCACCACACACAAATGTATATCTTTTTCTATTATCATCATCATCATTATTATTATTATTTTATATGTAGACTTCATTATCAATGTATTCTAATTTTTAACAGAGTGTTATGAGCCCTGATTGAATTTTCCTTTCTCATACCTTAATTTCTTTTGAATTCAAACTTATTCCTTAAAAGTTGAAATTTGCATTTTTCACAAATAAGCAATTATGATAAAATATGTTGATTTAGTTAAATTTAAAGTATTATTACACAATAATACACACATTATTTTTATGTATTTCTACATTCTTATTTTTCTTCTTATTATTATTATTATTTTGAACTTGACTTAAATGTGCACTATGATTTTAATTTTAAAGTCTTCTATTTCAAATGCATTGTCATTATTACTATATTTATTATTATTATTTTCTTTTCCTTTTTGGTAATTATGAGGGTTAAGTGGGTCGGCTACCCCCCTTAAACAGACAAATGCTATAATTTTATTGTTGTTGTTATTATTAATCTCATGCAATGCATCAAGCAACGTGTTCTAATTCGTTGTGAGGAAGGCATGGACTTCACTTGCTAAGCAAAAAGGGGACCTAAGCAAGTGATGTATGATAATCTTTAAGAGTCTTCTTCTTCCTTCGCATTGTCCTCATATGTCGATCTTCATGCTCCTGTCCGTCGATACGAATCTTCGTCTTCATGAGAAAGGTCAAAGGAGAATCTAAGAGATCCATTCTAACTAAGGTCACGTGCCTAGAGTCAACCTGGCTCTGATACCACTTTGTCACACCCGGTTTTATTAAGCATAAAACCAGCTGCAAAGTACATGTATGCCAGGATCAGTTTCACCATACATGTACGACAAAAGTGATAAACAGTTCCATATCGCATGCAAACAACATTTATACCTTTAAAAGAGTTTTGAAGTAGCAGCGGAAGAGGAAAACTTTAGGGCAACCACAGGCAAGTTGACTGGCAGCAACGCGACCTATACACCGTCTTCACTTGTCACGGTCCTCATTAGATCTTCTCTTCACTGAGCAGCATATCAAAAATACAACAACGCAAGTGTGAGTACCATCCCGTGGTACTCAGCAAGTGTGGGAAATAAATGACATGAAGGCCAATCAACGGAGAAGGCTGATAGTTGTTTAAGCACTAGGCATTAAACCTAACCTTAGCTTTCATTAGCAACCTACCTCTAGGTGAGAAATCCCAACCGTAATATAATAACAGTAATAGTAATTATAATAATATCCACATCAATTCCAAACATTATCCCAACCACCATTTCAACCATTGACTAATTATGAATTCGACACCAAGCCGCTCTTGTCCGTGAGCACGGCTGTCATGACAGTTTCCCAATCTCTGCAGAGAATGTATCCTTTACCCACAAGCCGTGATTTCATCCCCTGTTGCCAGGTGGACTAATCAAACCTCCCTGCTGCCAGTGGTGATCAACCACATTTCACACTTCCGTAGGTGTGCGGCCAGGAGATCACTACGAGGTCTTTACAAAGGTACTCCCGATTAGTGCTAGCCCTCTAAGGTTTCCACCACTGGGGATTCTCGGAGTAACCCTCCGCCCCAGAGCCCCCTCTTGAGCCTTGCGGATCCAAGAGCAGATCACCCGCATCATTCCCCGCACCATCCAATTACTAGCATTTCATCGGGAGAAACCTAATTAATTGACCAAGCTGCCCCATCTCAGTCTTGTGGCGATACTGTATAGCTTAGTGGCTACTCCATAAACCGGTCCTTAGAATCCGGCAAGGTTCCAACCCCAATCCCGGGTCTCGTGCGTACTGCACCATACCATTCAACCAACCCGCCAGATTCCTTTTTACTACACTTCATATTCCAACATCATAGTCATAATCATAATAATAAGTTATGAGTAACAAGTGTAGTTAAATGTATTCTCACCCAACTATTATGCATGGCTAAGCGTAAAGTAAATCCCGTTTATCACCCTTCCATGACCCATGCGACAAGGTAATGAGGATACAACAACAGGACATGATATAGGATTCATATTAATTAGCATGCAACTAACTAAACCCTTAAAAAGGTGCAAGATGGTCAAGGACACTTGCCTTTGTATAAATAGCTGCTCAGTTCTTCTTCATTGAACTCTTGATCTTCACATCTTCATGTAGCTTCTTGATCGTAGAAATACGAGTGCGTATAAACTACCGTCAAAAGAGAAATAAAAACAATCAAGAACAATACACCATACAAGCAATACAAATATTATGATTGAAATATGTTATAATTATGATTTAAATCGGAGTTACGAGTAATTTATTATTTTTCATAGCTAAAGAAATGCATTTACCATTTATTTTCCATTTTTAGTATTTATTTACAAGCTAAAAACATTTTTAATGAGTTTTCTATAGCCAAAATATATTTTATATGTATTTTATAAATTTTATTTCAGCATAAAACATTTTATAAATAATTTTCCTATTATTTCCATATTTATTCTCTATTTTAATATTTATTTATAGCTAAAAGCATTTTTAAATAAAATTTCATAGTCAAAATATATTTTATATGTATTCTACTATTTTATTTTAGCATAAAAAGATTTATTACTATTTTTCCTATATTTTCTATAATTATTATATCCTTTATAAACATATTATTTTCACTAAATACATTTTTAAACTATATTCTGCAATTAAATAATACCTCAGGGGTTGTTTTGCAATTTTTTTCTGACAACCTAGAAGCCAAAAATGTAATTTCACAAATTGTCCAGGGTCTACACTATTATTTCCATCTGTTTACAGCATGTTGCATAATTAAAATGAAGTTCAGGGTTATTTTTGTGAAACCAGGGGCTTATGCGCAATTACTTATAAAAGTTCAGGGACCTAGCTGTAAATCTGCGGAGGGATATGTGGCTGTTTTATGTGAACCGTTGGATTTTAAGAGGATGGCCTGGATTTAAAATACGAAGGGGTATGGATTGATCTAATCGTGGCCGTTGCCCTAGGATGGACGGCCAGGGGAGGGCCACGTCACCCTGGCCGTGGCTGGCGGCGGCGCCAGGGGGCCGGCGGCGGCGCCATGGCTAGGGCTCGCCGGAGTTCGCCTAAACGGCGCTCCGGTGGGCCAAACTCGGTGGGGTTTGATGCAAACGAGAGAGGAGAGAGTGGGGAAGCTTACGGCAGGGTCAATCGGGGTCGGAGACGGCCGGAGAGGAGCACCCGCCGATGGGGAGCGGCGGCCGAGCCTCGGCGTCGACGAGGAGGCAGTACAGCGGCGGAAATCGTCGTGCAGGAGTGCCACGGGGGCGGAGCGACTTCGAGACGCCCGAAATCGCATCGGAGTTGGCCGGAGTGGCTTCTCCAGGTCGAGCGCCGAGCTCCCAAACGGCGGCCATGGAGGCTAGGGTTCGGGTAGGAAAGGAATGGGGAGTGGGGGGGGGGGGGGAAAGAATGGGGCGCGACCATGAATAAAAGGGGGAGGCAGTTACTGGGGGCGGAGGGGGCGCGAGTGGGCAGGAGGGGCGACGCCGGCAGTTGCCGCGCGGGAGCGCGCGCACGCACGGGTGAGCGGGAGGCATGGGCGGCGGTTGGGGGAAGAAGCCCCTGACGGGCGGGGCCCGCGTGACAGTGAGAGAGAGGGGGGGGGGAAGGGAAGTGCGAGTTGGGCTGGGCCGAGGTGGAGAGGAGGGAGAGAGGATGGGCTGTGATGTGGGGATTTGGCCCAGGTATGCTTATTCCCTTTTTTTTTTCTTTTCTCTTTTTATTTGACTTCAAATTCAAATTCTAAGCAAATTTTATTCGTTTAGAATAAAAAAAAAAATCAAACAAAAATACACAACCAAATGTATTATTATTTTTTTTTTTTATTTTGAAAATATGGGTGTTACAGTTCTCATGAAAAGCTGGTGTGTCCTTGTTGGAATTTGAATCAATTGTGTATGTATCATTGCTTGTAATGGACTCATTACTTGAAATGCACTTTCGGTAGTGGATCATAATAAGCAAAACGAGCAAACTGTTATCTGCCAGTTGACTAGATGCACTCTCAGGGGTTGAGCTTACAAGGTAGTTGATAGTATAATACGGCAGTAACACAATGTTCGCTGCAGAACCACATATCGAGTTAATGATTCTCCGTAGAATTCAGATGCTTATAGAACAACATGACGCTGAAAAAAATGATCTACTTTACCAGCTGCTGAGCCAACTCGCTGCAGAACACCAGGCCTACCATCATCAGAGAAAACAGGGTGCTGACCATTTAGAGGAAACTTTGGCCGTGTTACAAAATTGAGCAACAGCTTTTGAATCACCGAGGCCACTATGGTGCTGTCCTGCAGATGAAATATGTCACATAGAGACACAGTTCAAATTTATCTCAAGAATGTCTAGAAATAAACCGTAGCACATGATGCATTGGGAAGTTCAAGTTTTACCTGAAGCATGGCCGCATTAATGAAAGGATGCACATCCTTTGGTTCTGGAGATGGGTGCGAACATAATTGGGTCGACATAAGAACTAGCATCAAGTTCAGAAGTTCATGATGTAGGTAGCATGACTCCACACTTAATACAGAACAAAATTAAACATTCAGACCAACTGGAAAACACGAGCGAATGCTAATTGAAACTTAAAAGATAAAAGTAAAAAATAATACCTTACATCTACACTGCCAATGTAGGTCAGCACGCCTTTCAGTAGAAAATACTCCACAGTGTGTTCTTTGAAGATCAAGTAAACATCAACGATTATTAGAGTTCCATCCAACTGTCATATAGAAATGGTATTTTATTTAGGATAAAGGACTCCACTGAATCCAGGAATTACATAAAAACTACAATATTTTAAAATGGTTTTCAGAACAAAAATAATTTGTAACAGAGTAACAGACCGGACATACAGGAACTAGCAGATTTGGATAATCAATTACCTGAAGGAAAATTTTCCATCCCCTTCTCGTTCTTGTCAATGTCAAGGCATAGCTCTTGCCAATTATCGGTTTTTGCATTTTCAATGATGAACTTGAGAAATATGGATGATATATATGTAGCATTGATAGCCTTCCGATATATGACATGAGATAGAGAAGTTGTTGATGTGCACTCTTGCAAGCACCAAACCAAATGGATCAAAATCTTAGAAAGGTGCTTTGTTTGGTAGTTGTTTTGGGCTGCAGATGCACATAATTAAGATAAATAAGCAAAACATAATTATTGACAAGATTAGGCACATAGTCGAAAAGAGAGGGCACAAGTGGTCGAATCCTCAGAGTGGACACCATGAAGCCAAAACCAATGAAGGACACACTAAGTCACAGAAATTTGCAACAAATTGAAGCTAGTACCTAGCGCTCTCACAACTCAATTAGCCGAATCATCACTTTTCGTCCATTTAACCTGCTCACCGAGAAAGGGGAAATGCACAGTATTCTGACAAAAGTAAAAAAAAAATCCCCAGTCACCCAGACGCACGGAAACTCAGAAACTGGAAATGCATACTTTATAGGCACCAAAGTAATCCATGTGAAATCAACACCGCCTCCCAGACGCAAAGGAACACCGGAATTAACGACATAGCATATTTTGTAACAAACTAAGGCATGAAATTCAGCAGAACTGCGATTAAATTCCCCAAAATCCCGACCATGTACATAGGTGAAACTCGCAACCTGCAGAAACCAGCACCTAAAACCTCCCAACGGTCGCAACTCCCAACAGCCGCACGCAGAAAAACACGTGATGGGGTGATCCACATTACCCCACAGACCGAAAAACTCACGTGATGGGTTGGGGCGATCTGCATTCAGGTCAGGAGCGCGTGTTTGGCAGTTGCACTTCGGGTGGCTCCCGGTTTGGGCGCGGTTTTCTGGTCGTGCATCCCCGCAGTTGGTTTGGACTTGCTCCGCTAGTCGGCTGCTCTGTTTCTTTGCCCGGCTCAAGTGCTAGGACGTCCGTTGGAATTGGAACTCATCGTCACCATTTGGCAGGCACTTTTATGTTACTCAGCAAATGGCAAAATGCAATGAGAAGTACGTGAGATACTCAGTCTCCCTAATTCCCTAAACAAAGGCTGGGTTCATATCGCAACAATACATTGGGTTGTTTTGGAACTTTGGAGAGCTCAAATCAACTTTTTTTTTTTAAAAAAAAAACTTATTCTCGGTGGGGATTACGGAAAATCAGTGACAAGGACGAGCTCAAAGACTTCCACAATCCACAGGATGATGATGAGCCTGCAGGCCTACATTGAGCTGCTGAAGGAGAAAGAGATGGGATCCCGGCCCGGTTCACCTTCACTTCCAAGGACGGCAAGAGTGCGCTTCCGATGCCGATCCATGCGACCAGGTGGCTGCCGTCGGAGTAAACTGCACCACTCCCAGGGACAGACCGTCCACAGTGATCTACCATAAAATTTATTGAACGAAATGTAGAATAGACATACTGAAGTGTAGTGTAAGTGTATTAGTGAACATACTGAAAATGTAGAAAATATTGCTAGAAGAGTAGATTATAAAGTACGGTTGGAAGGAAACGAGTGCGTCCAGCATACGTAGCATACAAGCCACGATAATAAAAAATAAATTAAGGCACGACCCAGAACTGAAACAAAAATAGTATCGCGCCCAGCATACATAGTATACAACCCACCATTTTGTTATAGCATAATCTATTAGGCTATTATCGTTGGAATCGGACAACTCATAAATTAAACTTTCAGGTACATTGATTTGCGGCCACGCTGCTTTTGCATGTATCGACCAAAACAAATTTTACAATCTGGTTCAAGCGAATCCTATGGGAAATCTGTAATAACAACCTCATCGGCAACTCAGCATGTCAGCCTCAAAGTTCTGCATTCCGCATCAACAAAGGTAATCCACCACCTTAACCATACTTCCGATGATCTTGTTAACCCAATCTACCGATCGCCACCCATGCCACCAAACATTCCACTCATTTCCTTTGATCCCATCTGTTTCATGAGTGACTGCAAACCGCCCATGCCACCTATCTGCTTTAGCATCTGTGGGGGAAGCACCTTGCTCATGTGCTGAACGTTCATGTTGCGGGACAGTGAACTCATCTCTCCCTTCTTCGGTATCTTAAGTCCCTTCATCTTGCTCCAAATCTTAGCAAGGCGCTTGTACTCTTCCAGCATGTCCAAGACATCCCTGACTGGCCGGCCAGACCCCCGGGCAATACGAATAATCCGTGATTCAGTCATCAACTTTGGATTTGTGCTGTCAAGCTCTGAGGGGCAAATGCGTACACAGACACAATAAATTTTTTGCAACATTGCTCCAGTAGTGTATATGGGAAGAAACTTTGTCACCACAACTTACCAGCATCTGTCATAGAATCCATCATCGTCATGTACCGCTTAATCTTAGCCTGGCTTTCCTTCTCATGCCCTTTGGGCATTAACTCAGCACTGAATCCAGGCAACATAGAAAAGACCTGCAAGCAGCTCCAAGTTTAAAGTTTTACCAAAAGTTATCACTGATCTTAACGCTGACTTATGAATTCATGATTGTGCTTATGGTTATGACCATTCAAAAGATTTAAATAAACAGAAAGATGCTAACCTGGCCAATCGGACCCATTTTCAGAAGGTTCTGGAACTGCTCGTACATAAGTCTGAGAGTAAAGCTTCCTTCTGCCAGTTTCTGCAGTAGCTCAGGCTGTTGATCAGTAGGTACTACTTCCTGAATCTTGTCCATGAAGCCGGACCAATCTCCCATGCCTGACAATTACAGAAATTAAAGTTAACCAAAGGGTGTACACTCATATTAAGAGGAGCACACCCAAAATTTCCACTTACCTAACAAACGACTAACAAAAGGTTTCACATCAAACACTTCAAACTCATCAATGTGCTCTCCAGTTCCAATAAATATAACTGGACTTTTTGTTGCTGCCACTCTGAAAGAAACAAGAAAGTTATTTTCATTCGGATCCATTGACAGCAATAAACAAAGAAAGAAGAAATAGCATCAAAAGAAGGAATAGCAGCCAAAGGAAGATAATACTAACGCGCTAAGTGCACCACCTCCTTTCGCGTGTCCATCCATTTTTGTGATAATCACAGCACCAACAGAAACACTCTGTTTAAATGCTTGTGCCTGATCAAAAGCAGCCTGACCAATACTACTGTCCATAACAAATATTACCAGGTCTGGTTTCTGCAGAAACACACAAAAAAGGATAAGATAAATATAACTAAGTCCATGGTATTGCTGTATGGGTATATGAATTTTGAAGTGTGGATACCGTTGCTTCTGAAACTTGACGCATTTCCTCAAAGAGTGCTGCTTCTTGCTTGTGCCTTCCACTAGTATCTACAATGATAAGGTCACAATTTTCTTTCTTGAATCTCTCCACACCCTCAACAGCGATTTTCACTGGATCAGACTCCATGTAGCTGCAAGATGACTGTTAGAAGGGAAAAATGATAATATGACTTGTAAATAGCAAATATTCAGGGAGATAAAGTACCTTCCATAGAATGGGATCTTGGCTTTTGTTGCATTTTGTTTCAACTGATCAAAAGCACCAGCCCTAAATGTATCAGCACAAACCAGTGCTGGTTTGAATCCTTTCCGCTGATGATAATATGCATATTTTGTACAAGTGGTGGTCTTACCGGAACCTGCATGAGAATGATATTAATTGTGAACAGAATGACAATAATATAAGGTATAACAAAGATGAATTGCTCCGTTAATAATTTAGGATTCAATTCAGGATTTGTCACATCTTTCCAGAATCCATAAGAGACAGATGCATGCTGCATCTCATTACTCAAAGCAATACTTTATGTTCAACCAAGTTTAGACAAATGCAATGGTTTAACATTGTGCCTGAAACATGTGTCCATTGTCCACAAGGAAATGGCTCAATTTAAGAGGTCTACATAATTTTTTATACGTGGTCCAATATGTTGGCTAAACGTTGGCGTGCGAAACATTGAAATTTTATGTGTAATGTAAAATTAACAGGAAAACCAGATGGACAAAAAGGATATATTCACCAATAGAAGATAACAAAATCAACAATTAAATTGTGGCAAAATACACTGCTCTGGAACAAGCATTCAGAATTAAGTGGTTTGGAGGGTACAATCCAAGGATGTTCCGGTGTAGAGGGTTCAGATAATACTTTCGTTTGGAGGATATAAATCAAGGTGCACATTTACAACACCAAAGAGCTCGGAAATGGTACATGACTTAAGCCTACATGAGGATGATAAAACATCCCAATTTGATCAAACAGCATTGATAAGCTTTTGATAATTCAATAGCCCAAATGTGGTAATACTGCATCTATCATTACCATTGGGTACAAAGTAGCCAAAAGGAAGACTGACCTTGCAGACCAACGAACATGACCACGCTGGGCTTCCCCTTCTTGGGAGTGAAGGAAGGCTTCCCAGGATCCAACATGTTGCAGAGCTCCGTGAACACGGCCTACAACGACAACAGGAGAAATCAGTAAGACGCACGATTTCCCCCAAATAAAAAAAAAGACCAATCGGTGCAATCAACGGGCAGATCCAACCTGCTGCATGATCCGGCGCTTGTTGGTCCCCGCGGCGAGCGCCTCGAGGTTGACGATGCGCTTGATGTTGGTCTGCATGTCGCGGACCATCTTGAACTGGACATCGGACTGCAGGAGGGCGCGCGAGATCTCGTTGAGGCACTCGTTGAGCACCTTCTCGTCGATCACCGTCGCGTTGCTCATCTGCGCGAGCGCGCGGGAGATGCTCCCGCCGAGCTGCGCGAGCACCATCTTGACGGACCGGGGGTGTCCTCTGCTGCGCGTAGATCCCTTCCGCTCTTTTCCTCGCCGGTGGAGGGTGGCTTCGGCGGGCCGGGGAGGAGGGGATTAGGGTTCCGATCGGGAAGCGCTTCTCTCGCGTTCGAAGGGGATGGGATTTTTATTTCTCTTTTGATGCCGAAGGGGATTGGGATTGGGAGGAGACGGGCCGGGTAGTTTTACGTGGGCGTCGGAAGCCGACGGACTCGAGGCGGCTTCGCGCAGAGGGGAAGCGAGATGGGTTCCACGTTTTTTTAAGTCTCTCTATCGATACAGCTGTAAATATCTGTTGAAATGCACACACTCATCCTATTCATAATATTTACACACGCCCCTCCACACATATAAACCAACAACTACACATGACTACTATAATTGCATCCTTCGAGAAATTACCAAAATCTGATATGCGACGGGACGTTACTCTATCATTATGTCTTCATACATGAGAAACATCTGAAATCTTAAATAAATCTCAATGAGAAACTCAGAATTGTGATTCCTAATAATCGAAATCGGGTGGCAGCCCTGACAATGCACACGCCAACCACCGAGCCGGCCGTCTCCGTGTCTGTTCGTCGTGTATCTCGGCACGCCACTCCACAGTCCCAGCTGACGATAGGTCGCCCCGTTGTTGCTGAATGGTGCGCCACGAATACCCGCGCCTTTCTTGCCATTGATCACGGCCGCCACAGCCGCAGCACAACCTCGAGTTCTCTGTCTGCTCGGGTGCTCCTTACTTGAAACTGGCAGTGCAGCGGCCGGCCGATGCCAGGGCATAGTAGGCCGCCTTTACTTCTTTGGTCACGGTCAGGGCGCGGCGCAGCTGGTTGTGGGCAGGTTTGACGACAACAAGATCGTTGCACTCTCTTCATGTAGTGGCTAATCTAATGTTTGGGACTTGCGATGCAATCTGTTGCCTGTTCCAACAGTAAATATTCAATGTTAACGATACACCACCAATTCCACAGCACTACTACTAAAAGCATAACATTGCAGGACGATAAGCAATGCAATGAGATTCATAGAATGATGGAATGGATACACCAAATTTATCAGTACAACCTGTCCTTGGCACAATAACTTACACTTCCGGAGTTCCGGAAATATGGAACTTGGCTTCTATTACAGAAAGTGCAATGACGTGATACGCTATACACAAAGGGTTCTAGGAGAAACGCCTCCCCAGGAGGCACACAGCCGTTATAGCTTTCACAGCAGTCAAGGGCAAAGCAAAACACTGACGCATCCGCGTCTGCATCCACCAGCCTGACCACATCTTGCTCGCCTGCTTATTGGCTGCCAGCTTTCCACCTTCGTCCTGTTCTTCAACCCCTACTCTGGCCACAGTAAGATGGTTCATCTTAACCAGTTTACCTACACATACAGAGTAACATAGAGCACAAACAAAAATTTTCCGATTCTTCTGATATCTACTTGTTTGAATATTGTGCTCTCCCGATTCAGAATGCAGTGCAGAACAAGCCTCATGACACCGTCCGGCCATAGCATATTGAAGCAATGTAAAGATTCTTGGCCCATTTCTCCTAAAAGAAAGGCAGTAGAGTAACAACATTAGATGGGGCCAGTCGGTTGCTGCTGAGAGCATAAAATATTGCTATGCCTACAAATGTTCAAATCTGCTGGACAATATGGCACAAAACATAGCAACTACTAACACCTATAGCCATAAAAGCTGACTTAGTTTCAACAATGTAGTATAATAGAAATAGATGATCATACCTTCACATGGTTGCTTGGAAAAGCAGATGTTCTAAGAGTTTCTTGTGTTTCATCCATCAACTTTCTTTTGGGTATACTCAATATAAAAGCAGCTTGATCGGCAGTGGCTGCTGTTGAAGTAATTCTATACCCGTTCTCCCATCGTCGGTGGATACCTTCACTTGGATAAAGGAAATCCAGTTCTACTACCTGCATTTCATAACAGAAACAGGATACAATCAAATTGATTGTGGACAGAGGTAAAAGCATTTCTATCTAAATTACAAAAGGATCTTGTATTTAATATCCACATGATTGATAGCCATCCATCTAAAATCCTAATGTTTTCAGACACCTAATAGTATTATGCACCTTAGGTAGTACTTTTGCAAATTTGCATTTGATTTGTGCAGCAAAAGAAACAGCAATTGCCAGAATACCTGTTCAGAATATCCAGAGTTTCTAGACATAACTACACCCCAGCGACTCCCCGCAGTTGTCATCGATGTAACATGAAAACCTTCTTTCCATTTCTTGTTGATCCACTTGTAGGGGAATGATTCACTAACTTTGTATGACTGCTGAGTGTAAGGCGTTCCTGTAAAGAGCAAATAACTACATGACTATTGAACCTGGTTGCAACTCACAAAAAGAAAAGCACATACCAAGAGTTATTGAGATACATGAATTTGATGCAAACATGATGAAGTGAAGGACAGCCAATTTTTTTATACAAGCCTTCTAAAGGATAATAGCCACATAATGTGTGCACTATAAAAAAAAACTAATGTTACTTTTACTTGCACCTAACAGTATGAAAAGGAAAATTACCATTCAGTCTTTCTAAAAAGTCTATAAGATAGTTTACATGCCTGATTTTAAACAATAAAATGGTATGATCATGCTTCACATATGATTTGTTTTTTTTAGATTTATATGATTTGCTTTCTTGTGTACTGCTTTCTTATGATATCTCAAAATTTGAGAACTCACAACAAAGTGAATACCAAACCAATAACTACAAGTGCGTCCTTATTTTCAAAATGCCAGCAATAAATAGTAGCACAGGCAAATCATTAATTAGAGCAACTCCAGATGCATCAGGAGAGCAGCTAGATTAAACATCAATTTAGGCAGACCTTTTGACATGACCACCAAGGAACTTCCATTTGTTGCACCTGCTATTGCACTGATGTAGTAGTTATTTTCCCACTGCTCCATAATCCAATCCTGAAATGGAAAATAAAAAGGCAACTTAAGACATCCAGATATAGCCAAGGTTAGAAAAAAAATTATGCTTCAGACCGTACCTTATGAAGGAATATGGGTGAAAGTTCATAAACTTGGGATGAGAAACCAGTTCCTGCGTCCATAATGAGGGCCCACAGATTTGTTGAAGAAGCTACTGAGCTAATGAACAATCCATCTTCATTACCCTTCTCTACGTGTTGATGAAGTCTGGCATCTGCTACATTGTAATGGTATCTGAAAGGAAAGAACATTTTAGAGCAAAAATCACGGGTGGCTGGTAAATCTGAAACATCAACAAGCATTTAGTGACATGAAGCAGAAAGAACCATGGAACTTGAATAAATCCTCATGTGTTACCTCTACTCTGTAAGCACTGCAACTGAGAAACAAAAATTGTTCACATGCATGGACTGGAGTCCAAGTAATTATGCTTATAACCCTAACCATCTCATTAAAACAGATTTCACAAACAATTAATGTCCACACGATAACATTTTCTACAACAGGTAAATACCACCATCACACGAGAACATCATCTAACTTCAAAGTTGAACATGTTTCAAGATTTATCATGCACGCAGCATAAAAGAATTACTACTTGCTCACATACCTCTGCTTCATGGGCCTTCTAGCATTATAAACTGATATCCACTGATTTGCTGGACTTCCAATTCGAACTTTTTTCTTTGGTTGTTCATCTTCTTCAAGGTTTACAAGCAATCTTCCACGTTTTTGTCCAGCCTACATATGCAAATTACCATATTTTGAATTAAGTCAGCTATCAAATATAACAGCATCGCTGAATTTTGTATAATAAAAATAAGAACTCCAGATCCACATCAAATAACCTTCAATGCACCATCAATTCTAATAGGCCTCAGATGCTGCGGCTCAATCAATTCATCAAAAAGGGAAATAAGCTTTGAGTAGTTTGGTTCTTCATCAAATTTCATATTCGTCACCGTCTCCAGGAAAAGTTTGAACGGAGGCGGGCAAAAACAGCATAATAGATCAGGAGAGGTAGCCATTTTCTTCTTGCAGACAAGAAAGCTCTTGTTCTCTCCCTGCAAATGCATTAAGCAGTGTTCAAACAACAACTCAAGGTATATAGAACATCAGATATGAAGAATGGAGAGATGTCTTTCCACAGCTTCAAATGCTCAAGGGTAAAAACTACGTCTTATTTTCACTTCACTGAACATGAACTAAGTCTTTCTTATTAATCCATTTCTAAAATAAATAAAATGTAGAATCTTATTTTATTTGTATTTTATTATTATTATTATTGTTATTATTATTATTATACTATTATTTTACTATTATTATTATTTTTACTTTTTACTCTCATCTTATTTTCTATTATTTTTCTTCAAAAATTGTTGGGTTTCATTTCTAGCCGACACAACTTGTTTGGGACAAAGGCTTGGTTGGTGTTGTTGTTGTTGTTGAACATGAAGATGGACATAATGCAAAATCAATGAAGATAAATGCTTTCAAGATTGTACTAGAATAATTATAACCAAAAAAGCGCGAACCTGATAGCCTTGCCATGGTAACCTTCCTCTGAGGAGAAATATCAATGTATACGCTAGTGATTCCAGATCATCCCTTCGGCTACCAGTGCGGCCTAGATGGGCATGCACACTAGCATATCTTATCGTGCCCCTGTTTGGAAAAGAGTACTCGGTAAAGTCAGCATACCCAAAGAAGACAAAAAATATAGTTAGGTCAAAACGGACCTAAAAATGTCAGGCTTCTGATCGTATTCAACATGTTGTCCAGATGATCCTTCCTTCCATCTAGATGCTGTCAGCACAAATGGTAGGAATGTGCACATGTGAACTCAAAGTTAACACTAGCAATAGGTATATTTATACCAAGTTCAAAAATGAATACAAAACACAGGAGATATTTAGCCAAAACATAGTGTGATTAGTTTGCAAACAGTACCTAACACAGAAAATTACAACATACCTAAACCAAGATCAATCAAAAAAAGTTTTTTCTCATCGGGAGACCCAGGTTGGCCAAGAAGAAAATTCTCTGGTTTAACGTCTCCATGAACAAACCTGGCATGAGAATTCCAAAATACATAAATAAATTGCAAGATCCAGAATGTCAAATAAAATATGGCTAGACAAGTACCCCTTCGCATGAAGCTTCTCAAGTATAGAAATTGCCTCTACAGCGATGCAAGCAACCATATTAGGTGTCATCCTGAACCAAATATCAGTATCAGTGAATTGCTTTTAAATTTGGCTGAAACAGTAAGCAGATGGGACATGATTATCTTACGTCTGACCAAAAGAGTTCCAAACATCCCAAAGGCTAGGTCCTAAAATATCCATTACCTGAAACAATAGTAGAGTGATCCCTTCAATTTTTGTAATATAACCCCAGACAAATTAGACTATTTTAAAACAATTGCTAACCAAAATATAGTAGTCGCCCTGGCGTCCTTTGTAGTGAACCGATGGTACACCATAACATCCATTCAGAGAACTAAACACAAATTGAAAACGAAGGCATTAAACTTAGCAGGATGGTAACAAAGAACAAATTATACTTCCAAGTTTTAATAGAATAACAACCACAAGAAAGCCTTTGTCCCAAGCCCGTTAGGGTAGGCTACATATGAAACCCGACAATTTTAATTCTTAAAAAACTTAAGAGAATATCACCACAAAAAGAAAAACAACAGACTACAGAGAAAGTATCAGGTGCACAATAATGTATAAGAGCATGTAAATCAATATTGTGCCTCTGATCCAATATGAATAGCCCAAGTGGGAGGTGGGGTCTTACTCGTCTTCCTTATCCACCATTTCATTAAATATCCTATTGGGCCTTAGTCTGCCCCAACCACAAGAGGAGATGAGGTACTCCCACCTCAGATTGGATCCAATGAATGATATTGAGACTGTGCATCACCATTATACTCCTGTCTACTAGGTATTTCCTCCAAACAATAAATGACAAAGACTAACTATATTCTAAAAAAAGGGTAGTCTAGTGCACGTAGCTCCCGCTTGCACAAGGTTCAAGGGTCCGACCCCACCTTGAGCCTTTTGTACGCAGCCTTTCCTTGCAATAGTAACTAAATTTGTGCTATGGTACGATTCTTCACTAGTTTGTCTTGAGTTCAAAATGTAAGATTAGGTACAAGTATATGCGATGACAACAACAACAAAGCTTTTGTCCCAAGCAGGTTGAGGTAGGCTAGATATGAAACCCAACAATTTTATTTCTTTTTAAAAAATAGGAGTGAAAGAAAAAAAAAAGAGTAAACAAAGTGCGAGTAAAGTAAGATTCTGACACATGAATTGTTGATTCACATGCAGTCTCATCATTAGTCAAATCTCCACCTACATTCCAATCCCTCAAGTCTCGTTTTACCGACTCCTCCCATGTCAACCTTCACCTCCTTCTGTCTCTCTAATATTTTCCCTACCCTTTAGAAGCTCATTGTTAACCTATACTTCTGGAGGCGGTGGATATGCCCTAACCACCTTAGTCTGTCATGGACAAGGTTCTCTTGAATTGGTACTACCCATATCATATCATGCTTTACCTTGCTCCTAATGCGGTCTTTCTTTTGTGTGATCGCACATCTACCGTAGCAATGCACATCTCTATGACACTCATTTATGGGACATGTTTTTTAGTAGGCCAACATTCCTTCAACCTATATCCAATCAATGTCCTATAGAACTTACCTTTTGAATTTATGAGATATTCTTGTCACGTAGGATTCCAGATGTTTGTTGCCACTTCATCCACCCTACGTTGATCATATGGCAAACATCCTCGCGATATCACCGTTGCTTTGCAATATTGATCCCAAGTATCGAAAGGAGTCCCTCTAAGTTACTATTTGTCCTTGTAGACTAACATTTCCCTTTTCACATCCAACAGGACCAACACCACTAAAATCACACCTCATATACTCGATTTTGGTCCTACTAAGCCTAAATTCCTTGGATTCTAAGGTATGCCCAGGTAAAGGAGGAGGGGCTATTCTTATGGAGATGAAACCTAGTACAAGTATATGTTGTCAAAGAAATACTTTAAACTAATACGAAACTATTTGAATAATGTATGATCAAGTCCTGTAGGACAGTTCTGAACAATTTATATAATCCCTACACTTATTTATAAGAACTGATGGATGCACTCAGCTTTATGCTGCATTTACCTATAGACTTGCCACTCATATGGAGGGCCATAATTGCAACCCTTACTGTTGCGGTGCTCAAATTTCAAAGCAACCTGCAATCCAAAAGCCATGTGTTACTAACATAATATCATAGCATGTTTCTTAAGAAGGAAACAAAAATAGAGATAAACCTCATAAGCGTCAGGTCCAGTACGCTCTGCTCCACCAGAAATCCTTCTGCCAACATAAACTTGTCCAAAGCCACCCTTACCCAACTTTCGATCTACCTTGTATTGCGGAGAGTGGCCAACTTGAACCTGTAAAAGAAATTAATCATTACCAGGCGACCAAAATATGAGTATGAGTTGTCTCTAATATTGCACAGTGACAGCTTGCATCCAGTTTTCGACTGCTGAAAAGCAGATAAGGAATATGAGTCGCCTCTACTCTAATTAGTCCTTGCCAGATCTCAAAAACAGGCTTGACATTTTGAATGTGAAATGCTGTAATCAGGCCTGTGAGCCTGTCCACAGAACCATAGAAATGAACTCATCATGTCTTCAAAAGCACAGTTAAATGTCCCTCTCTTTGTATATAGCTAGATTTAAAATTGGTTACACCGAAGCTTTGGCTTGAACTTCAAATTTAGAGAAATCTCCCTAAACTTTTGTTTGACTAATCAAGTATTTTTACTTCTGTAGATATAAGAGATATAATATTTCAAGTGTTATCCATGCTTATGTCCAAAAATACAACCAGCATGTTTGAGACGATGCTAACTTGCTAATAGTATTAAAGTGACTGAATCTAGTTACATTTACATTCATAGCAGTTCCAACAATCCCATGGAACAGGGGTTGTGTGAAGCGCATGCAGAAGGGGCATGATGAAATAAAGAAGTGCGACCAGGGACAATGCAACAGACAAAGAGACCCTGGTGCTCAACACACAATACATATGATTCTCAAGCAAAGTTATTTTGTTCTATTTACAAGTAAGAATCGATTTGGCCCTGGTGCCACTGCACCAGGGAAGACGATGAGTGCATCAACTATGGCCTACAAGAGCATATAGCTGCATCTAATTATACTGGTCCACTATACGAAGTGATGCTGAAGTAATAGATTTTTTCCAAATTAAAATATATCCTCCGGTTTTGAATCCATAGCTTTTTCAGTCTTTCAAAAAAAATCATATCTTATTTAGGTTCACAAATACTAGAACTGCAAGCCGTCCTAATATTTGGAAATAGCTGTGCCTCCAGCTAAGACTGGTACGCATTTATTTCAGATGGGCCATAATGACAATAGAGAAGTTGATGCTGCAATTTTTTGTCATTTGATTCTTGATGATACATGTGAAGGTGCATCCAAAGTCGTCAATGACGTGTTACGAGTACTACATATGTAATGGGTTCATTTATAGCCACCACCATAATCCATAGTCCATGTCACATGATACTGTACCAGAATCTACATGATGAAACTATCCCATTTTCTAAAACATCCTCACAAGGAACACTATCCTAAACGGCAAGAAATAATACCATGATGGAAACTTGGAAACCATGCAAGTGAACATACGAAAAATAGAAAGAAAAAATGCATAGAACAAAGAACGTACCTTCTCTGGGACTGGAGTTGTAGTCCCTTCATCATCACCTCCAGCAACCTTGTCAGGACTGCCACCATTCATCTTCACAGCTTTATCTGCAACTTCCTCTACGCGATGTGCCCCACCTGCAGCACCACCACCAATAGCAGCTGCTCCTGGAAGTACCTCGCAAGGCTGTTCAGGGTCCAAGTCAATAACTGGAACAGCTCTCCCTCTTCCTGCTGCTCTTCCCCTCGCTGTTCCTCTCCCACCACCCCTCCCACCCCTGCCTCTACCACGTCTTCCTGCCACCGTAGGGGCTGCCACCAAGACCAAGTTTTCAGCTGGGTCTTGAGCCACGAGATCCTCAACCTTTTTTGCCTTCAACCGAGATTGCCGGATTCCACTACGCAACTCTGGCATCCTTTCTCCCCATGCACTTCCTGCCGCCTACCAATCTGCCAATCAAAAGCAACAACAGAAACATGGGTCAGTGCAACGGTGCTGCATTCTACCAGGACCTCATAGGACATAAAATGTCACTGGAAACACGAGGAAACACAAAGAGAATGAACAAGTAGTGATGAAACAAACATAAACGTGTTTCCATTTCCTTCCTATTGGCATCTAGAACTCTTCCACAAGCTCCTGGGATCCTGTCCCTCGTTATACTGGAGTCAAATAAACACCGCAGCCCGCCCCATGTGATTTCCCAACGGTCGCTCCTCACCACGCCTCCCTTCCCCAAATCCTCTCCCGATCTCCTCGACAGCAATCCCTCCCACGAAAACCGATCAAAACGCGCGCGCTCAAGGCACAGCAGGGCCTCTCCATCGCATCCAATCTCGCCCGGTCGCCCCCAAAAAAACTGCAGCCCAAAGCAACAGCATCCGCGGGGGATGCTAACCGCCGTAAAAAAAAAAATCAGCCAATAAACGAGGAGATCGGCGGGCACCGGAACGATCGCCGTGCGATCGGGCGCCACCGGCGCTGAGATCGGTGCGCGCCGCGCCGATCGCCCGAGCCGGCCACTTCCTCCCCCCGTCGCCACCGACACGGCAACCAATCGGCGACGCGACGCCCGGCGATAGACCCAGGAGAAGGAAGGGGGTAGGCCTCGTGGCTCACCTCGGGGGCGGAGACCGCGCGTCGTCGTCGGCGGCGGCGGCGAGGTGGGGACGCGCAGATGGATGGGGGTGGGGTGGGGGAGGTTGGTGTTTGGTCTCTCGCGCAGACACACACGCGCACACACAACGCAACACACAAACACCGCTGCGCTGTGGCTGGCTGTCTTGCAAAGGAGGGGAGGGGGAGAGCTGGCATTTTGAAGGCCTCGCCCTCCTGTTATTTATTTTCCCTTTCCGCTTCCGCTCTCGGAAGGCAGAGAGATGCGAGCGCGCATGCACGCGATACGAGCTTGAGCTGGAATCCAGGAACCAAGGGCCAGGCCGCCCGGGCTGGCATCGCCCGGGTCGCGATGGATAACGTGGATTGCTCGGCCGGGCCCACCAACGTTCTAGGTCCCGTCTGCGCCTCTGTACTGTACCGGCGGTGAGATTTTTTCTAGCTGGAAGGGAAAGGGCGGCGTGATAGGAGTAATACGGTGACCGTCTCGCCGTCTCCGTTAGCGCCGTGAAGTGCACCGATACTTTTTGCCAATCTTTTCTGGACAGAACTGCCGCTTCTTTTCTGGCTTTGCCTAGCGCTAAAATGTTGTATTTCAGGGTGGTACACTTCGGGTAATGAGATCCTAATCAGTTTACTTACGATTTTGGGACGGACACTTTGGGTAATGAGATCCTAATCAGTTTACTTACGATTTTGGGACTGTTCTGACGGTGTATGAGTCAACGTTGGCAAGTACTACTTCCTCTGTTTCAGTTCAATTTAAATTTCATAGTCAAACACATCTTTAACTAATGATTTCTATAGATTTCATTAGCATTATGATGATAAATCTAAACATACAATTTTTTTATCATTAAATTTGAATAAAACTACATAAATCATTTATCAAAGATAGAATTGACTAAATCCAAAAATAAAGTAATACGTGACGGAGCATGTACTAGCCTGTTGACTAGGGCGCTAAAATGGTCAATCAGACAGTGAGATACATGCCACGCGCTTCTCTCTGTTTTTTTTTCCTTTCACCAGACACATCACAATTCACAAAGTGCTTTATCTTCTTCGGGCTGGTTGGTTCGTTTCCATCTCATAACGCGGCGTGTGGAGTTTTTATTAATTATGCAGTAGAACAGTACTGTTGTCGGACTAGTCTTGGGTTCGTCGCGGCCTTGCTTAAGGTCCCATGGTGACCAGTTGTTGAACATGCAACCATGAGACCTTAAAAATGTTAGGTGCACGTATAAAAAATACTGCTGCGGTTGGAAATTGGGGATGAAGTAAGAATTCTATAGGAAATGTTATTAGGACGGTACTTTCCCAGCTTCCGTAGTCCGTAGCAGCTCTGTCCCTTCCGTAATTCCGTTCACATAGATTATACTACCATCTTCGCCGGCCCCCGAGCTTGGAGGCACGTCCCCTTGGGGGCGCCAAGGCCTTCCGTATGCTTAGCTTAGTGCAGGTGCAGCAAGGGAAACACACACAGGAGATACGTACTCATCCCGTCGTGCCTGATTTTGATATTCGCGGCTAATCATCATCCCGTCACTCTTCCACGATCCTAAATCCCAGTTCAGCTGCCAGCAACTAGCGCGTTTTCTCACAGTTATTGTACGACGCCACGGTGAGCGGCGTGGTGGCCTTCGTCGGGCGGTCAGGCGACGACGGCGCGATGGTGCAAAGGATAGACGAGGAGCTACGGGGCGGAGGCCGGAGGCTGGGAAGCCTCGTGGCCGCCTGGCCGGCCTCGTCGGAACCGAGCCGTGCCAAGGATGCAGCAGCTTAGGTGCGCATGCGCCTATCTCCCCAATTAGCTCCCCGCGAGGCGTTGGAAACTGAGGTATAACTTGGAGCAGGGGGGGAATCCCGCGGGCGCGAATGGCCGTGATAGAATCGGATGAATTCCGATCATTCTTTTTTGTGTCATTCAACGATTCTGTTGAATTCCTGTACTATACGTATATACCTGCACTGCCCGTTCAGAAACGATAACAGATTTGAATTCCTGTACTATACGTATATACCTGCACATGCCGGAAAGGTTGGAAATCTTCCTGCTGCTCCGTCTTTTTCTTCTCCTGTTCTGCGTTCTTTGTGAATGTCTAGTGGTAGTAGTATTAATAAATAAGATGATTCGACTTCGCGGCCGAAGCATAGTGGTTGCTGCTCATTTTAAAGATCAGAAAAACGCCTGGGGTCATTTTCCAATACAATGAGGACAAATAACCCTACAGGTTATTCCGTTCACTCATTAGTAAATTACAGCTTCTAACTTAATGCTGTTAAAAACGAGACCCGACATATGAGAACTAATGATTAAAAAGAGGATTAAAAGTTACTCCCTGACCGACTGATCCAAGCTCAGTTTCCGTCAATAGAATAATGTTAAACTGTGAGCAGATAAACTGTCTCTGGATGCCATTTTCTCAAGGTAAGTTATCATGTAAGTACAAGAATGACACGCTTCATGAAACGGAACATTCATTAAGGCCTAAAGAATGCCAATTTCATTGTGGACCATGAAAAAAAAAACATCAGAAACAGCCGAAGGGTGATTATGTGACAACTGCCTGACAGACCCTAAATGGCACTGCAACGGCACAACCAAAGGAAAAATTATGTGACAACTGTAACAAATCCTCCTCATTTGCTCACAATGGGATCCATAAAGGGCAAATCCTTCAAAATTGGATTATATCATTTTCATCTTCCTTGTCCATAAGTATTTTCCAGCACTGGTGCAGGTGGTCCATAAATTCTAAAACACCGATCACTAAATGAACTCACTAGCCGTGAGACTACTTCCTTGAAGAACATAGATGCAACCTGATACGAGAAAGATTCAGACTGTATGAGACCACATGAAAATTTAACCGATGTGCAATGTTGCAAGAGGCTTACCTGACGATACAACGGTGACTGAAACTTAAAATCAACTAAGAAATAGAGGTCACACGTCCCAGAAACAGGACCAGGCTTAAATTCCCAAACATTTATCAAATGGTCAAAAAGTCCACTTTTAGACGCCGTCGTCTGCATAAAGGCAACACCAGTCAGAATTGTAAAGCAACCAAATGCAGTTCCTCAAGCATGGAGAAAATTACGAACGTAAGAAAAAGCAATGCAAAAACACTGCCATATCAATTGCAAAAAAAGGAAGGCAGTCATACTCATATCTATGTAAACCCCATCATTTCTAATATTCACGTAAATGTGGGAAGATAATTCAATACATAAGAACTGTAATGACTTCCATCCTAAAATTGCATTCTACTCCAAGCAATTCAAAGAAAATCTCCACTCCACACAGGCAAGTCAGTAAACCGGTAAAAATATGAAGGCACTTTGTCTCCAGTAATGAACTACAAACAGCCTATGAATTCCTATGCAAAGCCTCTATGCCTCCCTAATTGTATTATTTTGACTACTAAATCGGAGTACAAACTTAAATTAATCAAATGTAAATTTAATTCAGTCTATGGTGTACCTAAGAAATACTAAGTTCTTAAAAATTATTATGGCCACCAATAGTGCTCATTGGTCATAGCTATTTTGGCTACTGTTAAGAACTGGCATCACTTGGCTACAGCACAGATCCTCTTCAGTGGTAGGAAATAATAAACATCCAGTAACATGTCCGAAACCTATGAACAACTTTATATGCACTGATAGTAATTCGGGTTATAAAGTAAATCCCAACCAACAACAGAATATGTTTCCATGTAATGCTGCCACTAGCATGCACCAAAAAGGTCCCAAATGAGGCTTAGATGCTTTGGCTTAACAGGCAGATGTTTCATTTGAATTGCAGAAATGAACATTATCAACAAAATATAAATACATCTTTTTATAGAAAACAAATAACTAACATAAGAATTAGCCATAAAAATTTTACCAACCAAAACAGGAATCAGGCGAGAACTCCTCTCATCAGCAAGCAATGAGCCAATTTAAAAGTAAACAAGTCACAATAATGCTTCCTTGGAATAGTATACTAATTTGCAGCTCAATACTACAAACAAACAACCCATCCTGCTGGTGACATCACAGATAGATAACTACAGGTTTCACGAATCACGACGGGCATACCAAGTAATCACAAGATCAATTGAACAAGAAGCTATGTTCTTGAAAGAGGGCTATTACTGCAGTTGCTTTAATTCCTTCCTTTCCATTTATTCCAGGTTAGTTTCTATTTGCTACCAGTAAGTTATAGCTATCCGTGTGATGACAAATTGACCATACGATTATCACCTTGATATATTTGAACTTCTCCATCTCCACATGGGACACATAGCTTTCAACAAGGAACTTAAATCCAATCTCGAGCTCAGCATCGAATGAGCCATCGTCATACCGCCTAATAATCCTAGACCCCTGACACCACGGCACGAAATCCTTATAGAGGTCCACTGCAGTGACAACCGCAAACATCTGCTCCGGTGTGTACCTATCCAGTATCCAAACCAGAGCCGTGATCACCAACGATTATCATGTCAGGCAGGTAATAAACGGGAGAACAACAAGATGACCAGCTGGACTGAGTATACCCCATCACGCGCTTCTCCTCGTAGACCTTGGAGAGCACGCTGCCCTCCTCCCCATCGCCGCACCCAAGGAAGCACCTCGTCTGCGCGTGCGACGTCGCCCCCGCGCCCAGCCGGCCGGCATCCCCTACTCGCGGTCGCGGGAGCGGATCGGACCACCGGCCCCGGGGCCCTAGTGCGCGGCCGCCGCCGAGTCCGGCCAGCGTGCTTGCACACCTCGCATTGGCGAGGACCTCCACCGCCCCGGCGGCGCATTCGCCTTCCCCGCCGCACCTGCGAAGGAGGGGAGCCAGCCTCCTCGGCAGCACCAACCTCGCGCACGGCAGCATCGTGGACTCTCGTTCCCTCCCGGCGCGCGATCCGACCGGCAGCGGGAATGTGAACCCTAGATTCGGGACGCGGGGCGTCGCCGGAGAGGGCTCCGAGGGGAGGACCGGAGCACGGGGAGGGCGGGTAGATTGGAATTTGGAACGGGGGAATTTAGACCCCGTTTGGCTGACTGAAACTGAGCAGATTCGCAAGCAAATCGGTAGGCTCTGTACCAAACGAGAAAATTTGAGGACCGATTCACCTTGAAACGGCAATCGCCGATTCGAAAAAAAAAAACACTTACGCAGCTGAAACGGCTGAAAAGGTGTTCTGCACACCGAATCAGCATCAACGAATGTATCCCGACACTACTTTCTAGCCTATTTACGCGTGTTGCCATCGCCTTCCGTTTTCTACTCACAAAGTCGCCGCCAGCGCTCATCTCCGAGGTCGCGGTCTCCGCCCCAAGGTAGACGCCTTGTCGTTGCGACCGGCGCCAAATCGGCGTCGAGGTTCACTTGGTCCACTCCGATGGAGGTCGCCGCCACGAGCTCCAGCGACGGGAGCCGTTCCAGGAGCTATGCGGTCACCGTCTTCAGTCCCGGGACGAGGAGGACCCGGGCATCCTCGGCTGCGTCCGCGTCGGCGTCCTCCGGCGTCCTCGACCAGGACAAAGTGGTACCGGCCTTCCAGCGCGGCGGTGAACTCTGAGAAGAGTTTCTGGGCCAGAAGCACCAGCGGCTTCGGCTCCGACGACTTCTCCATCAGGAAAGAGTGGGCACGCAGGAGGATTTGGTAGGATACAGCTTGGTCGGATGAGCTGTTTCCTGGGACGCGTGAGCTAAATTAGGTGCGTGTGGTACATCAGTTCATCTGGGTATATGTATATGGATCTTTTTGTTCTCTTTGGAATACAAAATGCTCGTCGGCGGTCCAAGCTTTCAACAACTATCATGCAGATTTTCTAGAAAGGTTCAGAGAAGTGCTATAGCTGCAAGCAGCAAATGATAAATCTAGCTTATAGCAAATGATTTGTGAATTCACTCAAGATCTCGACTGTTTAGTAATATAAAAGAAAAATAGTCACAAACTAGCCAAGGGTAAACGTGTCAATGACATTTTTCTCTCATCTGTATTGAAATTGAAACAACAATATTAGCCAAACGGTTTCTATGTGATTCTGTTTCGTCGTCTGAAACTGATTTTGAGTTGGAACTGAAATGATTCTGATTCTGTGTGAATCTAGATCCGTACCAAACGGTGCCTTAGTATTTGTCACTTAATTTTACACTTAAACTCTTGACAATTAAATTTAAAAAATATTATGAACATTATTATCACGTGAGAGTTTAAATGTAAAAATGAAATGGAGATGGTGTGGCTCATTACACGATTGTACCAAAAGATTGTGTGCATCATAGTAGTCTCCGTAAATAATATGCTTATGTCATGCTCAACTGTTAAACCCTCTTACCAAATGCTACAATATCAAATTTGGTTCATATTTAGAGCTTTTTACTGGATCGCTCTTAACAATCGGCACAAAAAAAAACTCACCGATTTTCTTTAGTCTTGAACTCATCCAACCATATTGTCTCGATAGTAGGATTTCTAGGTAGAGGTAAAATGGAATAGATTATGGGCAAATGTAACTCGTATTGTATCTTATCTCGTATCCTGAACTCAAGTCGAAGTGGTAGTATTCTATCATATAATCTTGTCTTTGTGTTCAAGTTAGACACGAATATTGCCATAGGGTTCGTACGGTTGAAAAAAAATGCATGATAGAGGTCCAATTTGAGTGACAATGGGGATATTGGCCACAGATATATAGCAATAAGATCATTTTATTTCATTGTTTACATCAATATAAACATTACTCCCTCCTTTCTCAAAAGATTGTCACTTTTAGTTCATTTTTTGAACTAAATGTGACAATCTTTTGAGAAAGGAGGGAGTACTTATTTATCCGTATGTGATTTTTTAGATATTATCCGTCTAATTTTCACCTCAGGCCTTATCCTACGACTCGCCTTGCACATGGCAATGGTCTCACTCAAGTATGCTATCTTATCAGATGCATAGTCAAAAACTACACACATGCATGGTAGGTTGCTGACTGCGGATAACTTGGAAAAGCGGCCCTGCGATATGCGTTAGTAATATCATATGCCCTCTGTGTCTCGTACACGACATCGCATCTACTCACCCGGTGCGCTTTTGCCGCCCGAGTAATGGAAGAAGCTTTTCGCTGATTTCATCTTCAGGTGCTACCGCATCATGTGTCAATCCAAGGAGGCGCCCAAGACTGGATCCAAGCGGCGACAAGGGGCATGAATGTCAGAGAGCAGAATCGATGCATGGGACAATTTTTCCACGCCTGGTGAAATATATGGAGATAACACATCTGAAGAATTTTCCAAGAAGTGGGAAAAATGAGTTACAAGTCACGCTTCTTGCTAAGGAGTAAGTTGACGCCTACAATTTCACTACGGCCATTCTTCGCTCTCTTAAGCTAAGACACTCATCTGTCTCGGCTTACTACCCCTGTATTAGATCCCATGACTGTTTCCTTCCACTTTTCTCCTTCCTCTTTCTCTTTCCTTTCTTTTCTATTTTTCGTGGTAACTATGGCTGCCCAGATTTGTTTGCGACTTTGTCATGTCTTTGTTCCTTCTCTAATGAATCGACAATGCACTTGCTTTTAATCGTAAAAAAAGTCAGAAACTACAGTAAGAACGACACCATCAACATCTCTTGATGATGGGGGCCAAATCATATACAATGATTTATTTGGTGAAATTTTGAATCGATTAGACATTTTTCTTCAATCATGTCGTTGGTAACAATTTGACATATTGTTTGGAAATGCTTGATCGATGTACACTTATTTTTCAGAGTTACAATTCGAGGTATCTCGTCTCATTGTGCACAAGAGAGATAGTAACAAATCGACAAAAAGAAAAAGTATATGCATGAAAAAAATAAAACTTCAGTCACAAGAATTCCTATTTTCCCAACAAACAGCCATGATTTGGCTCTCCCCCTCCTTTTCTTCCTCCTGTTGCGGTTGTTGCGAGGGGAGGAGCAGGGGAGGCGGCAGGCCCCTCAACGAGTGATCAATGTCGATGAAATCCACCGTTTGTGGAAGAACACCGCAATTCATCATTTGGCTCGTCGTCGGCGACGCGCTGTGTAACGAGGGATGCACGGTCGCCAAGGCTAGCCTGCGGTTGAGGAGCTCAGTTTGCGCAATGGAGAGCTCGGCTTGGACGAGTGCTACCTGTTGTTGTATATATACATGCATGGAAAGTGAGAAGGCCTATATATGCACGTCGTCGTCGTTGTGGCTGTAACAGGATAGCAGGCAGGGCATGTTAATTAACCTGGTGCTGGAGGGCAAGGATGGTGCCGACGCAGCCGTAGACCGGGTCGGCGACGCGCGCCTGCGCCTCGTAGCAGACGCTGCTGGCCGCGTCACGGCGCAGCGCCACGGGCACCCGCGACAGCATCTTCGCCACGTTGCTGGCGCCGAACACCTTGTGCACGGCCGCGAACTGCGCCGCGCCGGCACCGCCGCCGCCGTGCTCCCTCCCGCCGCCTCCGAAGTGCGGCGCGAACACGCACCCCGGCACGCATCGCCGCCGCAGGAACTTGCACGCGCCGCAGGGCGCCCCGGGTCCCGCCGGCGTCTCCTCGGGCTGCGCGTCGGACGCCGGGCCCGCAGCCGCCGCGCGCTTGCGGAGCGGCTGCATCGCGCGCGACATGCACGTACTCCGTGCGTGCGCCCGCGCGCCGGGTACGGGGCGGCCGAGGAGCATAAAGAAGGCTGCGCCGTGACGGAGCGCTAGCTGCCTCGTTGGGTGGCCACGCAAGATTTATGAGGGCCGTGTCGCGCGGAGGGCTGGAGCGCACACCGGTCGCGCGGGCGCGGCGACTGCCGTCTGCGTACGCGGATTCCACGGGGAAGGAACTGAGGTGCCGTGCCGGCTTTACGAATTACGAGTGAAGTGAAACTTCAAATCCAGAAGCATCAGTTATCGCCGGATGATCACGGTGTGCCGATGCGGTGCGCGTAAGCCACGCATCTGACACTTTATTAGTGTTCACACGATTGGCTCCTCCTGGGAGAAACCAAAAGTTGCAGATAAGAAACAAGCACACTTGGAAAAGAAGAAACGAAAATGGTATATCAAATGTTTCGGTGCAAGTTGGGTTGTTTTGGTGAGGGTCATCCAGAACATCCTTAGGCAAAGGATCTGCCAATCAAATGAAGCAGGAATCGCATGTCCAACTGCCAACACGAAGTTCATTAGGAACATTTTCATTTCTAAACCAACATTTTACCCATTTCGCCATACATTACTGCATGGGTGAAAAGAATGTGCCATGGAATTTCTCCTGAAGTAAAAAAAAAAAGAAGGTTCTTGTGAAGGCAGCAGCACGATCAGACTAGTTTGAACAACATTACAAATGATGGAATCAGCTCTCATGTTTCTTCTGAAGGAAGTACACCAGAACACCCCAAGCTCCCGCAAAAGCACGGCAAACCCTTTGGCCTAAGTCTAGCATCACCATAACTGAAAGTGAGTTCTTCCCCTTCCACTATATCTCTTGCAGCAAAGAAGCAGAGCCTTGGGAGCAAGGAACCAGAACTCCTGACCAACACGGGCTGCAGATTGCCTCCGTCACAAGAGTGGTTGATAAAACGAGCCACATTTCCCACTTTTGTAGCATCAATGTTGACTCTCAAGCATGCTTTCCCAGATGGGAGATGCCCTCGTATGACAATGAGAGCTGGAGAGAGCTTACCAGCAGAGGCAAGTTCATCATATAGCCTCTGCCGCCTCCGTGCTTCTTCAGTTGTCAAGAACTCACCTGCGACTCAATTGTACAATAAACTCAAGTTTATCAAGGTACAGAATGGCGTTGGATGAATGCAAAAATGAAATTGGAGAAAGAAAGAATGAGAAGCAAAATGAAAATGAGCTGAGAAGGATTATCAATATTCCTATCATGCAATATTTCCAACTGATATGAGCTCACTAGCATATTAGCTCGGTGTGGTATTCTGAATACAGACTGATTTAGTCTCAACCGCTCCTGTTATGACTTATGAGAGCCAATTAGCCAAATGTAAATTCAACAGTTCAACTGAACTAATTGCCATTCCCAAACTAGATCTGAGCCTTCGGTTCTATTTGTGCTTATTTCAACCTACACAAAAATGCTTCGGACATGAATCCACAAGCAATGTAGCAGGAAAAACTAACAAGTGTTTGCTCTCTAAGCGTGCGCATCTCAAAATCAAATACACTTCTGCAAAAGTTTTGGCAATCACTGCAGAGCAATGGAAACATAATCAACTCACCTGAAATGCAAGTAGAGTGTGTTGTAGCAGAAGCAGTACTACTAAACTAATCTACTACTATAACATGCTGAAACCACAGCAGTATACAAAATTATGTTTTATGATCTTGCACACCAATCCTAAGCATCGAATTATCACCATTTAGCCAAATGTAATGACAACCGTTGCAACCAAATGTTCAGGTTAGTTCTCATGCCTATCGGCGGTGTTCACAGTGATATCACCCATGATGGCAACCCAATGTTCATAGATCAACTGCTCTGATATAAACCTCAAAGAGACTAGAGAAACGGGCGTGTTCTACTTACCGGCGTACTCGCACACAAATTGTCCGCAGCCGAGGGCCTCGGCGGCGTGCAGCCCCCACCCCTTCTGAAGGTGGCGCACGACTTGCAGCTGTACCGCGACGCCGCGCTGCGTCCGCTTGTTCCCGCACGAGGGCCCGCAAGCACACCCGTCGCCGCATTCCCTGAGGCTGCCCATCCCGGCCTCCGGGCCCAAGCCCGCCGCGTCGGCATTTGCATCGACGCACGCGCACTCGGGGCCGCCGCACTCCTCCGCCGAGCACGCGCACCCACAGACGGCCGACGTGAAGCTGTCGAGGATGGGGCGGGGCCAGGTGGGGCCGCCCGGCGCCCCGTCCAGCGAGCTGCCCCAAGGCTGGGAGTGGGAGGAAGAGGGAACGGTGAGGGAGAAGGGGGTGTAGTGGAAGTAGGCGTAAGGCCTCGAGTCGACGCTGTTGCGGAAGGGGATTGGGAGCGGCTCCAGGCCGCGGGCCGCGTCGGCGGCGCGGCGCGCTGTGACGGCGGACGCAGACGCGCGGAGAACACGGCAGGCGGACGCCGCGGAAGCGAGGTCTTGTGGTGGAAGCCACGGTAGGACCAGCTCCGCCGATTCGACGACCGCGCTTGTTGTTGCCGGATTTCTCATACCTGTCAGATCAGAAATGAGAGGTAGTGCTGCCGGATCATCACCACGCTAGCTAGAGAGATTGAATAGGACGGAGCGCGGTGGGAAAGATCCAGCGGCGAAGGGGAGAGGAGCGCCCCTACGAGGCGGTTTTGTGTAAATATTTGGATCCCGATCAATATCCACGATAAAAAATAGGGGCGTAGGGGCTCCTGAAGTTGCATTGCATTTTCCTGAAGTAGTGAAGTTGCATCATTAGTTTTCCTTTAAGTCAATATTGTATTATTGTTTAATTGATCACGGGGATCATGTTGCTTCCTCACTCTGCACCAGAACAACAGAAGGGCTAGGGATATACATACAGAATTTCAGTCCTTTCTAGGGACACGGAACATGCTGAAACTCCGTTTCTTCATAAGGCGGCCAGTGTTATAAAAGATACATCAGCTCATAAATACAAACTGTGTGAGACAGGCCAACCAAATGAAGCAACAGAGAATACTTGTACGCAGCAACTAACAGGTTGGAGTTTCCAGTGGTCAAGGCTCCAGAAATGCCCAGCAAATCGGACCAAGAAGTTCTAGCCCAGGTATGCCATAGACTTCAAGTAGCATCATTGTCACCTGTAGACTTCTTGTATTCGGGCTTGAGCTCGTGTGTCCCTTGATTTGGTCCTCTTTTGTTGTAGACACAGAGATCATTCAGGATCTCCTTCAGAAATTGCTGCAAAAGAACAAAACATGAAACAGAGGTGATTGTTAAGCGATGCATTAATTATAGTAGGAAGACAGTCCTCCCTTAGCGAAAGATAAGGAAAAGGGGAGAAAAGTACCTCAGGCTGGTCTGTCTCTTGCATTAGCTGCTTTAGTGACCAATTTGGCTGCT